>JAUMJK010000206.1:1200000-1800000 GCA_033558105.1 Coccyzus lansbergi | reverse complement strand
TTAAAATGCTTGTGTGTACTTACAAGGCTTTGCTTTTTCACAGAAATTTTAGCTATGTTTTGGCAAAGAAGAAATAAAATGGGAAAAAGAGGAGGAGTGAGAGAAAGGATTGTCAAGTTTTGTTGCTAAAGTTGACTTTCCTTAAGTTCAGGGTATTTGTTGCCATCTAAGTAGGGTGAAATGGATATTTCCTAGTTGTTTGGGTCTTTTTTCATTGTGTGCACATTGTTGATTCCAGTGACTACAAGAGTAATTATTTCTTTGTTTGCCAGGAACATAAAAATTGCTATGATTTCTAAAGAAAATGTGCTCAGACTTCTTGAAAGTAAGTACACAATAGGCTATTGCAGCTGCCTTTTCTACTGGAATTATTTTAAGTAATAGTAGTACACAGTAATTAACCTTTTGTTCTTGAGAATGCACATTGTAGTTGCGATCAATGGGCACTTACAGAATAAAGGGACAGAGGATGAGCAGTTTCAAGATTCATTTCTGAGAAGTGTCTAGTTCAACTGCAGGGATCTTCAATAACAGTCATCTCTCAATAGCTTATTGGATTTCTCAGACCATTATCTCATGTATGATGTCAATAAAAGAATTTGTTTCACTCACTTTGAAAAAGGTGTGGGTGAAAATATAACTTGGAAAAGTGAGATACTACATCTGCTGCTGGAAGACAACTCTGTTATAAGGGGTAGTTAAGTGTAGACTTTTCTTTAGTTATACCCTTGCCTGAAACCTGACCAAACAACATACCTCCATGTGACTGTGTTAACAACTCTCCCTTTTAATTTGTCACACAGATAATTTCCCATTTCTATTCCCCTAAGCCAAATTAGCGGCTTATACAAATACCTTTCAATTATTACTTTTTAGCTGAAAAAAACTGAGATCAAAATATTTCAGTCTGAAGATTAGAATGGTTTTGAAACTTTCCAAGTGAATATATTAGCATGCTTCAGCAGTCATGGATGCTGAAATACTCATCTTCAGGTCTTCCAGACAGGTATAAGATCCTACGGTTTACACAGAAATGCAACATTGATTAATTTGTTAAGTTAACCAGTGTCAATGGAGACTTCTGTGTTGGTTTTATGGAGATATATGCAATATTTTCTCTGCTTCTGGTAAATGAGCAATTACGTGAAAGACAATACAAACTTCTGGAAAATGGAATCCTAATTTAAAATGGAATCCTAATTTAAAAACAAGAAGATATTTAAAAACATGCTTTCCATTACATTTTAATCAAACTCTCAAACTGAAGTACTTTGCTTTGGGGTTTTTTTTTGTCATTTGACGAAGCAAGAACCTGTAAGCAGAGCTCTGTGATTGCACTTGATGTATTAGGAGCAAAATATATTTCTTATGTGGTTAAGTATTCTGGATGCAAACATGGATAGAAACTCTCATTTTTGCCATTTATTGTAAATCATTACCGGTGTTGGTAGTCACACATCCTTATTTATGCTTCAGTTTTCTAGAGCATGTTTGTTACAGACTAAGAATGATTAAAGAATTATAAACCCTGGTGACTCGGCTTAAGTTCCTTAATGTGTTTGTGTATATACGTGTTTAATATAGTGACAAGACATGTTTTCAAGTCTGCTAACCGTAAGCTTTAGGACTGAGCCTGCAGCGAGAGTATTTCTATTTGATATAATAGGAGCAATAAGCTTAATAAATAGAGGGAAAAAATGGACAAAAAAGGCAGTTGCTCTTGATGAGCATTCATCATTTTAAACTGAGTATGTTTTCTTACATGCATCTCAGTGCTTCATAAAACACTCCAATGAAACCTAATGCTGCTTTGAATGATGAAGGAGAAAATGGGAACTGTACCATCATAAGGGGTGCACTTATAGGGCCTGTAAAACTATTAAATTACTTGATTGAATTTAGTGCAATGAAAAAACTCTTTGAAAAATCATCTGTGCTATTAAGAGGCAGAAAGATGGTTGGAGTTCTATACATTAAGTATCCTCTTTGAATTTAACTAATTGTTGGCAAAATATTTACTTGGGATCTGAGATTCTTCTGCATTGGGATTTAAATTGCAAGACTCTTCCTGATGTGGATGTTTTCTTAAAGCCTTGAAACCCTGCTGGATAAACAAATTCCATTTACAGATCAGCTGCATCTTGCACTTGACTGCATCAGTGGTTTGGGTAATGACTTTGATAAGAGGTTTCATTGTGTTTTAATGTAATCTGCAGTTGGGGTTTCTTTTCCCTTCATTGGGTTGTTCATACTGTGTACTTACGGTAAATTATAAAATGTTGATTATCTGTAGGAGAGGATCTTAGGTGATGTTAGAGTAGGTTAGGAGAGATTCAGTAAGAAAATATTGGGGTTTAGGGTCCTTTCAGTGGATTCCCTGTGTTTAGTGTAGTTTGTGAGAAAATATATGCTTGTGCTGGGGGAAGAAGTCATGCAGAACACTCAGGACTCCTGTGGTCAGGGCTTTCACCTGTCCAGTAAGAAGTCTGAAAGGTTGAATGTCTGTGGTAAGGATGTGAGAGACTTGAACCTGAATCATAAATAGTACAACCTACTCTTATCAACTCTTCTAGAGTGAATACACTTCTCTTAATTATGAAACTCTAAAAAAGATCTTGGTTTTACATAGAAAATTCATTTTGCACACAGAAGCTTTGAAAATATTAAATGTTTTCTGTCAGATCTAACACTTGTCACTCTGAAAATTGACTTGAATTTTTCTCCAGGCAAATTCTAAGAAGTTTTACTTTCGGTATATGCTGGGGGTCAAGCAGTTGGAAAGCAGCTTGGCAGAACAGGACTTGGGGTCCTGGTGGACCAAGTTGAACATGTTGAACCAGGAACATGCCCTCATGCAAAGGCCAGCTAACCATATCCTAGGCTGCATTAGCAGGAGTATGGTCACTGATTGGAAAGAGCTCAGCACCGGTGAGGCTACATCTGTAGTGCTGTGTGCAGTGCTAGACTCCCCAGAGTGAGAGAGGCTTGGAGCTCCTGGAGAGAGTGCTAGCAAAGGGTATGTAAGGATGATGAAGGACCCAGAGTACCTCTTCTATGAGGAAAGACTGGGAGAGCTGGGACTGTTCAGCCTGGAAAAGAAAAGGCTTGGAGGAATCTCATAAATATGTGTAAATGCCTGAAAGCAGACTGTAAAGATAATGGAGCTGCGCTGTTTTTGTCTAGAAAGATGAAGACCAAAAGCACGTGAAAGAGAAAAATACTCAGGAAGCTCCAGGTCCTGCTTATCACTGTAAGTGTTCATGCTGTCGAGATGAGTACTTGGCAATCTTTGTGGGGATCATCACTGTCCTCAGCGCTGGAGGCCCAAACATCATGGAGACAGAAAGAGAACAGGCAAATGATGAAGTACATGAGCAGGTCCTGTAGCTATGTACTACATATAACCTGCAAAGATGGAAAAAAAGCCACAAGATCTCCCTGAGATAATTTATTACAGTAAGAATTTTCAGAAAGAGTATCAGAAGGAATGTTCCTCGTAAAAGAGTCCTTACAATCCTTACCCTTTTTCACTTGAGCATAAAGAAGGTAGTATGAGAGAAGATTATGGGGAGACTGTGGTTTATTACATTTATTAAATATTCTTCCCCTCAGAGACTTTGGTAGGCAGAAGCCTTGCTGTTAATGTGTGGTAGCATTGCAAGTGTTCTGGCACTGCACTTGAATCAAGCCCAGAATAAATTTGAAATTAAAATTTGAATGTGAATGTTATGGAAAGCCCCCCAAAGGCTCATATCTCACTGATAAAATATTCAAATAGGATCATTTATTTGTTTGTAGCAGGTTGCTACCTAAGGTACAGCAGATCAAAATATAATGTATGGGTGCAACATATAGGTAGCGTAGTTCATATGCTTGATGAGCAAAAGCTGTACCACTCTTAGTTTTTGCTCTGTAATGTAGTATGTGTTTACCAGACAGTCAGTACTTTGCATATATATCTAGCTTAATGTCTACATTTTGACTCTTTGGATTTTATCGTAACTTACTGATGATGAAAATGAACCCTTTCTGAGTATTTTACTAATCCCCAATTGCCCATCTTTTTGGCTACTTTCGTTGGCAATATACTTCTCCTCATGCCTCTTTAGAGCCTTTTTTAGTTTAGCTATTATATTTCTAATTTATCTTTTAGTTTCTATTTCTCATCCCCTGTTAGAGTCTCTCTAGTTCTCCTTGTTATGACTTTTGCTCTTCTCATATTACTTTTTTGCTTCAGACCCTTTCCTTTCTTTTGCAAAGAATCTTAAAACCAATTCTATGTATCAGGGAGCATCTCAAAATACAGCTCTGCTCATTCAGTTCTTGTAGGGATGTGGTTTCTCTTCCCAAAGGCAAAAGGCTACTCTAAGCAGCACTTATCAATGTTGGTGCGTATTTCCACCACTCCTTTATTTTCTTTTTCCTTTTTTCTCCTTGAAACTCCTATCAGAGATTTAGATCTCTTGGACCATCAGTGTTAAAAAGGAGAAAGACAATTACTGCAGTGCAGCTGAACACTGGCATTTCCAGGAAAGTTAATAACCTGAGGTTCACTGTCATACAGGAGTACATAACAACAAAATCAAACTCATTAGATCTGAATATTCTGAACCAGCTCTGTGAGCACTATGTTGTAGGTCACATGTTGTAAAGTTCTAGGATAAGGTAAAGGTTTAAATGACTCAACGGTTGGACTTGATGATCCAAGATGTCTTTTCTAACCTGGTGATTCTATGATGCTTATTTATTCTAACCGGGACTGACACTTGCCAGTATGTGAATCTGAATAATCTCTGTCATTGTGCTTCCAAGAATCTGATGGTTGTTGCAGCCTTGATTATCTAAAGATATAAAGGAGAAGCATGAGTGTCTTTGATTAATCACATTGGCAGAATGGCAGTAGTTGTTAGCTGTGTCTAAGGCTGTTGTTCGTTGATCTGCATGGCCAGCAGGTTGAGGGAGGTGATTCTGCTCCTCTCTTGTGAGACCTCATCTGGAGTGCTGTGTCCAGTTCTGGAATTCTCAACATAAGAAAGATGTGGAGGGCTACAAGGATGATCAGAGGGCTGGAGCACCTCCCGTACTAGGACAGGCTGAGAAACTTGGGCTTGTTCAGCCTGGAGAAGAGAAGGCTTTGGGGAGACCTTTTATTGACCTTCCAGTACCTGAAGGGAGACTACAGGAAAGCTGGGGAGGGACTTTTTACAAAGGCTTGTAGTGATAGGATGAGGGGGAATGACTATAAACTTAAGAGGGGCAGATTTAGACTAGGTATAAGGAAGTGGTGATGCAGTGGAACAGGTTGCCCAGGGAAGTTGTGGCTGCCCCATCCCTGGAGGTGTTCAAGTCCAGGCTGGATGGGGCCTTGGGGAGCCTGATCCAGTGGGAGGTGTCCCTGCCAATTACAGGGGATTTGAAACTAGATGATCTTTAAGGTCCCTTCCAACTGAAACTATTCTATGATTCTATTTCAGAAGGTGTTTGGAGCATGTTGCACATTATTTAGATACGGGGTTTTTTTGCCTTGTGATGCTATTTTACTTGAGTTCTGTAAGCAGTTTATGGACAAGGATTCTTGGCTTTTCTGAAGTTCTACTACTCCATCTAGTGTCCTTGAAGTTTGGTGATGTAGTCAAAGGGTCAGAGATGCTAGGCATCCAGGGGACTGGTATTTCATGCATACAGAGTAGATGTTGCTTTACAGTTTGTCCTTTTTTCCTTGTTTTTATTTTATGCAATTTCTAAATAGCAAATTTAGATTATATTTTCTGTTAAAATTGGTATGATGGGCAAAGGATGAAAAGACAGCAAATTTTTAGGGAAAGTGATGTGCACATGTATGTGTGTAGCATATATATATGTTTAAGCTGTCTGGCAATGAGTGTATAAATCTTTCCTGGAATGACTTCCAATATTTGGAAACATTAGGTGACTTACGGAAATGCTGAAAAAGTAGTAGTTTGAAATCTGTAGTAATTTCCATGATTGTTGTTTGAAAATCTATACCTCTTGATTTGGGGCCTAGGGGAAGTAGTAACAGGATGCCCATTGTTTAGCAGCCCCAGATGAAAACAAAGAAAGGACTTAATGCTGCAGAGCGTTTTATTTTATTTTTATTTTAGCAAAGCAACTGACACTTGAAGGATAGATGACAGTTGTTTAGCTAAAACAACGTATCTCTATAAGCCTTATGTAGGAAGGGAACCTATTGTTAAAAGACTTCTGAGAAGCAGGACAAGTCATCTGGACCTGCGATAAGAGCGGAGTCATCTGGACCTGTGATAAGAGTGGCCTGAGAGCACGGATGCAGAAGGAAGATAACTACCCCTATTCCTGGAAAAAACCAAGAAGAGGTTTCTTCTTAAACTCATTATTATGTATAAGCATTTTAGGAATATGTAACAGTTTACTGTATAAAGCTAAGAGGAGTTGTCACGTTGTTTTGGAGAAACGATTCTCCTGTGCGTCTCAGGGCTGAATAAACATACCTACTTTATAACTTTATAAGTTATGGAGTCTTGATTCCGCGTGTCAGTTTTGGCGAGCCAGGCAGGAGACCTTTCTGCCGGCTGTGGGACCGACTGTGGAGCGGACATTCTAAGCGCTCACCGAGCTTATTTCTCGGAGGACCTCCTCTCCCAGCCGTTCACTACAGGGCAGAAAAAGATCCTCTGTAGTAGCGGACAAACGGTATGTTTAACTAAGATTAAGGAGTTCTGGAAAGCTGGAAAATTTTGTAAGTTTGGGAGGGCCAGTAAGTCGTTGGGGACGCCCACGCGTGGCTGGGGCTGCTGGTAAAGCGTGCAGAGACATCTGGTGTACAGCGTAGTTCCCCCTGTAGGAAGGAGGGTACCAGGGGTTTGCTGACTGATAGGGAGCAGCGAGCGATCTTGGTGGTAGATCGAGCAAACCTCAGATTGTTGCCCCATCCCAATTGGGAACCAAGACGTACCCGCCGATGACTGTGAGAGGCGGGAGAAGGGTAAGCACAATCTTTTTGTTTTTTGAGGAAGGTACCCTCTGACTGAAACCGGTTGAAGGGGTTTGCTGACCGAAGGAAAGGCCACTAGCAGTCTTGGGGGTAGACTGAGCAAACCTAGGTTGTTGCTGCATCCCAACTGGGAACCAGGATGGACCTGCTAATGACTGTGAGAAGCGGGAGAAGGGTAAGCACAACCTCTGAGTTACCTAGGTAATATTTGCAGCTGCTGGAGGGATCCAAACTGGAGGGATCCAAACTGAAGTAATATTTGCGTGCCCGGGAATTGATTCTGTGTTAAAAGCGCTGTGTGTGAGTATTGAGGCCTTGAGTGATAGTGTTGTCTTGTTTGTGTGTTTGGTACCGTGTATAAATCACATTTCCATAACATCAGGAAATTGTGGATTTGAAAGTGAACAACTTAGAGTGATCACAACATTATATTAAGTTAATTTTTAAAACAAGCAGAGAGGTGTTTGTGTGTGTGTTGAACTTTAACAACCAGTTAGACCCTTGAATACATCACAGGTGGGGACTTGGCTGGTTATCATGGGACAAACCTGTGGCTGTGGGTAACCCTGCCCTCTCCGGCTTCTCCTCCTTGATTGCGAAATTTTCCCCTTTTTGGTCTATAGGAGTTAAGTGTTAAAAGCTTTTAGCAAGTGTTTGCCTGAGGTAAGGATCAGGAATTGAGACAGAGAAGGGGGGGTGACAGTGCTGCAGTAGGAGAAAAAAAAAAGGAAAAGTCATTTGGTGATGTTTGGGAGGAAGGTTCGGAGCGAGAAATGAGTAAAAGCAAAGGAAAATGGGCAACACTCAGAATAAAAGAACTTTGAGGAAAAACCCCCTTTGTTGCATACTAACACATTGGATGGATATTGTTGGAACTGGGGGCACAGAGAATAAGAAGACTTTTATTAAATCTTGTAGGAATATGAAATGTAAATGGTGATGTGGAATATCAACTGCAATGTATTAAGAACAAGATTAACAACTAAAATACTGATAACGACCCTTATGGTCTTGTCGGACAGAGTCACTGGGATGACTGCTTGAGTATGTCCACACCTTTATGGCTCTGGGTGGGTTTAGTTTCATCTCCCTCTGGATATGCAGTGAGGTTCCAGGAAAGAAGTGTGCTTGTCATTTCAAGAAAAATATGGAAATAATTTTGTGTATATAGAGTTCTGAAATCACCGATTGGCAGAAGCAGGCTGAGGACAAATCCTGAGTCTTCTCCAGCCCTGAATAAAGTGTACCTGCCTTAATTGTTAAGTATAAGTTTCTTTGTTTCAGATTTGGTGACCCAGATAGGACCTTCTCTGCCTGGCTGCAGGATTCATTGAGGACAAGAATCTCTTGGGTACCCCCGGGGATTTCTCCGGAGAGAGTCCTCTTCTCAACTGGATCTCTGCAGGGGTAGACAAGGACCATCAGACAAAAAGAGTGCTTTAAATTTTCTTTGATAAAAAGGTATGCTTTAATTTTTTCTTTTTCTGGGTTAAGGACCAGTCCACTTAGTTTGGCTCCTCATAAGTTGTTACTGTATAAGGCAGGGTGATCTTATGCTGGACTGTTAGTGTCTTATAGGCACATATTCAAGCTGTTTGGGTGTTAATCATAAAAGGAATATGTTCAGTTTCTGTGAGTAGTCTTGGTTGTAAAAGCAAATATTTGGGTTTTCTGTGGACATCTTGATAGTAACTGAAGATCTACATGAATAGCTAGTTTCTGTCTGTTTGATTAGGAAGTCTTGGTTGTAACAGATTATATTAACCAGAGAAACTAGAGTTATGTAGAAGCTTGAGTGAATATTGTTTTGGAGAAACGATTCTCCCGTGTGTCTCAGGGCTGAATAAACATACCTACTTTATAACTTTATAAGTTATGGAGTCTTGATTCCGCGTGTCACTCTGGCATGTTTTTGTATCTCCTTCTTATTCAACATCTCTGCATTTGTCCGTATAGCACTGTAGTGACAAGGGAGGTATAGCAAGTCTTCTTTGACCTTCCACAAGCCATCTGGATATGTGAAACCGATCTGTCCAGGTAGCCTGACAAGTACTATTTGTTTCCACAGTATGAAGAGAGGTGCTAGGTGCTGTTAGAGAGCAAGGGTGGATACTGATAATACAGAGCTTTTATGCAAGTGAGGTTTTGTTGGGAAGTCTGTGAAAGGACAGTAAACCAACCAGAGAATACTTGATTAACTTTAAAAATAAAGCATCTGAAATCCCCCATGCTTGAATTTTAGTGGTAGAAAATTAGGGTAGAGTTCAGAAGAAACCATGACTTTCAGGACCTTCTGGTTATAACAGGAACACAGTTGCATTTTAACCGTGACTTTGTGGTCATGGAGTAGACTTTTTAATACTCTTTTTGTGATTTAAAGTGAGGTAAATAAGGGCTGAGAATACTCTGTCGCTGTGCTCTTCGAAACTGCTGAGAAGATGCCATTTGTACATGCTCAAAAGCATAACGCAGAGGAACTCCCCTTTGTAGCTTAAAAAAAAAATAACCATTAACTTTGAATAGATTTCCTTGATGGTTTGAAGGAGAGAAAAATCAGAACACTATGCAAAGAGTGATGATAAAAGACAGGTAGACAAGTCAGTCTCTGTGGTTGACAGCAGCACTCTTTTAAGGAACTACATCAAATATATATCCCTGGAGTGGAAGCAAGTCTACTGGATCACAATTTTTTCCCCTGTGTTTGGTTTTTGGGGCTTTGTCATAGTTCATCCTTACTGTGCTATAAATTTGTCTTCTTGCCTTCTGTAAGCTGTGATTCAGCATGAGGCACTTTGTTTTAATTACTTCTGCTGTGCTTGTCTCTATGTACTAACTGATCTCTCTCCAATTTTGCTGGTTAGTGAAGAGGAGACGCCAAACTTCACAATCCAACGAATATGGTTGTATAAAAGCAACCATATACACCTCTCTAGACCTTCCTAATATTTGTGTCTCTGCCTTGCAAGGATATATTGTAGGGTAAAAAGCTGTGTAGAGCAACAGCACTAGACAAGGTTTGAATTTAAAAACAACAACGACAACTTTGCAAACCTCATATTTTGGGCTGTATTCTTGGGCGCAGAGGTGATCCATTAGTTTCTGATAAACTGCAGCATGAAATAAGCTTACATCAGAATAATGCAGGGGTTTGATCCTGGCATTAACACTACTATGCAAGGGCTGCCTTGCAGACAATGGATGGTGAATGAGCATAACCAGCAAAACCATACAAGCCACTAATGGTTGCATTTAATCTTCCATTCTGCAAGTATGGCTCCAGTTAATGTAAATGGAAACTGTTTATAAAGGCAAAAAACCAGATTACATGCTTAATTAGAGACTGAAGGCTGCAGTAAATTACCACAGAAAGCAAGAACATTCACTAGGAAGACATCCAGAAAAGACAGACTAAAGTTTTTTTATTTGCTTAAGTCTGGATAAAGTAGCTTAAACAAGATTTTAAAGCAAATTAAAAACCCAATAACCACACAAAGAGAACAAGGGCAACAACAAAACCCCGAAACGAAAGCCCAACAATAAAAGCCACACAACCTCTCCCAAGAAAAACAACCCCTCAATGTCTACAATGGGTAGAAATTGATCTTGAATTACTTCTTAACTTTGCCAAAGTTCAGTTTCTCATTTATCATGGACTTAGCTGTCTGCCCAGAATGGAATAGAAGTGATGAAACAGAGTAACCCACTTGAGAGAAGGAAATTGTTATACTTGTGTTTGTGAGCTGGAAATCAAAGGGCTTTTCTAACAAATGAAATTCAGTGAAGTATCTGAATGTATTGAAAGACTGGATAATGCCAATATAATGTCATCTTAATGCCGCTGCTCATCAGAGACCTATTTTGTTGCTGTGATCACTGTCTTCTTCTAGGAGGGTCATTGCATTTAGATACCTTTATTTCTATGCATGACTTTTTAGTCCACAAGGCAACCACTTAACCATCTGAAGGAGAAAGGATAGGTTAAAAAGAAGTATCTTTAAATGATCTGCTCTGTGCCTGAGGTGTGCAAGGAACTCCCAGGACAGTACAAGTAGATGCATCCAGTTTGTGTTATAGATAGCATGAAACTACTTCTGGGCTGGGAAGAAGGCTGACATTCATTCCCTCTCTCTATGAATTAATCTTTTTGTTAAGATTCACCAAGTCCTACACAAAGCTTTTTAGGGATATGGAACTTCCCATGCAAAGTGGCCTAATTGTATTTTATTAAATAATTACAGTGAAAAAATAATTACATTTAAAAAAAATTGAAACCAACAAATGCAGAAAAAGCAGTCCAAATTTGTATTTTGAGTTGACAAGGTAGATGATTGTTTAATCTGCCAGGAGTCCATACACTGTTACAAAACCTGTTTTTTGCTTTTCTTCTTTCAATTTCAGAAATAATTCTCTTTCAGGCACAGAGTTTGAATCTTTTCCAAAGGTGTTAAATGATTTTTGAACACTGATAGAAATTATTGAACAGTTTGAAGGCCCTTTCCAAAAGCAAGTAGATGTTTTAGAAGTCTGTGATAATTTTTATGGCTATGCTTTATTGCCTCTTAATTGAAAAAAGACTCTGGAATTGGAAGGTGTGGTAAAGGAAGATGTGGGTTACAAAGGAGTCATTTTTCGTCCTATTTCCCTTGATTCTAGTGGGTTTTTTATACTTTGGCTAATTGAAAGACTGTGGGACTGTGTGGAAGGGGAAGATCAAGGTAAAAACCTACTGTAGCAGTAATATATGTGATTATAATACTGCTCTTTCCTTGCAAGGTGTTTTTGCTTTAAGCACTTATATTGACACATAAGCTGGAACTTTACTCTTACAGGTGTATGATACATGTAGATTCCTATGCTTTTTGCAGGGACCTGAGGGCTTTTTTGGCACCACTTTTGTGCAGAGGTTTTACACTAAGGAAAAGTTCATGTATTTAAGTCCTGTTCATTGTGAAACACCAATGAAATATGACAAGAGGTGGAGTCTATCCTATTCCAGAGGAAGTCAGGACTGAACAAATGAAGTAGAATTTTTCTCTTTACATTTGACAGTGTGTGCTTTCTTTGGTATCTCAGACTGAGGGGCTTGTCAGTACTCAGCCTCAATCTTATCGACTTGATCTATCTTGAAGTCAGCAAATAGTGGAGGCCTCAAACGTCACCACACCCTTGCGATTTGGCCACTACCTTTCTTCCAGACGTCCCTGTTCCAATGGCCAGTTCAGCTAAGATACAAGTTCCTCTTGTACATTCTCTGTATGACTTTAGAATCTGAACACTGAATGGAAAGCTGCACTTGGTGATTTCAGGGACCAGTTTGGATATCAAATGGAGCTGTTGTGCACAGCTCCACTTGTGTTGTGTGGAGCTTCCCGCACAGAAGCACCTTTAGGATTATACTACAGTCCCAGCACAGGGTGTGAGGACAAACACAATTCCAGATAAGAGGGACTGGTTTAAACCTCTGCAACAATGTTTGCCAGAGCTCATCTTCCAGAGAATTTAACACAGTAGTTAAGTGATTACTGGAAATACAGTTCCTTTTAAATAATGGAGGAATGTAGCCCTTTCTAGCAGTGGTGATGCAGAGAGGCTCTCATTCTTGCTCTGACAACAGGCTTTTCTGCCTGAAGGGACTGGTTTTTAAAAAGTGGCATCGCTACTAGCCTAGGTGGCATTTTTGCACCTCCAGGGATATATGCAGGAGGGAGTAGGACTTGTTTTTGTCTTGAACATTACTGTGCCTTCTAAATTTTTACAACTGGCTGAAATGCAGTGAGAAATAACTTTGGGAGGTAACCTCTGCTGAATTATATTTAAATACATAGATGCTTTATAGATATAGAAAATTATTCCATAAAACATTGCTCTATATGGATTGGCTTTAGTCTAGATTTTTATTTTCAGCTTTTCTTTGGAGAAAGCCACCTGGTTGAGTATTTCATATGGCAAATTCATTCAGACTTGAAAATACAAGGTGAAGAAGAACTGTGAAGTTTCTATTACATTTTCTGTATATAAGCATGGACACAAGAGAATGTGTTTTTCTCAAAGGAGGCTGGAGCATACATTGAGTGTGGGGATAGACAGCTGGAGGCAGCTTGACTTGGCAGAGAACAACAAGATAAATAAAAAATAGCAACTTATTTTCAATAATTCAGATTGAAACTCTGAAGAAGGGCTTTATTTTTGTGTAAGTCCTTTGAAGAAGTGTTGGCAGTCTCACATAAGAGAAAGCTGTGAGATTGTTCAAGGGATCAGTCAAAGAGGCAGCCTTTGTATACCTTTTTGTGCTGAGCCTGAGTCAGACAGCCAAAAGAAAAAAGAATTTCAGCAGGAAGGGAAATGAGCTAGAATCCTGATCACTTTGTGAGTTTTAGCATGACTACAGTGGATAAGGCAGTTGTTTGCCTCACTTTGCCATGGAAAGGGCAGCAGTAGCACAAAATAGCATGTGAATATGTGGCTCATTTTTTGTACGATAGTGTCCCAAGGGTTAATGTGAAGTTCGGTTTAGAAATAGCAGTGGTTATTTTTTAAGGTTTGATTTAACTATGAGAAAAAGAGAGACCTCTGATCTTATAGGATACTTTGTACGTATTGTATTTGGACCCTAGTGTTTGGTAGGGGTGGTAGAGAAATAGATGGGAAGAAAAGAAACATGACAGGAGAGGAGAGGGAGTAAGGATGGATTAGATAAGTATCAGATTGTGAGTGTGATGGATTCTGGCCTTGCAGCACTGCCTGCTGATTTCTGAGTTAGATCCAAGGAGGAATCTCCTCTACCACTTACCATTTTCTCATAGTCAGTTGATAAAAAAAAAGTGCTGCATATCGTCTGCAACAAGTGAAATATTTCTCCTGTCCTCTGAGCATTTTCAACAACAGGCCTCCATCACAGGAAAGTGCTGCTGGCACTCTTCTGCCTTTTAAGATATTCTTGCTAGTAGCTTGTCACTGATCAGTGGCAGAAAAGCTGCTTTCAGCTAGTTTGCATGGTTTCTTCAACATTAATTAAATCTGTATCTTTTAAAATAGCATAAAAATAGGAGGGAGGAAAGCCCCAAGCTGTATGTTGCTGCAGCAGGACTGGACAACCAGTCTGGTACATGCGAAGAGCCTCCCCCTTTGTTTTTAAGGGGTCTTTTCTGTTACTCAAGGTCCTAATGTGGTTGTCAGAAAGTTGACACTTTTATTTCAAAGAGTTTCCAGTTGCCTGGGCAGAGAGGGAAGGCAACAAGGATTATGAACTTGCTGTGCTCAACTGCTAGATCAAGCCATCACAGTAGCATCTGAGTGTGGCCTCTGGTCCTGATTTATGACTCATTAGAAGCTGCATAGGTCTGATTCTCAGTTTGCTAGGATTTCAGCATAATAATACAGTTGTCCTTTGTTTTAGACTGTTGGTGGGGCTGACTCTGTTCGCTGCTGTCACTGGGTTACAGAGAACAATGCTGGCTGCCCAGATGTGCTGGGGAGGAGTCTTGCAATGCAGAGTAGAAGGCATGTGCTTTGCAAGGACGTATATGTTGTTACTATGCTGTCAAAGTGGACATCGTGCTCTAGGTCTGACCTCAGCTGTGTCCATGCTGCAGCCAAAACAACAATCTTTGATTCTCTCTGTTCTCACCAAACCTTACTGCCTGGATGAGTAATCTGTTCAGTGCATTAAAAAAAAAAAAGGCTCACTATAAGCGCCTCATATAATCCAGACTGGAAACCTTTCTGTCATCCTGGGTATTCTCTACACTTTCTATTATCAGAAGATCCTACTAGCAAAATCTCAACTTACTACCCTCTATCAACCCCTCAGTGGTTCATTCTCAAAGCAACAGAAAGAGAATTTTCTGAGCTCTGGGGAGAAAATTCATGAGCTATTTGGGTTTAGTGAGTTATTAGGGAAGCTAGTCCACTGAGCACCTCATCCATCATGAGGATCTTCCCTCATCCATTATTTAAATAAGATGTCCACACACTATGTTTCCAGTTCTTCATCCAGTAATTCTATTACAGAAAAGCAAATGAGATATTGGGTGTTTATCTTGGCTGTGCTATGAGAAAAGGCGATGGTTGCACTGAAACATACCTGAACAGGATAATGTGAAACAAAACAATGGTTTTGTGGATGAGTTGATATATGAGGAAGAGCCAAAGGTGTCAATATGTGGACTTCAAGATGACCTAGATTCAGAATTGGGAATGCACATGAGAAAGATTGCTGTAAAATCCTTTTCTTACCACTAATTTAGTTGTCATTCAGAGACATCTTCTTGTCCATGCTTCACTTTCTAGATATTCTGGGTTTTTCACTTTGTAAGCAAATGGGTTCCAGGATGAAACCAAGGCATTTTTTTAACTCTTTCATGTAGGTATATACACATGCACTTCACTTAAAATAATTAAACGAATAGATTAGGCAAATAATTTCAATAATGGGACATTCACAATGCAGTTCTTTCTTTGCCTCATTTAAAACGTTCAGTTACAGAAATAAGCTTTCAGTACGTGGATTAACATTTTGCTTAATGATTACTGCTTACCTTTTAGATTTAATAGATTCCAGTGGGATTACTTAAAGTTAAGCGTGTATTTAATTGCTTTTGCTTGATCAAGATATTCCCGAATCTGAAACTTCATGAGCTATCCTTAAGTACATAATGGCCATTATATTTTCCCATTAAGTTATTGCATTTATTTTTCATTCTGACAATCCAAAAACTAGCCATGGGTTTCCTCTGGAAGTTCCTCATTTTTCTATGCCTTACGAGGCAGTAATAGAAGTTACATTACATACCTTTTGATCTCTGTGATGCTAATTGCCAGTTAAAATTCTATGGCAAATCATTAATTTTTTTCTGTAGTTTCTAAAAAAGGACATTCTTTGCCGATACGTATTTACATCCATCTTTCCGTTTTTAGCAGAGACAGTACAGTTTTGAAGAGCATTGAAATTAATCCTTCTCCCCAAATCGCTTTAGGTGGTCTTTACATGCCAAATATGTATGAAGTCTGTTGGAATTGTGACTATGCTGACAGCTTTCCATTGCCTCTGCTCATGAGAACTCTGTACTGCTCATAAAAAAATGCTTCACCTCCAGGACTGACAATTTAGCACTTCTAGCTAGTTATTTTCAAATGGGCTTTTTTATGCAAATAGATTCATTTTGATTGAATTCAAGGGCAAAAAAATCAAGAAACCTTCAAAAACCAAAATCTTCCCTCAGCCATAAGAAGATACTGAAACTGGCTAATTTAAGGGATGTGATTTGTTAGCCTTTCTACTCTCCCTGATTACTCAGTGGGGAGAAAGAGCTTTATCAGAAGCGATACTCTGAGGGCCCAGTTACAGGTCCTGCTCTGAACCATCCTCCAGGAGAACTTTGTTCTTTTTCTTGTCTGCATGGAAATTAATCTCTTCACAGAGGCTACATTTTGAAGTACTAAAATGGAGGCAGTAGAACCACTTCCCTATAGTAGTGAATAAAGTTAGGTAGATTGGCCTACTTGCCTGAAAATAAAAAGAAAATGAATAGCCAGGTCTGCTTTTTACTTGGATCTGGGCTTAAGAGAATGCTATGTGAAAGTAAGCAGTGGTGTTATAGCTACTTTATTCTGGTAGCCTTCTCTGAAATTAAAGACTGTTAGGTAAATTAAAAAAAAACAAACCCAAACTGTTAGCATCGGCGTGACAATAAACACAACGCTCCAGGAAGAGTTATATGTGGTGCTTCATTGGAGGGGGCCTCCAGGAATCAGGGGATAGTTTCCCAAGTCTGATTCCCCCACCATTACTACTCAACAGCAATATATTCTCTTGAGGTTTTGCAATCTAATGTATATTCAACAGGTTACATTATTGCCTAATGCATATGTATGTTTCGATGATTTCATCGGTGAATTACAACATCAGCCCTTACGGCGCTTGCGTGCCTCCTTCTGGTGGTCGTGAAGAGGAACTTTTCTCATCATCCTCAAAAGAAAAGTAGTCCCTTTCACCACAAACTTTTTACCTTTCTTGTTTTGGGCAATGTCCAATGTGAATTCACTGCCAGTTTTATCCTATCCCTACTTAATTAACTCTGGTTAGCTAGACCCTGTTCTTATCTTGCTACTTGAGTGATTTATGGTCTCCTGTTTTTAACGAAGTGCTGTTAGCATCATCTTGTTAACATTCCTAAGTAACTAACACCTCTTTCTGAAGAACTAGGTTTTAAGATTTCTTGTAACTTTAAAACTATTGCATACATTTAAATAATTTCTTTTCTTGATTTGCAACTAATTCAAACTACTGTATATAATAAAGTCTTAGATTCTTGCTCCAACATAACAACTGGTTTGTCTGTGTGTGAATTTTGTTCTAGTGATCAAAATGAACAAATAAAGCAGACAAACCTTATTTTACTCTGTGAGGTACATTCCATGTGATCTTTCATTTCAGACACTGGGAAAAAAAGCCAGTGGGAAAAGCTTTCTTTTCACCCATGCAGCATATGGAAATATAGATTGTATTCCCTCTCGAGCAAACTGTGTTAAAGAAAACCAGTCACCAAATACAGCACTGCCCACTGATGTGAGCAATGGTTTGGAATCAAACTGAGGTGTATTTGAATGTGGAAGAATATGTGCGTGAGCAAGAAACACGGATCCTAGTAGAACTGTGTGAGTGTTGTATAGAAAAAGGTGGAATAGCCATTGTCATATTTACCTCTTAAAATCAATGTCGTTTTTCCATGTTAATGGTTACTACAGATTTAATTACCACTCAGCAGTACGCTTGTCCAGTGGTTGTTTCTCAGCTACAAAGGGAAGCTTGTCTCATGTTGCTAGAAGCAGCATGGGACAAAAGTAGATAAATGATGTCATGGAAAAGATAATCCTGTGATTTTTGATGTGTAGATAGAAAATGTCTGTAATTTAGAGATTGTTTTTTTATTCTGTAAATCAATGGTAGTTCTAATTTTCCAATGAGGGCTGAGTCCCTGGAGACTGCTAGCAGCACTTGCTAGTGCAATCCAATCAAACTTTGCAGTTTCACTGAAGTTCTCTTAGGGCCAGGTTTGCGACGGCCAAAATCTTGAACCTCAATGGTAGGGAAGCAGGTTTGACAACTATTACTTCTGCTCCTGTCTCTGTAGGAGATAAATTACTAATTCAGTGCTGTGTTCCTCTTGTTCTGTTTTCTCAGGCAGAAGAAAGCCAATTCTTGGTAAGCTTCTGGGACCCTGCTGGGAATGCAGGTTAGTCTTTAGCCTTAAAGGGAAATTTAACATTTTCTGAAGTCTAGGGATTATGCTTGTGGCATAACTGAAGCCAACTATTAGGAATCATGTTGAAGTCCATTAAAATAAAACCAGTTGGCCTCACATTCCAGGGAGTGTGTCTTGAATCGCTGCCCATGCTGACATATCTGTCTTATAATGGGTGCCATTTCAGGAAAAAGGCAGGGAAGATCTTTGGTTTATGGCTGTATGAAACAGTGCTGCAGATAAGTCATTTCCTTGCAGAGCAGCTCTGAAGTATCTGTGTGTTGTGAATTACGCCTGATCATTTTGGTGGCAAAAATAAACTTGTACTGTTTTTTATTTGTCAGCCTTGCAGATTCAGCACAGCTGTGGATGAGTGAGCTGGAGTTTATTCTCCTTGCAGGTAGCTCCCAGAATCGTTAACTGTTTTCTGTCTTCATTGAGAATCACAGAATCACAGAACAACCAGGTTGGAAGGGACCCATCGGATCTTCTAGTCCAACCAGTCCTATCTAACACAAAACCAAGTCCCTCAATACCTCATCCACTCGTGTCTTAAACACCTCCAGGGAAGGTGACTCAACCACCTCCCTGGGCAGCCTATTCCAATGCCCAATGACCCTCTGTGTGAAAAACCTCCTCCTAATCTCCAGCCTAAACCTACCCTGGCGGAGCTTGAGGCCATTCCCTCTTGTCCTGTCCCCTGTCACTTGGGAGAAGAGGCCAGCTCCCTCCTCTCCACAACCACCTTTCAGGTACTTGTAGAGAGTAATGAGGTCTCCTCTCACCCTCCTCTTCTCCAGGCTAAACAACCCCAGCTCTCTCAGCCGCTCCTCATAGGGCCTGTTCTCCAGCCCCTTCACCAGCCTCGTTGCTCTTCTCTGGACTTGCTACAGAGCCTCAATGTCCTTCTTGTGCTGAGGGGCCCAGAACTGGACACAATATTCAAGGAGGGGCCTCACCAGTGCTGAATACAGAGGGAGAATCACCTCCCTGGACCTGCTGGTCACACTGTTTCTGATACAAGCCAGGATGCCATTGGCCTTCTTGGCCACCTGGGCACACTGCTGGCTCATGTTCAGTCGGCTGTCGACCAACACCACCAGGTCCCTCTCCTCCTGGCAGTTTTCCAGCCAGGCTTCTCCCAGTCTGTAGCTCTGCATAGGGTTGTTGTGCCCCAAGTGCAGGACCCAGCATTTGGCCGTGTTAAACCTCATGCCGTTGGACACTGCCCAGCAGTCCAGCCTGTCCAGGTCCCTTTGCAAAGCCTCCCCACCCTCCAGCAGATTGACACCTCCACACAGCTTTGTGTCATCTGCAAACTTGCTAAGGGTACCCTCAATGCCCTCATCCAGGTCATTGATGTAACTATTCAACATTTATGTAACAATCAGTAACTGTTTCCCTATCCCATGATTGTTGTTGCTGCTGTGCAAACCTGGAAGACTTGGTCAGAATCTCAGAAAACTGAGGTTTCAGGGCTGGCAATTAGGAATACCATCATTGTTTTATTTCTAAATTGATCAAGGTTGATTTGGAAGGCAGAGAAAGTAAACACATTACTTCTATTTCACAAGGTCACCTTAGAGAGTTTAGTCATCTTTTAATTTGGAGCAATGCCTTTGGAGGGTGGCAGGCAGCACTTCATAGTACAGTGAAGGTTAAACCTTCTGTCAGTGTTTTTGACTTTAATAATTCAATGAATTAATGCTTCTGTGAGGTCAAGAAATGAAATAGAGTTAAACAGTAAAAATTCTCCATACCAGTAGTAATTATTCCTTTCCTTTTCGGGGTAAGGAAGAATGGCTGTTAAAGTAACATTTCCTCTCACTTACGGGTGTTATGTTGCTGAATGGAATGATAGTAGTTTTTGAATGTCCATGGTTTGTTCCAGAGGGTTTAACTGGTTGGCAAAGGATAAATCAATGACAAGAAGTTCTCCTGTACAACTTGCATAAGTGTGTCCAGCACTTAAGCAGTTTATCTGCAATTCTAATGGGTTGCATTACTGATGAATTACTCCACCTTCAAGCTTGGCCTCTGCCAAGATTTCAGTGGTGACTTTGGCTCTCTGAGTACCAAGGACAACAGTGGAAGCAGGAAAACAAATTCAGATACAGTTAGTTACTGAAAACACTGTAGAACAGAAGAGGAACAAAGAATGGAAGCACACTAGCGTTCTGAACTATTACCAATAGTATTTTCTAGAGATTTCCTACTAGTTAGATGTGTATAGCAATATGCATTGGTCTCATGAAATGGCATACATCTTCCAGGTAAAGCTTGGAGTAAGCAGTTAAGTTTTAAAATCTTAAACTGGTCAACAGTTGAGAGAGTTATAAAGAAGGTAAGAGGCTTGCTTGATACACTTCAGCTTTTTCCTGCAAGTCTGTGGTATTTTGATATTTACACTAAAGCACACCAATTTAACTCTTCAGAGCAGACTAGTAATTTTCTTTAGCTCAGAGTGCCAATTCTGAGTGGAGCTTTATTTGAGGCATTCTAAACGTGGTTTCTTCTTAAGGCATATACCTTTTCCAACTTGCCTTATTTCCTTTTTCTGCTAGTAAGGAAAATAAATCCTGTCTGGTCATCAGTCCTCATCCCCAAGTTCATTGTTTGGTATCATCTTTTTCTTACACTGGAAAACTGTTACCATGAAGTTTTCTTGAAGTCTTTATCCAAGGGAAGCAACAGAAGTTCAGTTACTTTAGTTCTTCTCAATGTAAATAAACATATTACTTCGGATGGTTTTTTAGATAGTCTTCAGATAGGGTTGGCCAGTGGATGTGCTAATCTTAGTGAGCCTGAATCATCCATTATAATAAGCAACCCACAATTCACAGTGAGCACTACCACTAGTACTAGGAAAGGCTCATCTCATCTACCATTTGACTCCACGGACTGGAGCACTTTCCCATCTCAGCTCCACAGCAATAAATCTGTATGTTACCATTAATAAAATCTCTGTTGGATTGCTGTCACACATGATTCTTTGTGTCCTCAAACAAGGTTTTTCTCCTCTAGTGTGTTGCCAAGCTCATGCTGTCATCGGTCAGTCTCTTCTGGCAGTGAAAATATGTCAAAAGACTTTACATCTCCAACTTCTTACAGAATAGAGAAGTGCAAAACGGTCCTATATCTGTGAAAATCCATTTGAACAACTAGGGCCAGCGTATGAAACTAGTACTCCTCATTGTGAAATGAGGAATCTCTCAGAAAGAAAACAATTGGTTTACAGTGTAGTGCTGCAAAGAAATGTGTTTTTAATAAATGTAAGGATTGCTACTGTGTTGCAGAGCATTTCCATCTGTTCTGAATTGTGCCAACGGTGACCTGTTCCCCTGTGCTTGTCATTTGGGCTGAACCCATTCTGACATTTTACTTACGATCAGGGAGTGCTGATGGTTTTGTTTTGAAAGCGTATGGTAGTTGCAGGTTTGTAGGTCTTCACAGCAAGTCATTTGGACTCACAGAAAATAGAAGTAATATTTTTCTACTGGAGATATAAGATTTTCTTTTTGTTTGTTTTTGTTTTAAATTGTGATTTTCTTGGGTTTATCTCAACTTGATTACCCTACAGCTTCATTGTGAGAAGTAGCAAATAACATGAAAAACTGTTAAAACTTATATTGAGTTTTAATACATCTTTCTTCCTTGCCAAAATTATTTCACAGTCATAAAGAAGGGCCATCTGTGCAAAGAAAAGAAATGGCTAGAGTTAAATCTTGATTACTGTTTTGAGTGATTTTGAAAAAAAAATCAGGTCCTTTAGGTCTTTGCAGAAAATTTTATGATGGACCTCATCAGTGAATGTACTCTTTCTGGAGTTAAGCATCCTAGTTCTCAGAAGTCTTTCTTACCTAGTGTATTTCTTAAAATCCATGGGTTTTTAAGTAGTGTCCTAGACCTTGAATGCCTTTCCTTATGTAAAGTAACCTGAAGCACTGATCCTGAAGGAACAGTCTGTATAGATTAATGGATTTCCTGAGTACTTACATAGTGTTCAATTATAGATTAGCATTAGCTGATGGACACATTGAAGTGTTATGTTGTGATTTTGGCAATTTTGTGTGGTTCTGTATTCCCCCCCCAAGCAGAAAAGCCAATAAAGATAATTTAAAAAAAGGAATGCTTTTTTTTGGTTTTGATAGCACATACACATTTATGTAGGTAATGAGCTCTCCAGTATAAAAAACCTATTAATTTAGCAACCTGTGACCTATGTGAGTGCAGTCTTTGATGTTATAATATATTCATGTCTTGGCTCACTATTTGAGTCATTTAAGGTATCATTGATGGACTTTCTACTAAAACTTCTTCCATTTGCCCTTCATCCTGTTTGTTCTAGGCTACTCTTTGGGGTAATAGTAGCAGAGATGTTCCCTCGGCACAAGTGCAGAGGTTTTTTCAAGCATGCTCTAAATTACTAAGTTTTTATCTTGTTCCATTACAATGCAGTAATTTTTTTTTGCCGTAGCCTAATAGTGCAGGCTTCAAAGCACACTGGTAGTTGTGGCTAGCACTGCGTGAGATCCTTTTTTATCCGAAAGGTTTGAACATATGTCACTATCAGAATATAACCCTGGTCCTGCTAACTAGTACAGAGCAAAGCGATCTCATGCCTTAGACACACTGGAAAATCCCAGTGACATAGAAATGTTTTTCCTCTGATCTCTAAAAAAGTGGAAAAAAATACCTGGAAATCTTTGATTTTTGATTGATCTTTTCATTAACCCTAATTTTCTTTCCATTGTGATGGTCAAGAAAATTGATGTTCATTCAAGATATTTTGTTTTGCGTGCATATGCAGAAGGGCATATTCATGGAGAGCTATATTATTTCTGCCTCCTAAATATCATAGAATCATAGAATCATAGAATAACCAGGTTGGAAGAGACCTATCAGATCATTGAGTCCAACCATTGCTATCAAACACCAAACCACGTCCCTCAGGATCTCATCTACCTGTGCCTTAAACACCTCCAGGGAAGGTGAATCAACCACCTCCCTGGGCAGCCTATTCCAATGCCCAATGACCCTCTGTGTGAAAAACCTCCTCTTAATCTCTAGACTAAATCTACCCTGATGGAACTTGAGGCCATTCCCTCTTGTCCTGTCCCCTGTCACTTAGGAGAAGAGGCCAGCTTCCTCCTCTCCACAAGCTCCTTTCAGGCAGTTGTAGAGAGCAATGAGGTCTCCTCTCAGCCTCCTCTCCTCTAGGCTAAACAACCTCAGCTCTCTCAGCCGCTCCTCATAGGGCCTGTTCTCCAGCCCCTTCACCAGCTTCATGGCTCTTCTCTGGACTCACTCCAGAGCTTCCACATCCTTCTTGTGCTGAGGGGTCCAGAACTGAACACAGGATTCAAGGAGCGGCCTCACGAGTGCTGAGTATAGAGGGAGAATAACCTCCCTGGACCTGCTGGTCACACCAATTCTGATACAAGCCAAGATGCCATTGGCCTTCTTGGCCACCTGGGCACACTGCTGGCTCATGTTCAGTCGGCTGTCGACCAACACCTCCAGGTCCCTCTCTTACCTGACAGTTTTCCAGCCAGACTTCTCCCAGTCTGTAGCTCTGCATAGGGTTGTTGTGCCCCAAGTGTAGGACCCAGCATTTGGCCATGTTAAACCTCATGCCATTGGACTCTGCCCAGTGGTCCAGCCTGTTCAGATCCCTTTGTAGAGCCTCTCTACCCTCCAGCAGATCCACACCTCCCCACAGCTTAGTGTCATCTGCAAACTTCCTAAGGGTACCCTGAATGCCTTCATCCAGGTCATCGATGAAGACATTGAACAGGGCTGGATCCAGCACTGAGCCCTGGGGAACCCCACTTGTCACTGGTCTCCAGCTGGACTTAACACCATTTATCACCACTCTCTGGGCCCGGCCATCCAGCCAGTTTTCTACCCAGGAGAGCGTGCGCCTGTCCAGGCCAGAGGCTGACAGTTTCCAAAGCAGAATGCTGTGAGAAACTGTGTCAAAGGCTTTACTAAGGCCCAGGAAGACCACATCCACAGCCTTTCCCTCATCCAGCAGCCGAGTCACTTGGTCATAGAAGGAGATCAGGTTGGTTTGGCAAGACCTGCCTTTTGTGAACCCATGTTGGCTGGGTCTGATCACCTGGTTCTCTTGCATGTGCTTCATGATAGCACTCAAGATCACCTGTTCCATGACTTTCCCTGGCACTGAGGTCAGACTGACTGGCCTGTAGTTCCCTGGATCCTCCCTGCGACCCTTCTTGTAGATGGGCACAACATCAGCCTCCAGTCCAGAGGTACCTCCCCAGTCTTCCAGGACTGCTGGAAGATGATGGAAAGGGGTTTGGCCAGCACATCCACCTGCTCCCTCAATACCCTTGGGTGAATCCCGTCTGGCCCCATAGACTTGTGGGTGTCTAGTTGGGCAAGCAAGGCTCTGACCACCTCTTCTTGGATCATGGGAGCCTTGTATTGCTCCTCTAGTTCTGGGGTTTGTACACAGAGGGAACAACTTTCTTTACAATTAAAGACTGAGGCAAAGAAGGCATTAAGTACCTCAGCCTTCTCCTCATCCCCTGTTACTGTTGTTCCCTCTGTGTCCAAAAGGGACTGTATGGTCTCCCTAGTTCTCCTTTTGTTATTTATATATTTCTAGAAAGATTTTTTATTATCCTTCGCGGACTTAGCTAACCTGACCTTTAGTTCAGCCTTAACCCCTCTGATTTTTTCCCTACACAACGTCACTTCTCTCCTGTAGTCCACCCAAGAGGCCTGTCCCCTCTTCCAGAGCCTATAAACCTTTTTTTCTTCCTAATGTCACTTAAGATCTCTCTACTCAACCAAGCTGTTTTTTCCCCCTGCTGGCCTTTTTTCTGGAACACGGCTTTCTCCTGAGCTGCTAGGATCTCCTTTTTGAAGAGCTCCCAGCCCTCATGGCCTCCCTTGCCCTCAAGTACAGTCTCCCAGGAGACTTTGCCAACCAGCCTTCTAAATAGTTTGAAGTGTGCCCTGTGGAAATTTAATGCAGCTGTCCTTCTAACTACCCCCTTGACTTCTCCTAGAACAGAAAACCCTGTCATCTCATGATCACTTAGTCCTAGGTGTCCCCCTACTGCCACATCCCCCACCAGGCCTTCTTTATTCAGAAACAGCAGGTCCAGGAGGGCACCTTCCCTCATTGCTTCATTCACCAGCTGAACAAGAAAGTTGTCTTCCTCACACTCCAGGAACCTCCTAGACTGCTTCCTTTTTGCTCTATTGTACTTCCAGCAGATATCAAGGAGATTGAAGTCTCCCACAAGGACAAGAGGCATTGATTTGGAGATTAACCCCAGCTGTTTACAGAAGAGCTCATCAGCTGCTTCTCCTTGGCTGGGTGGCCTGTAACAGACTCCCAACACAAAATCTACCTTCTTATGGGCTCCTCTGATTTTAACCCACAGGCACTCAATCTCCTCATCACCACAATCCATCTCAATATCGTCCAATTCCTCCCTTACAAAGAGGGCTACCCTGCCTCCTCTCCTACCCTTCCTATCCCTTCTGAAGAGTTTATACCTCACCATAGCTACACTCCAGTTATATCAGTCATCCCACCACGTTTCCGTGATGGCAAAACCATCATAGGCTCCTTGCCCTACGACAGCTTCCAGCTCTTCCTTCTTATTCCCCATGCTGTGTGCATTGATGTAAATGCACTTCAGCTGAGCTGCTGAGCCTTCAACCCTCTTAGAAGGAACAGAGTTTGTTCCCAATTGCCTGTTAACTGGAGTAGCTGGCACCAGAGTGCCTGTATCTCCTTTGCTGCTCCAGGGTGCATTCTGGTGGTCCTCAGCAGCACACCCTCTTGTAATCTCTAGTGCCTCACATCCAGGCACGCACTTTCCTAGCCTTGACTCAAACCCCTCCCCCTTCACATCTAGTTTAAAGCTCGATTTATGAGCTTAGCTAAGTTTTTAGCAAGGGCCTTAGCCCTGCTAGGAGACCCAAGTGCCCCAACCTTTGCAATCATGTCAGGGGGTGCACGAACCACCCTATGATCAAAGAATCCAAAGCCCCTTTCCTCACACCAGGTTTGGAGTCAGGTATTAATCGAGTTCTTTTTAGTAACCTGCGGGTCCACTCCATTTAGCCTAGGGATGGAGTAGAACACTACCTGTGCCCCAGAGCCCTCCATCATCTTCCCAGTGGCCCCGAAGTCTTTTTTTGATGTCCTTAGCTTTACTGCTTGCTAGACTATCATTACCAGTCTGGACTACTACCAGAGGGTAGTAGTCTGTCTCATGGATCAGGGAAGGGAGTTTCCTTGCTATTTCCCTCCCTGATGCACCTGGCAGGCAGCAAACCTCTCTGTGGAGCGGGTTGGGTTTGCAAATGGGTCCCTCTGTTCCTTTGAGGAGGGAGTCCCCTACAACGATCACCCTCCTCTTCTTCTTAATGGAGGATGTTGTAATTTTCTTCCTAGGATGGTGTGGCCTAGGGAAAGATTCTAGGCTATGGTGGCCATCATCCTCAGGACTAGATTCCTCTTGGAGCACCTGGTACTTGTTGACTGCTTGAGGGGAGCAGGCTTCCTTCTTCTGGAAGGAACCTGCTGCCATTCCCCATCCCTTATAGTCCCAAGCTTGCAGTTTGTAGATGGCTGGTTACTGGGCACACCAGGTGCAACAGGTTGCTGAGGGAGTGAGAGGGAACTGCTCCACAGGTCTATCTCCCTCTCACATTCCCTGATAATCCTGAGTCTCCTAACCTCCTCCCTTAACTCCTCCACCATGCAAAGAAGTTCCTCCACTTGAAGGCAGCTTTCACAAGTGGAGCCCGTAACAGAAGCAGAGGCATGAGCTAGCTTGAGAGGAGGGCACTGCCTACAGCTCATGGTCTGGGCAGCTGCATGTACCCACTGTGCTTGTATCTGGGTAGCAGCATCCTTCCTGCAGGCTGTGGAACTCGGAGCAGCTTTAACCTTCTGATGTGTAGCCACTGTGGTCTTTGCTGCCTCTTCTCTGCTCTTAGAGACCTTTCTGTGCCCTGCCTTCTCACCCTGCCCGCTCGAACTGCCGCTCAAACTGCCATGCACCTCTTTTCCAAGCTCCTATTCTTCACACTCCCAGGGGGCCGTTTAAATCTCCCATGGGAGCTGCCGGGACCGCCCCCTCCCTGTCAGGCAATGCGAGGGATCAGCTGTCTGAGATGGGTGCCGGGAACCCTTCCCCCACCTGGGATTTTCTGGGATCTTGGCTCAGGGGAAAAACCGCAGAGCCTCAGAAGTCAGTCCCCACCACAGTACTCACTGTCCTGTAGCTGGGTGCTGCTGAAGAAGCGCTGTTAACGGTTTCACACTTGGGGCACAACAACCCTATGCAGAACTACAGATTGGGAGAAGCCTGGCTGGAAAACTGCCAGGAGGAGAGGGACCTGGGGGTGTTGGTCGACAGCCAACTGAACATGAGACAACAGTGTGCCCAGGTGGCCAAGAAGGCCAATGGCATCCTGGCTTGTATCAGAAACAGTGTGACCAGCAGGTCCAGGGAGGTGATGCTCCCTCTGTATTCAGCACTGGTGAGGCCCCTCCTTGAATATTGTGTCCAGTTCTGGGCCCCTCACCACAAGAAAGATGTTTAGGCTCTGGAGCAAGTGCAGAGAAGAGCAACGAGGCTGGTGAAGGGGCTGGAGAACAGACCCTATGAGGAGCGGCTGAGAGAGCTGGGGTTGTTTAGCCTAGAGAAGAGGAGGCTGAGAGGAGACCTCATTACTCTCTACAAGTACCTGAAAGGAGGTTGTGGAGAGGAGGGAGCTGGCCTCGTCTCCCAAGTGACAGGGGACAGGACGAGAGGGAATGGCCTCAAGCTCCGCCAGGGTAGATTTAGGTTGGACATTAGGAGGAGGTTTTCCACGCAGAGGGTCATTGGGCATTGGAATAGGCTGCCCAGGGAGGTGGTTGATTCACCTTCCCTGGAGGTGTTTAAGACACGGGTGGATGAGGTCTTGAGGGACTTGGTTTAGTGTTAGATAGGAATGGTTGGACTAGAAGATCCAATGGGTCCCTTCCAACCTGGTTGTTCTGTGATTCTGTGATTCTGTGAAATAATTGTACTGTCGTTCTGTGCACACAGAGATTTAAATGGCTAGAATTATCAACTGCAGTTTTTAAAAAAAAACCTCAGTGAGGAAATCTTTGATGTGTAGCTGTAGGAAAATCTACCTTTATTTTTGAAAGGACAGTAGGGGTTATATTATAAAGCACATGGAACACCCAGTGACTTTGTCTGGAGCTGCAGCACTTTGTAATAATCAGCCCTGTGTCTCCTGATAATTATACTCTTGAGGCTTTCTTGTCTCAATTTTTCCATAACTGATATAATCCAAACTATGTTATCCTATTAGGAGACTAATTTTTTCCTCCAACAAGCAGCACATACCTGTCTGCTTACCATGACAGGACAAGAAGGAATGGCCTCAAGCTCCACCAGGGGAGGTTCAGGCTCGACATAAGGAAATAATTCTTCACAGAAAGGGTCATTAGGCACTGGAATGGTCTGCCTGGGAAGGTGGTTGACTCGCCTGCCCTGGAGGTGTTTAAGGCATGGGTGGATGAGGTACTGGGGGCATAGTTTAGAGACTGGTGGTAATGGTTGGACTCAATGATCCAGTGGGTCTCTTCCAACCTGGTGATTCTATGATTCTATGATATAAAGAAAGCAGTGGCAGTGTTCTCCCTCTGTTGTTTCAGTGTTAAAGGAGATAATTTGGGCTGTAAATAGGGAAGACAGATCTTGTTGAGTTAAAATAAGCATATTATTTCTTGAGTGGAACCCTGCTCTATGCTTTTGATCCTTCATTATTCATTTTATGTATCTGGGCTATCTCTGCAGTCTCTGCAGTACCTATCCCGAGTCTCTGTTTGGAATAAACACATTACTCTGCTTCATCAGCTCAGGGACACAGTCCTGGAGCTCAGTAGTGAGCACATCACCACTTAGGTACATGAGCTAGTTGGCACGTTCATGGTAAAGGGAAAGATAATATTAAAGAGGAACAGCTATGATTTAAAAAGTGCTTCTACATTAAAATAAGTAATGAATTACCAGTCAGGCATAACGCCAGGTTTGAGCTGATGGGAACTCTCATCACAAGTATATATAAATGCAGCTGTGTTGCCAAAACTTCGAGCTGTCACACAGTCTTTTGAACACAGAAGACTGTAACAACAAAGCAATTCTTTTCCCCTCCCTTCCCACCTCCAAGATTAAGTTCTTTCTGTTCCTTCAGAGCCAGGCAGATTGAAGCTTTCTGCACTATTTCCATCTATGTTATACCAAGTTAACTTGTAAAGAGAAGTGATACTTGTGAAGTCAGAATTCAGCCACTTTAAAACTTTGAAAGGCAAAAGCGTTATTTTTAGGTGTAGAAGCCTTCTGACATGATGTGCAGCACAGAGCAAATGGTGTTCAGGTTTTCACAGAAGGCATAACCAGAGAAGCCATTGGAAGTACTTCTCTTGCTGCTGAGAAGTACTCCTCAGATGAACCTTCTTACTTTTTGTGTTCTTAAATATCAATCTCTGTTTAAAAAGCTGAAACCCACAAAAAAGCATATGCATGCTGCTTGTGTGTCATATTCACAGAGACATTCAGTATTCTGAATGAAGGCTGTCATTTGGGGGTAAATTGGCTCAGATTTCAAGCTCAAAATTTCCCTTTCCCTTCTTTTATTATCCCCTTTCCATCAATCTTAATAGAAATATAGGCTGATAGACAGGTGAAGCTGCCTTTAGGAATGTCCTTCAAAAATATTATTGCTATGAACCTTTGGTAGATGGCAGACACCCCTGAGTAGACCACAGTTTGAATTTATCTATTCTGTCTATTATTCTTCAGTATGAGGGAAAACAGATTACAGCTGAGATGCCCTGTGTTCCTGTCTATCATCATGACAGTGACAGAAGCCAGATCATGATAAACTCCCTCTTGCATAATGAAACACCTACGGTGAGTGTCTCTTCATTATGGCCCTGCCAAGACTCGCAGCTTTCTGAAATTATTCCCTTGTTCAGCTACCCCTGGTGCAATAGCACAGATGTGAATGCTACTTTCAAAGTGCTTCCACTTCATCTCCTACTCTCACCATCTGTGCTAATGCAGCTTTAGCTGGAGCAACGGCATAACTCTAGATGAAGAGGTAAACCACTGTGCTGGCTTAAAGAGGGAAAGCTCTTGGTGGTGTTAGCATTTAGTGATGAAATGTATCACAAGCCACACTATTGCTGCCACACAGTCTATGCTGTGAACAGAAGGAGACAGTGAGTGGTTTGAAAATTTAGGCTAAAAGTTTAAATACTTTGGGTTTATTTCATGGAGAACTAAACCCAAACCTCCTCCTGCTCTCATTGGATCTATCAGCAGATGAGCAGTTTTTTACATTACTCTTCAGCAGGCATCCCAAAGGTAGGTTAGCAGATGAGTCTTGCTAAGTAACAGCGTCATTTGGTGAACTTATATCATTTTTTTTATGTGAATTTTTTTTTGTGTGTTAAACTATCATGATTTTTTGACTTACGATGTTTCTATAAAACAGGGAATGGCACATGCTTCTCAGATAACCCTATGACTGAGAGACTGAGGCATCCTTTCTGAAAAATCTTTGCCTGTAGTGGCCATCTGCTCTCCATCTCTGTGTATGAAGTTATGAAAATCTAACATAGAGAGAGAGCTGGTGCCTGAGTCAAATAACTTTTGAAACAGATCTGGATTTTTTTGCTTTGCAAATTGTTCACAGAAATCTTGAAACCTTCTTGAAAACCCTTTGAAGCATTGATGGCATTTGAGTTTGGTCTGTATATCATTTAAACACATGTTTCAGTGGATTATAGCCAACATTACACTGTTTATTTGTTTAGTCATTTTTTCAAAGATTTTTCAAAGATTTCAGCCCTCACAGGCAGGACTAAGATTTTAAAAACCCACAACCACATTTTTTCTTTCTTGCTGAGATGCTAAAGTCACAACCAGGCTCTTGGCACCTTGTGTTGAGGGTTAACATCTGAAAACTTGTTTCTCAGCACAGTCTTAATAAGTGGTCCTGAATTATCTCTATTTTGTTAGCTTTTTCTTCCTTCTCACAGGTCAATGTCCCAACACTGTATAAAGCTACCCTAGATTTTGCTTGTTGGCTAAGTCTGTTGCGTGACTTGATTTTACAAACCTGGGTTGTATATCTACAACATACTTCACCTGACACTCCAGGTAAATGTATCCCTTGGGTCTGAGAAAAAATCTGAGTCATCAAATGGGAGTTCCAATAAAGGAACTCCTGAGTGGATGAATTGGTTTTGTAGTTTGTTGCTGTTTATTAAAGAACTTCAGATGCTTCCAATTTACTTCTGCTTAGTGTTTAGCAAAATCACGTGTGCTACTGAAAGTTTCAAGCTAAAGTTAATAAAAGCGTCATAAAAACTTACGCATCAGCTCCTGAGAAGAAAATTTCACCTTCAGAGTCCAGGATCAAAAGTGCCAAAGAAATCATTGCTTCAATGTCTCTGTTGAAGAGGGAGTATCATTAGTACATTTTTCTAAGTGCTATTTCTCTCTAGTGTGCATTACCATTAAAACTTGTAGTACTAAAATCTATATTACTTTCCTTTTGAAATGAGGTTTCATTCAACACCTTCCCTGGTTGCTTGAACTATGAATGATTGGGTCTACATGAAGTACTTTGCAACTCTTCTCATGGAGGAAGCCATATAAAAATAAATGTTACTATCAGGTGTATTTTGCATATTGTAGCTGTGTGTAATTACTGAGCCTGGGACCCACCGCTCTGCTGACCCTGCCTTCCCCAAAGTGCTTTGGGCAGGTGTAGTGACAATTTAAACTAAAGTAATTTCAAAGGGTTACAGAGATTGCAGTTGTTATTTCTGTTATACAAGGTAGAAGAATAGGCAACTGGTATATAATATATATCCAATGTATGCCCTTCTTTGAAGGGCAATCGCTTAAGGGTCTGTACTTACAAGGTTATTAACTCATCATTTTCAGATTATGCTCTATGGGTCCCCGGAGGTCTATTAGTTGCTTCTAAGAGATCTGAGAAAGGTAATTAAGAAAGGCAAGGATATTAGTAGTATGCTGACACTGGGGGATCCAAAGGGAAATGCTTAAAGGTCTGCAAATCTGCGGAGGAAGAAAGAAAAAAAGCTAAAACTCACTGAAAGAGAATTTCTAGGGAATATATAAGCATACCTTGTATTTTTTAGGTCATCCTAGTAGGAAATGTTTAATCTGCCTCAGCATATTTCAAATTCTGTAATGCCATTGTAGTTAGGAGGTATCTTAAGGGTAGATGCTGTAAAAGGTCATACTAACTCGTAAACTCTTTGCAGAAAGTAACATTGGATAACCAAAAGACTAGCCTCGAAACTTATATAGGCTTGTGTGGATAACAAAGACTGCTTTTTTTTTAGTGATATCCTTTATTACTGGTGCCTAGTGTGTCTTTGGTAATGATGCATAAGGGGAAGAAATCAACAATGTCATATGCTCATCTGACATAAATCTACTTAGCTTTAATGGACCTTTTTAGTGAAGCATCCAGATACACACTAGCAGGATTTAACCTCGAGGACTTAAACAGCATTTGGAAATCTTTTATTTCTGGTTTTGTCTTAAGACTTTCTGGAAAGGACATGTTTTATAGAAATTTCTGTGTACTGGAGCAGGAAATGCGAAATACCATAATGTTGCTGACCTTCGTTGTGATCCATAGTGTTTCCTGGGCCCAAGCAATCTTTATAGCATGAGTGTCTTACACCGGCAGAGTGATTCCCAAGAATTCCTGAGAATGACCTTGTTACTTCTGTAGATTGTATAAAAGCGTCAATGTTTAATGGATTACATCTGCATTCTCTGCGTACAGAGGTGAACACAGCATTGCTATGGTTGCTACCCTGTTCCGCCTCATTCAAATTAATGAAAAGCAGCACTGTTCTAGACTTCTCCAAATCAGTGTCTTCCTGGCCTCCTTTGCAGCCTTGGGAAAAACATAGGTGAAACTAGAGTACACATAAAAGCCATCCGTTCCCAGATTTAGAAAAGTCACCCTCCCCTCCTTAACTTTAAAGTCTCTTTGTTCAAAGTGAGGCTGACAAGTTTGTGTAGCCCCAGAGTGTGCTTTAAAGTTGCAGCTAAACACTTATCAGCTTTGTCCTCTTTATATTTGCTGTTCTGCATAGGACAAGTTTACCAAGAAGCTCAGCTGAGGCTGACAGAAACTCCTCTGACTTGGAAAATGCTTCTGAATAAATTATCTGCTGTGAAAGAATGATATATATTCTACCTAAGAGCCAGAAAAATGAAACAATAGAAGATATTTTTAGAATAGTTCCCAAGAACCTGGGTTCCACAAAGGAAAATGAAGTTTCTGGAAGGTGATTTGGAGTATAGCGCTGGAATTCTTGAAGTCAAATGGTGTGAATACTCCTTGGTCAGCAGGTTTCAGGGTGCTGAGCAGCACAGGTACAGTATGGCAGCTGGGGCTGAGCTGGTGGCTGCCTTGGGCTGCAAACGGGAGTCGGAATGGAGCAGAGAGAAACTGGACACACGGATGTGTCTGCATGTAGATCAGACAGGAGTTGGTGTTACCCATAGCAGTCTTTCTAGCTAGCAGTTAAATATATAGGTATTTACATTCTTTAATTTTTAATTATTTTGGATGATTATAGCCTCATCCCATTCCTTGTCCTTTAATGTACAATTCCTGAGAATGAGAGCACACTCATAAACACAAGACTTTTGACTGAGTGAGCAATGTGAAACTGCTATGACATCTTACATGTTTTCCTCTGTTATTGTTAAACATATATGCAGCTGGATTCACACTTGTTTCCATGCCAAACATATTTGGATTGCTATTCAGGAATCAACAAATGTTCTGAGGAACACAAATACTTGTGGACACTTGGTGGAATTCATAACATTTTTATGCAGGAAATTGGATTAGACCTTTAGGCCTTGCAGCCCACGGGTTTATAGGATTTTCAAAATGTCATAGAATCATAGAATAATTTGGGTTGGAAGGGACCTTAAAGATCAACTGGAACGTCCCACTAGATCAGCCAAATGTCCCTGCAAATGAACAGTTAAATTCTGGAGACAAAGTAAGACCCATTGATATTGCAAACTGTAAATTAAGATGCTGAAAACAAGCTCTTTATTTAGGGCTGATTAAAATACTGTCTTGAAGAAAGTTCACTATTGGCGAATGTCACGGGAGTGAGTGACTTAAACATGTCACTGAAATATGTACTGTGAGTTCCTTCATGATGAAGTCTGAGATAAATAGGAAACACCTCAAACTTTAAATCTTGGGAAAGCCAAACAAATTTCAGATGGAAATGTATGGAAATTAATGCAGGGTGTAGACTTAAACCCAGCCTCTAGGGATACAGTGATTGTGCCTTTCAGAAAATGGTCTCCTGTTCTTTGCATTTTAACTGTCTGTAATTACTTTTGTGGTTTGTTGGCTGTCGAGGAGCTTGACAAGCTGGGAATTGGCAGATTCAGGGTTGCTTTTATTTACAGTGGTTTTGCCAAGTCATTAAATCTGCAACAGGAGGCTTTGTTCTGACAAAACTAATCCCTCAGTGTGGCCAGACACCACATTTCCTTTTTAACTTTGTGCTACCATTTAAAACTATTTCGGACAGGATTTAGGTTGGCCTGAGTTGTCAGGACACCATCAAAATCAGTGTAGATAAGCCAAGCTTTCTTTCTCCATTCCTGTTGTTTGGTTTTCTCTCATGATGAGCTGTGCAAAGCTGATTAGGGCTGGGGCATTCTCTAGACCCATCTGATTTCTGTTGCTCCAGTGAGGGTATTCTTGTACTGCCAAAAGGACAGGGAATAGAAAGCTGCTCCAGTGGGAGACATGGAGAATGCCAGATAGACTCAGGAGATTTCAGAGGCTTTCGGATTTATTTGCTTCATAAATACAACAATATTGCTTGCTGTTCACTTAGTCTTATTCTCTTGGCTGTGCTGGTGCTGTCAGTAGATGCCTTTGGATGAGAATAAAGAGCCAATGCATAATGAAGATGTGCTGCTAACCCTAAGGATTGTTGAGTAACTACCATGGGGCAGAGTCCAGAGGTGTGCTCAGTAAAGAGCTGAAGGATACTATGACATTGTGTGATACAAATGCTAATGGTGGTTGTTATTCTCTCTTAAGAGAATGGGGGATGTTTTAATCGTCATTCTGCAGGTCTCAAAGTCCTTGTACAATTGGGCCATGACCTAATCAAAATAACATTTGAATTGGAAACAAGATAATATCTAACATCTTTTCACTGAAATTTCTTCAATTCTATTAACCCTGGATGTATTAAAAACTGACATTAACAGCAACTCTCTGGCACCAGCACAATCTTAAAATGCTTTATACTTTGCACAGTGACTTGTAAGCTCTGGGATAAAACCTGCACTGGCTGCTACAATTCTGCCTATTGCCCTTTCTGCCACAGATCATGGAATCACAGAATCCTTTAGATTGGAAAAGACCTTTAAGGCTGAGCCCAAGACAATTTACGGAGAAGAAGAACTTTCTGAAGAACTTTATTGTCTTTACGAACTAGGAATCCTCTCTGGTAGTTATTTTAGGGTTTCTATAAACAAGTTCAAACCCTGTATTCTGCAACACTGACTGAAATCTTTTGAGTGTATAGCACTGTTGATGCCCTTCTGGTTAATGCCCACTGTCAAGAGGAGAACTTTGTGGTGGGCAGGTGGGGATGCTTGCTCTTCCTTCAGTTTACTAAGAAAATTCTTGTCAGTGTTTTAGTATTCAGCTGAAATGAAAGAAGAGTGCTGTACAGAGGATAAAATGAAAAGGCTTAAGAAGCTGCAGGGACAATAGAGCATGCAAAGGACTATGGATCTGGGCAAAATGGAAATGGATCATTTGGATTACCAGTCTTCTGTCATAGCCAAAGGGAGGAGACTTGTATCCTCGGGTACATCCTGGTTGTCTCCCCTAATTTTTGGATTTTCTCTAGGATTTCCTTTTGGACATATGATTCCGAGAAATTTGAAGCCTTTTCTTTTTCTCTTTTTCTCTTTTTTAGCTTAGGAGGAACCACTCAGAGAGTCAGATATCTTTCTGCTTTGGACATCTCAAAAGATGTGCAAAAGGACATTTTGTTTACCCAATGACTGGACTATTGCTTAAGATTTCTGACATATGCTGGTGTTGCTGAAAAGAAAGGATTCCGTGGAAGGAACACAGAGGGATACAAAAAAGCAGGATTTTAGCAGATAGCATGTAGCATGAAGTTATCTTACTATAGCATAGTGAAAGTTTAAAAAACCTACATGATAATGAATGACATATTGATCAACTGCAAACAAGTGATCAGACCTAAGTCTCTTTAAAAATAATTTTTAAAAGTTTTTATAAATTTAGTGTTGTGAGGTTAGTTCATAAGTTACCATAGAGTAATTTTTCTGATTTTATTATTTCAAAGAGAAAATTAACAATTGATAAATGTAATTTCAGGCTTAAAATTGAGCTGAATTCTGTGTGGAATATTTTTTATTAACATTGTCATGACTGTTGTTGATCTTCAGTCACTCATTCACTCCAGAAATCTAGAGGTGGCACACAGGAAAAGCTAAAGTGAGGCAAAGTGTGAAGTTGTAACAGTGGCTTTCATGGGCTGGAAGAGAGGCTGATTTCCTTTTCAAAAAAGAGAGGACAAGGATAAATGATCTGATCCTTAAACAGGGCATTAACTGATCTGCAAGCAGCTTTTTACTGATCAGACATTGTTTTGATATCTAAGATACAATAGGAAATTTGAGGGCATACTTTTAAAGAATACCTTTTCTTTTTGATTATATGAAATAGGATGCCAACCATTGTCTAGCACTGTGAAGGAAAATAACCATGATGAATAAATTAGAAGTTCACAGTTGGTGGTGTTGATGGTAAAGGTGTATTATAATTTAAAAGAAATTCTAATTTCCTTTTCACCTGTAAGAACTGCTGCTTTTATTTCTATCAACTATTCCATTGGATAAGATAAAATCACATTTGTTTGACGTGAAAACAAACAACAGACTTAGAGGCAAGTAATAAACTTACTTGTAATTTGTCTTTTTCAGACATATGGCATTACTTCTGCAAGAATCTTGTAAATAAATCTCTTTAATTGTAAGTTTATTTTGTTAGTATTGTCAGGGCTCAATTTCCTGACATTTAATTTTCCTGTTGGAAAAGAAGGTCTATTGTAAATAGTAAATTGAAAGTTTTTTGTCTTATTCCTATTAAGCATAGAGTAAAAGAATAACTAAGGTTATAGAACTACCCACAGAATTAGTGGAAAACTGAAAAGGTTGTACTTGCTGGACATAATAAGTGGAATAAATAGGCAGGATAAACTGCCAGTGTGCAAGTGATCTAAGCCAGAAAGTTTCAGACTAGTGGATAGGACCTGGGCTGGAAAGAAGATACAGTCTCAAAGTCAGTGTGTGAGAACAGAACCAAAGCAGAAACCAAAAACCTGAGGCTGGGCATAGAGCAGAATTCATGCATCAGTCTGCTGTGAAGTAATCATGGAAAACAACCATCACAGGGTGCAACTGTCACCAGTGTCCAGCTGACCATTCATCCAGGACTTGTCTGCAGGTCTCAGCTGGACAAAATTGGGAACCAGACAGATTTATACTCGTGTACTGAATTTTGAAGGGAAGAAATTGGTGGTGTGTGAATGGGAAGATGTAGTAAATATGATGGGATCTAGAAATTTCTGGAGGGCTTATGCTGTGTTTAATAGTGTGATGCTGGGTAAAAGCAACCAGCTCAATAATGAGGACTTTACTGTAGATGTTTTTTGCTTGTTCCAGGGGCAAAACAAGAACTACTGATGCAGACTACGAAGTAATTTGGGACATGGCTTCTAAGGAACCTTCAAGTGGAGCAACATTCATGAAAATGGAAACCCAAAGAGGTAAGTGGAGAATAAGGATGAACAACGTCGTTTCATGTAAATGAAACGTGTCTCCTGACATGTCAGGTGACCAGAAAGTAAGGTGGAATATATGTATTTAGAGAGGGGTGGGTACACAACCCTACTGCACGTCATGGTTTCATGGGAATCAGACATGAGATTGTTAAAGCTAAAGAGCTGGCAATTTTGGCAGTGTTCTGAGTGAATCAGTTAAGCAGTAGATTTATTTCATTGGATTATTAAAATTAGCATACCTTGATTTCTTTTACCTGAAAAACAACAGAATGGTAAAAACATTGACAGGATTTGAAATTCACCTTCGTTGAGTAGATGTTCTTTTGTAACTGGTACTGTGTTATTGTATAAATCAAATGCTCCCTGTACCGATCTTAAATCAACAGAAACATTTCCATGTTGCAGCTACCATTATCTTGGTTAGAATTTCTGTGGAAAACAAGTGTTCAAAAAGAAAATTAATTTGATTGGTATTTAAATAAACCACAATTTCATCTGTGACTTGGGGTCCTTACACTGCAGGGTAGATTACTTCTGTGAATATTTGATCTACATTTTCTCATTGAAACAAAGATTTATTCATGCAGCTACAAAGTATTAGGTTATAATCACACACAGAGTGGTCTTCATTATAGAGCACTGTTAGTTATAAATGCTGTGCAATTTCCTGGCCATCTATTCTGACTGTAATTATGATGTCACTTCCATACCTGGGGCTGAGAGCATTCTCCTCTCTGACTACCGATCAGTCTTTGGATGCAGCAAGGAGCTTCTCTTGATGGTGGAAGTAGCTCATTTGTTGTCTTCATGAATATAGAATAAGACAGAAGGGAGTGAAAATTTGGGAAACAGCCAGAAACTGATGTGGGCAGTAAGACCTAAGTGACTGTGAGGACCTTCACAATGGAGGGAGCATGTCTCGAATGTAATGTTGATTAAAAAATAGACTTAAAATAGGCCTGTTTGCTAGTGTGCTTTTTTTCTCAGTGCACTGCCTATTAATTAGAGTTTTAGCACAGCTTCTCAGCAAACACCATTTTCCCTCAATGCAAAAGGAACGAGTTGAGGGAGAATTCTGATGCTGAGAATGAAGTACTATGAATAAGGATCAGCAACAATGGATTCTGTTTAAGTCAGACTGGAAATTGTTGCAGCCTTATGTTTTTATAAAGGAAACCTGTGTGTCAGCTTCTAGTAGTGACTGAGATGCTGAGCACTGGCATGTGAGGATAATGTGATAATATAGAAACACCAGGGAGTATGTGTACACAAAAATGCATCTCTGTCAACCAGAATACCATGCTGTGATTTCAGTAAAAAGCTATGACAGAAAATCAATAGCTTTGAGAAGGGCCCACAGTAAGGCAACAGCATTATATACACTTTCTTCATTCTGCTTCACCCCTCCCTCCCTTCATAAAGACATAGAACTGCATGATCACATATTTGAGTTTTGTTAACTCTATGCCTCCAAGTAGTTCAAGCAGTGGAGCAAGTCATGGAATACAAAATATCTCCAAAACAGACTGGAGGGATAGAGAATAGGAATGAGTCAGGCAAAGTACTGGGTTTGTTTACAGGCTCTGCTTAGCTTGTAGGCAGACTGTGTAGGCTGCAGTCTCCTATACTGTGCTTCCACCACACCTATGTTCTGGTTATCAGAAACACTTCTCAATGTATCTTAATGCAGCCTTCACTCAGCTCTGTATTTTCTGATGTGTGGATCAACAACAAATCCCTCTTCCAAGCTTCCACACAGGGCAAGATATTCTGGTAGGACAGTCTAGCCACTCACAGATTATGTAAACCCCCAGACTATGGGGGTTTTCATTAGGCACCAACTTTGTAGAACTTCAGAGACTTAAAGTGAAGTTTTCCAGGTTGCCTTTTTTCTCCCTTCTTCAGTTTCTTTTTGTCTAAAAAAGGTAGACTAGGGATTGTTAATGAAAAGTAGAATAAAGGGTGGACTGCTTAGCAATAGTTGACACACAGTTTGTATCATGTTATTGTATTTCAGTTTGTGATGCTAACTCAGTATTTTTTATATAGATGTGACATAGATTTAGAGCTGATGTTGCGTATACATGGATACACGTTTAACTATTTCCTGACATTTGAATGATTAGTCATTCTGTGCTGATATGCATGTCAGCATACAGGCTCAGAAACATGGAGAGGGAAAGGCTAAGACTATTGCTTGAAAGTCCTATCCTGTTAAGGAGAGTATGGAGTCAGTGAGGGCTCTGTGAAGCTGCATTGCATGACGTTACACAAAGTAGTTTCATTACACACTGGACAGTGAAATGGGGAAAAGGGATGACTGCAGGCAGCTAATACTCCTCTTTTGTCATTAAGCTATACTTTGTCCATATGCAGTTTTGGGTGCACGTTTGTATACTACTTTGGTTGTATGAAAAGAATTTGAAAGGAATACAGTTTTAGATCAGACATGCTCTTTAGGCAAAAATGTCCATCGATAACATTGAAATGGGATAGACTTTTATTTAAATATGTGGAAGAGAGAAGATGATGTAAGGAAAATCTACAGGAGAGGAGAGGGTGGGTGAAAGGAATGAGCCTATTATCTCTTTGGTGAACATGGCTCTTCTGGGATTCTTTCTTTTTTATTGCAGATGATAGACTATCTTGCAGATAATATTATAAAGCCAGAACTGTCTAGGTTTTCACAGTTCTTAAATATGCTCATGAGCTTGGGTGTGTAAGCATTTCCATGTTGGCACAGAAAGGTAATGCCAGCAATCCATTAATGTTAAATGATAATCCACTTGGTTTCCTTTACTAACTGATAGCACTGAGAAATGTACAATTTTCTAGTATAGAATTAAACTGACACAGCAGGTAGGAGGAGTGTACTTTTTGTTAACACTTCTGATTGCTTCTTACCTTGTTCAAGAACTTATTCTTTCTCTATGAATAACTATGAGAATGAGCCTGGATCTGGCTTATTAAAGAGAGACAAATCTAATTTGTTTTTTTTTTTTTCCATGAAGTCATCTATTTGTCAGAGCTCAATACCTCAAAGCACCATAAGAGATTACTCAAAGTTTTTCAGTGAAAAATTCAGAGGAGGGACAGGGCATCCTTTAATGTCTAGGAAAATCTTCCATAAATAAATACAATTTAATGACTGCTTTTTCTATACTGTGAACATTTAAGTTCAAGCAGGTGTTGGTTAACTGGAAAATGTGCTTGTAAAGGAACCTCTGATAGGGTCTTGTCCTGAGCAGCAGGTGAGCTGCATAAATCACACGAAGTGGATAAAAGTAAGAACATGCTATCTATCTAATCATTAAATTTGCAGGGTGCTGGGGATAGCTGGAATATTAATTGCCCTCCAGTCATAGTTACACCATACCTTGGTTCATAAGTAATTGGAGAATTACTTGAAATACAGAAGTGTCTTGCCTACAGCAAAGGTACTTAATCATCTTTACAGCACCTCTAGGGTAGGGCTGGGTCTAGGTGACTATAAATAACTAAGACCATTACATTCACATTTGCTTGTGTGCTAACTGAACAACCAGTCCAGCCTTTCAAATGTACTGAATAGCCACTGTAACTTTGAAGGAAGACTGGAGCCTGCTATATCAACTGATTGTTACCTTCCTTAACCTCTAAACATCTTAACTTGCTGCTCTTGAGTTCTAGTGATATGAGGAAGATTAAAACTTGGGAATTACTGTAGTGAGGGAGAACCAATGTGTGAAGTGTTCCTCAAAGATCCTATCATCGCAGTGTGTACCACAGCTCAGGTCAGTTCTAGTCAAAGCAGCCACAGGACCTTCCTCTGGGAAATATGGAGAGCTGAGGATTAAATGCATGGAGAAGCAGCATACAAATCTTTGACTTAACTAGCATGAAAGCCTGAGAGCACTGTGCCATGGTGTGTCTGGTAGGATTCTGCGGTACTCTGATGGAACATTGCACCCTGAGGATGTCCACTGTCCCCTTGAAGATTTGTTTCCCTTGCACATACCCACTGCTGGAAATGTTTGAAAAGTGTTTCTATATCTTAAAGAGAAACATCACATTTGAAAATAACAATGTTTCATCCTTTCCTCCCATCTGTGCTTGTTTTTCATGTTAATGACTGAAAACACGGACTACTTATAGTGCATGCAATCAATCACATCTTTTGTGAGGTGTCCTAAAATTTAATCCTTTCATTCTCTTCCTATTTATCCTCTTTCTGAATTCCTAATAGTCCTGTAGTTCATCATTATCCCTGATGTCTTGCTTCTTCAGGCTTAAAGTATCCTGCTGTTGATGTATGATGGATGTGTATACTTGTGCAGTTGTTCACATATAGTATATGTTCTTGTGCCTTTTCAGGCCAATAAATTCAAAACAGGGAATGTCAAGCTTAAATCTGTGACTGGTGATTTAAAAAACAAACAAACAAACAAACCAAAACGTTTGTAGTCAGTGGCAATTCTGAACCACTTGTTACTTTTGCAAAATAGAAAGTATATCAAGACAGGTTATGTCCCCAGAGGAAAATTCTTTTTGGCAATTTGGCAAGCTCTTGAGCAAATATAACCTATTTTAAGATAAGAAACCTTGAGAGACATAAATTGGGATCATCAGTGAACACTTCCTAGAACAGCACTAAACAGTATTGGTAGGAGTTGCAAAATACACTAATTGGCTTGCCAAGGCCCCTGCTAACTGAGAAAACTTACTTTCATTAAGTGGACATAGCACTTCATTAATATTTAAAGGAAAGTGAATCTGTTCATAAACCGTAGGTTGGAAAAGAAAGGCCATCTTTTCTGTAACTGCAGAAACCACAAAACCATCTGTGCATTATGAAGTCATGCACACTGGCTGAATAACAATATTGTCTAGGCAGCCAATGTCCTTAATTTGTAATAATTGCCTTACCAGAAAGATCTACTGGAAGTCACCATAGCTTCTGGGGTTTTTATAAACGGTGTTATGAACGTGGATGGGGAACCACAACACTGCCATCCTTGCTTGTTGCTGGCTTTTAAAAATAGAAGTTAAGAGGTGCATGAGTGTTTGCAGCTCCTACACTTGAAATGCTGCCCTGTTTGACTCAACACTGTGAGTAGCTCAAACACAACTGGATGGATTTGCCCCACTGTTGTCCTAAGTCAACTGTTTTACAGTCACATGGAGTTGTGTGCATTAATCATTCTTGTTTTATCACAGAGATGGAAGAGTCTTAGGAGGTGAAATCTTCAGACCACTTATGCAGAGTTCATCACTGGTGTAAGTTAGCTGCTGAGCTGCAGTTTTCTAACACTGTACGGCCTTTGCTAATTTGATACTCTCCCTCTTAGAGAAGACATAGATTTCCTGTCAAAGACAGTATTATATATTCAGCAGAACTCACCTTTGTTCAGGATGATTCACAAACTGCTCTGTGCAAAACAATCTCTTTGAGGATGTTGTCATTTTATGCCAGAACTGGTATGGTTTGCATGAAGTATGTTTAAGGGAAAAATCCCACAGGCTTTCTCATGCTTTATTAGCTCAAGGAAGCAGAAGATCCCAGCCAGAAATGTAGAACCAACAGAAAATGGATCTGACCTGTTTGCCATTTTGTCTGCAAGTTTTTGATTGTACGTACAGTTGCTGCCTGATCTCAGATGTATGGATATGCTGTTCAAGTGCAGAACTTAGTCATTTTTCTATGGCCTTACAAGTCCTAGAACTGAATGCATCCTGAAATGTTCAGCTTGATGCTAGCTTTGTATTATGACCGTGAAAAAATATTTCTTGGAAATCTGCAATGCAGAGGCAAATCTTTTAACTGTAGGAAGTTTACCAAAGGTCACTTCAATGTCCAAATGCAGGAAATATCAGCCACAAACAAGAAGACTTATTAAACCATATAAATCCAGTGGTCTCAGGCAAATCTCTTTTCCTCAGAGTTTAGTGATGTAGGTTTTAATGCACGCTTTGGGAAAGTTGCTAGCTTTAATTACAATATGATCTGCTAGTAATGAGCTTTATTTTAAGTCAAGCAATCAAAAAATAATGAACAGAGTAATCTATATTGAAAAAATTCTTTTGAGCAAAAAAGACCTATCAGGAGCTGGTTGCTTTCAAAGAAATTGAATTTTCATATAAATTATTTGGAATATTAAATGAACTAAATATGGCTTTCTCACTTCTGTGATTCCTTGCTTTGTTGTATTTCATATTGATGCATCATATTGTACCACAAAATGAAAATTTGGGTAGTATATTTTTATACAGAGTATTTCTTTAATTACGAAGATCATGAATAAGCAGAATTAGGTTTTTCAAGAAGTTTATGCTGATATTTCAGGCTCGTGGCATTTTTACTCTCAGGCATTTTTGAGACCTGGAATCTGAAGATAAATTTTAAAATCCTAGAATTTTTCCAAAATAAAACCTCTGCTTTTCACACTGGTTTAATCACAAACTTTTGCTATTGGAAGCATTTCCTGCTTTAGTAGTGTAGGGAGTATCAGTTTTAGTCAAATCATTACCTGTACAATTTGCTTTCAGCTCTGCTTGCAGTAACTGAGGGCAAATTTACCATCACCAGCAAAGACCATTGTGGGTTGGTAGCCCTGTCTGTTTGTATATTTTAGCAGGCTCCATGATCTTCCCTGACCTCATCTTCACCGCAGCTTCATCCAGTCTGAATACAGTAATCTCGCCTGGATGAAGTGTGTACAAAAGTACACAAAACCCCAGTGTTTGCTACTTTTGTCTAGGACTTTCATATCCCCTGAACCAATATCAAGAAGAGTGGCAATATGAATGGCAAATCCAGTCAAGATTTAGTGAAGCAAAAATTTTAAACAGTTTTCTTTCTGTTTCAGGGGATTTTTCAGAACTGTTGTGATATTGGTATATATTTTTTAATTAAAATTAATTTTTACAGTAGTGTGTTCATGTTCTAATAAAGAATAAGAGTTGTACATGTTGGATCAGATCCTTTGCATGTACAATGGAATTTTCTCTGCTTCCTTCCTAACCTTGTCAGATGTGTGTGCTTGTATGTTGCTTCTTTACACCATGATTTCTGTCAGTCTGTCTTCAGTTCTGTTGTTACCTATGTGTTCTTGTCCCTTCCACTTCTTCCTAAACAGCAAAGAGTATCTTACTTGTTTATATCTCAAAAAATTCAGAACTTAGCCTAGGTTGTTCAGATGAAAATACTGGATTTCTAATAGGAACTTCATAAAGAAATTTTAGTTCCTGTCCATGCTGCCATAAACCAATTCATGAATAATTGGAATTATTCACTGACAGTACTAAGAATTTTGGTGTAATTTGCATTGGTTGTATGTGTGATGGACAATGACTTTTTAAAGCCTTCCCAATTTGATAACATCTGTCAGAGGTGCTAGCAAGCAGCTGAGTGATGAAATATCCTCTCTCATGATAGCTAGAGCTGAAAGAGCGTTGCTGCTAGAAAGTCTAATGCACCACAGAGCATGTACATTCAGCGAAGTAGCCACCTGAGTATTTAAAAAATATCTGCAAATAAAATAATTGTATGAAACAAAAGCATGTCTGGAGAATGGAGTTGTCACATGTTTTGAGTGTTCCTTTGTAGGTGATGACCAGGACTAGTGCGAATGTGAATCAGTTGTAGGTAAAGCAGGTTCGGAAACTGCCTACAGTGACTTTGCAAAATGCTGAGATCACAGAATCACAGAATCATAGAACAACCAGGTTGGAAGAGACCCACCAGATCATTGAATCCAACCACTCCTATCAATTGATTATTCCCTTATTTTTTTTTTATTTTTATTTTTATTTTCATTTTCATTTTCATTTTCATTTTCATTGTATAGTGACTGCAATTAGCTTGTTTAAAGTAGAAATCATAGAATCATGGAATCACTAGGTTGGAAGAGACCCACCAATGAGGTCTCCCCTCAGCCTCCTCTTTTCCAGGCTAAACAAACTCAGATCTCTCAGCTGTTTCTCATAACTGTTTCTGATACAAGCCAAGATGCCATTGGCCATTTGGGTACACTGCTGGCTCATGTTCAGTCAGCTGTCAACCAACACCCCCAGGTCCTTCTCCAGGCAGCTTTCCAGCCAGACTTCTCCTAGTCTGTAGCTCTGCATAGGGTTGTTGTGCCCCAAGTGCAGGATCCGGCATTTGGCCATGTTAAACCTCATGGCCTTGGACTCTGCCTAGTGGTCCAGCCTGTTCAGATCCCTTTGCAGAGCTTCTTTGCAGAGATTTTGCAGATCGCTTTGCAGTCTCTTTGCAGATTGCTTTGCAGAGATTTTGCACTAAGAGTGATTCCTTTGTTTATGACCAGGCCCTGCACTTCCATGCACAATCAACTCAAATAAAATATTAAAATGAGTGGTTGATAAGTCATTCAGGTGTTAACTTTGCAGAATATTTTCATGTGCCTATTTGAATGAAATGTCATACTGATTTTCTTGGGTTTGACACCTTGATGATGAGTGATTCCTGAAGATAGATGTATGAGCCCAGGGACCTTGGGACACTTACATTTCTGCTAGCGTGGTATAAATATAGAAATTCCCGGTACTAAGTTGCTCTAATGTGAAATACTGCAGAACAGAATTCACCTCAATGCATACAGCTCTAGTTCATTGACGTCAGGGAATCTGCATGAATGTAGCTGCAGGGCAAGCTTTAGATATAGACCAAGTATAGAGCTGGCCTTGCAGGCTGCTTTCCCTGTCTTAGCTGCGGTATGGAGGAGAGCTGTGGGAGCTGTGTCAGGGGAGGACCTGCTCATCCCTGCCCATGAGAAAGGGCTTGGCATAGGTGCAGAATCAATCTTCTGAAATCTTTATCCTTCTGTGAGAGTTTGCAGAGTTCAGTCTGTTCAGAGTATCACAGAGACAGTAACAAGGTTTCTTTCACCAAGCACCTGTGCTTGGAGGGAAAACTGATGAAGATTAAAGAGTTTTTGTGTTTATTAGCAAAGAATCTCTCTGCACCATAGAATGAAGGTATGATCACATCACGTATGTTGGGACTCTTGGAGTAGAGTCAACCTACCCAGGGCAGGTAATGGTTATGATAAAAGGTGCATTGGCACAACTTGTGGCACATGCTAACAACACAAACCTTCCAGACATCAGCAGCTAGCATAAACTGGGTTAATAAACTGTGCCTTCTTTTCTATGGTATAGATGTCTGGAGCATTGTGCCAGAAAGGTTGACTCCAGTTTCTATCAACTTATCTAGAAAAAAATTACTGCTGCACCTTATAAACTTTGCCCGGATGCAGTGTAAGATAAATCAGAATCTGCAGCCTGGGAGTTGGATGCCAAAGAAAATGGAACATAAGGGACAAATTTTAATTAACTGCTACAGTAATTTATTGAGGAAAGTGGTTTGTTGATCACTACTTTCAGTCTTTAAACAAGAATTTGGTTTCTGAGAAAGAGTCTTTTAGTTCAGCTGCATTTTATTGCTTTTGGTATAGTAGTTGCTGAGGAGCATTGCATGTACTCTCAAGTAAATCTAATTAGATTATTGTCACAGTTCTTCCTGCCCTTAAAAATCTTAGGATATCTCTATGTTTCCCATGTGTCTTTTAATATCCTGGTTTTGCTTGGGATAGAAAATGTTAATGTCTCTTGCTTATGTATTTCTGGCTAGATTTAAAAGATAAAGGATGGCATGTGTAATGAGGCATGGTATTTAATTTAGAATCTTTTGGTTTATTTTGAGTTGGAGAGGCAGGTAAGGCACCTACTGTTTTAAATAATCAGTTAAACTTCTTGGTTGAAACTTTAACTTTCTGATCTTTCTGCATCAGAAAGAAAACCTGGTGGAATCCGTTTTCACAACACTGACCTCTTTGGTTGCTAAGCACTGAACCTGTATTTCCAAAAGGTCCTTCTAATACAATCACGGTGGTGGTAATGGATGAAGATGTCTAGGAAAAAGAGGTGGTAATAACTGGTTGATGATGTCACCTAGACTTACCCAGAGCAACCTCTGGTGTTCAGGTTGTTAAACAAAAGGGATAATTGCATTAGTATTTATTTCTTGTGCTATATCCTGCAGAATAATGCCCGATTAGCTGGCTAGTATAGACGATGTATTAACAGGTTATTGAACAGAGAGTGCTATTACTCAGAGCATTTATTTCATTTTAGAAGCAGTAATTTCCTAACAGACTGTAGGAGCCAATAGGTAATGAATATTTCTGACATTAAAAAAACCCAACTTGTTAATGGAAAGTATCTATGCTAGATAATACATAGAATAAAATATTGGTATTATTTATGACATATATATCTGTTGGTCAGGTAGTAATAAACAGTAAAAAATATTTTTGTCATGTTCTGTCACTTTTGTCTGTATAAGTTTGATTAAAATCATGTAAAAGTTTGTTTCCATATACTCTAAACAAACTTGACCAGTTTGAGGTGAACTAATTTTGCTGAGCCAAGACAAAAAAAAAGAGAAGATTTCTTCAATTTATTCTTATAAATACGGATTCAAATAGTTTTTATCTTGTTCTGTTACAAATTACCTGGATTTGGATGGTTTGAGAAAAGAGAAGCCTGCTGTGAATTAGGTAAATTCTATGCAAACTGATGGTACTATTGTCTATGATTTTGCTAATAGGTAGGTTTGATTTTTTGGGTCGGTGGATTGCCTTTTCATGAATTCTGTTTTGATTTTTTGAGTTGACTGAACCTGCAGAGGTTTTCAAATCTGTGACTGGATGCTTTGCCAAGGAGTTTTCTTCTCAGCTGGAGAAAATTGTGCAACACTGTTACAAAGTCTTTCTGGCAAGGCATTTTGGTCGGTACAGCATGATTTTCTTCAACTTTTAAAATCAGTTTTCACCAGATGGGAGCATACTTGTCATTTGAATCTTCCTAGCTCACGGCTGTACAGCTTAGATGAACTTGGTTAGCTATTACAGATTGCCATTTTTAGCTTTCTCCCACCCATCCCTGCCAGTATCTCTAGGTTATCTCTGTACACAATTAGGGGCATGTTCCAGCCGTTTGGCTGCCTGTGTACCTGACGCAAGCAGGGGGTCTGTAATTGCCCAGTCATGCACGGTAGGTGGAGACAAATGTGCAGTGGGCTGTGATCTGGCACAGTTGGTGCATCTAACAAAGTGAAAGGGATGATAATGAACAGTAATTTAACAGCTGTTGCCTTGTACGAGCAAGGGGTGCTGCTACCTCTCCATTGTGTGACTAGAGCCCAAAATATTAGGAAGTGCCCTATGTGCTGCAGCTTTGCACTGTAGAATTTCTGAATAATGTGTTTGATATCAGCAGGTAGAATGGGGCTACTACGTGCGTCACATGCAGCTGTAGTATGGAAAGACTATGCACCACCTGAGGTGTTGCACTAGCAGCAGCAGTGGCTGTGAGTTAGCAATTGTATGTCTATTATTGTGATCCTTGTTTCAGCTCTTATCTCCCTCTTTGCCCCCATGCAGCTCCCTGGGTAAGACCTATAGCAGCACCATGTGCTGGATTCCTTCAATGTTGTCATTTGCACAGTGGCTTGAAGCAGAGGTTTGGGGAGAATTTTGGAGAGTGTTTCTGAGACAGGATAGGAAGTGCAGGTCTCTTAACTTAGCTGTGAATGATAACTGTTTCGCAATGTAGTTTCAGAGTGAAGCTGAGGCTGAATGAGTTGTCATTATATTTAGTACCTTGATGGCTTTCAATTTGAAAGCTTGAAAATGTATTCTGCCACACATCTCTCTTATCTCCCTTACTACTTATTAACTATTTTGTTAGTGCATTACCAGGTAAATAGGGTTCAGGATGTGTTCCTAACCAGATGAGAAAACTGTTTTTAGGCTTATGCATGAAAAATATCTCAATGTTTTTTCTTAGAATAGTCACTGCCTAGGAGAGACTAGAATCAGTTGCTTTAATCTAAAAACCAAATCTGCCTTCTCCTTTAATCATTTGGAATAATTCTGTATGCTATAAACCACATTGTAGTTTTACTTTCACAAACAAAATTGTTCATATTTGTAATCTAATTGTTCCTGGTATAGGCTTTCAATTATTTTCATAGAAACAAGGGTTGATGACTAAACAAGAAGTCCTGGATGAGTGCTAATAGTTAACAATCTTAGTCTGACTTTGCAAATCAGTTTGTGTGCACTACCTGGTTTAGGAATCTGTTAATGGGCCAAGGGAGCTTCAGATAAAACAACATATAAGTTTTACATATAACTACATGCTATATAGTTTTTGTAGCTATAGCTGTGACTCTGCTTATGTATCTGATGTTTGTTTATATATGAAATTGCAAATGCGCTCTCAGGTTATTGAGTTTTACAGATATGTGTATGTCAAATACTTCATACACTTTGCAGTCGCTAGATGATGTGTAGTCTGCGCAGGGCTCTACTGGAGAGCCGGGAGCTGTGATTTATTGTTTGAAATATCACTGTTGTAATGCTTTGCTGCTGATCTCTTTGGGTATTATGCTGTATTTGCTACAGTGGTCTGGAGCTGTCACTGGCTTGGGAAAGGTAGGGTCTGGAGCATATGCCAACACTTAGAAAGCAGCTCGTATTGTCATGGAGAAATTAGGGTAAAAATGTGAAGTCCAAAGGGAGTGTGTATTATGTCTATGAAATAGATGGGCTACTTTCTGTGTTGTGCCATCCCAATGATGTTATCAGAGGCAGTAATCACTGGATGTAATCATCGCAAGGTGAAGGTCTATAATTACAGCTTGTGCTTCCTAGAGTGGATGTGTTAAAGTATGCTTTGCTTGAATTGGCATTGTCTGTGTAAAAGGCTAGTGGGTGCAAAAGTAAACATGAACTTAAGGAAATACGCTTTTAAATCTTGGTAACCTAGAGACTTGCATATAAATCACAAACAACTCATAAATGCAATTATGGCCTCCCTAGCTGTTGATAGCTGAGAAGCAAGACATGTTAATTGGGACCTATCAAGAATTCGTGCAGGCCAAATTCTGCCATCATGTATTTGTAAGCAGGATCCTTACAGAAAATGCATTTGCTAAAATCATAATGGCGATCAAAGTTTGGCCTTGCAGTAAGAGTCATTTAACAGTGCTACTCCTGCTAAATCTTACATAGGGAAACAATCTCTTTTAATTGTTGTGTTGCCTCTGCAAGCAAATTAAAATATTCTTTGTGCTGTTTTTAAACATATGGAGTAATCAGTTTTGCCATCATAGTGAAAGATTGGAAAAATCTCTACTGAAAAAGGAAGAATGTCTTTATTTATTTCAGATAAGCTATACATTAAGCAGGTGACATGTTTCAAATGTTTATTATTGCAAAGTATTGTCATCATTTTGACTTTAATACTCTACATATGTATTGGCTGGCTAGATGGAAAGATAACATGGAAGAGAGATAATTGGTGATCTTGGTAATCCTAAAGGGCATTTCTGCATCTGGTACACACTGAGACTTAGGTAGGTATAAGTAGCGAGACTCTAGAATATGAGAAGGAAGAACTGGAATATGATGGTCTTTCACCTTAGAAGTCAGTGAGACTAGATCTTTCCCTTTATTCCCTCCTCACTGTCAAGAAGTGTGTCTCTAATCCTGCTGCTTTTGTCCTGAGGTTCTCTTTCCCTAAGCTGCCTGGATAAAGAAGGAACTTTACCTTAAACTTCCCACATGCACTCAGCTGATCTTCCAGTAAACCCAGCCTATTGAAATGCAGAGGGAAAGGTGTGAAACTAAACCATACCTCTGCAGCAATCCATCCACACTGATCCTAAGTGAAAGCTGAGGTGTTCGGTGTTCTCTGAGGTTCTGTAACCCTGTAATAAATCTTTTGGTTGCACAAAAGTCCTCTTATATTTGAAAGAGGGAATCAGAGCACAGCACTGAAACTATGCTGTTTACAAGACACTCTCCCTGTCTTATTAGAAAGTTGTTTGAGCTTTTGTCTTGGTCTTTTTTTCAAATCATATCTTGAGAAACTGTTGTTCTCCCCTATAGTATCCAAACTTTTTCACTGTTTCATTGGAGAATGGTGGTTTAGCTGAGGGCAGCACTATTTTGTATTAATGGACACTGAGGAAAGTGCTATGTTTCCTTAATTTCATCCGAGAGATGTATCTGTCCAGAAGCATCACTGACTCCTTCTAGCAATGGTGAATGATGTATGCAGTAGGGCATGAGTCTCATACCCTTTTACAAAGGCATGGAGATATGGAAACAACCCATTTAGCACGCATGTGGTGAAGAGTGGACTCGTTGCTGTGCTTTGTAAAGAATCATAGAATCATAGAATCATACATAGTTCAAAACCTTCACACCTATTTAATGGGTTCGACATTCTTCCTGCATTAGAAAGATGGGAGAGTTTTCTGGACTTATGGATTAATTGCAAAACAACATTTGAAACAGTAAATCTAGTACCAGCCATGAATAAATTATCTCCTTGTGCTTCTTGCTCAAGGATCGTGTGCTACTTCAGGCATGCTTGCAGCTGTTATTAATAATGGTCATTACCCACAACCTGGAACTCTTCATTCTTGTGATGAGCTCTTGAATCTAATTAGAGGAGTGCTTGTTTTGTTTACATTTATTTATCATAATAGGAGATAGAGGAATGAAAAGCAGTATGAATCCACGTGATCCTGGAGTAGTGAACAGGAAGTCTTCCCTGGACATTCCAGTGGCTTTATTTTGACCTTGGGAGAGCAGCGTTTTGGGACAGGTAGGGACTGGCAAAGCTGTGCTAGTCAAAGTTCAGTTTTTTTGGAAGTCAGAAGTCCAACTGGTTGTTCTAAGCAGCTGCCATGTAAGTTCCCAAAAATTGCCTTTTAGCAATTTCCGACTTTTTATTTAATGTAAAACAGGAGCTGCAGGAGGTGGGGGAGTGGGGTTGGTGATTATTCATACCAAGAATTTTGCTGGTTTTCCACCACTGAGCATACCTGGGGATTAAAGTGAATGAATCTGTATGCAGTTGCATACCATAACACTGACAAAATTCTCCAGGCTGTTCTGTTAATACAGATCTCATCAACCATCACCGCTTTTCTTGATGATGTTCAAACAGTCTATTCGCATGTGGGGCCTTCAGCTGGGAGAACAACAACAACAAAGTAGGTTAAAAGATGTTTGTTCATTTTTAGTTAGGCAGAAGGTGGAAAGGATGAGAGAGGTTGAAGTATTATGGGTTGGCAAAAACTCAGCAGGAACCTCTGGAAGGAAGAGAGGAGGATATGGATTGAAGAAACTGAAGCCCTGAGGGCAATCCTCTAAAAAGATATTAGGACAGCGCTGTCAGTGATAATATTCTCAAGACATGCAAGTCCTGCACTCTTAATTGAAAAGTGCCAGGGGTAAGGTGCTCACCTTGAAACTCATTATCTGCTTAAAATAACTTCTTTCATTTGTTACTCCTAAGGACTTGATTTAAACTGAAGTAAAAGTTAGAGCCTGAAATAGCATTTTGGTCTTGTTTTGAGAGAGAGTTCTCTCAAAGAGAATGGTAGAGTCCATATTATAAGGCCTGGTTCATTTAGGATATGTATTTGTGATTTTTTGGTGGGGGGGATTCCCTTCTGAAAGGAACAGAGGGCCCTATCTGCAGACTGGACCCAAAACACAGGGAAATCTGCTGCCTGCCTGGCGCCTCTGTGAAAGAATTCATAAGAAAGCTTCCTTCCCTGGTAAAGCCTACAGATTATTATCCTCTGTTAGTGTTCCAAATAGGGAATAACAATATCCAGAGCAGGAAGCTGAGGGCAATTAAGAGGGACTTCTGGGCTCTGAGGAGAACGGTGAAGGGCTCTGGGACACAAGTAGTGTTTATCTCTACCATTCCAACAACAAGTAGCTAAGAGGAAGAGACCAACAAAAATCAGTCAATTAATACCTGGCTCCAAACCTGGTGTGAGGAGCAAAACTTTGGGTTCTTGGCTCATGGACTTGCCTTTACACCTCCAGGCTTCCTTACCAGGGAAGGGGCAAACTTGTCTCCTAGGAGTACAAAATTCCTGACCAAAAATCTAGCAGTTTGTTAATAGAGCTTTAAACGAGGTGTGAAGTGGGCAGGGGATGAAGCCAGATTAGACAGGAGTGAGCCTGAAAGTGAGACTCTAGTGCCTGAGAGATGGTGTACTGGTGAAGACCTCCAGTATATCAGCCCAGAGACAGTGGGGGCGAGTACATCTCATGATGGAAAAGATGTAATTGGCACTGATGGGTTAGATAATCCAAGTACCAGTCATTTGAGAATGAACACTGTTCTCTTTATTACAGCTGAGGGTATAACAGCACAACTGAAGTGCATCTACACCAATGTATGCAGCATGGGCAATAAACAGGAGGAACCGGAAGCTGTCGTAGGGTTGTAGTTGCCATCATGGAAACGTGGTGGGGCAACTCGTACAATGTGAGTGCTGCTATGCTGGCGTATAAACTCTTCAGGTGGGACAGTAAGGGTAGGAGAGGTGGTGGGGTACCTCTCTATGTTAGAGAATGCTTTGATACCCATGAGCTTGTTTATGGTGATGACAAGATCAAGTGCCTGTGGACTAAAATCAGAGGAGCCCACAAGAAGGCAGATGTTGTCATGGGAATCTGTTACAGACCATCTAGCCAATAAGAATCTGACAAGGTCTTCTACGAACAACTGGGAGTAGTCTCAAGATCTCTAGCTCTTGTCCTTGTGGAAGACTTCAATCTACCAGATGTCTACTGGAAGTACAATATAGACGAGAGAAAGCAGTCTAGGAGCTTCCTGGAGCATGTGGAAGACAACTTCCTCACACAATTGGTGAATGAGCCCTGCAGGGGATGTGATGGTTGGAGGGCGCCTGAGACAAAGTGATCATGAGATGGTAGAATTCTCAGTTCTAGGTGAGGTGATGAGGGGGGTTAGAAGAATGGCCACTTAAAACTTCCAGAGGGAAGACTTTGGACTATTCAGAAAGTTAGTTGATAAAGTCCCATGGGAGACAGTCCTTAAGGGCAAGGGAGCCCAAGAGGGCTGGGTACTCTTGAAGAAGGAAATCCTGGCAGCACAGGAGCAAACTGTCCCTATGTGCTGGAAAATGAGCTGGTAAGGAAAAAAACTTGGTTGAGAAGGAAGATCTTGAGGGACATCTAAAAGAAGAGGAATGTCTATGAACTTAGAAAGAAGGGACAGGCACCTTGAGTGGACTACAGGGAGGAAGTGAGATCGTGCAGAGTAAAAATCAGGAGGGCTAAAGCTTAACTAGAGCTTAGACTGACCAATTTGGTGAAAGATAATAAAAAAAATCTTTCTATAAATACATCAATAGTAAAAGGAGGACTAGGGAAAATATTCAGACTTTATTGGATGTAAACGGAACAACTGTGACAAAGGATGAGGACAAAGCTGAGTTACTTAATGCGTTCTTTGCCTCAGACTTTAATAGTGAGGAAAATTGTTCCCTGGGTTCCTCCCAGGAGCTAGAGGAGCAGAACAAAACTCCCGTGATCCAAGAGGAGGTGTTTAGAGACTTGCTTGGCCAGTTAGACACCCACAAGTCTATGGGGCCAGATGGGATCCAACTGAGGGTATTGAAGGAGCTGGTGGATGTGCTGGCCAAACCCCTTTCTATCATCTTCCAACAGTCTTGGTTGATTGGGGAAGTTCCATTTGACTGGAGGCTGGCTGATGTTATTATACCCATCTAAAAGAAGGGTCAAAGGGAGGATCCAGGAAACTGTAGACCTGTCAGTCTAACCTCAGTGCCAGGGAAATTCATGGAACAGGTGATCTTGAGTGGTATCAATTATTTTAGTTTGAAGAGTCTGATATCCTAACCTTAAAGTTCAGTGCAAACAGTTGAAAAACTAGAAAAAAGAAACAGGACAGTTTACTAACAGGACAGAAATAAGCTCTTTTCTGTCAGTTGAAAGCTGAGCCCTGGGGGAGGTGGTGATTATTCTGGAGTAATTTATATCAATCTGTGGCAGAGGAGGAGAGAGAAATTGAAGACAAGGAGAGGCAATAGGATGTTGCAGCTTTAAGGGCTACTCAGCTTATCTCCAGAGGTCACATTTAATTCAGATTTCAGTTCAGCAGTTTGCAAAATCGATGTGTCTCTTCCTGATTCACCTTCAGACTCTTAGGCATATCTTCATTAATCCTATGATTCAGGAATAAGGCAACCATGTGTGTCTAGAGACACCTACCCATAGCACAAACAGAGTATTGCTCTAATGTCTTCTGGGATCTATTTGCATAGTTATCTTAGTCACATGAAACAGGAACTGAGCGAGTGATGAGCTATATGACCTTTCTTCTGCTTTGCAGCTTCTTTACACTGCTAGGAGTAGCAGCACTCATCTAGCAGGTTGCTATTGAGAGTGGCAAAATAATTGGCTTGCTCAAATTGATAAATATTTCATGCTTCCTGAGCTGTACAGTAGCGACAGGAATTAATCTTGCTTTCCCTTCAGACTTTCCAGACTGCAGAAAAGTAACTGCCCCAGCAGAAGCAGTGGGTGGCAAGGCAGGGTACTTTGTGCTTGGTGAAAGAGAGAAAAACCTGACAGCATCCAGCCATGAGCTCAGCAAGGATGAGGGCTGTGGCAAACCAGTGAACACTGAGCATCTTTGATGGCTTTTTTTTCCACTCCTATTGCTTGTGCAGGGACATTAACAGTGACACTCAGAAGCTGAAGCAAATGGAGTGGCTTGCTCTTCACTCTAGCTTGACCCACATTTCATTTCATTTTTGCAAATCCAAAGTATGATATGTTGTGTACTTTTTTCCTGCTCTCCTTTTTGATGGTGGTGTTGAGTGGTGTAACATTGACTATATGAAACTAACAAACAAAAAATATGGATTCACCCTGGGAGGAAGAGGGATGATGTCTGCTTGATTTCATCAGTGGGAGCTCTGCTCTGGGCTTCACCAATCCTTAGTTCCATCAGCCTGAGACAGAAGGGACCAGACAGCTCTTATAGGAACACAAAAATCATGTAATCCATCATGTGAATACCAGACACTAGGCTGCTGAAAAGGGTTGATTATTGGTCCAGAACATACTAAATTCAATGGTAGTGTTTCTTTCACCTCAGCAGTCCCAGGGTCATGGTCCTCACTCTGTCAGCACTTCTAGGAAAAAAAGCCTGTCCCTGACACTGAATACAGGTCTCAGTCCTATACATTTCTAGAATTCTAAGGTTCATTTCTCTCCAGCTCACTACACTTCTTCATTGTCCTTGTGACTCGTTCATAGCAGGATGAAGTTATTCTTTAAGGTCACTTTCATGAGGAACTTTAAGCTGCACTCACTACAAGCTCCCCTTCAAATCTGTGACTACATTATACTTCAGGGTCAGTTATCATTATGTCCTTTGAAATGTGTTTTTATGCAGTTTTGAACAACCTTGCAAACTATCAGGCAGCCCTGGAAAGACCTGACTTTGTGGAATTTAGAGTGGCATGAAGTAAATGCTGAAGAAAGTTTCAAGCATTTTCTGTGTTCCTTCTTGGAACAAGTGCTCCTTGTATTTTGGCTTTTCTGTGTTCATGTGGTGTATTTCTTTATCTTATATTCTAGTAAAAAACAGTTTTGTGCAGTTCATGTAGCTCTTCAGAAAAATGAAACATTCTAATTTACTTGAAATATTGAAATAAGTTTCTACATGCTTGCTTCCAAGGGCTTGAAGATAAAGAATTCTTGGCAGGAATTTCTGGAGCATCACCTACTGAGCAAAGATGGCTCTAGCAAGGACTGTCTTGGGTGCTTGCTGGGCTGTGCAAAGAGCCAGGGCTTGTTGGTAGAGTGTGGCAGTCTCTAGAATGAAGATAGATATGGTGATGTTAGTGTGGCACAGCAGAGTACTGTCTGGGCATGAGAAATGCTGTCCAAAATGAGCTGCAGACTAGCTACATCTATGCCATTTCTTAGCTAGTAAGCTTTGTCTTTTAGGTTATGCTCCATGCATAAGGGATGTGCCAGTGGTCAAACAACAGTGGGCATAAGAGCCCTGTGCAGCTACAGACTAGGAGAAGCCTGACTGGAAAGCTGCCTGGAGCAGAAAGACCTAGGGGTGTTGGTTGACAGCCGACTGAACATGAGCCAGCAGTGTGCCCAGGTGGCCAAGAAGGCCAATGGCATCTTGGCTTGTATCAGAAACAGTGTGACCAGCAGGTCCAGGGAGGTTATTTTCCCCCTGTACTCAGCACTGGTGAGACCTCCCCTTGAATCCTGTGTTTGGTTCTGAGTCCCTCACCACAAGAAGGATGTTGAGGCTCTGGAGCAAGTCCAGAGAAGAGCGACAAAGCTGGTGAAGGGGCTGGAGAATAAGTCTTATGAGGAGCAGCTGAGGGAACTCGGGTTGTTTAGCCTGGAGAAGAGGAGGCTGAGAGGAGACCTCATTGCTCTCTACAAGTACCTGAAAGGTGGTTGTAGAGAGGAGGGAGCTGGCCTCTTCTCCCAAGTAGACAGGGGACAGGACAAGAGGGAATGGTCTCAAGCTCTGTCAGGGGAGGTTTAGGCTGAACATTAGGAAAAAGTTTTTCACAGAAAGGGTCATTGGGCATTGGAACAGGCTGCCTGGGGAGGTGGTTGATTCACCTTCCCTGGAGGTGTTTAAGACACGGGTGGATGAGGTGCTGAGGGGCATGGTTGAGTGTTTAATAGGAATGGTTGGACTCGATGATCTGGTGGGTCTCTTCCAACCTGGTGATACTATGATTCCATGATATAATCAAATTCAGCACTGAAGAATGGATATGTCTGAATGGTTGGCTGCAGATATGTATGTCTTTTGCACTTGCTTAAAGCTGGTTGTGCTCTGGTGTGAAGGCTTGGCAGGTGTGGAAGGTTGATATTGTGCCTGAGGTAACAGGTCTGCATCTCAGCAAGGTTTGTTACGGTTGGTACAGTTCAACAGCAATGCAGCCACGTGACCACAAGACTGGAGTTGCTTTGCCTCAGTTAGGAGAGAGACTCTGCAAGTATCTGCACTGGTCTGCATGTATACACCCTCTGATTTCCCAAATTGTATTCTGTGTATTCATCATCCTCTTCTTCAATTTGCTGTGCTGTCCCTCTGGCTCCAATGTGGGACACAATGCTCTTCAGTTTGTCCAGGGGTGCTCACGCTATGTAAAGTATTTCCAACCTGTTGCCAAAACACCTCAAGGCAATTGGCCGGATATGCTTAGACATTGCTGTAGAGGTATATAAAGTTGCCAAAATTAAATCTTCCCTCTCTGTCTCGTTCATTTTTTAAAAAGAAAATAAAAACAAAGAAGAAAAGTGATGAACTTAGTTTTAGAAGCATGAAGAAAGCAAGAATACTGATATGTTCAGTGTCATTTCTACTTTAAACAAGCTAATTGCAGTCACTATAGAGTGAAAATAAAAATGAGGGAATCATCAATTTCCATTTCAAATTAGAGTTACAGTTTTCTTCTGTTAAAGAGAGAGCATTGACCAGAGGTATTTATAGGGAACTTCACATGTCTTTATTGGAGTAATAGGAATGTAACTGACAGTTTTCAAATTATACTTTACTTTGGGGCAAAGCAGTGTGAGAGGGGAAGCAGCAAGGGTCTAGAATGGTGAAACCTTATCAATACTTGTCTTTGGTGATGAACAAAAGTTCATTTAGTTCTACACATTTTTAATTGCTCATCCTAGGTCCTAGGGGCTGGTGGGATGGGGATACACCCTATTTGCAGCCTCATGATAAGCAACTATTTCCTGACAAATTCGTTTCTGAAAGTGAGATAATCTGATTTGAATGGAGTTGCATTCTGCCAAGTGAGTAAAAAAGCAAGGAAAAGAAAGATTTTTCTCTGCTTCTCCCTTTGCACTCTGCCATGATTCATGGATAGATAAAAATCTTGGCCTTGTTTCTCTGCTCCTTGTTTATAGTCCTTGATAGCTTTGCAGTCTTGATTATTTTTTGCTGGAAATTACAAACTCACTTCATTCTCCTTGGCCTAATTCTTAAATCTGTAAAACTGAGGCTATGCCAACACACAGGATTTGGAATTTTATTCAGCAAGTAATTTAAGTAAGTGTTTGATTCAAAGCATATTTTAAGCCCACCTGTATTCAGCAGAGCTCTCAGACTCTTTGTATCTAGGACTTGCAGTGCCCAAGAGTACACAAAACTCCTCATGATACTGAGGATATATGGGCTCCTGTGTGCTGTACACCTCAAGGAGAGCATCTGTTATTTATCAGATGCCACAGTTCTTCAACAGTTTCACAGTAAATTCTTGAGAGTTTTTCACCTTCTGTATTGCGTTTGTGTGATTAGGTTTTGGCAGAGGGGGCCTGCAGGGGCGGTTTCTGTGACAAGCTGCTAGAAGCTTCCTCCATGTCCAACAACCAATACCACCAGCTCCAAGAGGGACCCGCTACTGGCCAAAGCCACATCTATCAGAGACAGCTATAGTGTCACTGTAATAATACATTTATGAAGGTGGAAAAAACCCTGCACAACTGCAGCTGAAGAGAGGTGTGGAAATGCATGAGAGGAACAGCCCTGTAGACACCAAGGTCAGTGAAGAAGGAATGGGAGAAAGAGCTTCAGTTGCTGGAGCAGAGATTCCCCTTTAGCCCATGGTGCAGAGCACAGAGAAGGAGGCTGTTCCTCTGCAGCTTGTGGGGGTCTGCAATAGAACAGATATTCACTTAAAGAACATGGAGGTATGGTAGAGCAGATATCCCCCTGCAGCCCTTGGAGGTCCATGGTGGAGCAAATATCAACCTGCAGTTCATGGAGAATGAGCTCAAAGGAGTCTGTGACCCTGTGTGAAGCCTGTGCTGGAGCAAGGTCCTGGCAGGACCTGTGGCCCTGTGGAGAGAGGAGCTCAGCCTACTCACTGGTGGGATGTAGTGAGAAGGAGAAAAGGTCTTGACTTTGAGGCACTGCTCAGCAGTAAGGAAAACATTCCTGTGTTATCAACACTGCTTCCAGCACAAGTTCAAAACATAGTCCCTTACTAGCTACTGTTGAAGAAGATTAACGATATTCCAGCCAAATCCTGCACTGAGCCTTTTGTTACATATTCTCTTCAGTGCCCAGCTGAGGACAGCACTGATCGAGAGGCTTTGTTAGGCACATGGCATCCAGTTACCATCAACTCACCACACCTTTGCTTCAGAAGGAAAAATACTTTTGCCTTTCACTGTGACTTTTCTCCTAATCCTCTTTGGCTTTTTTTACTTTTTCTCAAATTGTTCCAATATCCTAAACCTTGGAGGAGTCTTTCTCTGGGCATAGATGTCTCTTACAAACAGCCCCAACAGGATGGTATGGCAACCACATTGCTCCTTCATCAGCTTACCCCAGGCCCTCCATTAGAGACTAATCAACAGTCACTGAATTGTCATACAGTGCTGTGCATGAATGTGAACCAAGGTATGAGTGAGTCTAAGCCCTGCACAGCTTGAACTTGGAAATATTCAGTGAAGTGAGACCCAGGCATGAATGTGGTTCTGAAGAATGGCCTGGAGGCAGCAGGGCTTTCTGAAAGACAGGCAGAACAAATTATTTTGGTTTGCTGGGTTTTTAAAATTTTCTGATGTACCTCATGGCTCAGAAGCTTGGTTGGCTTCCCAGACAGGCTGCAGAGTAGAGAGTGCAGGAGGCAGCAGTGGCAGTTCAGAACGTTATGTTGAGAATAGAAGGAGCACAGGATCAAAGGGTGCCTAGCCTGGGGAATGCTCATCCTGATAAAGAAAAGCATTTGAAGAAAGTGCATCTATAACACTTAGTTTACTTTGTGGTGGTTCACTGTAGAGGGACAGTAACTGAGAAAGGCTCTGCCAAGGAACCTGCAGAGATTTACTCCTCCAGAGACCCGTTTTGTGGGGGCATAGTCTGTCATCACAAGGGCACCGTACTTATGGATGTTTCCTCTCTCTGCTGGTAGTCTTGTCAGAGCCTTTGTGGCTGCCATTCCTGAATAACTTTTATCTCCCTCATTTTAAAGTTATAAGCTCTGATCTTTCATAGACACTTTTAAAAAATATTATTTAGATTTAAAAAAGTAACATTTCACCCTCCCTGCAGCTGTGTACAGTATATTTACCATTAGATAACAACATCCTCAAGGCAGGATTCACCCAAGCCTGCATGTCTGTGAAATTATACCCCAGCCTCCCCAGGGCATGCCTCCACTATGAAAAAGAAGTTACCTCAGTAATATGAACATGTCAAGAGTAGTGAGTGTCTCTGCAACAGAAAAATGCACTCATTCTCCCTACTTAGATGAGAAACCATTTGCCTTAGAAAGAGTATCATTTCCATGTTTAGAAATATGCTTAGGTTTTGTATCTGTAAAGTATTTATTGTCTGTAACTTAGGAATCCTCTGTCTGGGGACACCTGCCGGCACTGTGAGTGGACCACACTTCATGTTAGTAGACTAGATCTCTTCCAACTCTAACTTCTCTCATTTAAAGGCTTCACACAGATACTTTTGTAAGTTGTGTAGCAGAGGCCGTCCAAAGGTTAAATGACTGCCTTTCAGTTTCTGCACACCAGTTATATGGGATTAGGTTTTCTCAGTAGGTCTCTAGGTACTCATATATCAGAGAGTTCCCTTGCTATGATTTCTTCCTTTGCTTGTAATCTTTCCAAGGAAGCAAGTGACCTCTTCTCACTGGGATAGTGCAAATGATGACATTTCTCCCTGTAGGAAGTCACAAAAACTTTTTTGTTCTGTTCTTATCAGGATATTGTTGTGCGGGGGGAATTGAAATGCTGCCTCATGAGAGAGAAAAGAGATAAGTCTCCACTAATAGATTTATGACAAGACTTTTTGCTCTTCATGTTCTGTTGGCCCATGTGTCCCTTTGATGTATTTGGCTGAACCCCTCATCTAAGCATGATTCTTTATTTACTTGCTGAATTTCCTTTTGGAAATACCAGGGCTTCTTTTTGCATAATAATATTATTTGGGAGTTTATGTGTGTATGAAAAAGAGCAGAGCACTATATAAAATATCTGCCTTTAGCTTGTAGTTGATGTGACTCTGTTGTGTGCTGTGTAGTGTGGCTGCATTTCATTTATTACACCCCTATATAAATACTAGCAGATTTAATACTTAATAGTTCATAGTTATGCTTCTAACAGGACATTTCTCAGTGTCTGTCAGTGGGTGATATTAAAGTGTAATACACTACACTGAGTCCAGCCAGTTTACAAGTGATTGGGTTTTTTTAATATATTCAGCTCATCCCTTCCTCTCAGAACATTATTAATCTGGTAATGGTGATGTTTATGATACTATTAATAGAAGGAGATTCTGAAGGAGAATATTTTTTCCTTGCCAGATATTTCTACAAGTCAGAACAGAGACTAGAACAGGATTGCAATTAGGTTTGCAGACTTAAGTTGGAACCTGACATAAATCTTTAAGGCTCTAGGCTGAATGACTCCTGAAGTAATGGAAGATGTAACATTTAAAATTCAGAGGCTGAAGGAAAGAGTGCTGCAGCCTGAGAGCTTACCATGGAGGCGGCTGGGGGTGCAGGTGTTTCTGCAACTGTGATGTGCAGACTTATTGCAGTAGTGTATGCTCATGTTTGACAGCTTAGTTCTGCCTGGAAGTACAGTCTAGCATGGTTGGGGATTGTCCCAGGTCCTGCAAGCTGGAAATTCTTTGATGAAGTAGGTGTTTCCTGGGAAAAAAACCCCATATTTATCAAGTTTGCCTGTTTTAAGGAAGTTCTTATGAAACACATACAGGAATCACTGCAAATGAACCTGGTTTGCTGCCATCAAACCCTGTCCATTACTCCAAAGTAGGGGCTTCTGGAGTCCCCAGTGGCGCTTACTGCTCTTTGAGCACACTCAATGCCAATGAGGCTCCTACTATTGTGATTGTTCTGGAGCTTTTAGGATCTAGAGGTATTGCTTGAGGAAATCTACTTCAGGATTTCTATGTCCTCGTTCCAGCATAAAATGGCCCATGCCATACAGCTGGAAGGCCTTTCAGAGGTCCCAAATGTCTGCTTTGCAAACAGCAGATGAGGCTGCCCGAATTAAGGTAGGCTTTGGAAATCTGGTGAGCAAGCTCTTTATCACAGGACTGTCATTTTGCATCCAGTGACTAAAAGTTTACACAATTGGTTCTGGGAGCAGAGGATCAACTACAGGGGCCAGGTGGATATCCCCTCATAGGTGATAGGAGAGCTGTCCTGGGTCAGCAGATTTGTGTCAAAGCACAAGATGGTGGTGACCCATCTAGAAGCTGTCAAGACAAAGTAGGCATATAAGCCATTGTTTTTCACTTGGTAGAGGAACTGCAAGACACCTTGGCATAACATCCAAAAGCAATATACATTTCTTGGGAGCACAACATCCAAAAGCAATATACATTTCTTGGGAGCACTTTCTCCTTTAAAAGGAGGGGAAATGATGGGCATGATGGTAAATTGTGCCATGACTCTCTTGATTTGAGGCAGTGCTAGATCACTTAAATGAAATCATTGTCAAATATCAAAAATAGTATTTGATGAGTAATTAGTTGCAGAATTAACAATATTTGCTGAAAAATTGATAGAGACTGATTCTTTTAAGATTTCTTCCTGCTATTTTTGCAGCTTAAAGAAAGGATAAAACAGCACCTTTCTGAGAAATAAAGATAATTATTATTTAAGGGACAAAAATTTGCAGGAACTGATTCTTCAGTGTAGCAACCACTTAAAAAAGAGGTCACAACCCTGAGTCTTAAGAATTTAGCAGCTCTCAAGCTGAAAGCTCTGTTAATCCAGAGAATAAGAGAAAGCAGATCAGCTTTCTCAAGCTTTAATATGGCAAACTGCTGCCAGGCAAGTAAATTGATCTAAGAAAGCAAGGAACAACAGAATTTGGAAACGCAATAAAAAATAAGACATGCTCATAAAACATAACATAAAAACATACATTTAATGCCTTTTTATTTTTTATTTTCCATTTAGTATTGTGATTATGCCATAGCTAACAGCAGCCATTACACAAATCAGTGGCAGACAGACTGAAATACTGTTTCAATTACCCTGCTCACAGCAGCTCACTCTAGCCCAGCTATAAATAACTAGCAGATCCTCCATTGCTCCATGGATTAAGATTAAAGATATGCAGATAATTTAAACCCTCAGCATGCACTCCCCCATTGCAGAATGTATTTTGGAATCAATTGCTTATGTCCCCCCAAACAGATTATACTGCTGGGAGGTTACCATCAAATGAAGCATTAGGCTAATAGCATTTTATGGCATGTGAATGATAGACGAAGCCAAAGCATTTTGTCTCTCAATGTGTGCAGCTTTGTGTTAGATAATTAGGAAATGAGTTTTCCCTTCCTCTAACCTCTTCAGAATCTTGTGTGTGTGTGACATGCTCTCTCCACAAAAGGGAGCTATATTCCACCAACTAGGCTGTAGGGAAGCTTTTCTAGTATGTTTAATCATTACTAGTATTCTAGTATGTTTAATCAGTTTCAGTTAAGATGATAACTAATACAAACACTGACAAACACAACAGCTCCTTGTTCTTTCTCTGCCTCTGTTTCTGGAGGGTTGGTTCTGTTCCCCTAGGACATCCAAATGATACAAGAAGCTAAATTATGCATCCTCCAGAAGTTTTCTTATTGTCTGATACCTCTGGGCTTAAAATAAACTGGATTCTGAGATGTAGAACAAGAAAAAAACCACAAGAGATTATGGGAACTGAGTCAGATGAGAGAGCTAGCCTGTTATACTGTATGCTATGAATGCATTGCTGAGAGAAAATACTGGCTAATTGAGGGAATATAATTGTCTTTGAGCTGTCTACAGGAAACTGGGTGCAAAATATCTTTTTGAGCAGAACAAATCCTTTCATGTTCTTGTCCTTAGCTCTAAAGTTAACTTAGGGTTTATAGTGATGAGTGTCTTTCTAGAAACAGGCACTTAAAGCAGCCTTTTCTGACTATACTGGTGAAAGAGGAAGAACATTATCTTCTTTGTCCTCCTCAGATTTTACTGAACACATTAGTGTTAAGAGTTCCTTTCCAATGTGTTAGACATGATTTTACTGCCCTTAACTTGACAGGACCACAGTCTATATATTAGGCTAGGAGAGTATCCTCCTCATTAGAGTCTGCTGAATACTTTTTGATTTTTTGTTGCAGTGAACAACAAAATATTAATTGAGGCCAAGTAAGAGTGAGAAGTAACATGGTAGCTAACTCCTTTCTTCAAGGGCAAAGGCTTGGATTTAATGCTTGGTTATGTCACAATAAATACCCTTGAATTTAGCTTTTCTTCTCTTCCAGATGGAAGTTACAGTCAGCATGCTGTGCAGTGATTCATTTTCCTTTTTCTTTTGTTTTCTGTGATTCAGGGAGTATTTTACAACTTTAACAGGGAGGTTAGATAATACATTTTTGTTTAAATGCTTGAGAATTCGACTGGGATCTTGTTTATATTCTCTGCAGAGAAGGAAGAACATTGATTTTCAATCTGCCATGTCTTAGATAAATTTTTCAGTCACTGTGCTATGAGGTAAGAGAAGGAGATTGGAAGACAGCCACTTTGGGGTGTAAAAAACAGTAAATTACTGAGTCTGTGAATTCTACCATATGCATGATCTGGGCAGCTTCCTTCTCAGGGTGTTGTGGATACACAGGACGGCAAACGTACAGGACACCTGAAGAACTTCTACAACTGGGAAAAGCCAGTTCTGAGGCTGGATGGTTTAACTCTGACCCTCTTTACATGTTCTGTTTGGTCATTCCTATCCTTTTATGCATCACTTTGATATAATCTGTTGCTGGCAGTTCTGAATGTCTAAATGCTTTCTCTCTCCTAAAGGATTCTGAGAAGTCTGCACTATTCATTGGTGTACTGATTAATTCCCTATGGTTTAATGAAGGTGATTCACTTGAACTTCTCAGTGTGCATATGCTGTGTATGTGAATACTTTTATACTTTCTCCTTTTGCAGTGATGTTATACTGATTTACACTGTGTAAGGATGTGATCAGGTGAGTGTGTGTGTGTACACGGTGGGGAAATACAGTGGGTAAAGGAAGAAGAAAAATGGCATCATAGGAACTGTTTGCATTCTGTTTTCAGTGAATAAAGGAACCCAGTCATATATTGTACTGCATCATGAAGGTATGAAGTGGAATGTAACTTCTGTTACATTTTATTCCTTTCTTGTCAGCATGCTTGCCAGTTGTTGCTGTCATCATGTTTTTGCAATATGGCTTCTTCTCTCCTTTTGTGTTGAAATGTTGAGATATCACAGTACATACCTCACCACTTTTAGAAGGAAGATGAAAGTAAAGCATGCAGTAAATAGTTCAGAAGTAAGAAGAGGTATTTGTAATCATGACAAACAATACGTCTATAAAGAAAAGAACAAGTATCTTCAGTCTTGAGAGTTTTGGGGACCTCACGCTGCTGGAGTTCCTGAAGAAGACGGTTATGGACAACTTCATAAATACATAGGTGTTTTGAGTGTCCTCTGCAGTGAAAGAAATGCCCCGAAGCTCAATGTTTGATGAGGAGACACACAGATTTATTTGATTATCAACCATGAAAGTGTCATATATATAGATCATTAATCCAACGCTCCAATCCATTGCCCTGTAATGAGGTAATTTACTGTAAAGCATAACTGTAACTCCTTTACTTAAGACATGTGTATTAACAGCCCTCAAAATGAGGTGTAAAATTCTTTTTTTTTTTTTTGGATTGCAGCTGGTTTTGTACTTGAAAAATACTACCATGAAACAGGTACTTTACTTTTGACCCAAATATAACTTTAAAATAAGGGAATTTTTTCAAAAGTAATGACAAGTGGGGTTTGTGGGGCTTTTTTTGGCCATAAATGCAGCCCTGATGCTTTTATTATGGTAGGACTCACCAGAGTTCAATGTAAACATATGCTCATCCCAGGGTTATAACGGTGAGTACTAAAAATTCTGAGCCATTGTGGAAACACAATACCCTTGTTGGCAGGCTGAGAATTAACCCTGCTTCTGTGGAAAGAAAAAACCCACAGCTGCTGGTCCCATGTTCCTCTCTGTGACAGAAGTGAAGATCTCCCCATACTGAAGTAAGTCATTGCAGGTCTGAGGCAAAGCACTCCAAGAGATGTGCCTGTGTCACTGTGTTTTTCATGTGCATTAGATGTGGGTGGGAAGGAGTCACACTAGCTGTAGTATAAGGCAGAGAGAGAAGTAAAAGTCAGACCTTGCTGAGAGTTCCCTAAACAGTTTAAGATTTTAGGTGCTTTTAGGAAAGTCTTGGTATCACTTTGTGTAAGTATAGTGGGGGAACAATTTCTGTGGTGGGAAAGCTTAGGTGCCAGAGGGCTGTGTCAAAGAAACTGATTGAATTGCCTTGAACAAAGCCAGGCAAGCTAAATTCCCTCTCTTCTAGCTCCCACGTTTTGTTAATCTCTTGTGACAACCCAGTTAAGTGAGGGAATTCTCTTAGTCACTGAGAAAAGCAGCAAAGACAGTTACCATGGTGGAAAGTGCAGAGACTTAAGAAGCCTGAAGGGAACTGACAGAGCTTTGGAAAGCGCATTTGTTTTCCTAAATTTGGTGGGGCTGAGGAGGGGTCAAGAGTTATGAAGTCTCTTGATTTATTTTCTAGCTAGGATTTAAAATTGCATGAAGCAGACACAATTGATGAAGTTTACCATTACAAAATTGAAGATATGTCATATATAAAGAGTCTGGCTTCCTCTCAAAATAGCAGCAAACTGAAGAGGCTGGATACAAAGTGCTTCTTGCTTATCTATATTATATATTATAAGGCTTCTTAGCAACTGCTCTGTAAGTGCTGCCTTCCACTCCTAATGACCACTAAAGCCATTACATGTGGCTCTGTACCAGATGCAGACAGGCCATTTGAAAGCAAGTCATCTTTCTGACAGATGCCTGTTTTCATTGTTTCCTTGAAACAGCTCAGAGTTCTGGATCTTTTCATTTCAGGGAATAAAGTAAAGTGTGGTCTGTATCTGAGGGAATGTTCTGAAAGTCAAAAAGTGGACAGAGGAGTCACAGTCTGTGCCTGTCTCTGCTTGGGCAAGCAGAGCCTACTATCACCTGCATTTCTGACCTGAATGCAAACTCAAAATTCAGTTCCTGTGAATAATCTCTATTTGAGCTTTTTTTATTCACTGTTCATTTGCTTGTTTCCTGCCAACAGTCACTTTCTCTAGCGTCTTCAGCTGGAGAAAACATGAAATGTGTGTAAATACTGTTGATGTGAATTCACTAAGGTATTCAAGTGACTGCTTCTGTTAGTTTTGTGGCATTCCCTCGTTTCTGCTTTGTTGACATGCAGTCAGTTGTTCCCTGGAGGAACACAGCAAATCTCCAAACATTGTAATTAATGGAAAAGAAAGAATAGGAATAAACTCATATCACAGGTCAAAAGTGAAGCACTCGTTACTCATCTGGTGACTGTAGAAAGTGTTTATGTCCTGGCTTCCCCAGGACTTTTTTTCTGAGCTACAGGACCCTCTTTTGTTCTGTGCATATACCATAGAAGCCTGCTGTCTTTATTTCTCTCACTGCCTTTATATGTATTGTCTGCTAAGAAGTACGATGCTGTTCTTGAGTTTGTGTTGTTCTTCTCGCAAATAAGCGAATAAAAGAAGCTGCAGAGTGGGGTTCTGAAAATGTGTGTCACTGCCTGGTACCAAAATCAGACAGATATTTTGCTTCCAGTTGTACCTGGAAGGATGTAAGCAGTGACTGTGAGCTTGTAATTAGTACTGATACCTTGTTAATTTTATTTCCTGCATACTTAGTATTGAACTGAAAATGCTATGAAACCTGTTGTTCTCTGCACAAACATCCCCCTGTAAGTTAAACCCCCAAATTTATATTTTATGATTGAGTTGTTTGGCAAGCTCCCTCATGCTCTAATGAGTTATATTGGTTCCAGAGATGTTTCTCTTTGGTATTGTTAGACTTTGGGAGAACGAGGCAACCTGGTTTGGCTACTATTTTAGCTGTTTCTTAGCTGACACTTTTTTCTCTAATTCAAAGAACAGATGATTCTACGATTGCCTGACCTCTTGTTCTTTCATATTTGACAACTGTAGTATCCTGTGTCAGTTCTACTGCAATACTGTATTTCCATAATTATTATGTCCTTGTCATCAGTGGAAGTCCTTTAACCAGCACATGGCTTTGAGAGGGCTTTTTTGATCTGGTCACATCCACTGATGAAGTTCACCACCACCAAAAGATCATTTAACAACAGAGGAGTTAGATTCTGATCATCTCCTGTGGCAGTTGATGTTGGGGTGGGATTAGATCAGGCAATAGCACTGAAGTCTGAGTCTGATGGGAACACTTAGCCAGTGGTGAATGCTAACTGAATCAACAAAGCTTATCAAGTGGAGTGGCAAGTGATATGCTGTATGAATGCACTTTCTCACTTGGAACAAATACTTTTCCTTCTGAAGTTACTGCACAGCACAACAATTAGTGTGCTTTCCTTCTCTACAAGAGTTTGGAATCAATTGAAAGAAATTCAACTAGACATCAGACTGTCAAAAGGCAACTCTAAGTAAGTCTGGGGCATGTGCTAGTTATATTGCTGCTTTCGTTGTGCACTTGTCATTATTCACAGTGGACAGAGAAGGTAGGGTCGCTTAAACTGTTATATTACATGCATGTTGAGATGTGATGAAGTAGTTAATTCCATACTAGAAGCAGAGATATACTGTGGAAAATATGTCCAGAATATGAGATCAAAGTCTGACAATATTCCTGATAGAATGTCCTGATAGGATATCCTGATATTCTCAAACCCATGCACACTTTTGCCAGCTGATTTGCAATTGGATAGCTGAAAAGAAGTTGAAGAACAAGTGCCTGTAATCACGTTTTTAATTGTGGATAACATGTTCTATGTTACTGCACATAGTTACAAAGTGTGACGCTTCTCTAGGAATTCCTTTGTCAGTGTCAGGATGAACAAGAAGCAAACCAAGCAAACCTCCAAGGGCGACAGCAGCTGTGGCCATCTGCAGGGGAATCACCAGACAAAAGCAGTGGGTGATCTCTGAAACAGCTTTGATAAGTTACAGAAGATTTATTTCCACAAACTCCCTTCCCAGGAGGTTTCTCTGAATGTCAGGTGGCTGTGTTGCCTCTCTAAAGCAATGAGCATTGTGAAGAGACTCAGCAGAAACAGTCTCTACCTGGCAGAAGAGGACATGGGACAAAAGACCTGCAGCAATCGTCACATCATTGTGTATTTTGCAGCCTGGAAGCAGTTGCAGTCATGGTTGTAGCCTATATGGACAGGGCAGGGGGAGCAAAGAGTTCCTTTTTCTCTCAGGATGACAGGTGCCTGATTCTTAAAACCTCTTATAGTTCTGTGTTTTGATTCAAATGTTAATTTAATCAGACAAGTTTGAGTTGGGTGCCCATAAGCAGATCTACATTTAGATCTCTGTGTGCCTGGCCTTCCTTCCACACTGAATTCCTTTGTGAGCACTGGCTGCTTTATCATGGCTTCTGTTCCTCATCTGACTTTGGATACCTTTTAGTTTTTCACAGCACTTGGAGCCATTCCTTTGTGAGAAGACATTTGGATTTATTGTGTTTCATCAGGAAGCTCAGACTTCAGGATTTTCTCATTTGCAAGCAGTAGGGATATGTCACCACTGTACACACAGTTTGTTGCAAGGCCTTCATAGCAATTAAGATGCCTGTACATCTGGAGGGAACTCCATTATTTGTTCAGGTGAGAGATGTAGTTTTTGTGCTAACAGCAAACCCACCTCTGAATCGAAAGTGTTAGCCTCTGTCGTTCCAGGCACCTTGCACTAATACATTCCTGGCAAAAGTAACACAGGAGAGTGATGTTTAATAACAATTGGAACAGTGACAATGAAAAGGCGCCTTCTGCCTTGTGTTCAGCGCACTGAACAAAGCCTAAGGTACTGTGCTTTTGGGAGAGAAAAGTGAATCAATAACTGGATGAGGACTGTCAAGTAATGCTTTTGTCTGCAGTGTCTTTAATGGTTTCAGTCAATAAACTGCAATTATTTTGCAAATATGCATTGTGTTCACTTCTAAATCTCTCTCCCTGCTTCCTATATTAATTCTTAAATATGAGAAATATCCTAAGTGCTTGCATTGTATGAAATATGTAATTAAAATCAATTGATGTATAGCAAAGGGCCTGCCTTTTCTCATTCAAAGGGCACATGCATCAAGTGCCATCTCCTCTGTAATACATTTTTCCCTGTTTTTTTTTAATACAATATCCATAATAAGTCACAATTTGCAAATTCCTGGAGGCATTTCAAAAATATATATTCTTTCTGTCTTTGTACACTTTGGAGGCTGGAATTTGGCCAGGTACTACAATATAATTTGCTTCACTAAATTTAGAAGAAGAAAGTAACCTCCAGACAGCTCTACTGTGTGAATTTCTCTGTCTGAATAATTTTTGTTTCTGCTGTGTTGTAAACTTTAATGTATACCTCTTCATTTTATATTAATAATATAACAATATAAAGATTCTTTTCACTATACTTCACATTTAGTTTCTCAAGGGGATTTTACTTTCCCCTATAAATATTAAAAAGAAACCAAGGGGAAGTAGATCTGGATTCTGTCAGTTTATTTAACATAGATACTAAGCTCAGCATTGGAGGTGGGGTTTTGCCATCTACCCTCCAAAGCAAATCAACATCATAGCTTGCAAATATTTAAAGGTGTGATACTCAAAATGTGCAGGTTTCTGTAAAAAAATAGGAAGAATGCTCTTACACCCTCATAGTAATTGTTACCCTCAGTCCTCCCAGAGGATCAGCAAGAGCAAAGAACAGCAAAATATTATTGACAAAGAGACAACTGGAACATTCTTGAAGATGCAGAATAGTGCTTGAGGGTGTTTTAAAGTACCTGGCTATGCAGCTTGTAAGATGGAATACACCTCCTGTGTTATTTACCAGTATTTAAGTGAATAGGGGACACAAGCCCTTGAAATGAAAGAAAATATTCTGGTAATTGTCATTAAAACCTCTTGCTGAAAGAATTTTATTCTGTAAAACTTTTTTATTTCCTAAGGTATATTCCAGTGGAAGCAAGATCTTTTTTAATATTATTGACATTTTATCTTTGAAAAACCCTTAGCATCTTCTCTCATTTACCCAAGCTAATCAAATTTGCCCAGGTTAATCAGATTGGGGTTAATCAGATAAAAGTAGGAGGGAGAGAGAAGAGAGCCATTGCAACACACAGAAGCATTGAAGTCCTAATAGACAAGGACAGGCGTCAGCCCTGCCTGGCATTTGGCCTCTGCCAGAGAGCACTTTTTAGTAGGAATGGGCTCTATGCAGAGAGCATTCCTTGGGGTTTTGGCACTTAGTGTTAATCTAACTGCCTCTATGTATGCTGGCCACAATGCAAATATGATGTGTCTAAACTGCAGTATACTTACCTTTCCTGTTAATAACTTGCTAATGTTTAGACTAGATATTAGGAGGAAATTATTTACAATGAGGGCAGTGAGGCACTGGCACAGGCTGCCCAGGGAAGTTGTGGCTGCCCCATCCCTGTAGTCATTCAAGACCAGGTTGGATGGGTCTTGGGCAGCCTGATCCGAACGGAGATGTCCCTACCCATGGCAGAGGGGTTGGAATTACATGATCTTTAAGGTCTCTTCTAACCCAAACCATTTTATAGTTCTATGATTCTACAAATGCCATTTCAAGTAACCTCTGCTGCACACACTAGTTAGACTGTTGCAAGACAGTGTGCATAAAGATTTGCTAAGGTAAGCAAGAATAGATTTGAGATTAAGTACTGTGTATTTTATGTTCATTGTATGGTTTTTACACAGTATGGAAAAGTAACGTGATATCACTATATAAAGTTTTACTCTCCAAAACAATGTTGGAAATGTTCTGGAAATATTTTATCACAACCTTTTGCCTCCTTTGCTGAAAAAAATAGTTGCCTACATACAATGCAATGTGTACAGTGCAGCTTTGAGAAGTGTTCAGAGTGTGTGCCTGACTCTCATGTGCTCACTCTCATGCTTTTCCCTATTCAGTTTGTTCCCAACATCAGGCAATGGTGATGTGAATTCTGCAGTTCAGTAATATTAACATAGGTATCCTTTCACAAAGTGGTAGAAGCACTTAGAGACTTGACTGGTGAAATGATAATGTATTTCTGGGATTGTGTTTCTGGAATTAGGAAGGGCAGCGCATTTGTAAAGTTGTTTGTCAGTCTGCTCTTGCAGTATGCTAGTGCATGGATGGATCAGGTGAAACAGGGAAATACAACATTGAATTTCATCTTGGAATAGTTAAAGGTGGAAAACTGACTGTCTAGAGGTGAAAGGACAAAAAGGACCCTAACCGGATCCTCCCCATTTCCAGAACGTATTATATGCATTTATGCACTAGGATACGGCCACTGCTATTTTAAAACAGCACCTTAGAATTTTGGAGGTCTTCCTATTTCTTCCTGCTAATCATGCTTTCAAGATTTGCTTCGACCACTTGAGAGATGAAACTAAAGAAGCTCTCTTGAGCAGAAGGACATTTTTCATCATATTTAACACATGTTTAATCATCTCTTCATGTGTTTGCTATGAGATATGTTGTAGTTACACAAGTCCTGTTCATGTACCAGGAAAACGCTTGGAGGGGAGCAAGGGTTGGTTATTGCTGCTGTCTGTGGTCAGTGCTGACTTTGTTAAAGCTAAACCTTTCTTGGAGCAAATCAAGAGTATCGAATTTTTGCTGCAGCTTTTAAAAAGATTGGTAAGGTTTTGTAGTTACTTGAGGGTGTTCAAAGGGTTCAATGGCTGTAGTTCCAGACTTGTAAGCTTTCGAAAGGCAGCAAATAGATTCACAGATGAGCTGTGCTATAGGAGAGCACAAGGCCCAGTGACTCCTTTCCCTAGAGCCCAGTCTGAGTTTTAGTATTTAGTACATCCTAGGAATTTTTGTCCTTATTCATTCTTGTATACCTAGTCTCCATAAAAGGCAATGAGGTAATATTCTTACCTTTTTAAAAACCGGATATTAAGGCGTAATGCAGTCACACTGCCTTGTCTCTGCAATAACAGCACATACCATTGGAAAAGGCTTGAAAATGGTAAAAAGGGACCCATCAGAATAGGCTGGACCTTTTCAGAAGCATTTTACCAGTGACAATCCTATTTGGCTGCTTTCAAAACTAGAGGATACTTTTTCAAGGTTTTCTGGGCAAGATTTGCAGATACCATCAGTATTCACTGGGTACAAATAAAAAGACTGAAGAGGGACCTATGGCTCCCTGATTTGAGACTGACTTTGTTCTGGCCTTGGCATAGATTAGAACAGCTTGAATTCTGTCTGTTAGATACGGGCCACCAGAGGCCAGCTGTGACATGTTGTGATCATGCCTGAAGGTGCTCTCTGTACAATCTCTTTTTTCAATAAAGCAAGACAATTTTCACGTGGGAAGGAATAATAATATCCCTTTTCTACAGGTAAGTATTTCATGCACATATATACGTGTGTGCACATTTACATTATATGTATTTAAATTATGCTTTCTGTGCAATACACAGACCAGCTCTGTTAATTACTCTCTCTGGACCTTTTACACTCATCTTAGTAACTCAGCTGGCTACGCGATACCTGCTTCTCTGCACACAATCTTGGGACACAAAAAAAGGATCTCATGAGAATGCAGTGGCTTCCACATCATGACAGAAATGTGGAAAAGAAAAAACCAAAATCAATGCTGTCAACTGAGCAGAATCAATAGGGAAAGCAAAGTTAGCATCAGACTGCTTGGAGAGCATTACCAGCAAAGTGAAGTTGCTTATATTCCACAGAATAGCCACAATAAGGTGAGTTAAAAACTTGCTAATGAGTCTGGCAACCCTGTAACATAGAGGCAGTGTATTGTATTCAGATTGGCACAGGTTTCAGCAGACTTTACAAGCCCTCAGAGGATTTTTAAAGGAAAGATAATGTTTTGACTCTGTGCACTGTTTGCAGCTCAGGAATAATCAGAACAACAAAATATAGCTTGTCTTCAAGTCTGTGCCTTGTAGAGGTGCAGGCAGCCACTGTTACACCTAATCACATTAGTAGCTGTGGTCACATGTTATTTTCATGCCACATAAAGTATGTAGTTTGTAAGAGCTGACCTTAAAAGTCAACTCTCTAATGAATAGAATAGGAAAGCAATAATGGCTTGTGAGCAGAGGCCTGCAAGGAAGGAAGAGGGGTGAGCAACAAGGAGTAGCATCCAAATACAAGCACTATGGTGCCGTATTCACAGATTTCTGATTCTTTGCTGTAATTGCAAGGTTTTCATCATTGCAAAATAGGCCATATGCTCCCTCCTTGTCTGCCTGCCTAAGTAAAAAAATGACTGCCTAGTAGGGAGGGAGAGGAGGAGGCATGATATTCCAGAAAACATTGATGGTTTTATTTAAAGGCGAGAAGGTGGCTAAAATTAAGTAAATGTTTCCTGCCTTACCAATTTCCTCCTTTTAAGTAAGAATTTATGAACTGCTAACAATTGTTACGCAAAACTAGAATCAATAGTTCATATTAGAGCTGAAATTTCTAAGACTGTTTGAATTGCTTGTGCTGATTCAAGGTCAAACTATGTAGATTGTATGCAGCATATGTTGAGTACCTTTGAATTGTTTCTAATGCTTTCTGTCTTGTCTAAGCACACTAATAGGACACAATTTGTTACTAGAAGTACTCCTTTTTTTATTTCCATCTGCTTGTTCAGATGATGAGTGTACGATCAAAACAAAAACACAACTGGTGGGTGCCAAGGCAATTTCACAAAACCGCTTTGTAGCTTAATGACATTTAAGTCCATTAAAGCACTAAACCATGCACAGCTGAAGAATGTGAGCAGCTATAATGCTGATAGCGAGTTCTGCATGCACTTAAAGCTATACATGGGCTTAAATACTTTATTCGAGAATTCTTAATGCCTGGTAAATGGTCACTTCAAGGGAAAGACATGGTCTCCTGGAGACAAATCACCTTTGGAAGGTCTCTCTTTTGGTCTCATATGTTTCCATAGCTTAAAATTTAAACTTCAATATTATATTTCTATATTATTTTCTAGATAGCATATCTACTTTTCCTGCTGAATAGACTTTTGTAGATGTTGTTGCTAGAAGCAGACTGAAATGTGAAAGAGAAACATGTAGAATAGCTGTGTATCATATTTATCATGTCATGTTGTCCAATTTGAACCTACCAATATGAACACCCTGTTCCAGTGTATGAACATATGGATAAACTGTTCTTGACCACTTACTTCCATAAGCAGTGTTATCTGAAAGTATTAATTTGATTTTGAAACCCGTATTATAAAAGCTTCTCCTGACTGTAAACACCTTTGCCATAACTTCAAATATAATGAAATAAGACAAAAAGCAGAAAAGCAGTCTGGGCAGTGTTAGGCCCAACTAGGCTCAGAAATCTCAGTAGCTCCTGTTCGCCAAAAATGTGGGCAGAGTGCTACACCTGACAACCAAATGAATTGGGGATATTTTGGATTAACCTAAGGAGCAAACTCCAAATCAAAAAGTTTGTCATGGAAATTTTTCCCTAGCCCATCAATGTCTGTCCACCCAGCAATGGTATCAGTCTGGCTGTCCACAAGTGCAGAAACTTTGTTTTGTGGCATAGAAATTGCAGTTCTGTGAAGGCTTTAAACAAATAAAACTGCATAGGCTGCTATCTGCAGAAAAGAGAGGCTGTTTGCAATCTTGTGCTTCACAGTATATTGAACTCCCATTTTCTTGCAAGGTTTATTTTGATTGTATTCTGCACAGTGGCTGTACTTAGGCAGAAAAATCCAATATAGAACTATGTTTGAATTTCTACCATGGTGATATTTAACCAAGAATCCCTCATGAAATGGTCCCTGCAGAGTAAGAAGGGGACCTCATATCATAGAATCATAGAATCACCAGGTTGGAAGAGACCCATTGGATCATCGAGTCCAACCATTCCTATCAAACACTAAACCATGTCCCTCAGCACCTCATCCACCCGTGTCTTAAACACCTCCACAGAAGGTGAATCAAGCACCTCCCTGGGCAGACTGTTCCAATGCCCACTGACCCTTCCTGTGAAAAACTTCCTCCTGATGTTCAGCCTAAATCTCCCCTGGTGGAGCTTGAGGCCATTCCTCCTTGTCCTGTCCCCTGTCACTTGGGAGAAGAGACCAGCTCCCTCCTCTCCACAACCTCCTCTCAGGTAGTTGTAGAGAGCAATGAGGTCTCCTCTCACCCTCCTCTTCTCCAGGCTAAACAACCACAGCTCTCTCAACCGCTCCTCATAAGGCCTGTTCTACAGACCCTTCACCAGCTTCGTCACTCTTCTCACTCTAGAGCCTCAACATCCTTCTTGTGGTGAGGGGCCCAGAACTGAACACAGGATTCAAGGAGTGGTCTCACCAGTACATGGGAGAATAACCTTCCTGGACCTGCTGGTCACACCATTTCTGATACAAGCCAGGATGCCATTGGCCTTCTTGGCCACCTGGGCACACTGCTGGCTCATGTTCAGTCAGCTGTCAACCAACACCTAGAAGTCCCTCTCCTCCTGGCAGCTTTCTAGACAGACTTCTCCTAGTCTGTAGCTCTGCATAGGGTTGTTGTGCCCCAAGTACAGGACCCAGCATTTGACTGTGTTAAACCTCATGCCGTTGGACTCAGCCCAGTGGTCCAGCCTGTTCAGATCCCTTTGCAGAACCTCCCTACCCTCCAGCAGATCCACACTTCCACACAGCTTTGTGTCATCTGCAAACTTGCTAAGTGAGCACTCAATGCCTTCATCCAGGTCATTGATGAAGACATTGAACAGGGCTGGACCCAGCACTGAGCCTTGGGGAACCCCACTTGTCACTGGCCTCCAGCTGGATTTACCACCATTTCCCACTACTCTCTGGGCCGGACCATCCAACTAGTTTTCTACCCAGGGGAGTGTGTGCCTGTCCAGGCCAGAGGCTGACAGTTTCCATAGCAGAATGCTGTGAGAAACCATGTCAAAGTCTTTACTGAAGTCCCGGAAGACCACATCCACAGCCTTTCCCTCATCCAGCAGCCAAGTCACTTTGTCATAGAAGGCGATCAGGTTAGTTTGGCAAGACCTGCCTTTTATGAACCCGTGTTGGCTGGGCCTGATCACCCGGTTGTCTTGTATGTGTTTCCTGATAGCATATTAGTGTTTGATAGGAATGGTTGGACTCGATGATCCGATGAGTCTTTTCCAACCTGTTCTATGATTCTATACGTTGACCTTCTGTACTGGAGGGCACTGTCTGTCATTCCTGAATGACAGCTTTGAATCTGCATATTTCTGTCCTTCTGCTCAGGAACATGTTTTGGTGGCAGATAGGAATGGTTGGACTCAATGATCTAAGAGGTTTTTTGCAACCTGGTGATTCTATGATTCTATGTTTCTGCATGGGAATTTTCTATGGCTTTTCTCTTTTCTGGCCATGCCCACTCACCTGCTCTGAGTCTGCATGTGTTTTGCCCTTTCCAGTAGCTGGATATGGGACTTTAGTTAGGTTTGCCTGTTTTCCTTGTGTCAACAGGAGAGGTTGGGGGGATGCTGCAGGGAAACTCTCAACTTTTAATTTGTGTCAGTAACTGAATTGGCCCTCTTCCGAAGTCTTTTGTGGCTTTAATTCAGCAACATGTTTTCTAGTTTCCCTGCAATTTCAGGGCATTGCAGAGGGGAAATGCTAGCTTTGTTTTAGGCAAAGTTTTGAAAATAAGTTTTCTCTGCCTTTGCGTCTTCACTGTTATATTCCTTTCTGTGGAAAACTCTACCTTTCTGAACCAATCCTGAGCTGTAAATTGATACACTTTTCTTTTTGAAAATTTGCTCTGTAGGGATCAGAATATATTAGCTCTGAAAGTTGTCAAAAATGTTTTCCATTATTACAGGAGTTTGTCAAATTCGCAGTCCACGTGGAATACAGATGCAGCAGAAACATCCACCGTCATGTTGATGGCAGTGCATTCCAATTATCCTGGTGCTGGTGCAGGGGAGTATTTTTGGTCCTCAGGAAGCAATGCCATGACACCACAGGTTACAAGAACAAGTTTCTTTCCTGATTTCAGAAGTAAGTGCGGGGTTAAGTGAGAAAAGACATCTCAGGCTAAAGGAGTCCAGGAGAGAGTGGTGAAAGGAGACTGATGGAATTACAATAACATACGGAGATAGAAGACCCAATTTCAATTTCAGTTACCCTCAGGAGTCATTCAGCCATTTTTCATACACTGGGTCTCTGTATGGATTGATTTGTTATTGTTGCAAAGCCTTTTGTACTGGGCTCAAAACCTTTTAACAGTCTGTCTTCTGTGGGGTTCGGAATGGAGCAGCTCCCACTCCTGAGAGCCTCTCGAGCAGCAGAGCATTGGCAGGGGTGATAACTCTGCTTGTCTGTTCTTTGCTAGAAGGCAGGGCCATTGCACTCTCTGATTCAATTGCATGTCCTGCATAGGAGAAGTTGTGTTCTTAAGAAAGAGTCAAGCTCCTAGAAAGCACTTTTGGAAGACTATGAAATTCTATTAATTTTTTGAATTCACCGGATTTCATAAAGCATTCACAGGATGTTTTGCTCCGGGTCATTCCAACTTTTTTTTTTCCAGAAAAAGAAGGCAATTTACAGTCTGTAAGGAATACTTTTTTTTTTGCCTGCCTTGCACTTGTCTGTCAATCACTGATCACATCTCACTGAAATACTAACATTTGTGTCCTCAAAGCCAGAGATCTTTGAAATCACTACTCCATTTTTGACAACTGAATACTCCAGATTTGCAGTAAGTGAAGAAGCAATCAGGTAGTTCTATTATAGAATTTGAGCTTTTTTATTAATTTAAAATTATAGAGGAAAATAAATTTAGCTGTGAAATGTCTGCTGACAGGCTGGCAAAGGAAACATCAGGAACACATGTAACTAGAGGATAACTTTTCTAAGCCCAGATTTGTCAACAGCAACCAAGAAGACAGAAACAGTGTGGAAATGTCATCTCCCAGTGGAACCAGTACCTAATTGACACTTGTAGTCTGCAATGTCTGTTTCTCATTTAACAGCATTCACAGTAGAGGTACTTAATCTTTACTCCATGTTTTCTTCCTTAGTCTCAATTTCTTACTTTGACACACAACAGAATCCTAAGGGGAAATGAAACTACAACCTAGCTGCTTGTAAGCTGATGAAACCTTTCTGGGAGAATCAATCCAGAAGAGAACTTGATATGATAGACTGCAGCTGGCTCTATGCAAGTTTTACAAAACACTGCCTTAAAACACATTGATTTTTTTTTTCCAGGGGAAAAAAAAAGACGCTCTAAGTAGAACATCCAGTTTATTTCCACAAAGTAATTTCGAAATGTCGTTGAGCAGATCCTTGCATGGCTTCAAAGGACATTACTGTTTCCCTCTCACCTCATTTATTTGACATTTTAAAAACGGCAGATGTTGGATGAGCATTTTTATTTCACTGCATGAGACTGTTTAGTCAACTGGATCTGTGCTTTCAGGTTGCTTGTCCTATAAGAGGGAGGGATGTGCTCAGCACACTGAACTGCCCATATTAAGAGGGTTTATGTTAAAGGCTAAAGATCCCAAGGCATGCATCCCAGTCCTGCTGGTGGGTGACACTGGCCAGTGAGAGTGTGTCAGCCCTGCATCTAAGGATAAGGGTAGCCTCTGTTAAAACAAAAGACTGGGTGCAAGGCTGTGAGCCTACAGAGCAGAGGGAGTAAGTTATACTTTCACTGTATTTTCTGTGAGTGCTTTAAACATTCAGGTACTGAATACAAAGGTATTGATGATTTTTGAAAGAAAGGAAGGAGAGGTTTTTGCTTGGCTTTGAAAGTGACGTTTAAAGGAAATGGTCTGAGGAGAGGGAACTGGGGCAAGACACCTCAAAGGTATGTTCATCTGGTTTTATTTTCTGGGAAGGATGAAATTTTTAGATTTGTCCTCAAGATCCCCTGATAGTTCAGAGAGATGCCTCCCTGCTTGACTGACTGCCTTCAGGCAGCTCCCAGCTTATTAGCTGATTTCTGTGGTTCACTTCAGAGATTATAGCAGTCAGGGGAAGAGCCTAGAGGAAACTATTTGGGGACAATTAATTGCCTGATAGGAAACCAACTCACCTTAGACCTAGGATGACATTGCTCAGGTCAGAGCAGATTTCTTCTTGCAGGGCATTTGTCAGGTAGTTATGACTTCTTCCTGTATAGCTCTTGTTTTTTGTGGGATGTTATATGTTCGGTTCTCTTTGTAAGAAGTACATCCTAGGTAGCTGACTTGGTGCTTCCCTATATTCCTTACTTGGTGAAAGTGTTAGATTTTTTTTTTTGATTTTTTAGAGCCACATATTCTATTGCTGTATGAAAGGCACAAGGCAGAGATGAGATTGCAAAGAATGGGGAACTATGCTCAAGTGACAAGAAAAGGAAAGGTGAAGAAATGTGGCATTTTGAACTCCAATGTTAAAAAAAAATCAGATTTTTTTTTAATGAGGGCATTCAAATGCCTGCCACCTTGCTGAGCAAACCTGATCCTGAAAAAATGGCCAATTTTACATTTCTTTGCCTAGTCACTCTAGTGTTCCAAATGATTGATATTTTATGTTCATTGTTTCTCCTCTTTTATTCTTTTCTTTCATCACATAACTTTCTCCCCTTGGTCAAACATATTATACAGCACTATCTAGCTTTTATACTGCCATTCATTACTCTGTTGGCTCATTTGTTTGTCATTATTCTATTCATGTATTTCATGTGGGCTGTTTCTCTCTGCATTTCAATTTCTGCTTTTTCAAAATAACAAGACAGTGAAGTTAACGGTAGATTTTCCTGCTTACAGATTCAAAGAGCGAGGATTCACTTGGTCACCTAAAACACAAAATTACTTGCAGTTCTTTTCATGTGACTATGTGCTTTTTAAGCTGACATGTCATAGAAGACTTTCAAGAGGATTCTTCCTACCAATATACAGATATAGGTAGTACCTTTAGCTTGTTCAAATGAAAACAACATCAAACTAAGAAAACATCCCCAAACTCATCTTCCACACTTTTATAATTTTATATGTGATAGCTATGGTTTTTTCTGTTTATCAAAATATCTTTAATCTCTTTATTCCTTTCACCAAGAGACATCTTCACTTGTTTGAAGATCCTTGATCACCACATTCAAACTGGATGGCAATGACAGCTTGTGTGCAGTGTTCTCTTGTCATACCCTCCTGTGCTTTCTTTGAGGTTCACCTAATTTAAGGAGCAGGTGAGCAGAAGAGTTTTGGGCTGCTTCCTGTAAACTACCAGAGCCTATGTTGTGTGCATTCCTGGAAGCTGGAAGGCAACAATGGACACACCACAAGTAGGGTGAAAGGGGGCTTAGCCCAATCTAAATTCACCCAGCTACCAAAAGGAGTCTCACCTTTTCCTCTTGGCTTCTAATCCATGTCTCAAATTCTTCCAGCTGTCAGTTCTTGACCTCCACATCTGGTTGAAAGATAATCTATTTTGTTGAAGTAGTTTAATCCAGGTTTTAGATTACATTATCTGACCTAAATTTTCATGTTGGTTTTGAGGTTCTCTTTTAAGGCCTGAGCTAAAATGCTGAAGTGACACAGGTAGCAGAGGCAGACTTGTGTTTCAGTAAGGCTTCAGTCCTAGGAAAGCTGAGATATGCATACGACCGCCCCCCGACAATCCCCCTCACAAGATTCAGGTAGAAGGGTGCAACATGTGGAATCAGTGCCTAAATTTTCACCCAGGGTTTTTTAGAGTGTCTAGCTCAGCTGCCTTATATTCCACAAATATTAAAAAATACCGATATTTCTGCTTTGATAGGAGAAAAAAATATCTGTGCCCCACCTTGCATGTGGGAACATCCCCAATTCTTTTTATTTCATACCTACATTTAGGAAAAAACCTTGTACTTCAGGGAGCCCCAGCAGCAGGCAGGCCTTTTAGAAAATATATTTTTGTTATATTTGAAAGAAGCATACAAGTCATTCACTTTGCTTTTATCAGCTGTTTTGGGGTTTTTTCCCTCCTAAAGTTAGAGCATGTTTTGATCCCTACAATTTAGAGTTAGTTACTGACTTAGTTATTACTCTTCACAGCTCTGTTTTTATCTCATTCCCTTTTTCTCCCCTTTCAAATAGAGAATCTTGATTTTGCATGAAATCTGGTCTGTAGGTGGCCACAATTGAAGCTGTTAAGGGTTTATTTTAAAAACAAGAAGATCCCTCCTGCTGCGAAGACAATCTGTTTAAAATAATATGCACAATTGAACGTGACCTAGTCTCCTTTTAGACTGTCGAAGTTTCTAAATGGAAGGGAAACTGGCCTCTCTTATACTGAAACAAGGGAATTTTCTAAGATTAGCTTCTTTCTGTGGTGTGAAATGTCTTAACTTTCTCTGAAACACAGTCAGTTTCAGAAGAAATCCTTTATACTTTGTTTTGACAGTCATTGAAGGTAAAGGCTTGAGGCTAAATCTGAGTCCTGAGTCTTGTGTATTTTGGAACTAAAACTTCAGGATTCTCTTGAGGGAATGTATCCATGTGTGAATTACTTGTGAGCAGTCAGAAAATGCAATGCTTGGTGTACTTTTTGTTTGCCTGAGACTACAGAAATGCAGTAGCCTTCTTGCAAGCAAATGTGAGGTATGAAATTGCCTCACAGCTCTTCGAAATATATTTGTCAATGGTTGCCTATCCTTAAAAAAGATACAGGATGGCTGTTACAGAAGTAATTGGAAAAAAGGAAAGAAATAATACTAAAATCTGAAACATTCCTTGTCCCAATTTTCCATGCAGACATAACCGGAAGCAAGTCTTGGATTTGTTGATGGAAATAAATACTGCATTTTTGAAGTTGAGAAATATTTAATTCTTTTTTGTTTATTCAGGAAAAAGGTACAGGGGTGGTCTTCCATGAAATTACTGTTCCCATTCCCAGTGGTTTTGTTTCATTAATAGCTGAAGATGTACCTTCAGGGATTAAGAGATTTGCTCAAGCCTCACAATGTATTCTTAGCAGCAGTGCCCAAATGCACATCAAGCCCTCAAGGCCAGTTACACCGTCTTGGCCATATTCATAGCAGAGGCATGCTAAGGACTCTCATGAAGCTATGTCCAGCTTCTGCCCAGGGGCAGGGGTTGAGCGAAGTGGGTTTACTCACCAGAGGAGGTTCCTGGTGAACACTAAGTAAAGCCAACATGCCTACTCACAGGCAGGCAGTGAGGGCTGCTCTGACTGCACAGTGGACACACTTGGTAGGGTTCCTCTCCTCCTACCTTTGACATCTGCAGTGTAAATGTCCACATGTGAGTGAGATGCCAAAAAGAACATTCTACTCAGTGGGGATCTATTTGTTGTGACTGACGAACTCTAGAAAGAGATTCATCTGGGTGCATGTAGTACTTGGTGGGCTGTGCTTCAGACCTGGATGTCACACAACTGAGTGTAAGGCTGCTCAGCTGGCCTGTTGCTGCAACTCACCTTTTATAAAGGAAGTCCAGAGGCTATAAAGGAGTCCAGAGAATAGCGACGAAGCTGGTGAAGGGTCTGGAGAACAGGCCTTATGAGGAACGGCTGAGAGAGCTGGTGTTGTTTAGCCTGGAGAAGAGGAGGGTGAGAGGAGACCTCATTGTCTCTACAACTACCTGAAAGGAGGTTGTAGAGAGGAGGGAGCTGGCGTCTTCTGCCAAGTGACAGGGGACAGGACAAGAGGGAATGGCCTCAAACTCCACCAGGGGAGATTTAGGCTGAACATTAGGAAAAAATTTTTCACAGAAAGAGTCATTGGGCACTGGAACAGGGTGCCCAGGGAGGTGGTTGATTCACCTTCCCTGGAGGCGTTTAATGGACAGGTGGATGAGGTGCTGAGGGACATGGTTTAGTGTTTGATAGGAATGGTTGGACTCGATGATCCAATGGGTCTCTTCCAACCTGGTGATTCTATGATTCCATGATTCTACCTATGCTTTTGTCACCCTGAGCTCAGTAAAAGTGCCCTTGTCTCCTGTGTAGGAGGTCAGGGATATTTCTCATAGGCAACCCCTCCCCTTACAGTCAGGTGGAACACTCATCTCATAATACACTCTGAAACAATGGGAGAGTGATTGACTGCCTGACACAAGCAAGAGCTATAACACGTTCTTCCTGTGAGCACAGGTTCAGACCACACCCGTGTTAACCAAGATGTCTGAAGTAAACTTAGGAAACGTTCTGTTCTTTATTGATAAAGCTGTAATGCATAGAGAACAAATGTGATTTGGTTGTCCTTTATCCCCACTTCTCATGAGCATAAGTTAAAAGCTAAAAAGGATATTCTGTTTAATCACATTTTTTAGATATGTATTTCACAGCAGAGAAAAGACAATGTCAGATTTAGTGCCTGCATTTATTAACCACAATGAACTTTAAACATGGAAATATACTGATCATGTTTGTAAAAACAAGTAGTGTTCAGCTTTAAGGACAAAGCAACTCATGAAATTTCCTGGCCTAGATTCATCATTGTATTTCCGTGAGGTACAGTGACCTGTAGCAAGGCAGTGCCAGCTGGGCCAAGGCTATTCAGTCTGCTTCTCTGTCTTTCTCTGTAGAAATCTGAGTGTTGATGGATTTACCATGGTATCTGTCATAAGTTTTTACTGGATTGCTGTGATAAGAAGATATTTCCCTCCTAACAGAATCATTTTGATTTAAATAAAAAATGAGTTTTTAAACTGTAAAAACAACAGACCCACAAAACCTCCCTACCCCAAATATGCTGTGAAGGGAGGTTTTTCAGATCTTCTGAGTTAAAAAACACTGCTGGAAATCACTGTGTGCCAGTGATTTGCCAGTTTCTAATTTACTGATTAGCAAATGCTATTTAAGTGTGTCTAAACCATGATTTTAAATAAGTATCTATGGTAAAATAAACAAGCTAATTGAAAACAGACAAATTTAAGTTCATGTGAAACCACATCTACTGAAAAAAGCTGCTCTTTCAGTCATATGATCTCCTTTAGTCTGTCCAAATACAGTGCTGTTTCTTGAATGGAGTCACAGTGCTGCTTCTGTGGCTGGACTCGATGATCCAGTAGGTCCCTTCCAGCCTGGTGATTCTGTGATTCTAGTCACTGTGTTCAGTTTCCTACCAGAGCTGGAGTTTCTTGGACCTATATATTAATACAAAACGCATCAATGTGTAGTACAGTCTTGGTATCTAGGAAATAACAAACTAACTTTTGCTTGTAAAGTATGCTCAGAAACAGTAATTTTCATGTATTGAATGCTTAGAGAATATTAATAACATGCTTATGTTTTGGTTACTCCTGTTATTAAATGAAGCGGTCAAGTTAATTATCAAAATGTCATGAATTTTCTGCTTTATATCATCAAGGAGAAACATTGAGTTTCAAAGATTATCATGCCCAAATGGGGTTACGGAGGTGCTGAAATGCACCTTAGAATTCTGATTTTGCTTTCCCAGTTCAAAATCTTTTACTTTTATTCCAAGTTTTCAACAATTTCTGTAAATACACCATTCTGGTTTGTATACATTTTGCCAATTATCTGTTACAAGAGTACTATAAACATAACACTATAATTTAAAGAGTCATTTTGGTCGAATGTCAAAGACCCAACCCAAAAATATCTTACAAAAATAACAAACAAAAGATAGTTTGATTTGGAATGAAATCTTCGGTAGCATTTACAGAAATGTTAAGAAATGCTGTTTTCAGGAACACTGAAGCCCTATAATAATCAAGTTCAGAGGAAATTGTAGCCCCTCAGCATAGGTAACAGCAAGTCTCCTCAAGAACAGATACTTCTAGCAACATAACTGTTGGAGGTGCTGGGCCAACAAAAAGAGAGCAGCAAGTGACATTGTGTCTCAGCCAAACCCTTAAAAATATATGCCTGTCTTCCTCAGGAAAGAGAGGAAGCTCTCTCAGTAGAATAACCACCTTCCTGCTCTCCAAGTTCACAGGTTTTGTTATTCACCCTTGTAAGAGAACAGATAATGAGATCATCTAGGAGCACCAAGAAAAAAAAAATATTTAGGGTTTCCTTTCAGAGCTGAAGAAAAGTAGTAGTTGAGCTGAGAACTGCCTAAGACTGTGGTCATGATTTTTCCTCTGCAGTGATATGAAGGGGATTGTCATTGTGGTTTGAATACTTCCCAGGTTAAATGTGGGATACAATTTTTTCTGGGAAGTGAGGTGTATTAGCAAAGAGAAAGTGATGTGTTTAAGCTTAAATGATAGATATAATATTTATAAAGTTTATGTTAATCTCATGTCACCTTAGGTAGCATTTTGGGGGGATGGGAAGAGGCTTTCTTTGGATCTGGGGAGTTTTTTTGATCTCACTCACCTTTGCCTTCTCTGAGACAGTGATATTGTCTGGGCCCTTCCATAAAGAATCCAGCAAGGTGATGCAGCTGAAGGTTAATGTTTTGGTGTCAGGTTGTAGGGTTAGTTTTCATCTAGTATCTGATAAATCTAGGAGACGGGGCAGAACTTCCACTTAAACCCAGGTTTGGGCTTAAATCATCATCTGACTTTAGTGACAGAAGGTGTCAACCAAATGTACTCCAGATTTACAAAGTATAAAAAATATTAATCTTCCACAGTTTTACTGTGGAAAGGGACCTTTGCACTTTTGACATGTTTCTTGAAGGAGAAGATTACGAATTTGTACTTAAAAAGCTTTCCTGGTTTTGAATTGTAAGGCCAAATGTGTTTGTCACAGGTTTGTTGGAGTCCTTGTAGCAGTGGAAAATCCAAAACCAAGTGGGCCTATCTCATCTTTGCAAGTCCCAAGTTCTAAACCTGTAAAACTGAAAAGGTTTGTGGAGTTGATGCATGAGGAAACTGTGCTTGCCAGACTTTTTTTTTTTTAAAAAAATTGAATATTTTCTTCTTAGGGAAAGTAGGAAAAAAATGGTCATTTTGGTAGCAAAATATAGTAGGGTTTTTCCTACCCATGGAAATTTCATTTCACTCTTGGTGAAATTATGAAGAAAGACTTAAAATGTTTAGTTAATGTTGGAATTGAATTATGAATTCTTGAACCCTTGTATTTTGTTCATAATTCATTGGAATATGTGGTTGCCAACTAATCTGGTTTAGAAATTTTGTTTCCTGCAGAGGCCCGGTACCTCTGTCCCAAACTGTCAGTTTTTTTCAGTGTAGGCTTCACATGAATTCTCTCAATTATTTCTACCTTAATAGTGGACTGGAAATTCAAAAGGACTGATACAGGTGAACAAATGAGACGTTTTCAAATCAGGCTCCCATGTTTTATTGATTCTTGTATTATCTCAAGCAAAAGTAATTGTACTGAGGACTTTCACAAAGCCTTGGTGTTATTTTCATCCCCTATTATATATCCCTGGGGATAACTCAAAGTAGCTTTACAGTCCTTCTTCTATCAAAGTGGACTACTATGAAGAGAAACATATATAACGAATTTCAGTGAAAGAGTGGTAGGGTCTTTGCCCCTGAGACTCTATCAGAGAAACCAATGAAAAATATGTTCTCAGGACCTACTAATACTACTAAGTGAAAATTAAAAGTGACAGAGTCCTAGTACTGTGGGACTGTAAGGGAAGAAGCTTAAGGTGCTTCATGTAGTTTGATACCAGAATGGATTCCCAGCATAAATATATTCCTCCTTTTCATGACTGTGTCTTTGAAGCTTCAGTTTGATTTTTGTAGCTTGCACTCTACCTTCACTCTATTGTTTTCTTTTTGGTTTTGCTCGTTTTGTTGCTGCTGACTGTGACCCTGATTAAAAGAGCAGTTGCTCTTATACCTCTTGCAGGATGCCACCAAGATCCTGAATCTGGGCTGTATAACTTCTTATTACCCCAGCAGAAGCCTGTTTTAGAACAGGCATTGGATGAAGTGTAGTGTCAAGATGCCACCTTAAACCAGAAGGCAAATCACGAGGCCTGTTGCATAAGGTGCAAGAGTCAGAAAAATACTTACTACCTGCAAAATACCCCCCAAAATGTATATGAACTTCCCAGCACTTCTCATGACATCACGATTTCCATAGATGCCACAAAGGTATTTAAATAAACAATTTACAATTTACATAAATAATTTTCTATTGCATCAATGTCAACAAGTCATAGCATGAGCACGAACTCATCTTTAAGACTTCTTCAGGGTTTGGAGTTGTCAACTTTTGATTTGCTAAACTATTTCTGATTCAGGCCACTATTGAAAAAATTTACAAGTATGATTTTCTTTCCTGGCTTTTATAGTCCTTGGAAGGATCACAACCTGGGAAGTTAAATTGCCAGTCATTTTCCAGTCACAATCTTTGCCTGTCAACAAGATTAATCATCCTGCAAGTGAATTCAGATTTCCTGAGGAGGTGGAGAATCCCTTGGCACAACCTTGCCCTGACTGTCTGGAGGGACTCTGTTGACTTGGATGGAGGATGGTTTAATCTGTTCACTGTTTGACCTCAAAGCCTGTCAGATCTGTGATTCCTCTGAAGGGTGCATAAAGCTAGCAGTGACTTGCAGATCTCTTAGCAGCAGACCATTTTAGGCCATAGGGGAGAAAGACGTGGACTTCAGTCTGGGCTTGCTTATCTGAAGGATTGTCACTCAATGTACTTATTCCTTCTTGAAGCAGTGAATTGTGTATGCCCATTCCACAGAAATTCTCCAGCAGGTCAGGAATGCTTTAACACTTGTATAGTGCCTGTAGCCATGTCCACTTTCTCTTTGATTAGTGTGAATTCTGTGAATTGAAAGATCAGTCTTGGTCTCCATCTTCTTAAGATACCTCCAAGAAATAATCTGGAACTGCAAGGAGCTATAATGTTACTTGTTAAGTGACACCACTCATTTTGTCTGTTATTGCTGATAAAGTGATGATAGGTCATCTCTACCTGAGCGGTTCTGGGCAGAATATGTCCATTTTCTTATTTTTATGCAAGTGTTAGAAAGAAAAACAGAAATTTGTTGAATACTTTTAACCCCAAAGGAGCTGTAGTCTGCATGTAGAAAGAGTTTCTTACCAGGTAATATTTAGTAACCATGCTGGAGCAGCTCTTTCACAATGAGGAGTGCTTCTTGCATAGCTAGGTCTCAGCCCCGAATCAATCACCAGTTGGCATGGGCTGTCATAATGAAAAAAGAGGGATATTTAGCACCAAAATATCATGAAGCACAAATATATGGATGCTGTAAAGGCAAACAAACAACGTTGATTCCTTTATATATATTTAATTGCAGTGCCAGTATGATTCTTTACAACTGTTATTTCTCCTCACTTACCTTCTTCCCAAAGACAATTGTGTCAGGGCTTCTATTAATTCAAAAGAAGTAGAAAAAAATATACTCAGAGCTTTCTGTCTACAAACAGAAACTGTTCCTTATTGATACAGGCTTAGTTTTGTTTTGGTCATGGAACAGAGCCCAGGTACCTGTGTCATTCTCTTCACAAAGTCAGGAGGTGTTATGTCTCTGGTGGATTGATGAGGATTTTAACTCCTCCACATGCATATGATTTCTCAGTACGAAAACTTAAGTTGTCTTATTTCAAAAAGTTGCTGCTTGAGTTAGTAGGAGGAGGGGAGGATATCTGTCAGGATGAGAAACAGTCCTTAAGGTGCTGGGGAGGGCAAAGGATAAGAGCTGGAATGAATTGCAGCCCCTGGAAACCTTTCCACCTGCAGAGTAAAGAAAACACATTTTTTGCCTGAGGAAGGATCCTGGGGAGATGTTAGTCTTCTGAATAGCTTCCTTTTGAGGAAATACACTGGAGATTAGATCTGACTGTAATGCATTCCATACATTGGGTTGGCACATGCTGTATGTCTAAGATGGGTCAGCTAGTGTGTTAGCCGTTATCAGTGGGAAACTGATGGAGAAACAAAAAAAACATTCTTGGATGTAGCACTGGCCTGGAGCTTTTTAGGGCAACCAGTTCTTGTTAAGTGGGAAATGGTAGGATTTGGGGTGTTTTTTTTTTTTTTTTTACCTTGCAACTTTTTCAGGACACCTTTTATGATTTCTTTTTCCACTTCTATTTCTGATAACATATTATAGAAATCCTAGTTTGGATATTTTCTAAAGCAAACTTTCCTGGGTTTCATACCTGACATCTCACTTCATTTTGAGGTGCCAGCCAACCATAGTTAATGACAATGATTGCCAAAACATAGGAAAGAAACTCACAAATATTAGGACTCCTAAATACTTTGATTGACTCAGAAACATATTTTCTTATCCTTATATATTGAGTTCAAACCATTTTTAAGGTACTCATATTTCAACATGTTTCAGGATTGGACAACTTTTCAAAAATTTAATGTTTATGCAAGAGAGAAAAGGTATTTTCTGCCCAGATTTAATTACCCTAGAGTTTTGAACTAGTCTGCAAATTGATTTGCTGTAGTTTGACAGGGGGAAAGCCTAGCTATGTAGCAGAATGTGCTAGTGAAAGCATATCTCTAGACATTTTATGTTCCATTTTACCTTGTACCTGAGGAGGTGAGAATCTTTCCTTACGCCGTTCAGAGTCACTAACAGAATCTGAGCATTCCCTTATAGGTAAACATTATGCAAAGAATTTCATAAACATCAGATATGGTTACTCATTAGAGCACGGACAGAGTAGAATATATTAGCTGTCAGAGGAGCTGCTCTTCTATCAGCAGGTGGCTGCAGCATTATCACATCCTTATTATCTAGGTTACGCTTCTCACAGCTGCAAACACTACAAGAGTGAATTATAAAGATCCTTCAGCTGTGTTTCAGGCTTAGAAAACAGTGGTGCTGTTACAGAGAGGCTTTTATTTTGCATATTTACCGGACAAAATATATTACATATCTTATTATTTTTTCCAGGGTAATACATTTGGGTTTTTTTCCCAGATACTAGGTAAGTTATTAAAAGGAAATGGTGCTGATTCTGATGTAGACTGCATAATGAAACCTGGGTGTTCTTTTAATGTCCTGCATATTTTCAGGATGTTTCTTGCTGTTCCTGTGATCTTATTTGAATAACCTTGCAAAAGATTGGAGGGAAAGGTTATTTCATTGTTCCATCCCTACCCTTTTTTCCTACACAAACTATGAACTAGGATACTGAAATGCTAGAAACTTTTTAGGTTACATAGAGGAGAGCCTAGACTTCCTCTATAAATAGAGTCTCTGGAAAGTAAGATCAAAAGCAAGTTTGTAATCCAAATCAGATCATTGATTGTCTTTTTAGTAAGGAGCAACAGCCTGATCAACAGTGGGGAGTCTCACTGCTCTCCTGTAGAGTTCAGTATCAGCATCACTTGCATGATTAGACCTGGCTTACCAGAAAGGCAACAAAACCTCTGCCTGCTCTGTTTTAGAAGTTATGGATCATGTCTGCAGCTTGAAGTGAAATGTATTCCACTGTACTGGACATTGTGAGTGAATGCAAAAAGATTCTCTAGCTGATGGCCACAAAAACCTATGGAGTTTCTTCTCCTTTCACTAATTCTTTCATCTCCTATTTGTGGTTTTATCTGTTTTTATATTTGAACTGTAAACTCCTACTCACGCTTTTCCTTTTTCTTTAACTTAGGACTGATGGATGATATTTTACTAGATATCCTGCCTGCATTAGCTTCTCTGAGTTCTTATTGAGGTCATTCGACAAGTTGATGATGGGATGAGCATGAAGACACAGATGTGTTGTTTACTGTAAGTCTTTTTGGTTTTCATGTTTCTTTGCCTTCAATTGCCAATTGTTTTGCAACATGTTTGAAAAGATTTTCTATGAATCGTGGCCCTGTTACTGAAATTATAGATATGTGGTGACCTTTCTGTTTGTGTGAGGATTTTTTTTATTTTGGTAGTACTCTGCAATGGTATTGGTGTCCTTTCTCAAGCATCAGACAACCCTAAGTAAAACAGTGAACTTGTGAACATGGCGCATTTAGTTTTGTGTTGCCTAGATTCTTTTGGTACTGTTTCCAAATAAAATCCATAAGAAGGAGTTGAGAAAAAGTAGGCTATTCTACCCTGAAAATGCTAAGCTGTTATTGCAATGACTAAGGATTACCAGCCTTGTTGGGGTTACCAAATAGGCCCAAATAAAATTCACTGTTCTTGTGCCTCTTTTTTTCTCTGTATGTTAGGTCATGTAAAGCAGTAAAAAGATGTTCTCTCGTAACTCTTAGGGAATTCTTTAGAGGCGTAGAAGGGAAGGGCTTGCTGCAAAAAGAAAATTGCAATCTGGAATTGTTTGGTTATTTTGACAGCAGAATACTTGTGTTGGAGACACAGCCAGGGGCTGCAACTTGACTTGATTTTCCTGAGAATCTGCCATGGGAAAGCCTGCTTCCCTAACAGAAATTTAAAGAAAGTGGGGACAAAGGCTTTCAGAGAGAAGTATAACAAATGTTAAGGAAGAATAAATCATGTGAAAGAAAGAAGCATTTCCTTTCCTTCTTTCCTTCTTTCCTTCTTTCCTTCTTTCCTTCTTTCCTTCTTTCCTTCTTTCCTTCTTTCCTTCTTTCCTTCTTTCCTTCTTTCCTTCTTTCCTTCTTTCCTTCTTTCCTTCTTTCCTTCTTTCCTTCTTTCCTTCTTTCCTTCTTTCCTTCTTTCCTTCTTTCCTTCTTTCCTTCTTTCCTTCTTTCCTTCTTTCCTTCTTTCCTTCTTTCCTTCTTTCCTTCTTTCCTTCTTTCCTTCTTTCCTTCTTTCCCCTACCGATGATTAATACAGCTTTTATTTCTTCCCTAAATACCCTCCTCTTTTGCCCCTCCAGAGTTCCATTCTCCAAGAGGTTTGCTGCTGCACAATTACAAGGAGCTTCTATGAATCTCATGCCTGCCACTCATCTAGGTTCTGCTGGTCTAACAAATTGCTGTGATTTAGGTAACTTATCTGAAGGTGTCCTGGTGGCTGGGTCAGGATTCTGCTAAGCTGTGGTTCCTTACCCCAGTGCTGCCCTCCCCAGGCTGAACTCTGCCATTTGCATCCTGTACACGCCACCCTGCAGCTCTTGTCAGGTTTGGCAATCCTGAAGTGGAATTCTGAGGTTGTTGGGGTTCAGTGTGGCTGCATGCAAGCCCGGTAAAAGATTTGTTGTGCTTTGGATACAGAATGTGCACGACTTGTACCACAGAATGAAGATGTTAAAAAAACACCTAATTTTATTAGAAACCCACCTGCACCTCTCTTTCAATTTACTGTTAGGGCATACCACTTCCCATCACATTATGGGTCCGGTATCTTGGGTCCATATACCCTCTGTTTTCTGAAGGGAAACTCAAAAGTGTTAAACAAACTGCATAAGATAATCACATGTTCTAATCCCAAACTCAGTGATCAGACTGATTGCAAAGGATTCTGAATGGTGTATATAGCTGGACTTGTGCCTTTGAAACAAACATTGTTTTGTATTCTCTAAGTAGAGAGGGAAGAAGGGTAAATCAGGCTGCGGTGATATGTGTTGTGTAAACAGCAGATGAAGGTGGCAATGAACACCTTTCCCTAGGAACCAGGTCTAAGAGCCTGTTGCTGCCCAAACTGATCTGTTAATACGTTTAGCAGTAGATAGATAAACAAATAGACATTTAGATTTTGTATTTGTCTGCAGCTATACTGACTGACATTGGGTTAGGGGAAAAAGCTGATGTGTAGTTGTGTCACTAATTGTGAGGTGTTAGCAAGCTTTGCTGGGAAAGGGGAGAAAGTGCTGTTGAGTAGCTCTGTGTGTCTTCAGAAATACTCAGAAGTGCGCATCCACTCATGCCAGCCAAACAGATCAAGAACTCAAAGCTCTTCTGTCTGTCACATCAAAACCTTCATGTGAAACCTTAATTTATTGAAAGGTTTCACTAAGCAGCTTATCTCACAACGTAGAGCACTTCTTACTACCTACAGACCTTTACTGGATACTTGAGAGGTATAGATCTTCTGTTGAGGTCTGAGAAAGGAGCAGACTTGGAGATAATGTAAATACCTGTTTTCTTGTAGCAGCATGAGGTAATGTCATGTCAGAGAACAGATGATGCAAAGATAATAGGCAGGCTTTTCTTTATCTTATTCAGAAGTTACAGCAGCAGTTAAGCTTTCTAGGGTGTTTCTTCTAAAATCCAGAAAATACCTTAATGTAATAATAACTCACATAAAGATAATGTAGAAAGAAGTCTCCTGCAAAACAAGGGTAAACTCAAAACAGCACATTGATGCTTATATTTGGATTGAATTTAGAGTAATTCAACACTGAAGATTAAAGGCTAAAGTCTTAGCTGGGAAAATTAGATTCAAAATGCAATTTTAAGACCAGCAGACTCATTTGAAAATTGTAAATTCATTCAACTTTTTGATATTGAGGAAGAGGAAAGAACTTTTCAAAACATGAACATTGTTGTTGCAGATACCTAAAACTCACTCAGAGTGCATTACGTTCCTTTGCATAATGACTTACAACATCCAAAACAAGGCCATACACAGCACTGGTGAAATTCATGACAAGGAGAGATGTGCTAGGATAAAACAGTGCATGCCTTTCTTTTGAAAGATACTCCTGCATTGTCATAATGATCCCACAGGAGAAAGTTATTTAGAGCTGTTACTTAGTACTGAAGCTTGGAGTTTATAACTGACTTGGTGACTAGAAAACTTTAAATCAAAGAGAGTGAAGTGTTGATATCCTCTATACTCTTTAATGGGCTTCTATTCAGAATGAGATTGTGAAGTGGTTGTGATTTGTTTCAAGAAAGGTTTTACCTTCCTAGTGGCTTAAAAAAAAATGACCTGGGACTTTTCGGCTGTCAGAAAAGACAGGCAAACATCAGTCAGTGAATAAAACATTTAGAATTCCCAATCAACAGTGCAAAATTCACCACTAAAGTACCTTAGATGAATAGCTGTCAGTTGCTTTTGCTATTTATATGTTATCATTCTTCCATTTTAATTTACTCCATTGTTCCTTGGAATTCCCTTTACCTGAATATAAAAGCTGACATTACCAAGTACCTTTATTAATTATTCCACCCTGGCTTTCCCAGTAGTTCAATTAGATGTTTACTAGAAAACAAGCACAGATTGAAAGCTGTCAGGAACACAAAACCTCGCAGATAAAAGCAAACTGCATTATTCTTTTGGAAATGTAAGAGTTGTTTCCTTTTGAAATTCCTGGTCATATTTTTGAGAACTTTTGTACAAAATTCTAGTTCTTACCCTATGCAGTGAAGGAATTCAAGTGCTCTTTTGAAACTGAATGACTGGCAGCCCTCCCTTCTCTTCCTTTGTTTATACCAACCTCCTCATAGGTACTCAATGGTAGTTGGGTTTCATCATTCACATGGCAACCATGGTTTGGGCAGGATCTTCACTTGTATAGCTTTCCTGTTTCTTAAGCACTTTAATTCTGGTGTGGCACGTCCTCAGCTTTTCTAATGATGCACATGCTTGAGTGTGCACAAGTACTCACGTACACATACTTGGGAAATGCATTAGATTTCTTGATGCCTCTAGGTGTTTAAATTCAGAGCCTGTACACAGCATTTCCGAGACAGCTCAGTCGCACAATGATGATGAAGCATTTCTATATGCAAAGACTGTCAGTCATGCCAGATTGCACTGTGACAGTGAGATCTTGATAAAAATCAGTTTACATTTTGAAAAAAAGAGTCTCAAAAGGGAAACCATCATGTAATTTTATTGTAGATTTTCTGAATTGTTTTAAAGTCCATATAAAAGTGTCCATGTGATTTCGCTTGCTTCTGGTTTGCTCTAGAAAATGCACATGACCAATCTACAATCTCTTCTCATGGTTGAGTATTGATCTTCAAGTCCTCATTCACAAATAAAAGGTGTTCAGGCAAAACCTCTACAGTCTGCTAACAATGCGGCCCCTCAAAGAGTAGCAATGACTGTTACAGAAGCAGAGCATGAAAATGTCATCTGCTATTTCTGCAGCAACCTGCAGCCTTGCCTTTTGGTTCCACTTATTAATTAAGCGTTCATCTTCCAGATGTTCAGTCTCAATTGACTGCTAGGGACATTGTATTTAAGCAATGTTGGGAAAATCACAGTTTAAGGTGTTCCCAGAAGCTTGCATACCGTCCTGCAGAATATTTGTATTATATTGCTATACAAAGGCAATGAGTAAATAAGTACCTCTGTCTCTTTTGCTTTTTTTTGTTTTAAAGATGGTTTCTTCCTGCTGGATTTCTTGATACCTTTCTCTTCTCCGTTTTGGAAGGGCAGCATTGTACAATTTAGCTCAGCTTCAATTAGCTCCAATTGTGAAATGTAACATTTTGGAAAAAAGAAATAAATCATCTTTCTTACATTGCTCAACTTATGCTTAAATACAAGTTAAAGATTATAAATAAATTCTGAGCTTGATCTATGCATGTTTATAAGTTTCTGCCAGAAAGACAATGTTTTAAGAGTGAGTGAAGAGGAGCTGTAAGAACATTCACAAGACTTACAACATTAAAATATGTGGTCTTATTTTTCTGCTCTCCCTCAGAGTTAAGGACTTGTATCTAGACTTGGTTGGGTTTATTCATCATTGGTTCTGAGCCCCAAGTAAAGTTGTTTTGACAGGTGACCTGAGAGTTTAAAACTCCCATAATTGTTCTTTGCTTCATGCACACATCATGTTGCATCTGCTTAAAATTTAGGGATTTCGGTCTAGCCACAGCTTTAGTAGCATTATTGCTAAAAAGAACTGGTTCTAATTACAACAGGACAGCAGCAGAACAAAACCTTGGACTATGCTAAATCCGTACTTTCACCAGTTTGACCTCAGCAGTGCAGTTCTTGGTTACTTCTCTTGAACCATTTTTTAGCATTCATTCCCCACCAACCCCTTCCATTTATGTGTAAGTCCTCATGTCTGTGTTTATTCAGTTATTTACTTCTTCCTTTTTTTCCTTTTGTCCAGATGGTTAAATACTAAATTTCTATTTTATGCAGTAAACTGATGTTTAACACTCACTTAAAAGGCTTATGTCTATTTTTAAGGTAATTTTTACAAGTTTTCTTAATTCTTTTGTTCTTATCTTTCCATTTAAACTCTCTACTCTGTCACCTCTTCTCAGATATCCCGAATTCTTTTGACTTCTTGCCGTAGCAAATGAACGTGTCTCCCTTTTCAATTCTGAACCCTGCACCCAAAAAGACTTCTTCAGCCAGACCTGTTGAGTCTGGAAAGTCCAATCAGAGACAAATAAATTATTTGCTAATCTGAAATGCTTTTACAGGGATCTTTTTAGAGGAATCTGGAATTATTCAGTTTTGCACATACGTTACCATTGAGGGAACAACTTCAACCATACAGAGATGACCTTCTTAGTCCCTGAGACTGGGTTAAAATGACTGCAAGCACACCTTGTCCTGAACTGCCATGCCTTTATTAGCTTTAATCTTACTTCCAACAGTGGGTAGTAATCAATATTCTTTCACTGCATGTGTTGTTCTGAAGTTTAAATGCTAATAGTGCCATTTGGCAAGGTGAGCTGCATTACATTACACAATATAGATATAAATTGGAAATTGTTTAATCTCTTAAATTTGTTTTAAGCCATTAGATTTTTCTCATGATTTGTTTATCCTTTAATTGGATTTTAACATGTAGAAAGTTGAAATTATGAAGAATTGCATAATAAAGAGCCTTTAGGAACTAACAGACTCCCAATCTATGTTTTTAAAAGATCGGTAAATGAGGAAGGTGAAGAGTCATGAAAATACTAAGTAACAAAGTGGTGCTGCCTTAGAAATCCAATGATTAATTGCAGGGACAATAAGTGGAGTAATTAAATTGATTTATTTAAATCCTATTGCAGTGTTGGAATAACCCAGTTGAGCAGGACACTAAGGATCACTTTCACCCTTGTTCTTCCACCCGTTATCTAGGTCTTTAATATGCTGTTGGTTTACTTGAACTTGCATGGGATTACCTGGTGAGTTAACTGAAAACTCTTTCTGCTAGAAACAGATCAAAACAGTAAATCAATTCCCCTTCTGAACAACAGCAGAAGACCTGTAAGTCCATGTGAGGAGGGTCCTCTCATCTCTTCTTCAGAACATTCAGATGTGTTTTCTGATTGTAGAAAAAGTCTGGATGATCATAACACATGGCAAAGTTTGGCGTAGTCCCTGGCTCTCCATGGGCAGAGTTTAAAGTAGGGACCTGAGCTGGTTCCGAGCCCATGGGTATTGTCTCCCTGGCAGACTTCAGTCTTCATACTTCCTTCTAAATACCATCATTATAGTTGCATTGTTATCATTCAAACTCAAAGTGGATTTTATTCTTTGCTCTGAGATATTAAATTACAAATCATACAGCTCACAGTAGCTTTTCATGCTATGTTTCGAAAGCAGATAATAGAATCATAAACTACATATTAACCAGCTAGGAAGTGGACGTATTTTTCAGTAGTGTCCTGTTCTAGTAGCATTCTTTGACTTAGTAAATGAGTGTGGACTGAGTTTGTTTCTAACCTTAAGAGCAGCCATTCATTCTCTCCCATTCTTTTATTCTGAAGATCAGAAGATCTTGGATACCAATGTTCTGCTACAGTTTTTTGACTTGTGAAACTACAGCAGTGAAAAGAGCAAGAAACACAAACCTTGGTTGGGATAGAAAAAAAATACATATATAGCATCCTCAGTATCTGGGATTTGTTGTTGTATATGTGAGAAATAGACTGCTTCTGCAGTATTTCTTTCTTTGTTCTGTGACTTAGGTATTTTTAGGAAACATGGAGAGTAATATTTTCTGCCATCAGAAAACGGCTGGAGAAGCTCAGCTTAGACAGTTTTATCAACAAGACAGGTGAAATGTGTGGATCAGTCCTTTGTCCATTGTTTGATCTTTTTTCTTTCACTCTTCCAACCAGCATGCCCATTTTTGTGTGAAAACCCTTTCAACAATGAATCCAGAAAATGGGTGTTTAATAAAGTCAGAGGTGCATCAATTTGCAAACATTAAAAAAAAATTTCGCCTTAATATCCATAACTTATTTTCACACCAAGGAATATTTAAGCTCTTCAAGCTTCAATACATAAAATTTTTCACAGGTGCTGTATATTTTTAGACCAGATGGGCTTTTTAGACAAGAGACAAGAACACATCAGGTACAGAAAAACTACTCTACATTTTTAAGGTTCTTTTTGCAGTGTGTTAGTTCTGACAAATACATCAACAGAGAGTTGCGCTCCTCACTTTAAAACAAATGTAAGACAGACAGCAGATGTGCTAATATCCCCATGTTGCTCTGCCAAACCAATCCACACCAAGCCATACGGATGGGTTAATATCTGCCACGTACTAGCTTTCAGAGGTGTGCATGCCTTTTCCTGTCATGACAGAAGAACAACTGTTCTTGGTGGTGATCTGAATAATTGTTCCCCAAGAATTTAAAAGTGATTGTCAAGAAGGTATTAGTTAGCAGTAGCTCCTTGCTTGGGTTAGTCTTACCAGCTTGTATGTGAAATTTGCTCTGATGTAGGTGATTGGGAGAAGGAAGAAATGTTCTGGATTATGTTATTCACAATTTATGTTGTAGTAATTTCCAGATGAGGGATTATCATTGTTCAATACGCTGTATTCACCGTATGAGAAATCACAGTCATCTTCCACTCTGGAAGATGTGTTTCTGAGCGGATCACGCATTTCCAGGAACTAGAGAGTTCTTGGGAGTCCTTAAATGTTCCCGTGCATATGTAACATTCCCTCCCTTATTGCCAGCTTTAAAGACTTCATAATAGGAAAGAGCAATTTCTCTTTTTTCCCAGGAGTACATCAGGTCTGCTTTTCCTGTTGCTGTGGGGCTCTGATCAGACAGTCAGTTGCTACAGATGAGTGTGATGAGGGATTTTTCCAAGAAAAATGCAACACTACATTTTTTATCTGCATTTGCCTTACAAATTGTCAGCTTCTCATCAGAGAACATGAAGAGCTTAATCTAAAAAGAATTTAATTGAACAGATTATTGTGAACTTTTTATATAAACCATGAGAAAGACAGATTTCATGAAATGTTTTGTTTTGTCAGAAACTTTTTTTTTCCTGACAAATGGATTTCAGAGAAAATTGTGCAGAAGGCTCTCCTTATTAATCTGTATGACTGGAAACAAATGAAATAACTGAACCAAGAGAAACAGAGACCCTAAAAAAGTTTGTCAAAGAAGTTAATGTCTGCTGGCCACTGACAAGGCACATAGATAATTAAAATATAGGAAAAAAGCCCCAAAACTTTGGAGTCCCTAAATCTATGTTTCTTTCAAAGGTAACTTATGCAGGCACTTACTGCTCTACAATATTCATGTCTGGTTTTAGGCAGTGCTGTAGTCTAGTGGGTCTCTACAGCGTTTTTTAACACCTCACTTCTAATTTTAACTGTAGCAGCAACAATTAAGAACTTAACGTTGACATCTAAAAAAAAAAAATTATAGTCAGAAGTTAAACTGGGTAGTTGACCTGTTAAGGAAATTAATATAACCTTTAAAAAAATCCTAAACAAACTGCAAGCTCTTTTGAGTTGTCTGGTTCTAGAAGTGAAGGGAGGTATACCTTGTGATTATTCATGAGCTTAAATGGTTCCTGTAAGTGTCTGGTTTTGAAGCCCTTTCATCCTGTATATCTGCTGCCTACGTTATCCCTCTGTTTTGCAACAGGCTACCTGCCATTTGCTTCCATCATGGGAGACTGTTGCAGCAGCACGGTGCTGCTCCTAAGTAGACTCTAGTCTATTAACCTCTTTGATTAACTGAATCTAAAAGGAATTAGAGACACGCTTGATATATGCATGCATTTGATCATGGTGTTAGAAAATGCCCTTGATATCCATTTGATCACATATGGTTTCTTTTACAGACTCTTAAAAAGTAAAAGCAGCAGCAGCTAGCTCAAAGGAGAACCCTATAATGGCTCAGACTTAATGAGATCTTATTTTCTTATATAATGAAATCATCCCATTGTACTATTAGTCTTTTTATTTCCCCAGGAGATCTAGGGAAGGTTGTAATATAGGAGGTTGTTCCCCATTGCTTTGAAAGACAGTTATTTACAAAGCCTATGCCTCTCTTAATGAAGTGAAATTTTTTTGATATGTGGGTAGGATAAAACATGCTTCTGTGTGTCTAAGAAAGGGGATGGAAAGAGAGAGTGTCTGTGTGTGTGTGTGTAGGAGGCTGCCTCAGTCATCTTAAACGTGTATTAGGTAGCACTTCAAGAAATGACTGGAAAGTAGAGCTGTTGTTGCTATACAAGGTCGCAGACATTAATAGACTGCAGAACAATTCCAGAGTACAGAATTATTCACAGCTGCCAAAACACAAAGGAAAAGAATTTTAAAAAAAGAATGAGGGAAATAAACATTTGAAACAATTGTATCTGTTGTTATTGCTGTTATACTTTGAGGTTTTTTAAAAACACTTATCTTGAAGGGGAACCAGGGGCTTAATTTTGAGCTGCTTTCTGCTTGAATCTTTGAAATGGCAACAGGAAATATGTGTCTTTTGACCCTGCTTTTATTACATTTTGTGTCCTGTTCATTTAGAAGGTTTTGTGAAAATACGAACTGCAGTAAAGACTGATGACATGCATGCTCCTCTGACTAAGAATTACTCTGCTGATGGCTTTTAAAGGGAGTCCAGTCTGTTTTTCAAATGGTTCCAGACTGAGACAGAACCGATGCAGGGTCAGAAAAGGGGAAGTTCTGAAAGGGAGAAGAGGAAAACATTGGAAAGGAAGGGAGGATGTTGAAGGTTCAGAAAAGAGTATGGACTGTTCTTTTGAATGGGCAATATTTGCTTGCTTAAAGAAAATAGAATTCCTCTCTTTTTAAGGCTGGCTGTGTCCTAGCTTGTTGCAGAGGTACAGAAGGGAAATGCTTAGCCCTTGAAAGTCATTACAAAAATAGAATTAAAATAGCACCAGCTGTATCAAACATTGAGGTTGTGTCTGTGCTGATCTGCCTCCCTTCCTCTCACCAAGACACGTCGTCCCTCTCATTTGCCTTGCAATCCCTTGCAGGCAGCCAAGTGTTCCCAGCAGAGGACAGAGAATAACAAAAAAATTATCTGCATTCATAGTTGGTAGTTGGTATGATTTGAGGTAGCTCATGATAAAAAATCCTCATCTGCATATGCCAGCACTTATTATGCCACAGAGGTCACAGAGGTCAATCATTTTCATGTCAGCTGCTCACAGATCAGGTGTAAACTTACAGCAAGTGAGGAACTGGGCAGATTAGAAACTACGCCTATTATTCTGGTTATAAATTACTGAGTCTTTGGTTTGCTGAGTAGAATAGCAACAGATATTTTCTCTTTTTCCTTCCTGCCTGAAAAACAGAATTATCATTTTACTTCTAGCCTCTTTTTCCTTTCCCACCAGCATTCCCCTCCCCTTCCATATGGATAAATAGTTTTGTCCTTTCCAATGAGGTATATTCAAAACTCCACCAGTTGGCATGCTCTCACCCTGTAAAAGGAGAAAGCCCTGGTCCTTATTGGTATCCCGTCAATCTAACAACTACAACCTTTACTTGTTTCTATCTGTGTTTTACCCATTGTTCCTCCTACAAAGAAACCTTTGCAGAGATGGCTCAGGAGACTGTCAGCAGTCTGTAACATCTTTCCTTTCTAAATTTGATTCCACCAGTGATTATTGTCTTGGTTTGTTCTGTGGAAGTGGATGCTCTTCATGTTCCTGATAGGTAAGTGTCTAAAGAATAGGATTTGTGGCATTCATGTACTCTTACTCTTGCCAAGGAAGTAAATAGCTGAAATGAAAAGCCAGGAAATGTAATGATGGTGATCTTGGAAATGTGGTAGAAGTGGCCTTGGCAAGCACGGACTGAAAGGCAGTAGGCGATGTGATGCCGTTGCCATTTGTATCTGTTTTCTGGAAATACAGAAAAAGAGTCAGTCTGCTGGTCTGTCAGTCTAGTATAAAGTTCACTTCAAAAACTGAAAGGTATTTTATTTGAAGCAATGGTATTCTTAAGTGACAGACATAAGAAGAGATGTTTGAGTCCAAGAAAGAGTTGCAGAGATAGACAATTCCAGTATTGTCTATATATATAGTAGCTGTACTTCCGGCATGAGGAGGGAACATACTGTGGTTTTCATATGAGATGGCAGTTACTGGAGGTACTAGGAACTGCTGTAAGATGTAGGACTAGAGCTGATACTAGCTGTTAAATGCTTTGAGATGTGTATGAATCACGTGCCACTTCAAGGAGATATTTGAGGTTTAAAAAAATTCAATAGCTAATAGAAAATTGTATTTTGTCTTGTAATTTTTTGTTTCTACCCATACACTAGAGCTGCAGTGTTTGTGCTATCTGTGAACTGGCAGAGAGTTTGGTGTGTTATTAATAATTTCAGCAGATATGGGAACCTTAACTAGCTTTTAATGAGTGTAACAGGGTCTCTTCAGGTTTGAGGAGAGCCTGTATGGATTCTTTATCCAGAACTTTTCCTGGGGACTTGCATTAAGATACCTATAAAACAAAAAACAAGCAACCTCCCTAAGCTAAAATAGCTAAAATAAGCCTTACTGCTAAAGACATGAAGAAAATGGAATAGTTTGTAATAATGTAGTCCATTTAACCTATTCTTTTCATTAAAAGCTATTCCTGCCCTAAATATAGCCATAGCAATATGAATTAATTTACCCAGACTGTTGATACACCACACAGAATTAAATAACTGTCACTCTGAATGAAAAGAATTTACCAATCCAGAAAATCTTTTTTCTTTTAGGTATGTGATTACCACTGGTAGGCAACTTGTCCATTGTTTGGACAACCCATCCATCTTGCCCTTTCCTTTCTTCTTGCCACTGGTGGTCAAAACAGCCAGGGAACCTGTGACAGGCTTGATCAGGAATGAGATCACATGTGAACGATGGCAGTGTGGACTCTTATAGTAACAAGGGATACTATTAATGAAAAGCAAAATAGCTGTCTTTATTTTGAAAAGGTGCTATTACTTGTGCTCTCCTGATCAATTCATGCCTTGCAAGGTAATGAGATCAGCATACCATCTTCTACACATGCTGCATATTGGGGTGAAAGAAAGAAGCAAGTTAATGCTTTTCTGTGACTCCCTATTTTTGTCAGGAAAATGCTGGAATAAACCACTAGGGCCAGGTGCTTTGTCTAATTCTGAGCAACTAGATAAATCTTGGGCTTGAAAACAGAGACAAACAAGGTTGGTATGTTATTCCTTTTGTCAGCCTTTGGGGAAATCAAAAGTGTAGAAAGAAAAAGGAGAATGGAGATGAAGGCAGGGTTTTCTTTTTTCCTGTCTACTTGTTGAAGAACGTTGGAGAATTTGTTATTCAATCTGGCTCTTATTAAAGTGGCTGTTTTTTGCTTGAGTATTGATGTTTCAGAAGACTGTTTCTTCCTTGAATTATGTTGGTACCTACGGCAAAACTGATCTCCTGACACTGACACTCTTTTGTCTTTGCCAGCTGATCCTTCCAGAAATAAGTCTGAAGAAGTAAACCTGCCTGTGTCTGTGTCTATGGCCGTGGTTGTAGTTTTGTGTGTGCATGTGTGTACCTGGGACACAGAAGGGTTTTGGCAATCTTAGGTAAATATGATTATCATCTAAGGAACAGAGAAATATTCCAGGGTGGTAGTGAACCCTAACATTTAACTTACATAAATCAGGACAAGAAGAGTTCAGCAAATCCTTGAAAATCTGTTCTGTAAATTAAGTCTCCACTAAACTTGATGTGGAGTATGTGGATAAAGACACCAAGCATCCAGTCATAAATATTCTCCCTGGTGCAGTGGAGATTTCACCAGTACTTGGAGATTAAATCTTTGCTACTTTTTCATGCAAAAATTTATATATATATATGTTTCTCATTTGACTGTCCCTGAAAGAGTTCTAAAATTGTCCTATAAAAAGAAGAAAAAAAAATCAATCTACTTTTGCAAATTTTGTTATTACTGCCTCTGTTGTCTATCTGTTTATTATAGTAACTCAGATTTGATTCCAGTGGACAGATCCAGTAGCAAATAGGCTGAGGTATCCCTGTAAATGTCAGTGATCCAAGTAGTACACTTGGTGTTATGTGAAGTGAATGTAAGCACACACATAACAGAACACAGCAGATGTTTCTTGGCAGGGCAGGATCCTCTTGCATTTAAAAATGGTTCTGCCTTAGCTATTGCACAAGCTATTTTTAACTTTTTTTTATCATCATGTCAGAAATAATCTCATAACAGTCCCGGTGTCATGAGTCCAAACTCCAGACTCAGCTGTCCCAAAATTCTGTTGTGCTGTTAACCTGATCTCCAAGGCAGCAGATAAAGAAGCCCTATGATATGTCGGCATCATTCACCAGGACTGATCGGGTTTGCAGGTATTTTTCCTGCTGGAGGATTTCCTCCTTAGCATTTACACAAGGGCAAGCAAACTGGTGAGAGTTGAATGCAGAGTTCAGCTGTGTTACAAACTCTCCTGGCAATGTTAGCTCTTGAATTGCTCACTCCAACAAGCAAAGTATAATTAAGAAATTTCTGGTGGTTCATTTCACTAGTCTGTCTCTTTGTCTTAGAATCTGTGGAGGTTTGCAACATTTGATTTAGTTGTTGAAAATACATTTCAGCATTTCAGTGCCATAGGCTCTGCTTGAAATGGCCTTGGCTCATGCTGAATTTTCACTTCACTTCCAGGGAGAGTCCCTTCTGTTGTAGCAGAGTATGGCTGCATTTATTCCTTGGAAGGCACTGGTCATTCTCTACAAGGTGGATGTCACATGCTGTATTCCTGCTGCTTTAATATAACCCCATACATCTCTATCTGAACAGCAAAAAAACTACTACAACTGACCTTTTCAACCTAGAGTCCCATGGAATTCACAGAAAGTATCTGTATGTGACAGGAAAGGATGTTGCTTTGGCATGTATTATTCCATCCTGTCTTTTCTTGTTCTGCAGAAATCTCAGGTGTTAATGAGATTCAGAAAAGGCAGAGTTTGACTGATTGTATCCACCTATTTCAAGTTCTGCTGCAGCCCTTCATGCTCCACTCTTCTCTTTCTCACTTCAGATTGTCATGTAAGTCTTTTATGATAATGTTTATGAAAGAAATAAGAAGGGACAGGTTTTTAGGTAAGTTTCATTAAAATTTCAGGTTGTTTTTGAAAGTCATACTAAACACAATCTGATAAGAGACAAAGGCATGTGTTGCCTACTGTCAGTATTTCACACTAGTTCAAATTATTGCAGGACAGGGTTTGAAACTCAGCTGACATCTTCCTGAAGTGTTGAAAATGTTTGACAGTTCCTCACCTATGTGAAATCAACAGAAGGGGAATAATAACTGTATGTTTTTCTTTTTCTGGCACTTTGATACAGCATTTCTGGTTTTGGAACTGGCTGAGCCACTGGAAGATGTGGCACAAGTATTTTGAGAGGAACAGCTCTCCATAAGAGAGGCTTTGAGAAACAGCCTCACTTGAAAATAGCTCTCCCTATAGCATACCATCTGCGGCACTGTAGGTTTGCATAATTTGAAGGATATTTTGGTTTGCATGACAAAGAACCTCCTTTTGCAGATACTGTGCCCTGTCTCATTTTCAGGAGTTTTACAGCCAAAGGGCTCTGAGGGCACCTTGTGAGACTGACCCAGTTGGTGGCTGCCCCCTTAATGCTCTTTTCTCTGTGCATAAGCCCATGTGGCAGCACTCATCCCTTCCCCTGGCAGAGACAGAAGCTAACGTACAAGTGCTCCAGAACATCCTTCTCTGTCATGCAGAAGGCAGGGCTGGCAGATGTGAAATATCTTTTTGAGAATGTCTTTCTGTACAGGCACTCTCGGAGATGGGTGACCTCAGGGAGACTTTGAAGACAGTAAAAGGCAGCTGGTGTCATTTAATAATGAAAATACATTTCAACTACTTGTTTACAGCCTGACTTTTTCACTTGAATAAAGTATCTTCCAGAGAGGGCAAATTAGCTTGTTTTTGAAGGAAGAGTTGTGCCACACCAGTTGTTACAAACTGAGAACACTGAAGAGCTATTTACTAATCTGTAGTTCCAGACCAGGTCCCTCAGTAAAAGCTGATGAAGTAGATTTATTACACAAATTTAAGTTACCTTATGCAAATTCATTGTTCCTCTAGGAAGTCTAGCTCTTTTTTTCTGTTCTCTAGCACTTCATACAAGAAATACTTCAATATCTGAATTATTTCTCCAGAGCAGGGGAAATTGGGATTGTGGGGGTTGTCCTTGATGCTCACATTGGCACTAGATGGAAAGTGTCTTTCTGATAAAACAAGGGTGAAGAACATTTCTTTGGAGAGCTCTTATCTTCAATAGCATTTACAGATCCTCTTTGACTCTACCTCTTTCTATATGAACATACTCAGCTGCTAACACACTCCAGATACAAACACCCCACAGCTTTCCCTGAGGTCGAGAAACATTTCTATGGTATATTTTGGGTTTAGAAGCAGTGAGAAATTTCACTGACTATCCGCCCTTTTTTTTTTTCTTTCTCTCCAGCAGAGATGAGAGTAAGCCCATCTTCCTACTTTTAGTGCTTTAATTTGATTACCAGACAATGTCCAACTGATTTAGCTGCTCAGCTGTGCCTCATTAAATATCTGGATCGCTTCTGTACTTGAAATGAAGTGTATTGGGATCTCTTTATCTAGTTCTTTCTTATTAATAGACTTGAGGAGAGCTACACATACCTGTTTATGTGGACCACAACCGTGTAGGCATCTCTCCTGCTCTGCCACCAAGATGCTGCGTATCAGAATGAAGATAAGATGCCCCCAATGAAGCTACTTTCAGTGCACAGCGAGTGCCTCCTGTGTTCAACAGAGTCTACTGGTAAAGGCTATAGAGTTTGCAGGCTATGCATTTTGCACGTAAGGTTTTGCCCACAGGTATAGCTATAGTGTCAGTTCATTCAGGAAGAAACTTCTGTGACTTGGAAAGAGGTGAAAAGATTATCTTAGATACCTAAACACTGGGTAATTTACTAACAATGAGGTATATTTGAAACAGTGGCCTGCAGCTTTGAGATAAGCAAGGCTTGCTATGAGTTTTACAGTTCTTCCAATACACTAGTGGGGAACATCACATTTTTCTTCTGTTTAAGTATGTGGATAAAGAGAACAAAGACCTTTTGGCATTCCACTGTCTCCAACTAAAGGAAAGTCATGCTGTTCTGCAAACAGCTACAGCAAATGGCTTACTCCACCACGGAAATCTAGATAATCGGCTTCTTAGCAGAGAGTCTAACTTAGTAAACTAAATGTTTTTATGGCACAGAAGCAACACTGATAATGAAATGAGGATGCTTCATAGCTATGTCTGTTTATGCAGGTCAGAGGGTCTCTATTCAGTATGGCTAATTAAGCAGATTCATGGAAATGAGAGGCAACATGAAAAGTACACTGGGACAAGAGTAATAATAACTGGGAAATCGTGCTGCACATCACACTTTTCTTTTGGTTACTAAGTAATTGGTTTTGCATAAATTGTCTATAGTGTTTGCCTGAACTGTGTGTACAAAACAAACAAACAAACAATCCTTTGGAGGATCTCTCTAAGGGAAATTTGGATATTTTATCATTGTTAAAACCCTCCTGACTGAGTTCATGCTAGTTTGTACCAGCCATTCAAAAAGATACCTTCTGCCAGGAAGCAACATTTGCCACTTGGAGCACAAGGAAAAAATCAGTGTAAAACATGATAATGTTTGAATTGTAGAAGGAGTTGGCCAGAAAGATTTGTTTTGTCCATTCAAAACAAAGATTTGTACCTGGCTTTGTGTATAGCTCTGTTCGTGGTTCATGTATCTCAAATTATCTTTTTAAAAAATATGTATCTATGGATACATAGATATGTACCTAAGGTACAATGGAGGTTTAGATACTTGCAACAGAATTACTGTGTGAATAAATGATTATGTGTGGCTGCCCTAGTGCCTTTTGTGGGAAAGATGATGGGGCAGCCTCCTGGGTAAGCCTGTATAGCACTTTTCAATTACTGACCTGAATTTGTGGGTAGCCAGCAATAAAAACTGGCAGATTTACATTTCTTTGAGCACTCAGAAAGTCATCAGGGAATATGTCAAGCTTAAAACATTTCAAAATTCATGAGCCAGACCCAAAATCATTGTGGAAACTGTATTAAGATTAGAAAAATGTTGTGCTCCTTTGCTTTCTGATGCCTTGAAGTGCATATAGCCACATTTCTGGAGGTTTTGCCTTTTTTTTTTCCCAAAGGAGTTGACCACTTGCAGTTTGTCATGAGGCTCACTTTTCTCACATTAATACCCAATTCCAGCAGCAGAAGATTTAAAACCATAAGTGCCCATGGTGAAATTCAGGAAAAGGTATTGCTATTTGGTTCTCTCCAAAAATCTAGGTAAGAGATTATCTTCTCTTTTGAAGATGAAGACTCCAGAGTTAACCTCCAATTTTAGCAGTATAGCTTATTCTAGTCAGTGAGACATTCCTGGTCTTCACCTGTTCGTAACGCTTGCTGTATAATCTTCAGCTCCTATCTGTCTACCAGCCACTGGGAGGAGATGCCACTGTAGTATTTGACCTAGACTAGTGCAAATCTTTTGTAATAATCAGCTTTTCAGCTGAAATTTCCCAGAAGATCTAAGTCCATAACCATTTTGACTGAAGAAAGGAGATGAATTTCAGTTGTGTCCCATTTTCCACTATATAAGCTTACTTTATGCAGTAATAAAAGAGACCAGGTCAAAGGCAAAAGCCCATCTGGAAATCTTGTGGGCTGTCCCTTGTTTTCATGGCAGGTGAGTGAGAGGTTTTACTTCAACTGGTGTGATGCTGCTTTGGGGCTATTTCCAGAGCTGGCGCCTTTAACAGCTGTGTTGGTGTGACATTCTCTGCTCCACGATGTTCCCTGCCTGACAGCTTCCAGCACTTGCTCGCTGGTCTCTCTTCAGCATCTCCCACCTCAGCCTGGGAGCCCACCTGCCTGCAGCTTTGTTTCCCATGGACATTACTCCCAACACACACACACACAAGGGCCACAGATCTGAAGTTTAGTAGCTCCTGCCTTTTTCAGGTTTATTCTCTTGAAGAGCAGGATTGCTCTATCCCTCTGTATCATTAATTTTCAAACACAATGTAGGACAGTCAATAATCTATTCTGCTGGTAGTTTTACTTAGTTCATTCCTGTTCTAGGTATTTGTTTCCTCAGCAATGTCATCAGCTGCAGGTTTGGTGTTATCTCTTCTGTCTGGCATGGCCATACACCTGTCCCTGGCCCTAGTGTGACACACCAGAGTCCCTGTGCAGCCCTGAGCCCACAGCACAGCTTGGCATGAGAGGTGAGGATAAATAATTCTGGGTTGCATGCAACTGTCCGTTCCTGAACTAAGCAGTCATCTGGGATCCATTCCAACGGTTTAAGAAATACAGCTCTATCTGTCTACCTGTACGGCTCCAATTAAACTAATGTGCTGCAGAACATAGAACAAGCAGTATGGCAGCAGCCTACACACTGCATGGTGCTCTATTGTACACACGGTATAGGTAAAGAGCTGCAGGAGAAGGATCGGCTTTTCCCAAATCCAAGTCACTGAGTGATTTATACTTAACACGGGCACTGAGCACTTATGCTTTTATTGTCAGTAGGTGCCCTGAAGACAAGAAGCTCAGGTCTGCTGGCTTTGTGCTACATTCTGGCATGTTACTCATTTGTGGGAAGAACTTTAATGTCAGACTTTTAGGTGCTTACTCAGAAAGGTTACATTGAAAGTGCCTCCTTAGTAAGAACACAGGTTTGATTTCTGTTTTATCACAAACAGGAATACTGTCAAAGTAAAAGCACCTGAAATTAATAAAAGTAAGGCCTTAGGGTCATGAGTTCAGCTATTTTCCTGAGTGAGATCAAACTTGGCAAAAGTTGCTTAAGTCAAACAGACTAAGAACAGTTCCTTTGCAACAACCTAAACCACAGGCTGTGTCTGTCAAAGAAACTACATATAAATCCACCTTACCAGCTCTGACCAAGGGTGTTGTCTATCCCTAATGCAAGGTCTGTCATCTAATACATTTTAAAGTAATATAATATAATATAATATAATATAATATAATATAATATAATATAATATAATATAATATAATATAATATAATATAATATAATATAATATAATATAATATAATATAATATAATATAATACTGTTAATAAGCAGCAGACAGACAATGAAATACAAAAAAAAAAAAATTACCATTCCCTGTTAGAACAATCACATTTTTCTGGCAGATGTTTTCTGCATTTCTTTTTCTCTCTTGTTTTTCAGAGTATTTATGTACAGGGAAGAGAATCTATGTTTCCAGAGAGATAATCTATTCCTGCTGCTTATACCCTGTTTGATGTCATGATCTTGGTTGCTGTGGAAATGATTAAGCTGTCATCAACAGGATTCAGATAGGGAATAAGCTCTGGGAGAAGATGATACAACATTTCTTCTTTTATGCAAATATGTGCAGTTAAGAATGGCAAACAAACAAACAAGCAAAATACAGAGGCAAATACCCTTCCCCCTCCCAAATAACTATTCAGACTGAGCACACTGCTTTAAATAAGCACATATAAAAATAAGCCCCATCTCTGGAAGTGCTCCACATCAGGTTGGATGGGGCCTTGGGGCAGCCTGATCTAGTGGGATAGTTGGAACTGGATGATCTCTAAGGCCCCTTCCAACCCAAACTATTCAATGTCTAGGATTTTTTTTCTGAGGATGTCTAGAAAATGTCACCCATTGCTGTGGAAGTGGCTGGAGGGAGCTAGAGGTCAGGGACTGTATCCTCATCCCTCTGTTGAAGTCTGAAAGGGTACAAATTCCAAAGCAAGTGCCAAACAGGTCATCACAAGTGCATTATGTTGCAAAAGTAAGAGTAGCACATTTTTGGTGAGTGCAAAGGGATGTGCAACATGCAGAGCTCCAGAGAACTATGTCACAGTGGGAAGAACAATGTTTCCAGACATTAGATGAGGTTATGTTGACTCAGGGAGATGAAAAGCCTCCCAGAAGTACCTCTGGACTTAATTAACATGTGTTTAGAGTAAATGGTGGTTCTCCAAAGAGGATTTGTGTTAACCACAAGCTGATTACATCTGGAATTACATGGGAGAGGTCTTTTAGTATTTGGTTAATATACATGGGAAACAGGTCATCTAGGTTGTATATTTGTAGTTGTAATTAGAAAGACAAACTGTATGAGAAGAGAAAGTCAATACTGATCTTAGTAATTAGTTTAATAATGCTGTGCCTGTCTGCTGTTTTTTTGAAGTCCACAATGCTGCTGTCTCAGTGGTGGGTGTAAGACAAACCCTGTTAGTCTTACTTTCTGGAGTCTTGGCAGTGCTGATGTCATTAACATAGTTTGTCAACGAAATAGGAAAATGCTCCTGCAGAAACAAACAAATTGTTTTCTTATTAGGGAACTCAAGTAAAAATTGGAGGTTTGGCAGAATCACCTGGTACTGTTGATCTGAAACTCTCAGCAATCTGCCCTTCACCTGCAGCTAAAATTATACAGGTAGTATAATAAGCAGTTGATATGGGCCTATGTGGCTCTCTTATTTCGAGGCTGACAGTATATTGTAAGGCATCAGGAAATATTAAGGATTATAACAGGAAAATCCTTCTAGAAGATTTTCCATTACTACCGATGCTTCATAGAATGTATTGAAAGAGTTTCCACTGAATAAATATGCACTGCTTTTTTGTTCTTTCTGATGACAGCTTCTCAGGAAGGACAGAGCCTGAACAATTTTTTGAACCAGGATCTTCACGATCTTTGGATGATGCTGTAAACTGGCACAGAGCATTGATTTTGTATGTAATTTGTGCTACCTGGTTTCTGATGCCATTTGGTGCCATTATGGGGATGTTTGGGCCCTGGGTTTTAGATAGCTGCCTACATCTTCTCTTGTTCCCCCACTGAACAGCTTTTTGAGGTATCTCCACAGCAACTTTTTAAAGAGATACAGTATTGTATTGCAGGGTAGAAATACACACATACAGAAAGAGCAGGTGAAACTAAATGTCATGCTAGATAATTCCTTGCATTTCTAAACAACAGCACAAAGCATTTTAATATCTAAATTACTGCCTCTCTCCAGAGTTAAAGGGGACAGATTATATCAGTGTGCTATAGATTATTGTAACTTGCTTCTAGCTCTCCTCACACACATTCACATGCAAACGTGCAGGAACAGTGAAAGATAGATGAATGCAAATAGGTTGGCGGGGGTGGGGTGGGGGGTGTCTTAGTCCTCTAACCCAATGCAGCACCTTGGTTTCTGGCCTCAGCTCCTGAGTATTTTTCTCAGCAAAGCACCTCTGTACAACCATGTAGAGGTAAAATCTTGCTCATTTGTATGAGTATGCAGTTCATACACATATAACACATACAGGATGGCATTAGCCATTTACCTGGCATTTCTGACTGCAGATGAAAGAAATATGTTGTCATTCAACAACAAGGTAAAGTGAACTTTCCTCTTCTTTGTTTTGACATAGTCTAAAAGTAGATTTAATCTTAGATTTAGTCAAAAGTACAAGACACTATCTGTGTTCTTGTTATAGATAATACAGTCTATTCTCTTGCAGGTTTATAGCTATGTGATTCCACTGACTTCAGGGAATTTTTTCTTATTTACAACCAATGTAAGGGGGGCAGCAAGTTCAGTGGGAGGGATACCTGGAAAAGCCAAAAGAGTATGAGGTGGGCTATTCCTTGAGAAATAGTAGTATTTTTCTATTAGAAATATCACAGGGATATCTTGTATCTCCTCATTGTTCTCATAACCTTTTAGATGCCACATTTCAGTTATTGGTTTATAAGAAAACATACAAAGCTTCTACTGACATTCTGGACAGCAAAGAGTTATCACTGGTATGCCAATTAGAGCTAAAAAAGAGAAGTTTGGTCTGTTGGTAAAGCCACAAAGTGCCTTAAGTGCTAATACCAATGGCTGTCAAACACTGCATAGATATGTCTCAGAATTAATAGAGTAGTTAGCACAATAGGTCCTTCAACATAGCAAGGAGATGCAGTTACAGAAATAATGCAAATATTGATAGCAATTGATCTCAAGGCAGTTTCCCCTTCCCCTGTGCCCTTTTTTTTCCAGAGGATTTTTTTTTTCCCAGTGTAATTTCTTAAAAAACACCAATGGCTTCCATGGTAACTTTTTACCTGGAAATTTTGTCTTCATCATTCTTTTACCCAGTGTTTTAGACCTTTGGGGTATCAAGACTGCCTTATGTAATGCATGCTTCATGTTCTTGGGAGCATTTTAGTTGATGAGTTTAGAAATCTTAAATCCACAAACTGGCAGGGAGAAGGTCACAGGCATGTTGTCATTCAGGAAACTGAAGGATGTGGAGATGAGTTTTGATGAAGTAACTTAAGCAAACTGGGGTGCTTTGGGAGGCTACAGGAGTCTCATGATCTCCTCCTGCCTTAATCCTGACTAATATAAGAGCAAGTTTTCAACAAGAGAAAAACCTCTCCATAAAGAGTCTGTGAACATTCCTGATTCAATTATCTGTCAACGTTCTGCAAAACAGCAAGGGGAAACACTGTTTTTCACCTGAGAGGAGCTGTGCCTCAGCAAAAGACTCTTTATCTGAGGGACTACATGTTCCCAAGGTGAAGAAATTAGCAGCGTCAAACTCTCTGCACCTATTGCTGACTCAGGCCTGTGTATGTATTTTTCCAGTCTGCTGAGAAAAATTCAGCACCTCAGAATCTCTGTTCAGAGCCATGAGCATGTTTCAAATGGCAGGATTACCCACAAGCAATAATTTAGTATCTCTGCTTCCTGCTTTTTCCATCATAGAAGAGCTTGATACATTACCTTTAATTCATAGAGTAAACATATCCCATAAAAATTAGTCTCCTGAATCTTTTGTTTTCCTACTAGATGGCTTTCCTTGCATCTCAACATACTTAGCTTCTAGCAGAGTTTAGACCTCCTTGGAGTTCTCCCTGTTAATTGGCATCTTCCAGGCACGATTAGAAACAGTTCTTACAGGGAAAACCTACTCTGTGCTGGAGCTGTTCTGTCAGATGTTATTCATTCCCTGAACTGGGAGGCTCAATCAGGTTTCCTATTCTAAGAATCATCAAAGAGATAAAGGGATTAATCCTTTTTGCTTTCTGCAGTCTTGTATTTCTGTGTATTCTCTTCTGTGTGAGTTCCCATTACCTTGCACTGGAGGCAGAGCCTAGCAGCAAATGTGTATGAGTGAGGTCATGTCCCAACTCTTGTAGAGCCCTGTGGGCACGCAGCTGGCGGAGATTCACTATTTCTCTCTTTTTCTCTCTCTTCCCCTCCCTTGTAGGAAAAATGCCCATCGGAATCCATGTCTGACAGAGAATTGGTATTACCTCAGGACTACCAAGATGTAGAGCAGAGGAGATAAATTGTTAAAATACAACTTGAAGGCAGTAAGGGCCTTTGACAAGCTCTAAAATTGTTGAACATCTTGGCTGGGGCTAAGAGACCTTTAGCAAGACAGCACTAGGGACTGACAGAACTCAATAAATGCTGCTCTGTCACCTTGTTTTTACCCTTCTTGCAAAGTAAGGAAAGAAATGTCTTGTGTGAAGGACTGGGAACCTTAGTGGTGTACAAGGCAAGCAGGGATATCTAAAAGCACAGTCATTTATGCTGTGCTCAGAGACTGGCAATCACCCTCCAGAATTGTTGGGCAGGTCTTACTACTCTGGATTTTGAAAGTGCTCTTTTTTGTTTGTCCACTTTTTCATTTGAAGAGAATCTTAAAAGATATAATATTTATTATTCTGTCCCTGTTTACATTTCAAGCAACAGCAGAAATGAGTCAATTACATTAATCCCCCTCAAAGTGTGGATTTTACAAGACAGGTAAAGAATTATGCAAGGACTGCTTAATCAGAACAGAGTAAATCCCCTTCCTTTAGTTTCTTCACTCAAGGAACTATTTTTCTTTCATGTGTGATTCAGATTTATCTTGTGCTAGTGTACTGTTTATCTGGACTTCAACTCCATGGCATTGTTTTGCTGGTCTATAAGTATGTCTTGCAAGGGATTATCCTGGGATTTAGTATTTGGAAGAACGAATCATCAAACCATGGCTTCCATGTATTAAGTGTAGCATCCTCACCCCATTATGAGGGTTTCATTCCAAACAGAAGTTCAAACAGAAAATTAGTTATTCAAACTGAAAGTCAAAGAGGAGTCAGTTTCAGGAGCTACCAGAATTTGATTACTTGTTGATGCCTTTATAGAGGCAGCATTCCGGGGGACAGATTTTTCATGCAAACACTCTCTGCTTCAGGGTGCCAGAGGTTTTAATAGCCCACCTTCTTTCAGGTGAAAATCAATACATTTGGTTTCTGGTTTTCTGTTTTCTGTAGGTAGTAAGGAAAAGTAAATAGAAAGACTGACACAGAAGAGAAATGAGAGAAAAACCACAGAGGATTTCAGCACAAGGAAAATATATGAATTTCAAAATGAAGCTCCAGATGCATGTTTGTTGATTTAGTGAGTAACTAATATCTCAAGAGAGTCAGAAATTTGTTATGTGCAGATCCAGAAAGCCCTTTGAAGGTAAAAAGGGGAAGAAAAGAATGAAAAAATGGGAAAAACAGAGAGATACCTTTTCCTTACAGTCTTTTCCTGACTATTTCCACCTCTGTTTTGTATTCTTCATTTTAGGTTGACTTTCTACAAATGAAAATACTGAAATAGAAATCAAGAGATTGTTTAGCAAACACCTGGCTCCATGTTCAGTGGATCTGGTGTTCTTCTGATCTGTTTTGCTGTCAAAGTCTGAATCTGATGCTTAATTTTTTGACTCTAGTAATCTACAAAAATCTGCTACATGAGCAGCATTGAAAAAGGTGTGTGGGCATGTAGACTGGCAAATATACACAAATTTCATTCTGCTAAGGGCATATTGATGTGGTTGTGATGAAACAGTTTGTAACCAGCTCCCAGCTGATTCCATACTCTATTCCCCAGGTGACTGAAGGATACAATGGGGTTCTGTAGTCCAATGAAACAATTGCTGGGGCTCCTAATTTCACTTCATTGACACTGCTACTTTCAAAGTTCATTGAGCACTAGAAAGACTCTTGAGGAGCAGGAGAAAGCAGAGGAACTCCAGAGGCTGTTAAAGAAATCGTTCAGATCCTTGTACTGTGCCTGAATTCATTCTGGGTTTCAGAATTCAGTCTGAATACTCTGTGCATGCTCACAGTTTCCTCTGGTGCATTCACCTTCAAATGACTGTCTTGGTGCAAGTAAAAGAACCGTATATAGCCTGCCAAGTAGCATAATGGAGCAGAACATGAGCCTTGTCTGGGGGATGTTTAGCTCTTAACAGGCTGTGCTGAGACTATGTGTTACCATACAGATAGTGTTGTGCTTTTGTCTTACCTGTGTGAAGTTAACTCTGAGATTAGGTAGCAATACAAAGTGTCAAAAACCAGGCTGAGATTCTTGCAAGGAGACTTACATGCTTAACTGATATTGACTTTCAGTTGGTTATAGGGATGTAAGATCCTTAACAGTCTCAGTTCTAAAGGATTATCGTTTGTCTTCTTCCTGTTTTACTCTAGGCAGAATGGGTATAGGTTTCTTAAAGAGTTTTTTTTTTTAAATTTAAGACCTAAGATACAAATAAGCCTATTTTGGAAGAGTTTGAAAATTTATGGAGAATGCTGTTATGATAGATTCCTTATGTACTGGTGAGAAGTTGTGATGTTTTGTTCTATTTTAGTGACTTTTCCTTGAAAATTGCCTACTTATACCTTTTATTTTAAATAATTTCTAGGATTCAGATTGGTTCATGTTCCATTAGAGGAGTTTATTTGCTCTGAAATCAGTAAAAGTGCCCTTTATTTCTTTGGAGTTTTGGGCATGTACTTGATGCAAATGGATTGTTTGCCTGGTTGCTGATTTTCATTGGTGTGGGGAAAAGTTTTATCAGCTTTGATACCTTATCCACAAGATGATTTTGACTGTCAGAGCAGTTTTTCAGTTTTTTACCTTTCACTATTGTTGAGAGCCAACCCTGTTCTTAGGTACTTGTTTACTAAACAATGTAGGTGGTAAATATCACATTTGCAGTGAACCTAGATATGTGGCATGTTGAAATTTGCTTCACTTGTTTTGATTTGTGAATGATTGCAAAAAAATGCCAAAAGTACTCTCTTCTGAGTTATATACCCCGATGTCCTTCTGGAAAGTGATCTGGGGGCTTGCCTTTAGAATTCAGTTATTTTCACCCTTAGTCAAGGCCTCAATTATCTGTGATTTATCCAAGTCAGATGCGTACATTAAGGATGCATCAGTGGAGGGAAGCAGACAAACCATACTAAATTCAGTATTACCCATGCCCATTCAACTAAACCTGAGGTATAGCTGGTTGTGAGTAAAAACCCCTATTCCAACATTATGCATGGTGATGAAGACATTTTACTCTAGAAGCAGACCGTACATACTTCCAATTCTGTCTGATGGATGAGTGGTGGTGAGACACAGGTACCTCTCTAGGACCCAGTTTATGCAGGTAAAATCTGAAGTAATGATGCTGTCCTATTCCAGAAGGAAAGTCAAGATGAAAAAAAACCCCAACCAACCAAAGCAAAGCCTTACAAGAAGCAGATATTATTTGTTGATTTACCATTCCTTCTTCCCAGTTTTTGGTTGGTCACTATCATACACTCAAATATTAATTTAAAGTTATCTACTTGCTAATTTCTTTCAAAAAATCTGAGCAACAATAAGCATCATATTATTATTGAAGCTGATTAGTAACATAATATTTTACAATGAATATTTTTATTCTTATGACCCAATTTATCTTCTGACTCAGGGCTATGGGTAGCTGCAGCTGAGAAAGTGAAAAAGAAACTAGATTCCACTGGTTGTTTTAATATCATTACTAAAATACACAGCTAGAGGGTGAAGCTTTAATTTTCTTTAGGGATACTGAAAACAACTAGAAAGAATGCAAAGGTACTTTTCAGCTTTAAATGTGCATTTTTCTTCTGATGTGTTGCTTGACATATGTCAAAATAATGTAACTGCAGTGGAATTTAAAATCTGCGAGCCATCGAGTGGTTTAATAGAGCAATAATTGTTTCCTTTTCAAGTTCTCGTGGGTAACTACCAAGAGTGACAGCAATAACTCCTAGCTGAGCTACTGTTGCCAGAAAAGCTATCTCATGATCATCATTCAGGATGTTGTTAGACTGGTGAGGTTCCATTCAAAATAATACAATATAATAACTATTTACCCCAGCGGGTGCACAAGACAACAAAATGGTGAGTGAAATGCTGAACAGAAAAGGGATTTTCTGAGCTCACCTTGCATTTGTCAGAAAGACTGCTTAGAACAAGTGAGCAACAAACCACAGATTCCTGGAAATGCTGAAGAGAATGAAATCTCAATTGAAACCGGAGATGCAGTTCTCAAGCATATACTGATCAATGCCCTTTACAAACCAGATGCACTAAAAAAAATGAACTGGTTGAGAGTACTGTGGAGTCCTGAGGTCTTCTCACTGCTGGGCTCTGAGAAAGGCCCCAGCCATGCATGACCCATCAGCCAACCATTGCCTAAGGAAGTGCCCCCAAACCCAATTTTTCGAGAGGCCTAAAAGTCAGGACCAGTTAAATACAGGGAAAAAGAAACGTGGGGCAACACACATAAGGCCTTTAACAGCCCCAAAAGTAAATACAGCTAGAATAACAAACTTCAGTTTATACTGCTTTAAGAAATTATTTGGAATACAGGATTAAAAGAGAAAGTAACTCATAATTTCCCAGACTAACTGAATAAACAGATGAAGTGATTTGCTAAGCACAACGTGGTGAAGAAAGGAAAAACTTGCTACAGTTCAGGGTGCTTCCTAATCAATGGAGGTTCATTGTACCTGCCTCCAAACAAGACTGAGGTTACAGGAATGGTTTTCTTACTCTGTTCCTGAGATCTGCAATCAGGACCAGGGACAATATATTGGGTTGATTAGTGTATTTTTAAGAAAAACGTCTTCTGCCACACTTCGTGACTGGGCACAAACACAAACATCGAAGTGCTTGAGGGAAGTGCAGCATTAATGTAGCAGCTGCAACCAATCTTCTCCTGTTGTGTTTGAGTCCTGTGTGAACCTGCTGGTCTTCTAGGTGAAAGGTATGTATGGGGAAGGACAACTGCTGGTCAGGTGGGTGATTATTGGGTGGTAATTAGGGTAGGGGATAAAAGCCCAGCAGAGCTCCTTCCAGAGAACTGCTGTTAGGAAGTAAAGTGGTGATTTTTTTTTTTTTTTTTATTTTGGGGTGGGGTGGCTGGACACGAATTTTGAACTTGTTTTTTATACATGTATCCATACCGTGGAAAAAACTAGTGATATTTACCAAATCTTAGTAGTTATTAGCAGAGGGGCTGAATGTCAAGGGCTTCTCTTTCTTTCCACCTTGGAGAGAACACTGCTTAAACAATAGGAGAGGCTTATGCTGATGGTAACTGCTGCTGGGCTGGCTTGCTGGAGTCTGGATGGAAGGAGTCTGCATGCTTTCTAAAATCATAGAATCACCAGGTTGGAAAAGACCTTGGATCCTCGAGTCCAACCATTTCTATCAAACACTAAACCATATACCTAAGCACTTTGTTTTAAATACCTCTAGGGATGGGGACTCAGCCACCTTCCTGGGCAACCTCTATCAGTGCCTAATGATCCTTTCTGTGAAAAGCTTATTTCTGATATCTAGTCTGAACTTCCCCTGGCATAGCATGAGGCCATTCCCCCTTGTCCTGTCCCCTGTCACTTGGGAGAAGAGGCCAGCTTCCTGCTCTTTACAACCTCCTTTCAGGTAGCTGTAGAGAGCAGTAAGGTCTTGTCTCAGCCAGCCTCCTTTTCTCCAGGCTAAACAACCCCAGTTCCCTCAGCTAATCCTCAAGACTTATTCTCCAGTCCCTTCACCAGCTTTATTTCTCTTATCTGGACATACTCCAGAGCCTCAGCATCCCTCTTGTAGCAAGGGGCCTAGAACTGAACACAGTATTCAAGTTGCATTTTGGTCTAGGAACCTCTGTTTTGCTTGTTTACTGTGAATATGTAGATTCATTTTCTGCCTGTGATTTTCTATGTGTGAAGATGCTGTGGTTCCCATCTTCTCTTACATGGTAGCTACTATTCTCTTGCTAGAGTTATTGCAGCAGTGCAACTACAGAGCAGGGAGTGATGCCAGGCCACTCAGCAACAAACCACTGCCATTTCCAAGGATGCTGGGATGAGGGAAAATGGAAACAGTAGTAGCTGTGGTCCTGTGGATCCACCTTTTATTTTCCTTCTTAGAATGCTTTAGGCTTTTGCTTGTATTTGACGTGTTTGGGTAGGCTTCTGAGCTGCTTTGGAGCTTTGCATCACAGCCACCCTGCAGGCTGGGCCTGGTGTTCCTCAGGTGCCTCCCCTTAATAGCTTCTTTGGATGAAGACGAGGACAGCTGGAGACTTGGATACTTGCATGCTAGCTGCTTATATCCTATTAGAGTAGTTTTTCTGAGTGGAAATCTGGGAGGTATATAGAGATAATAGAAGAGGTTAAGAAGCAATATACAAGAAAATCCATATTTCCTATAATAGAAATACAGTTCTTCAGATTTAACTGGAGAACCACAGGTTGTCACTAATTTATTATCCTCTGAGAGGAAAATGAGCTCCTCAATTGTGTATAGTGGAGTCTGGCTAAACATTTTTTGTAATGACACATTTACAATATCTTCCCCGTGTAGGGAGAGGAGGGTGATGTTCCTAACTAAAGATGGTCTACCATTTCCTGCGCTGGCAGTAGAATTGTAACTTGTAATTTACAGATGAAGTACTTGAAGCACTCTAGCAGCTTTGTGATAAAAGAGGAAAACGTAATGCTTTTGAGAAAATAACCTTGAAGGTAAATGAAAACCTACATCTGTCCAGCCACAGGTCTACTAAATGTTCCCTTGGTACACACCACAATAGAAATATTTGAGCTGGTAGTGTAGCAAAAATTGAAATATGAAGTCTCTAAAGTCACTGTATCACCTCACTATTTGTAAGACTATTTTAGTGTCATGAAGTTTGATTTTCTTTTTTTATTTGTTCTCTTGGTAGTTAAGCTGTTGACTCATACTGGAGTCATGTGGAGAAGATATAATTAATGGCTTCAGAGACATTGGGCTTTTGTATATAAGTGCATGAAAATTGAATAGGAGAGGAGAATTCCAGCAATAGGAGAGGAAAAACCAAGAATATAATAATGTTAAACTTGATTGCGAGTGGACTTTTGGATGTGAACCCTTTCTGTGACTGTCAGTGTGGTGATGTTTATAGTGGTGCAATACCATATAGCCTTAGGCAACAACTGTGAGAGCCAAACCCAGGCAAGCAATAGCTAAATCTAATGGTGTTAGATTAGGAGACTTGGAGGCTGAATGTAGGAATGGAAAAACCATTAAACCAGGAGGCACTCAGCTTCTAATGCAGAGGCAGGTTATCTGCACAGTAATTCTCTCAATATGAGAGCTGAGCAGAGGAGAAGATCTGAAGAGGTGATTAGTTTGAAACAAGACTGCCCTGTATGTAGGGACAGAGTCCTGTGAACCAGGGAGTCCATCAGTGTTCCAAGACGTGAGGGTTCCAAGCTTTGTGGGCTGCCACAGGGCCATCAAGGATAGAGGTATGGGGCAGGCACAGCTACTTCCCTGCTCCCTGAACACCCAGAGTCATTGCCAGGTCAACATTTATTCTGGGTTTATTGAGAGAAAAGGGATGACTAATCATCTACTTGATGCACCATCTTGGTCCTGGTTTAGCAGTTTCTTTCAGGCTAGGAAGATGTAAATTTAAGAAGGAAGAAGTCACTGAAAAAGGAGGTGTAATATGTTACCTTTTATCCCACAATAGACACTCCAGGGGGGACAACATCTGTGTTATTTCTGCTAAGTTAAGATCTCAAAAGCTTGTGGACAGATGCTTAGGGGCAAACATTTGGGAAGGTGAAAGCATTCTGAAAAAGAGCAGGGGGATGCAGGCTGTGTTCTTGGCAGTGGGAATACCTTTGCTAACTGCTGTTTTTCTCCTCACTGAAACACCAGCCCACATCCTTTCCCCAAGGAAAGTTTCTCCTAAATGTGTGTATTAAGGTGCTACTAATGCAACAGAAGGTGAAGTCTTATTTGACTTTTTGGAAAGATTCTACATAATGCAATTGAAACAATGCAAGGAAACGCTTCAAATGCTGATTGTTAAGTAGTGGCACAAATCATTACAGTGTTTAAAAGAAATAAAACTGTTACTTCAGGGGTGGATAGTAATGAAGTTGATGACTTCGATATTAGTTGTGGTTCTGTGGTATAGCCGAGAGACTGCTATATTCTTACTGGAAGTATCACAGAATCACTAGATTGGAAAAGACCTCTGGGATCACCGAGTCCAACCATTCCTATCAACCACTAAACCATGTCTGGGAGCAAGGCACCTTCTATGCAGCTGAGCTAAATAGAGGAAATTTACTAAATGGAAGATTTGAGATGCTCTCAAGTCAATGCCTCCTATTCCACAGACAATGAAGGGGTCTTACTGCACAGAACTACTAATATGTATGGAAATTTCTTTTTGTTTGCTTCTGCCAAGACCTTGGTGAATGAAAAGTGAAAAATGGCCTTCCTCACTGTTTCCTGAATTCTATGCAAACAGCAGCATTAAACAGGACCATAGATAGATTTAGGTAGAACTTAAACCACAGGCTTGTGGCTTCTTTTCTCTGCATACTGGTTTCTGCAGCTACCTAAATTAATTGGTTGCTAATTGTCTATTTTGTTTACTTGTAAAACCAAATACTAGTATTGTTAAATTTCAGTGGTTTTCTGCTACTACAGATAGTGATGTGTGTAATATGTGTGAAAGGCTTTAGAAATGTAACTTGTGTTCCAAAATACAAGTCCTTTGCTTATGTAGCTAGCTTCCTGTAGCTAGTTCACATGAAGTGTCCGTATGTCTGCTGCTGTCAATGAAGGCATTTGATTAGCTCAAGAGGTGTATGTAGATGACCAAGGCCCTGTGCTTTTAAATTTCCCAGAGAACTCTGTTACCAGAAATCATACAACAGGAAGTAGCAACTCTCAAGGTAAAGATAAGAGGTTATCCACCACCAAGGAAATAAAGAGGAAGAAACGAATAAATAAATAGGAAGAAACTCATGGTTTTGCTGTGTGATCCAATAGCACAGATATTACAAAGTATTTAATCTTCAACAGGTGGTAGTTTTGTTTTCCTTTTTTTTTTCTTGAGAAGTGTGTTGTGCTGCTAAAGGTGTGAGATACCTTTTTATTCCTCTGAAATTAATGGAAAATACTGATGCTTCACAAATTTGAGGAAGACCATTTCCTTTATTTCCAGCATTTCTTTTGTTGTAGAGGGTATGAAAACAATCCTGAGGTATTTAACTTGTATTTGAAGGTTCCCTTTTTGCCTACTCTGATATTTGAGATAGAATGACACAGCAAGAATGATCTTGTTTGAAAGTTTAAATATGGCTTGTTGGCTACCAATTTTGTCACTGTTCATTCTAGTGGAGAATGAAATAGGTTGGGTACTGTTGGTCAGATAAGAGTTTACTAGAGAGAGATTTTGGTGTAATTTGTCAAGGATCTTGAAGCTATCGGTTTCAGAACAGGAAAAGATATATAGTTGTATGTTCAGGAAAGTACAAAACACAGCAAGATTTTTTCATTTATGGATCAAATCGGAATGGTAACCTCACAGTATTAAGTATTTTAATAGTAAAAATTTTCCTCTGGGCTTTCTGTTTAGAGGATTTGGTTGCAGTTGTCTCTTCACTGAGGAACAGTAGGCTTTGAGTACTTCATTAAGAATCTCTGATGCAGAGGGCATATGGGTGATTTGGGATGCGGCTTCAGTCCTCACACATACTTTGTAAAGCATCTCCAAAAAACTATGAATATAATTTGTGGATCAGGTCCAATTTTTCCATCAAATTCTGTGTTGCTGCAGGGGTGATTTTAAGCATCTATTTGACAAAACTCAAGTAAATAGAATTTACAGGATAATTTTATCTCGGGTTGTGTATTATACATGGGTATGGCTGGAAGTCAGGTGGTTCTTTGTAGGCTCATCTGGCCCATTTATATGTTTTGAGGCAGCTATGAGGGCTCAAGACAGCTTGTTCAGAGTTTAGGTGTTGCTGTGTGCCCATATATTTTTATAAATGGACATTACCTTAATACTGGAAGATACCGACTGAGTAACAGAGACAAATGTTAGCAGTAAAAGTTAATTTTGTTGGAATTCAATTCTTATGTCTTGTTGATAATATTTCACTGATAATAAATTCTTTAACAAGAACAATGATGAGATTTAGTACATTCCATGTACTATGGCCATCATTAAAGTTGCCTTGTTAGTAATAATATGGGAATAGTTTTGAAGAAGAATGCAGAGAAATGCAGTGAAGGGTTAAATTCTTGTATACAGAAAGCACTCTGGAAATCACACAAATGTCTTAAGACTGTTCTCAGTCCTTTGGTGTTAATATTTGGGCTAAAGTGAATCCTTGTGGCTTATGATGCCTTCTGGGCCATCATACTGTCAGGATCTTTGTTACTACCTTGACAGATTCTTGCATAACTGAGTGCAACTGCTTCTTTCTGTATCTTTGGATTCCTGCATGTGGAAGGAGAAGTGTACTTGGTTAAATTTAAACATTTAAGATACAGTATTTCTGGGTAAGAGCCCAAGATGTCGAAGCCTAGTTTTCATGAGGATTTTACCCTAAAATGTGTCAAGGTCTCCTGTTTCTTAGAAAACAATGCATAGCATTTATTGCTTATTTTACTGTGCTTCCTTTTCTCAGGTACTTTGTGTATGCTTTTCTGTAGAATTTAGACAGTTGGCACTTACTAAACTTTATTTCTGTATTACTCTCAAAAGAAAAATCTTGGGTTTAGAACATCATTCTCCTTAACAAGAAAGAAAAAATAAGATTAGGTGCAGTCAAGACAAAGCATTTACTTACCAGAGTCCACTTTAAAGGTATAAGGATAATTAAGAATAACAAATACATGAAATCTGCATTTCAATTGACTTGTGGTGCATGGCAGCTTATATCTGCTTTCCTCTGCAAAAATCTTCATGTAACCAACGCAGGGAATAAAAAGATTAAATATATAGAATCATAGAATCAACAGGTTGGAAGAGACCCATCTGATCATCGAGTCCAACTGTTCCCATCAAACACTAAACCATGCCCCTCAGGACCTCGTCTACCCATGCCTTAAACACCTCCAGGGAAGGTGAATCAACCACCTCTCTGGGTAGCCTATTCCAATGCCCTATGACCCTTTCTATGAAAAACTTCCTCCTAATGTCTAGCCTAAACCTCCTCTAGGGGAGCTTGAGGCCATTCCCCGTTGTCCTGTCCCCTGTCACTTGGGAGAAGAGGTCAGCACCCACCTCTCTACAACCTCCTTTCAGGTAGTTGTAGAGAGCAATGAGGTCTCCCCTCAGCCTCCTCTTCTCCAGGCTAAACAACCCCAGGTCTCTCAGCCGCTCCTCATAGGGCCTGTTCTCCAGCCCCTTTGCCAGCTTTGTTGCTCTTCTCTGGACTCACTCCAGAGCCTCAACATCCTTCTTGTGGTGAGGGGTCCAAAACTGAACACAGTAATCAAGGAGCGGTCTCACCAGTGCAGAGTACAGAAGGAGAATAACCTCCCTGGACCTGCTGGTCACACTGTTTCTGATACAAGCCAGGATGCCATTGGTCTTCTTGGCCACCTGGGCACACTGCTGGCTCATGTTCAATTGGCTGTCAACCAACGCCCCCACATCCCTCTCCTCCAGGCAGCTCACCAGCGAGGCTTCTCCTAGTCTGTAGCTCTGCATAGGGTTGTTGTGCCCCAAGTGCAGGACCTGGCACTTCACCGTGTTAAACCTCATCCCATTCGACTCAGCCCAGCAGTTCAGCCTGTTCAGATCCCTTTGCAGTGCCTGCCTACCCTCCAACAGATCCACACTTCCCCACAGCTTAGTGTCATCTGCAAACTTGTTAAGGGTACGCTCAATGCCTTCATCCAGGTCATTGATGAAGACATTGAACAGGGCTGGACCCAGCGCTAGCCCTGGGGAACCCCACTTGTCACTGGCCTTCGGCTGGAGTTAACTCCATTTCCCACCACTCTCTGGGGACGGCCATCCAGCCAGTTTTCTACCCAGGAGAGTGTGCTCCTGTCCAGGCCAGAGGCTGACAGTTTCCAAAGCAGAATGCTGTGAGAAACTGTGTCAAAGGCTTTACTGAAGTCCTGAAAGACCACATCCACAGTCTTTCCCTCATCCAGCAGCCAAGTCACTTTGTCATAGAAGGCGATCAGGTTAGTGTGGCAAGACCTGCCTTTTGTGAACCCATGTTGGCTGGGCCTGATCACCCATTTCTCTTGTAAGTGCTTCATGATAGCACTCAAGATCACCTGTTCCATGACTTTCCCTGGCACTGAGGTCAGACTGACTGGCCTGTAGTTCCCTGGATCCTCCCTGCGACCCTTCTTGTAGATGAGCATGACATCAGTCAGCCTCCAGTCCAGTGGAACCTCCCCAGTCTTCCAGGACTGTTGGAAGATGATGGAAAGGGGTTTGACCAGTACATTCACCAGCTCCCTCAATATCCTAGGGTGAATCCCATTTGGCCCCATAGACTTGTGGGTGTCTAGTTGGCCAAGCAAGGCTCTGACCACCTCCTCTTGGATCATGGGAACATCGTATTGCTCATCTATTTCCGGGGTTTGTACACAGAGGGAACAGCTTTCTTTACAATTAAAGACTGAGGCAAAGAAGGCATTAAGTACCTCAACCTTTTCCTCATTCCCTGTCACTGTTGTTCCCTCTGTGTCCAAAAGGGACTGTATGGTCTCCCTAGTTCTCCTTTTGTTACTTATATATTTATAGAAAGATTTTTTTTATTATCCTTCGTGGACTTTGCTAACCTGATTTCTAGTTCAGCCTTAACCCCTCTGATTTTTTCCTTACACAACCTCACTTCCCTCCTGTAGTCTACCCAAGAGGCCTGTCCCCTCTTCCAGAGCCTATAAACATTCCTCCTCTTCTTAATGTCACTTAAGATCTCTCTGCTCAACCAAGATTTTTCCTGCCGGCTTTTTTTCCGGAACACGGGGATGGCTTTCTCCTCAGCTACTAGTATCTCCTTTCTGAAGAGCTCCCAACCCTCATGGAGTCCATTGCCCTTAAGTACTGTATCCCAGGAGACTTTGCCAACGAGCCTTCTAAAGAGTTCAAAGTCTGCCCTCTGGAAATTTAATGCTACTGTCCTGCTTAGCACCCTCTTCACTTCACCTAGAACAGAAAACCCTATCATCTCATGATCACTTAGTCCTAGGTGTCCTCCTACTGTCACATCCCCCACCAGGCCTTCTCTGTTGACAAACAGCAAGTCCAGGAGGGCACCTTCCCTTGTTGGTTCGTTCACCAGCTGTGCAAGGAAGTTGTCTTCCACACACTCCAGGAACCTCCTAGGCTGCTTCCTTTCTGCTCTATTGTACTCCCAGCAGATATCAGGGTGATTGAAGTCTCCCACAAGGACAGGAGGCATTGATTTGGAGATTAACCCCAGCTGTTTATAGAAGAGCTCATCGGCTGCTTCTCCTTGGCTGGGTGGCCTGTAACAGACTCCCATCACAAAATCTGGCTTCTTATGGGCTCCTCTGATTTTAACCCACAGGCACTCAATCTGCTCATTGCCACAATACATCTCGACAGTTTCCAAATCCTCCCTTACAAAGAGGGCTACCCTGCCTCCTCTCCTACCCTTCCTATCCCTCCTGAAGAGTTTGTACCCCAGTTTGAGGTCATCATAGCTTAAATCATGCTGCTTTTGATGGAGGTACCTGCAGGAGTGCTGATTTGGATGATTTACTTGGTTACGTACAGACTATTTACATTGCTAAGGGAGTGAGAGAGGAACAAGCAAGCTATTCTAAAGCCCTGAAATTAAACTGAATATTGGTCTCTATTCCTCTTTTTGTCAGAAAGATCTGAAGCCAAGGGGATTGAAGGTTGTTTTAATGGGATCACACAGATGTAGAGCTCTTTAGCACCGTGTTTGGACAATTGTCTCTTTCTGTCACTGCCTGTATCTATTTGATTTGTATAATGAGGCAATGGTTCTGTCTGTGGTAGTGAAGGACAGAAGGTGCTGGGGGTGCCTGGCTTTGGGATTTATGGTGTTGGAGAAAGTGGTGTTCTGGTCCTCTGCCAGGTCACTCTGAGCCGTGTGGAAATGGGGAGCAAGAGATGAGCAAGGGCCAAGAGCCAGGGTCAGGGCTGTCTCCTCCTGCGGTGTCCAGGAGTGCTGACTGGGAGCAGTGGTGGTAGCCACAAAGCCCTTGGATGGGCTAGCATATTGCTCCTCAGAAGCAGTGTGGGCTAGCAGCGTGCTGTCAGGAGACCAGAGCAGTGGAAGGACCACTAAGTGCAGCAGCTTTTGAGTCTGAACTGATTCAAGCAGTTCCTTTTACTATTTACCTTAGTTAATCTGTATTTATAGGCTTCTTCAGATGTTACCAAGGAAATCTGCTATAATTAGCTGCTACAAGGCATAGAAACAGTACTAAATATCAGGAAATAACAATTTTTGTGACAGTAGGGGATCATAAAGCTCTGAAAATATAAAAGGAAAGAGTGGCTTCAGTTCAGGTACAAAGAAGATGTTTGAGTTCTTAAAGTGGTATCAAGTGTCAGCATGAGTATTCCTCTGAGATTTACAGCCTCAAACTCCTGTGATTCAAGCTGTTTAGGATCATAAACAGTTATTCTCAGGGCTGCTGAGACCAGTGTCACTGCTATCATGATTTTGATGTCTGTCATGCATCAGAAGGCAGCCACAATTACATGCATATCAAGAATACTTTGGAGCTGTTTAAGAAATTAGTCATAGAATGCTTTTGATGCTCATTTTCTCCCTCATGACTGTAAAGTTTTACCTTAAGTGAAGGTGTTCTAGTTAAAGATTAAGAGATGACTGTTGGGGAAACAGGACAGATGCTTCAACTTGCATCTGTAACAAATGACAGTGTTTCATCTTGCCAAACCATGGGAAGATAATCACTAATACTGTGGACTATGAGAATCTAAGGTGAGAAGATAAAATTGCATTATGGAAAAAGTGTTTTTAAAAAAGTGTTTTAAAATGAGGCTTATTCTGTTTAAGTCATGGTTCTCTGTTAACATTCATCAAAACACACTAGCTTGGATTTTGTGCCAGTTTGTAGCAAGAGATACTTTGCTTCAGTGATTATTTTGTAACTGAAAGGCAAATGACTACTACAGTATTAAAACTTCTTCTGCCAAGCTAACCTACACACATTAATAGAAGGTAGGACCAAAACTATCCTTTCATCTTCAGTTGCACATCTTGAACAGTAAAAGTGTGCAATAGGTGCACTAGGTGCACCATGTTGTACTTGGTCATCCCTGGAGGTGTTCATGGCCAGGTTGGATGAGGCATCAGGTAGCTTGATGCAGTGGGAGGTGTCCCTGCCCATGACAAGGGATTGGACTTAGATGATCTTTAATGTCTCTTCCAACCCAAATTATCCTATGATTCTAATACTTTAAAATTCACTGAGGGCAGAAGAGGCAAGGACAGCACCAAGTCTGTTTTGCTGAATGATTGTCAAGCCACTGTGGTTTCAAAGTAGTATAGTATAAGCCTTTTGAGAACCCGAATGGTTTGAAAATCATACAGAAACCTACAGCAGTCTTTTGCAGGTTTTCTATCTGCCTCTCTTCTTCACCCCTCTCCAAAGTCCATCTTAGCATTGAGATGGTCAGGGATGATATAGTGGTGTCATTTATGCTGTGTTTTGCTGTGAGATGATGTTTTATCATTGTGTGAAATAAAGCCGCTGTCTTCAGACCCTTATTTTTGCACACAAGTGCCCTTTCAAAGGCAGTAGAATAGTTGGCAAGTGTAGTCTCATATATGTGTAAACACTTACAGAATGAGTGCTTAAGTCTGCTTAACATACAAGATGGAAAAACAGATCAAGAAATTGAATGCTTAGTGTGGAAAGATCAATGCAAGAAGAAATATGTTTATGCTAAGAAATATTTTCTATATAGAAAGAAATGCTTCAGGAAAAAAAGGTTGAAACCCTAATAGTGAAATGAAATTACCAGATATTTGGAGAAAACATCAATGATTAACAATTCTACAAATGCAAGAACATTTAATCAGCAATGTAGTGTTTTCAAACTGTAGTGTTGAATTGCTTAAGGATCAGGTTTGGTAAACTTCTTTTGTGAGCAAACTGGAAGTGGAAATGTTGATCTGGATCTTTTTGTTCTCTTGAGTTTAGTGCTGTGTAAAAACGAGAGAAAGAATAATGACCCAAATGCTAAAAGATCTTAACACTGAGGATGACTTTTTGGGGGGTGTTGAGACAGAGAGCCAGCTGGTATACTCAGCTAAAAGTAAAAGATCAAAAATATGAAAAAGCTGTGCAGCCAGCCTGCCAGAGGAATTTATTGAGAAGTAAGAGGATACAGTGTGCTTGGAATACTGTTTTGAACATGAGATAGAATCAAAGCTTCCTGATTTAATTTTGATAGGTTATTTTTCATACCTCGAGTTCTCTTCCTTCTTATTGCTCCTTTTATTTTTATTTACTTTTTAATCTGAAAATTTTCCTTTTGAAAAAGCAGTGGTCCAAAGACTAGACAATACCTTTGTCAGAGAAGTGCAGAATTCACTTTGGTCCTTGACCTTTTTCCCTATAAAGGTTATAAGAGCCATAGAAATTTAAAAATATATTTAATAAAAAACCCAAGAATCAGTGTCATGATCGTGATTTCTGACAAGGATACTATAACCAATAATGTGTTTTGTTGTAAACCTGAAAATGCTATTATGTGCCAGTATGCTGACATAGTATGTCGACTCACTTTGACTATTATATGTACTCATGTATACAGCAATAAAAGAAGCTATTTTACCAGCTGTAAATCGCATGTTTACAAGCACAATATAATAATGCAGATGACTGATGGTTTCAACACAGCTTTTGTTAGCTATTGATAAAAAAAAGGCCAAACAAATAAAGTGAAGCCCAATGTGATTCAGATGCTCCCTCTCATAGCTGACAGGGGCTACATAAGCTCTTCATACCACCATTCCAGTATTCTAACTGACTACAGCGAGTTGAATCAGCCAGGGCCAAGCTCCCTCAAGACTGATAGAAATTGGAGAAGTTTTTCACTCAGCAGTAGGTTACAAGTTGGGCAGCTCCAACCCTGCCTATTCCACCAAAGATGAATACAGAGGTGCCTGGGAAAGAGGCAGAGGGACTTCCTTCTGTTCCCTATTTGATCCCACAATTGTTAATGACCACACAAATGCAAAGGGTGACTACAAAAAAAATTCTGTTAGAATTGGAAGTCTTATCTCACCAACATGATGCTTTTGTTGAAGCAGTTAATGCAGAAAGATTTTGTTTCAAGGAAACATTAAGTGGAATGATACATGAATTACAGGAAATAGAATATGAAAGAGTTAATCGGTGTGCTGCAGACACAGTTGGTACAGCAGCTCTATTACTGACAGAACTAATTAGGTCAGGTTTTCATGTGGAATAGGTATTGGGATTTGGATTTCTACTGACAACTAAAGCTTTTATTGTTGGAAGTATCAGTAATGGATTTACTTGGTGTAGACTCAAGATCTGCCTGTTATGAGCTGGGCTCAGGTATAACATCTCAAGAGGTAATTGATAGGAATTAACTCCTTTGCTGGCCACCCTTCAATGGAATGTGTAGGTGAATTCATGTTGTCAGATTTAACGGAAATTGGCCATTGGATTCAAAATTACAAAAAAGCACTGGCTGACAGAAGTACTCTCAAACAACATGTGAATTCATTTGCATTGTCTTCATAGGAGGCAAGGCTCCAAAGAATTTCTGAACTGCAGAGCCTCAGATCGAGGAGGCCAGGTGGTTCCCAGTCATGCCTGGGGATCAGGCTCCCACCATCCTGTTCTGGTACTTGCTGGGAACTGCCAATCACTTAAGGTGCCAAAAATAACAGGCTCTATAACCAGAATTATTAGCACATATGACCTCTACCAAGCCCTACATGTGGAGGGGAATGTGTAAAATAGGATGCAAGATGTTGTTCCAAACACAATAGCTACAAACTGCATCATTCTGCAGTTTTGTCTGCTGGAAGAGCTTTCTGGTTTTGTGAAGATCCCAGGGAATGGCAGCTGTACAATGTCACTTGTCATACTTCAGTGTAATGAATGAAACATTGGCTGGAGTTCTGCAGTGAGAAGGACAGAGCAGCCAGCTGCATTGTGTCTGTCCCTGTCTAGAAAGACTGTTCTAGTCTGCAACTGGCTTCTTCCATAAGAGCAGAAACTTCTATTGTAAAAGCAGCCAGGATCTTTCAAAGTGCAACCTGTTTCTCTTCTGGTGAGGTGCACATAGTCTGTCCTACAGAGGTGACTGCTGCTGATGTGTCAAGGTGGCAGTGTACGAAAGAAAGTTTGGCTCTTGGTTTGTTGTTTTGGTATTTTTTTTAAAGTAGCAACAAACAGCAACTCCCCCAAAACCCACTAACAATCTCATAACCTTCAGCTTTTTGTTCTGGTAGTTCCATACAACACAGGATTGTGAGAAGGGAGGAAGTGAGTAGACATTGGATAAAATTAATTAGCTGAACAAAATCCATATTTGGTACTTGGCTGACTGTTAATCCAAATCTGCATTTACACTGCAGAGGACTCACGTTGAGCCACAGCAACTTGTCCAGTCCTGAGTTTGAAGTCTCCTGCCATTTGTGTATGCTGTCCCTTGTGGAATTGTCTGTTTTATGACACCAGATGGTGACTTTCTGTTGTGAATGAGTGTGATGAGGAGGAAATATAATTCTATGCAGGCCCCTTCAATACTATCTAAATGAAAAGCATGTGTGTAACAATGAAGGATGAGGGACTACAAGGTAGTCTTTACAAAGCCAAGGGAGATTTGAGATAGCTGTACAACTTGAAACCTAGGTCCCAGTTTGGTAAACGAATATGTATAATGCTATGTTAAATGTTAATTCTCTCTTGGGTTAATTCTCCTGGGTCTGCCGGTTAAAGATATGCTGAGGTGTTTGAACCAGAAAACTGTAAATGTGGCATACTCAATGCCTATCTTATTGTTGAGGTTCTTCCTGCCATCTGATCAGGCTCAAGAGTTGTCAGTGCAACTTGGAAAAGAAGGAATGAAGCAAACCTTGTATATTTTTAATGGCAGTGTAAGGATCTTCTGTGTTTATGAAACATTTAATGGTAGATCCATGCATTTTATAACTGTGTTTAAGCCACCTCCAGGGCCACTTGAAACAGTTCACCAGTACATTTGGTAAACAAAGGCAACTACAAGAGCTCAGTTATCCTGATTACAGAGGCAGTAGATAAGACGTGAATCTATGATGACTATTCGCTTTTAAAAATAAACTGGAGTTTCATAACCTGTATGTTTTTTATTGACCCTGCTAAGCCTGCTGAATCCAAACCCACTTATAAACTAATTATCTTTTATCTCTGTCTAGCATATTAAAAGTTAATTTTGAATTGCTTTTATTGTTTCAGACAAATCACACAGCAAGTTTAAGTAGGAAAGTCAGAAATTAATTAATTTGATTAACATGGAAATCTTCATAGACAGTTTAAAAATACTTAGGTTTTGGCCTTCAGCAAAATATTTCAGTCTTTTCATATGAGAAGTTAGGGTCTTGATGACTCATAGACTGACAGTAAAACATGAGCTATTTGCCTTATGTCACTTGTTCAAACATGATTCAGGTCAGTAGTAAGTGAAAGCTGTATTTTCTAATTCATACTCAATGATCTGAAATATGATTCTATGGGCCTGACCCAGCAAATGATTGGGGTCTCTGGAAACTACAGACTTTCAGGTCTAGGCTTTGAGCACTTGGCCTTTAGAGAGGAGAGGCGAGTTCCTGTGCTATCTGTGGTTCCTAGAACAGGGCATAGGGAGAACTGGGTGGCTTGAGACATGGTTTTGTGGGCCAATGTAGAGAGACAAGCATGTGCTAACTCACTGAGAAATGAATGCTTACTGCTAACAAGAAGATGTATTGTGGAAAGAGGACTACTGAAATTTTGTCCTATTTCATGGGTCTTATGCCAGGCTGTGAGTGTCAAGTATTTGCTGACAATAATGGGAATCGGTCACCTCCTTTCCTAGCTGAGTGCTCTAAGCAGTTTTCTGCATATCCAGTCTTCTGTTCCACAGATTGCTGAATTCTTGCTTAGAATGGCATTAACAGGATGTGTATCTCCCATCTTCACTGTATTGCATGAATGACATGTCCTGGGATTAATGCAAACCTGCAGTGGGCTGTGGGTTTGCAATCCCTCAGCTGGGCTAGAAAAACTGTACCAGGGTCTCCTCTTTTCTAAAACAAGTGTTCTAGCAATGGTGAAGACTGGTGTATAGGTAGAGGGAATATAGTTCATACTTCCCTGCTTGCTTTCCACCTGGACTGTTACAATAAAATATTCATGCTTTATCTAGATTTTTAGAATTGATCAAGAACTTCTCAAGCAGTGCTAAACATCTAAGGGGCAGTTAGCGTTATGGTTTGAATTTCCAACTGCTTCTGGGAAGTAGCTTTGAAATTGGAATATTCCTAGAATCTTAGGTTGAGACTTGCTTTCCACCCAATTTCATGCTAAAACTTCAGCGTGTGTATTTTTGGAAGTGTGGATGCATTCGTGAGTGAGGATGCCAAAAGTGCACTCAGTTGAAAATGTTTTTGCATGACTCTCTAGGCAAAAACTCTTCACAAATATCAGGTTTCAGCCCCTTTTAGGGGATGATATTGAGATTTATGTCATGTCTGGAAGGTAAAAAAGACAGTTGCTTTGTCATCTGTGTGTTTCCTGGATGCACTTTTCTTTGTTATTCCTAGAAACACCATTTGGGTCTTTAGGTTGTGTCAAGTCAGTTGTGACTGCTGAGGGAACTGCTCACAGTTCAACAGTTTCATGTGACTTGTGGAGTCATTTGGCAAGCTGGCTGAGGCCTCTGCTGCTAACAGCTTTCCTTTGAGTCTCTGGAAGACTCCAAGGGTAACCTTCTCAATTAAAATTCTAGCCTGGAGAACAAATGGTCTTCACCACTCTAGTAATTCCATGATTGCTTGAGAAAACTGATGTCCAGCTGGGGAGAGGATAAATCAACCATTTGTCCTCCTGTCTTTCAAGTAAATGGTTCATAGAGCATCTACTCGTAGTCTTATTGGATTCAACAAGGAACTGAGTTGCAACCCACGTTAAAATGGCAATTCATCCTGCAGCTACTCAGATGCTTTTAATGAACAAAGAGATTTTATTTTTGTTTTACAAAGCGGAGTGAATGCATCCTTTAGAAAGCAGCTTTGCCATGCTTTATTTTCCATAAAATAGAGGAATGCTCAGTCTTACAGGAAGGTGTAAAAATGCATTCTGTAAATATGCACAGTAAATATGCAGTGTCTATTCCACTTCTTTTTCTAAGCAAAATAGTGAATTTGTTTTTAATCTGAAGCTGTTCTGATTGATTTTGTTTCGTTTTCCCTTTCAGTCTAAGGTTTGGTTTTTTTTCCATTGTGTATTTTCCAAATAATTTCATTTGTGAAGCAGGAGAGGTTACTCTGGGTTGCTATTTGGGCAGCACATCTTAAAGCTGCAGGAGACCTCCTTCAAGGCTGAGAGTTGCTAATCTTTTCCTGTCTAGGTGATGTCTCCCATTCATCTGAACAGACCTTTTCAGAAGATGTCGCATGCACTACAGAGGAGGCTTTCCTGTCTGGAGTAAGAGGGTCTTACACAAGGGCCACATTTTTGACTTACATGCGGGGCATGGATCAACAGTTTCAGCTGAGGTATTTTTAATATACTTATTCACAGACCTGTTCTTACACTGTGGGATTGGACTTGTCATTAAAAGAGATCAATATTTGGCTTCTTTCCTGATGTACTATCACTCTCTGGAAAAGTCTTTTCTGTGATGCATGATTAGCCTGGCTGCTATTCCAGTACTTATCACCGCTGATCAGCCAGGTAGCAGATAAAGTGGGGAGCTGGGTAGACTGAATTGGGAGCAATGTGGATCTGAAGAGTTTGTCCCAAGTTCTTATGCTATTTTTTCATGTCTCATATTCAGCACTGTAGAACTGTGTGGTGGGGAAGAAATTATTGAGGTTTGATTAAAAATAATTATTAATCATTCAGTAGTTCTGCTTTAATTTTGTGGTGCATGCAAAATGGTACACACTGAAAAATGAGGGGGTTGGAGGGGAGAGATATTTTAAAAGAACAGTAAATAGTTCTATAAGTTCATTCAGGGTAGAGGTGAGACAGAGCTCCCTTGCAGTGCTTGTGCGGATTGGTTCTCTTTGATATAATGGCGGAACTGGGACTGCTGTCACTAACCAGATATCTTTCTCTTTCCTCCCTGTATGTCTTTTCCTCCACTCACAACAAAATTTCTTTCCTTTATTCTTTTTTTTCTTTTCTTACACTGAAAGCAGGTGCTGTAGACTTGCAAATCTTCTGTCTTTTTTAATATACAAGGATATTTTTGCAGCTACTTCCAGGTGTAGGAACTACTGCACCTTCTCTTGTTTTAGAAGAGAATCATTAGTCAAAGCCAATAATTGTGTGTTTCATGCAAGTTCCCTTCTCTATAGTCGAAGTTACACATTTTTAAAACAAACTTATCTTGTTTTGTTATTTATAGCAGTTATTTCATAGACGTTTGCTTAAATGTATTAAGGGTATTAAGACAGTTATTAGTAATGAAATACTGATGTCAAATGGCAAATTGAGCTTCTGCAAGTATAAAGGTGCTAGATATGGTCTACAGGGTGTTATCACAAATATTAGTGAAATGTTGAGCACACAAGGACCATCTTATTAGGACAGTAGTGTTGAAATAATTGTTTAAGGGTTTAATTAGCATCAAACAGCATGTGATTGTGTATTGATATCAATTACAAAAAAGTAAGAACTGGTATTTGATAAGCATGGTAACCTGTAGCTTGCTTTTGTCATGCTAATTAAATGACTAAATATCTCCTGGGAGGGATTATAAATGACCAGAAAATCACTAACACATTGGGCATCTTAAGTGAGCTGTAATGTGAGAACTTTGAACTGTGTTGGGGGAACTTGGGTTTTTCCTCACAAATTGAGTCTGTCTTCAGCATGGAAGCTTTGGATAACTAAATACACAACTTCACAAGAGTCATGCTTTTCCTCACTACTAAATTGTTGAGGAAATGGAAGCATAAATATTTACTGATTTGAGTTAGATACAGTAAAGCTGGACCATTCACAAGATTTTTGCCCAATATTCCTAGCAAACGTCTTATCTGAGAGCTGTTACTGGTTGTAGTTTAATATATGTACTTCCATATACACATGTGCCAAGATGTTGATTTAGACCTCTCCATGAAAATTAAGATTTCTAACTTTGTCAAGTGGACCAGTGCCTTAAGACAGAGTACAATTTAAAGACTCAGATGAGAGATGGAATTTAATTTTCTTTTGCAGTACAAGCAGTATATTGTTTTCCCACATGCTCTATAGAAAAAGGACTTAGTTTCAACCTTGAAAATGGTTTCATAGGTATTGTAAATGTGATGAGAGTTGAATATAAAAAGTATATTAATGAGCATTAGGTAAGGGAGCTTCTGAGGCAAGGAGAGAGATCTATGTGCGTGTACTTTGATAAGGCTACTTACTCATCAACTGGTATAAATGAAAATGTGTCAGGAGTTATATTTCAGGCCAAGGCTTAATTGGACCCATTACTCTTTCAGGCTGTAGCATGGAAAGGCAAAGGATTTGTGTTCCTAGAAAACTTAGGAAGATGTTGTCTCTTCTGTCACCTCTATACCTTTCAGTGGTTATGTTTACATATGCATACCTTAGATTTTTTGTATTCTGAATTGCGTTCCCAAGCGCAGACTAGGAATACTCCTCTCTGACCAAGTTCCAGTACAGATTTCTCCCGGATCCTCTATATCATTATTCTCCCTGAATACGAAGAAAGAAGCTCTCAGTCCTGTGACTGACAATGGCCAGAACAAAAGTGAGGTGCCAATGATGCACTGGGTTTGGCTTCCCTTTCCTCTTCTGTCCAGAACTCTTCCTTTCTGCCTGGGGTTTCTCAAGAGAACTGATTGCTGACTTGGAGTGCCTTTTCCCCTTTGTGTTTGCTAGCTCACAATGGCTCTAGCATTTTGGCCTCTGCATCTGCAGTGAAGGATGTGCATGACTTATAATAATATTTCTGAGATAACTTGCGGGGAACAAAGGAGGTATTTCTGTCAAATGACAGATGATGGTGGTATTTGTCTGACTTCACAGCTTCCCTATGTGTGCAGTTATGCAGAGCTATCTTTCAAAATTCCCCTCTTATTAACTTCTTATTCTCCTGAAGGCTGTGTTCTATGGCATATTTGCTCAGATAGTCAGTTCATCTTGCGTATAGCAGTGAGAATAGCTGTATGTTTAGCATTTTGCTTTTTTCCTTTATGAAATGGAATTATATTTATTGTGAAGAGGAAAAAAAAGATGAATTCATCACAATGCAAGAAGGCTTGTCACTGAAATGCTGTAAATGTCAACAAGTGTTGTTATCATGATGTAATGTCAGAATCAACTTAAAATAGCGCTATTACATGCAAATTAAATGTTTCTTTGGGAAATGTTCCCTTCTGCGTCAACTTCATTACCTAAACTGCCTTTGATTACTTTGATGTGTAACATCTCTCTGTAATTGAAATACTTTAAATGAGTGCTACATAATCATTGCTGTGTTTTCACCAAAGGGAAGATAGATGATTGTGCTGCAATGTGTTCATACCTGGTAGCTTTCAGCTATTGTTTGCACCACTGGGGTATTACCATTTATTTAAAACAATCTTGACAGAGGAATAGTCCCGTGGTTGCGAAGATGATTAGAACTGTAGCTTTGAATAAGTTTAAAAAACTTTTTAAAAGTTGTCACTAAGAGTCACTGATCACTTTGTATAGACTATTCCAACCTCTACAGAAGCCAGTAGCAATCTCACTCTTAGTTATAATATCAAACAGAAAGACTGCTAGTGTCATGTGTTTCAGATGTTAAATATGTAATCTGCCAGCAATTCTGTACAGAATGCTGTTTCCTGGTGAGAGAGATTTACCAGATGGAACATCAAAAAGTTATTGTGTATAGTTGGTTTTTTTTTTAAACATTAAAAAAAATCCAGCCAGTCAGGAATTCTTTGGCGTGTTATTTTTTGTCAGAGAAGCTTGCATGGAGCTGTGGCTCAGCTGGTACAGTTCTGTCTTCACTGAAACATTCTGTGAAATGATGTTGATTCACTGGTACATTGCTTTAGAGAAGAAATAAAAGCAATCTGATGTTGCAACATTCTATTTAAATGTTTCTTAAATTATGTTTTCTTTTCTTTTAGCTGCGATCTGAATGTTTTGTCTTTAGATATACTGATACAGGCTGGAGAAGTAAAAATCAAAATAAGGCTTTCCAGTTCTCCTGCAAAAATATTTTGATTAGTCAAAAATGAATAAAGATAATCCCTTCTTGCCTTCCCACCTGCAATTTGTCTTAAAAATGTTTAAGCTTTTGGGTTTTTTTCTATATGACACAAAGGAAGATATCTGAGATAAAGAAAGCTTCTGTTGTCTTAACTGTTGCTTTCTGCTTTGTCTTATCTGAGCTCTTCTAATATGTGACTTTGCACTGTTACATGAACATATTTAGAATACATAATTGCTGTTACTATTACAGCTAAGTCTGGTATACACTGTAAGAGAACCACGTAAGACTTTCTTCTGTCAGCTTGCAGACTATAAGCAGTTGTGTGGCCCTTCATTTCTTACCCCAGACATCCTGCAGACCAGACTTGCAACCCCTGTCTCTCATGGGGAGTTTTCAGAGTACTTGAAAAATGTTATCATGAGTTCTTTTGAGCAAAGAATTATCCAAAATGAAGTAAAGATCTCAGACTCTTCACTATCCTAGGGAAAAATCTTACCCTCTGAAAACTTTGGAGAAGCACTTCTGCTTGCAGCAAACATATTTCTTCAGTTAATTACCTTATGTTACGTGACATTACTGTATCTTTGAGCATCCAATCTCACGTTTGCATTGTTGGTGTAAGCTCTGTATTCATCAGAGTCTCAGCTTCTGCTAGTGGCTCTATAGGAATTGTTGGGGAGGGTAGAAGCCACTTTGTAAACTGATAGAGGTAATAAACTAACAAAGGTGGTAATTCTAAAGCTGGAGAGTAGAGATGGTGTGAATATCCTGAGCCCATTTGATTTATGTGGTACAGGTCTGCAACTGCCGTGACTGTAGCCCTATGGAAACAGGGTGGAATGACAGAAGCAAGTGCCATTTCAAATAGCCTTGCTGCCTACAAGATGAGACAGCCATGCAGTGCAGCACTTTGTTAACAAGCTTTTCCTTTCCGTTTTAGATGAAGATGAGGGATTTTTAGAGCCTTGCATGTTGCAGTTCTTTTCCTACCTGTCACATCCTGATCCACCTTAGGAAAGGAGCCCCTTTTCCATTATGTTACAGATATAAATGGTGCTGGATGATGCTGGGATCTTGGCTTACCTGCAATTTTTCGGCAGCACTATTTCCACTGGAACTTGCATGTAAATTAAATGTGCCAATGCTTTTATTTTTGCTTTCAGTTACCTCTTTTCCTTATTGTACATGATGTATGTCAAAGTAATAGCAAGACAGTTCTCAGAATTGGTAAAACTGAGCTCTTTTGGGGTGGGGAAAGAGCAATACGTCTTAACCCAACTGCTGATCATTTTGCTTTACCAGAAGTCACTTTTCAAGGTCATACCCTGTTTACCTGGATGTATATGTGCTTTAGCTACACTGTGAACTGGCTGCATGAGGCATACAGTTTTAAAAAGAATCCCAGTGTCCCATCTACTAATGGAAAACATGGGGTGGTGGTGATGTGATGACATTAAGAATCCATAGTTTCTCAGCTTTTACTTAGAGGAATGTGTTAAACTTGTGTTTCTGCCTTCAGCAGAGTGGACCTCAGTCAACAATAGACAACTTATTCATGAATTAGCTACCTCTTCCTCCTGACAGAGATTTCGACTATATCCTTTCCCTGACTTGATCCTGGGAAGGGGCTGGTGGTGCACTGCAAGGGGGAAACAAAGAGTTGAGGCCAGTGAGAAAGGCCAAGTTGCACCCTCCAAAGTGTTTATCCAACTGTGGGCTTTATTATTAACTTATTAATTAACTTAACTTCATTAATTTATCAGAAATGCAACTCTGTTCATAATCTTTCAGTTTAGTAGTAGCAGCAATATCTTAAACAGATAGGGGAGAAGTAAGTAGCAAAAGATGTGGTGATGCCATATCAGGACAGACTGAGTATTTTAGTGATTTGTCATAACAAAGAATGCTTGTTAGAAAATTCTAATTAAATGTAGTATTGTGTTGAGGTGATGAAATCGACTTACCAGGAAAAACCTTTCCTTTTACGAAAGTGTCATTTAAACTGAGGGAAGGGCAGAGACTACCATTTAGGTCCCTAAGGATTTGTTTGAATGATATAGACTAACACTATAAAACTCATTAAGCAGTTCTGTCAGAAAAGAAGATAAAAAATGCTTTGGTAAGAGCTGGACAAGATTCTCTTACCTGACAGTAAGATTTTTATTTCTTGTGCCACCCTCCCCACCCCAAGCTACAAGAACAAAGTTTGGAGAAACTGATTTGCAGGTTGGGACGGCTCTGCTTCATTATCGAGTTAAGATCCATTTAATGCAGAGTTATATTCCAATAAGCATGTAAAAAGCATCTCTTCAATACAATCTAATTATGTTCTCTGTTTTCAAGAGCAAAATAAACCAGGTTTAACATTTTCTTGTCCTGCATCCTATACAACATGTACTCCAGCATAGGAATAAATGATTGCTCAAAACCAGTAGAAAAGAGTGAAAGACCTGCCATCTGAAAAATGTAGCTGAATAATGAGTGATCCATGATTTTTAAAAATAACAATTAGTTCTCTCAAGCCCAGTAAGCAGCAGCCTTTCTAAATAAGTTTGCCCTTGAGCTAAGAGTAAAGGTGATGAATTGCATAAAGGGTGTCTTTTCAGTTTTAAATATTTGAAGATCAACATGTGAAAAAAAAAGAATAAATTCCTGAAAATAAGCTACCAAAAAGCAAACAGTTTTCCATACTAACAAACAAAGCTCTAGGATAGAAAATCAGCTTGTTTTTCTTGTCCATGCTTGCTTTTATTTCACTGGCATAGATTTCTCTATTTGACGTATCATTTGAGAAACTCCAAACCATAAACACCTTGATCTCCTGTTTGTGCTCCCTCAACTTTTCACTGAAAAGTGAAGCGTTCACTGCAACTTATTTATAAATACAGGCAAGGATTGATAAAAGGAACCAAACCCTCAGCTTACAAAAACACACCTGCAGAAATTGTCCTCCAGAAACATCCACAAAACCCAAATCCCTGGTACCTACCTCTTCTGAGTGGTGCCACTGGAGCAGATTTCTGAAGCTTTACTTTTTCTGGTGAACAAGTAGTCATCTAATTTTGTTGCATTTATTTGATTTGACAATACATGTTGCAGCATGGGGACCCAGTTAAAACACCTTGTGCCTTCTGTCTTGCCCCATTGCTGGATCTCTTTTTGGGGACTAGGGTGTGGGTTTTGGTGGAGAAGGAGGATGTACATCTAAGTTTTGGCTTTCTGTGGAATCTGACCATATCTAAGGAAGATGTTGTGTGAAAAAGTTTGTAACCCTTGAAGTAAAGCTGCCTTAAATGTTGAATCTGAACTTAAATGTGCCGTGTCTGGAGTTAACTTTTGTTGCTTGAATATTAACATGTTCAGTTCTGTTATGAAAATATATCCATCTTTCGGTGTAGTCTTATTAGATATTATTCCAAGGATAAATTCTTGATAGTGTTGAGGCTACTAGTGGAACACCTATTACACTTCTTTGGTCATGATCCATCAGCAGCTTATTCTGCATTTTACTGACACTAGATGGCATTTAAGGCTTTCATAATCTCTGGAAGCCTGTATAATGTCTAGTGATTCTTCTTTCTAGTAGCCCTGTTTTAGGTAAAGATATGGTCCACTTCTGTGCCTTTTTTTGCTAATAGAAATTGAAATTCTACATGCTAGATTGTTATTCACTGGATTTAGCACTACTCGCTGGAATCCAGGTGTGTTTTCCCTGCTTCACTCCTCTTAGTCATCCAATACGTTATGAAAATGTTTAGCCTGCTATGTCCTCTGCTGTGTTCCCTGTTCTTCCAGTAGCTCTTACAAGGCAGTTGTTATCCATCATGATTTACAGGAAAGGGAGCTCATGTGTAATTTTATTAAGCCCATATTTATTTCTAAGCCCTGGCTTTTAATTTGAGACACCATTTCTTCCTCTGCTGTGGTTTTGAAGCTGTCCTGCATTGAATGCATTGTCCTGCATTATGGTTGGACTAGAAGATCCGATGGGTCCCTTCCAACCTGTTTATTCTGTGGTTCTGTGATTCTGTGACCTGATACTACCTCTTCCTTGACTACCTTTCTCCAATTCAGTCTGATGCAAAAAGTGTGCCAGGACTGCAAAATTGCTGTTGAAACTTGAGATAGGTAAAGTCCAAAGACATGTATTATTAATATTCCTTCAATATTAGTCATGATGAAGTGGAAGTCTAGAGAAAGATGAAGGCTCTCTGCAGATTAACATCATCTAATAACCCTCAGTTCAAACCAAGCACTTCGCTGATGCAGTTTTCCCACACAATATGTTTCTCAGTCAGGTTACAGGTGTCTCCTCAGGCCTAACGCAGCTGGTAAGCTTGTGTTTCAGCAGCCTCACTGTTCTGTTTCCTGCCTTCCCTGTGACTGTGACAGCTACTTATACAAGCGGATATTATTAATAATACAAGACAAATAATGAAATAATGTCAATATAGGAGACAGGAAACTCTTGCTTTCATTTTTCTAGTCTCATGTTAGTGCTTTGGTTCACTGAGGTTAATATTTCCCTGCACTGTGCTGCAGGCTGAAGGTGCTTGGTGAGAATGCCTAATGTTTCTGCAATCAGTTTATGGAGATTACCCTGTGTTTCTGGAAAACATGAGGTAATTTCTTTCAAAGCCTTCTGTGTTTTGGACTACAATCTTACCCTTATCCTGAAAGTATCTATCTTCTGGTTTCTTTGTGCAAGAAACCTATTTACTCCACTTTCAGTTCTAAGATCATAAGAAAAGGTTTGCTGCTTACTGTGCCATGTAATAACCTCTTCTTGTGGGAACCTGACGTTTGCCCCACCCTCGCAGACTTGAATGTAATTCATAAAAGCTTGTAAGGATTACAGCTGAGGCTGTAGTTCAGCTAAGAGCCCTGTCCCAAGCTCTGTCCCAGGCCCCTGTCTTGTTTCTGATTCCAGTCAGAATGTATCCCCCCATAGTTAGGATCAGTGGTGCCCCTGGGTGTTGTTCCTTCCCTCCCTTGCTTAGCTTATTTGGTTTGTTTGCTTTTAGATGTTCAGGTCATTTAAATATCTTCACAGGAAGCTCTGAAAGCATCCAAATGCCCAGAGGCTTCTCAAGTCAGGACTAGTACGGACAGTGCAGCCCATCAGGCAGTGTTGTACCAGGCTATAATTAACTCTGAAATTTCATGAAAAAGGGAGTGTGCTTCTAAATGTTACTTATAAATGCAAGAAGCCAAAGACTGAATTACAGCCTAGAACATCAGTCTTCTATCAGTGTGTTTGTGCTTAAAAATATATAAGTAGCTTACATAACTATTTATCAATACAATGAAGGCTGCTGCAACTTATTCTTAAGTTAGACTTGACATTTACAGATAGAAATTTGCTTCTGACGTAGCAAAGTGATTACGGTATTTGTGTGACACGGGGAAGAACAGGATTACAGTAATCTTTTCTTGTTTTATAGCCTTATGTAGGAGGAAAAAGATTGTAACGTGCTGCCGTAGGGACATGGAAATAATGGGGAAATTATGTGCAACATTGTGAATGATGACCTGGTGTACATTATAATATTATTGCCCTGTTGCTTTTGCCATGGAACTGATTCTGTTTTGAACCACTGAAGTAGTTCTTAAAATCACTTATTTGCTTCTATGTGTATGGACAGCAGCAGTTTGAGTAAAATCAGGCATTCCAGTAGCGTGAAGGAAGAGACCTGGCTGTTTATTAGAAACACACACTTTGAAATAACTGACAAAGGCATCCTATTACTTGAATGTGTACTTCCTTGTTTTTTACCCTTAAAGAAGTCAGTCAGGAAGTAGGGAGGCATTAGCATTAGAAATGGTATTGACAAAGAAGGAAAAGGGCTAGAATGATTTATTTTTAACTTTTTATTTAATGAAAAACTGTAGATGCATTTTGTTTTCCTCAATATTCAGCCTTGTTTTACTGGGTGCTTCAAATGAAGAGTGCAAAGCCTTTGATCAATGGATCAGAAAAGGATGCCTGGTTTTAGAGAAGGAAAAAATCTTCTTCCTTGTGGAAAGCTCCTTTGTGAGTTTTGACAGCAGAACTTACCAGGGAATCGTCCCAATTTCTGTTCACTTTCTGCTGGAATTGCATTAACAAAGCTAGTACTCAGCTGAGAGTTTCCTCCAAACCTGCAGAATTGTTGCCTTACAAGCATCTGAGTTTACTTTTGTGAACAAAATCTCCCTCCCTTCTTTACTGTGACTTAAAAGCAAGCAGGGATACCCTAAGTCAGAGGGTAGCAGGAAAAGCCGTTTGTCCCACGTACCTAACAGTGAGCTTGTCATTTGGAACATGATCATTAACTATAGCCTTAGCATGAATTTTCCCTACATTGTCTAGAGGGTTTGGCTTTTTCTTTCTTCTTTCCCAGCTGGAAAGATCCTTGCAAACTTCTAATGTAAAATCCAACCATGTGGCAGGCGTCCTAGTCAGCAGATCCCTAAAGTGAGCCAGCTCACCCAGAAGTTACATGGAGGTTTTGATGATAGCTCAGTCTTCAGCTAATACTGCTAACCTAATGGTTTTCCAGCAGACCTCTGCTTGTCTTGAGGAGGGCATGTGTATTGTTTGGCTGCATTCATCTAAGGGACTTGTTCTTTCGGAGACTGCAAGGCAGCAATGTGTTACTGCAACGTACTTGCTGGGGGCTGCTTACATCACTGATGAAGCAGTGTGGATGTTGCTACCTCTGCTTTTGGAGCTGGATGGAGACTGACTTATGAAGAAAGCACTCTGGGGTAGAGGGTCGGGGTTCTTGTATTAACACTATAAACTGCTGCAGACCTCTGCTAGGTCAGTGGTGTAACTTTTCTTCAAGGTTGGGGTTTTTTTCGATACTTGGGAGAACATTTGAAACAGGAGTGTTAGTGAGAAGTCCAGAAGACTGACAGCCAGAATGGAAAATCAGACTATAATAATTGATGGAAGCATTGTGAATATTTAAGAATCTTGTTACCTTGGTGATTTAGCAACAGTGAACTGAAGTGCAGGAGTGAGAATAAAAGTAGCTTGTAAATGTGAACAGGTCTAATCAAATCTGAAGTGAGGGACACTTATGTCTAAATGCAGCATAACCCAGGGGAGCCTTGCAGTTTCTGTTAAGAAAATGGTTAATGAAAATTCTCAGCAGCACAAATTAGGGACTGACGTGATACATGAGAAATTTTCCCCCTGTAGCTCCAATGCCATCTCTACTGCAGAACCTGTTAAACGCGTCAGGCACTTCGTGGGTTTCCTTTTTATGTCAAGTTGAAGACAAGGATCTTTAAATCTCCAGGTGTCACAGGTATCAGGGTTGCTCTGGGTTCCTTTCATAGGTATTTAATAGTTCTTCTGCAGTACAGAATAGACTGAATTAAATTTTTTCCTTTTCATATTACACATTATTTCTTTACTTCACATGCCTCGTTACTGTTGTGCAGCACAGGTAAATTAGTATTTTGCTCTTTAGTGAAGATCCGGTTAGTTCAGACACTTAAGGGGGTGACAACCTTGAGATTATTCTGAAACTGAAGGCTTCCACAGAAAAGAAGTCATGGTTCAGAAAGTTCCAGGTCAATTGTATTCAGTAAATTAGACTGTTTTGCACTGCTTTTTACTTGGCAAAAAAATCCACTAGCTGAGAATTGAATCAGAGGTGTTTTGTTTTCTTTATTCTGCCTTTGGTGTTGTGTATAGCTTCTGTTCTATTATAGGAATAAACTAAATCTGTGACTGAGCCATTGAAGTAACAGATCTTCAGGGGATTTTTTTTTGGTGGAAATTTTACTAAGGGATGTAAATTTGACTTTTTCCTTGAAGGGTGTTTGCAGATTTTTAGAAGTTTTTGAAGCTACCTCTTGCTTCCAGTTATTGCAACTGGTTTCAGGATGAAAACCAGGCACCTTTGAAGTGTAGAGAATTCTGAGCTGCAGACTTGTTCCCGAGTATAATTGCAATGTCACTGGAAATAGCAGGACAGGCACTGGTGAGACTAGCTGCCTCTTTTCCCATATGGTTCCCAACTTAGACATGTCTAAAACTTTGCTTGGAGTATAGTAGGAAGTGTTAAGGTCACATTTCACATTGGGGCCCAGCAAAAACAAACAATTAGCCAGCGCAAAGAATGTGGCATTGTAAGGCAGAGATAAGGGGGGAAGAAGGGACTAAAAGGGGTGAAACCGCAGGCTTGAAGATTGCTGGACTGAGACAGCTGTGCAAATTTGGTTGATTTATTACCTAGCTTGTTAAAGTCTGTACAGTTATTGCATGTGTCTGTGTGATTATAAATATCCCCACAGCACCTTGGTTCAGGGTCCTCCTCCTTTGACTGGGGGGACCCTGGTTGGTCAGCTTTTTGATTTCCTATGCACATTTAATCATTTAATAAACATTTATGTTGCTAGCAACTCTTCCCTCATTTTCTTAGCATCTCGGACGCTAACATCTGGGGGCTCATCTGGGATTTGCTAACAACAAGACAAGAGATGTGATTTCAAATTCTGAAAATCAAGCTTCCTTGAGGAAGGTGAGTAAATCTGATATCTGATTCCACTCTGTAAGTCTGTGGAGCTCCAATCTGTAGGCTCACTAGGGAAGAAACTGGATGCAGTATTGCTTCCCCTGAGCCTGAGCCAGAGCTGGTGCGGGGATGACCTGCCACTCTCTGCGAGGGTTGGTGGTCAACCTCTCCTTGATCTGAATCTGAGAGGGATGGTGGGGGCTAGTCCTCAACCTCCCCTCGCTCTGAGTCTATCCTGGTTTTTATCAGTATTGAATTTAGATGCTTGTTTCTGGTATCGCATTGGGCATGCTGGATTTGTGGTATTATAATGGTAATTGTATTAATTGTTGTGTTTTGGGTTTTCTTGAAATACGAAATGGGACAAGGCAAAAGTAAAACAGACATCAGTCCACTTGAATTGGTAATTTGGCATTTCAAAGATTATCAAAATAGAACTGCCTCCTTGGGAGATACAGTTCATGTGGGGAAATTAAAAATGTTTTGCCAGCTTGAATGGCCAGTGTTCCAAGTGGGCTGGCCACCAGGAGGAACGTTTGCCCTTCAGGCAATTTATTCAGTCCCAGCAATTGTAATGGACAACCACTCAGATCAGATTCCCTATGTTGTGTTATTTAGCAGAGGAGCCACCTTCTTGGCTCAAACCCTGAGTGCCACCTGAAAATAAAACTGTAACTTTGCCATTACAGCAAGCTCCGAAAACTTCAGATAGGGACCAGGGGGATCGGAAGCCAGTCTTTCCTCCTCCTGAGGAGGATGACCCCCTTCCCCCTCCCCATTATCTGAACCAGACAGATCACCCAGAGCCTGAAAATATAAATGAGGGACTTTTAAGTCCACCAAAACCACAATCTGGGTCAGTATATAATGCGGGGGAAGAGAAAAAGGAGGTGTCCAGACTGCCTGTCCCCCCAAAATTGTATCCAAATCTGTCTGAATGTGTCTTATAAATCTACCGGACACGGAATAAGATTGGAAACCACTCCTGAGCCATTGGCTCTGGTTTTTGCTCCTGAAAAACAGTGCTTCCATCTGACGGGTGAGGGCCACTTGTAGTAGTATATCCACCTTCTTGTCATCTGAAATTTATAATTAGAAGCAGCAGTATAAGCCATTTTCTGAAAATCCGCAGGATTTGACCCGGTTCTAAGAAACTATGTTTTTAACATACGTTTGCCCTTGCCCAAATTTATCTGACCCTAGAGAGTATTTGACACAGAATCAAAGTCCATTCTGCCCCCCTAAAAGAGAAAAGAAGAAAAAAAATGAGGAAAAGCCCAAACCTGCCTCTCCCTCTTGATTGTGAAATCTTCCCCTTTTTTCAGTCTGCAAGAATTAAGAGTTTAAAAAGCTTTCAGAAAGTGTTTGCCCAAGATAAGGATTGGGGACTAGAATGGGGTAGGGTGATTACAGTCTTGTAGTTGATGTATGGAGGAAGCGAGAGCTAAAGAGACAATATTGGTATTAGTGGAGTAAAAAAGACAATTTGAAAATGTGAAATAGTAAAGTTTATCTGCAGAAAGAAGTCTGCTTGTACTTCAGGGAAAATATGCATGTGGAAACAATTTTGTGTATATAAAGTTCTGAAATCATTGATTGGCAGAGGCACTCTAAGGACGTATCCTGAGTCTTCTCCAGCTCTGAATAGAGTGTACCTGCCTTAATGGTTAAATTAAACTAAGTATAAGTTTTTTGTAACCCAGGTGGGACCCTCTCTGCCCAGTTGCGGGACCCATTGGGGCAGGACTCTCTTGGGTACCCCCAGAAGATTTCTCTGGAGAGACTCACTTCCTCAACTGGATCTGCAGGGACAGACAGGAACCCTCAGATAAAAGGGTACATTTTAATTTTTCCCCTTGTGGAGTGACATTAATCACAGAAATTGGAACTATGACACTATATGTAGCTTTGAAGTGAATGTGTGGTCTCTGTATGTTCTGAAGTGAATAAGTTAACGTTGTTGCGTGTGTGTGTTAGTCTTGTGGTGATAATGTGAAAAACCAACTCCAATTATCAATACCAATTTGATTATTAAGAATGAGATATTTGTGCAGAATTGTGTTTGTGTTATGGTAAAAATAATGATGAATCTTGTCCAGATTGTACATGAATTATTGTGGGTAACCAATGGTTGAGATCTGGGTTGTCCTGAACATAAGATCCAGGACAACAAGGAAAAATCTGCCTATGCAGTGCAAGTGATTTGTGATTGGAAACTGCTTATACCTACAGAATACACCAGGATGACAGTTGTTTAGCTAAAACAACATATCTCTATAAGCCTTATGTAGGAAGGGGGCCCATTGTTAAAAGACTTCTGATAAGCAGGACAAGTCATCTGGACCTGTGATAAGAGCGGCCTGAGAGCACGGATGCAGAAGGAAAATAACTGCCCCTATTCCTGGAAAAAAACAAGAAGAGGTTTCTTCTTAAACTCATTAATATGTATAAGCATTTTTGGAATATGTAACAGTTCACTGTATAAAGCTAAGAGGAGTTGCCATGATGGGTACGCATGTTGTTTTGGAGAAACGATTCTCCCGTGCGTCTCAGCGCTGAATAAACATACCTACTTTATAACTTTATAAGTTATGGAGTCTTGATTCCGCGTGTCAGTTGGGGAGCCAAAATACAGAACCCGTAAGATGAGAAGCTGGCAGAGTGACTGTGTTTTAAAAAAAAAAAAAGCAGTCTGGGATATATTTTGGATCATTAAGATCTTAAATCATAAGGGGATCAGTGGTCCACTGAGCGGCGAACAAACAGGTAAACCTTGATAAAAGCTTTTTACTAATCAGTGGTGGCTGGTGTATGAGCTCAATCATGAGAAATGTAGCCATAACACCTTGTTGTAATTAGTGTTGTTCTTGAAGTGTGATGAGAATTGGGAGAAGTAATGTGTGCAGAGCTCTTTTCCAGTTTGCAAAATCACCTGAAGCAGCAAGAGAACGTGTCATGACAATGGAGTCTGAAATTAAGAAACAATCGATGTACATACTGTAAGGAAATCAGAATTGGATGCTGTAACTGAGCTTGAGTGACTGGGGAAATTACCCTGGAGGATACACTGGTTAAAGAATATGAATGAAAAAGTTATGTTCTTGATAGATATGGGAGCCTCTGTATAAACCAGAAACTGATTCCTGTAGATCAAAATGAAATATTGTGATTGTAATAAGAGCTGCTGGCCAAACTGAGAAAGCATTCTTTGTGCAGTCTGTTGAGTATGAATTGGAAAACAAGTGAGTACTCATGGATTTGTTTGTTAGGAGGCCCTAGACCTTAATAAGAGGAGATTTACTAAAGCAGTTAGAGACAGAAACAATACTTGGGGCAGGAGGTACAAAATTTAAAACGAGAGATCATCAACTAATCAAAGTATTGAGTTTGTCTTTAAGACAGGTGGAAAGAACACCAGTAAGAGCAGAAATTCTGGAGCAGGTTTATCCAGGTAAATGGACTTCTGTGATATCTGAAATGTATAATAGAAATGTAGAGCATGAAAAGGTAAATTTGGCCCGTGTCAGGCAACACCCTCTGCAATTAGAAGATTACATGGGAGATAAAAATAATTATTGACAATATGGGTTATTAAAAAAATATAAAGCAGATTATAATGCTCCAATATTTCCTGTAAAAGAAACTAGATAAAAGCTACATCCAGTGGTGGCAAATCCCTATACCTTGCCAACCAATTAAAAAAATCAATTGTAGTTTACTGTACTGGATTCAAAAGATGCCTTCTTCTGCTTGATATTGGCTGAAAGCAAAAAATGACTTGCTTTTGAATAAGAAAACCCTAAAACTGGTAGTAAAATGCAACTAACCTGAACAGTATTGCCTCAAAGTATTGAGAAGAGCTGAACTATTCTTGAGAACCAGTTAGCTTGAGATCTGGAAATATGAGACTGGAACCCTGCTGCAGTATGTGACTTCCTGAGAGTTAAACAAACAGAGGAGGACTGTGAGCAGCGGACCATACGTCTATTAAACTTTTGGGCTTTGCAGGTATCAGGTCTTTCAGCAGAAGGCCCAGCCTATGCAGCGACAACTTGCCTACCTTGGATTCAAGATCTCCAGAAGACACAGACAGCCCAAAAGGAAGCTATTTGCTGGACACTCATACCAGGAATGGTAAAGGAATCCAGAACCTTTCTAGGAATGACAGGTTGGTGTTTAAGTGCTGACACAGCAGCTAAGCCCCTGTAAAAAAGGCTGCAGCCTACTTCTCCAGATACTTGAATGGCCTGGATGCCTACGGGCAGATGCAGCTGCAGTTCTGGATATACAAGAGGCCTGAGAATTCACTATGGGCCAAAAATGACTGTCATGGGGTCAAGCACAGTCTCAGAAGTGTTGGGGTGGAAAGGTCACTGGCTTTCCCTGTCTAGATCAAGATGTGAATATAATCACCACTAACACTGTGAATCCAGCATCTTTCCTTAGGGGAGCTGCTTTAGAACCAGTGAGAGGTGGAAGATTCCTGGTACACTGACAGAATCAGGTTTGTGAAGCAAGGACATAGTAAGGCTAGATATGCAGTGGCTACCACCAGAAAAGTGATCGAAGCCAAATCATTACCCAGGAATATCAGGCCAGAAAGCTGAAATAATCCCCTCAACTCAAGTGCTGGAATTGGCAAAAAGAACACACACTACAAAGGTCACCAGAGAGGTAATACTGGCTGGAAAATTAGTAGCAAATTGGCAGGAGATTTTGAGGCCAGGATGGTTGCAGAAAAATTCAGGAATAAAATCTGTTTTGATTCCAGATGGTAAACTTCAAATCCCTGATTCTGATTTAAAATTGAATAAATATTCAAGGGAAGATAGAAAATTGATTATCAATAAAGCAAGAAGACAAAACAAACCTTTTGAGGCATGAATAATAGGAATGCAAATAGATTTTTCTGAATTCCCAGTAAAATGGGGGGAGCACATTGGTGTTCATTAACATTAACAGGTACTTTCTCAGGCTGGCCAGAAGCTTTGTTGGTTAAAATTACACCTTGTTTAGAGTGCCTGCAGTAATATTGTCAGGTAGAAGTATGCATTTGTGCTAAAATGGTAAAATATTAATGACATTTTAAGAACTGATTGGCAGTTACATTCTCCATGCTGATCACAGGCCTGAAGCCAGGTGGAGAAAATGAATCATCGGGTTGTTGCTGATAAAACAGCAATCAGATAAAATTTGTCAAGAAGCCAATCTATATTGGCATCAAGCACTTCTTTTGGCCTTGCTTAGGTCTTGAAATAATGACAGTAAAGCATTAGCCCTGTATACCAATTACAGTATACAGGAGAAGATCTCACAGAAGTAGGTGAGAATTTGTTTAATCAGCTAACAACACCAGCTGAAGTTGTTTGAGAAACAAACAAAAGAAAAAGAAAAAGCTGCATGGCATAGAAGTTTAAAATCAATCTGTACATCCCTTTATATCCAGAGATGAGTTTATTTGTTAAAGATTGTACAGGAAAACCACTGGAAGAACAGTGAAATTGACCATACAAAGTATTGTTAACAGCCTCCACAGCTGTTGGGATAGAAGAACTTGGATCAAGTGAAGAAAATCACCTACTAGTCAGTGGACAACAGAATGCTTAACATCTTTAAAAATTAAGGCTAACTAAAGTGTAACTGTAATATTATTGTTAATGTGTCCATTAAGAGAAGCCTTATTTTCCCATAGGTGGGATGCCTCCTTAAATATTTGGAGAAACTTGTTTGTATAATGTACACCATGTATTTTAAGAATCCCCACAAGCATTCAAACCTTTGGAAACTACATTTGGTTGTCAAAACTGCCACATGAATCTGAAATTACACAGGCTTCCTTTTAACACCAGGAATAGCCATGCCCATGAATTGTAATATGTATTCATAAGTATGCAAGGCATCAGTATTAAAAAATAAAACTGAAATGAATTATCTGTTATTAAGATACCATAAGTAATTTTCTGACTTTGAGGGCATGAGTTGTTCCAATTTGACCAATCAGTCTAGCTCCTAAACTTGCCCTGGTTGAAACAATCTTTTCTCAGTGTTATAACATTGGAACTATCAGTTTTGTTAACCCTTATAGTGTACCAATGTGCATTTTGGTGTTGTCAGTAAAAAGCTATTAGACATGAAAAAGAAATCAGATCAGACATGCAGTAGAGTCAGAAAAGATTAGAGAGCCTCTTACGCAGGGAAAAAGAGACAAGAATCTGGAATTTGGTACGAGCATATATTTAATTGGTCTCCCTGGCTAACAACACTCATAACAGTGCTAGCAGGACCCCTCATGTTGCTTCTATTGCTATTGTTAATAGAGCTGAGTCTGATAAATGCCCTCATGAAATTCGTACAGGACAGGATAACAGAAGTAAAAATGTTTGTTCTGACTAGATCTGAACCCCTAGACTCACAAGAAATAGAGTCAAAGATTTGACTCAGTACCAAAAGAAAGAGGGAAATGTTAAGGTCACATTTCACATTGGACCCCAGCAAAAGTAAGCAATTAGCCAGCGCAAAGAATGTGGCATTGTAAGGCAGAGATAAGGGGGGAAGAAGGGACTAAGAAGGGTGAAACCGCAGGCTTGAAGATTGCTGGACTGAGACAGCTGTGCAAATTTGGTTGATATATTATCTAGCTTGTTAAAGTCTGTACAGTTATTGCATGTGTCTGTGATTATAAATACCCCCCCATCGCCTTGGTTCAGGGTCCTTCTCCTTTGGCTGGGAGGAACCTGGTTGGTCAGCCCTTTGACTTCCTATGCACATTTAATCGTTTAATAATCATTTATGTTGCTAGCAACTCTTGCCTCATTTTCTTAGCATCTTGGACCCTAACAGGAAGAAACTATTCTCCCTCAATTTATTTCATAGAATCATAGAACAACCAGGTTGGAAGAGACCCATCGGATCATCAAGTCCAACCATTCCTATCAAACACTAAACCATGTCCCTCAGCACCTCATCTACCCGTGCCTTAAATACCTCCAGGGAAGGTGAATCAACCACCTCCATGGGAAACCTATTCCAATGCCCAATGACCCTTTCTGTGAAAAACTTCCTCCTAATCCCTAGCCTAAATCTCCCCTGGTGGGGCTTGAGGCCATTCCCTCTTGTCCTGTCCCCTGTCACTTGGGAGAAGAGGCCAGCTCCCTCCTCTCTACAACCTCCTTTCAGGTAGTTGTAGAGAGTAATGAGGTCTCCTCTCAGCCTCCTCTTCTCCAGGCTAAACAACCCCAGCTCTCTCAGCTGTTCCTCATAGGGCCTGTTCTCCAGCCCCTTCACTAGCTTTTTTGCTCTTCTCCCCAGGAGTTTTTTTCTGCCAGGACTCTGATAATACCAGTTGCCACTTCACCAGCTTTGTTGCTCTTCTCTGGACTCACTCTGGAGCCTCAATATCCTTCTTGTGGTGAGGGGCCCAGAACTGAACACAGGATTCAAGGACTCACTAGTGCCGAGTACAGAGGGACAATAACCTCCCTGGACCTGGTCGTCACACCGTTTCTGATACAAGCCAGGATGCCATTGGCCTTCTTGTGCACCTAGGTACACTACTGGCTCATGTTCAGTTGGCTGTCAACCAACACCCCCAGGTCCCTCTCCTCCTGCCAGGCTTCTCCCAGTCTGTAGTTCTGCATAAGGTTGTTGTGCCCCAAGTGCAGGACCCAGCATTTGGCCTTGTTAAACCTCATGCCATTGGACTCAGCCCAGTGGACCAGCTTGTTCAGATCCCATTGCAGAGCCTCCCTACCCTCTAGCAGATCCACACTTCCACACAGCTTAGTGTCATCTGCAAACTTGCTAAGGGTACACTCGATACCTTCATCCAGGTCATTGATGAAGACATTGAACAGGGCTGGACCCAGCACTGAGCCCTGGGGAACCCCACTTGTCACTGGCCTCCAGATGGACTTAACACCATTTCTCACCACTCTCTGGGCCCGGCCATCCAGCCAGTTTTCTACCCAGGAGAGTGTGCGCCTGTCCAGGCCAGAGGCTGACAGTTTCCGTAGCAGAATGCTGTGAGAAACTGTGTCAAAGGCCCTACTGAAGTCCTGAAAGAACACACCCACAGTCTTTCCCTCGTCCAGCAGCCGAGTCACTTTGTCATAGAAGGCGAGAGAGAGGAATTTATTTTTACAAAACACCCTAACATTATGGTCTGCAATATTTCTACTTCACAAGCCTTCCTGTGATGGAGATGTGTTTTAATCAAGTCCCTGTAGACGGAATATTTCCTGTATTGAAGAAGACGGGAAAATCTGTGTCCCATTTCCATTCTTACAGCTCAAAGAAACTGAGTTGATTAAAATTTCCTTATATATCTTGCAAAAACTGAAGAAAAGCAGTATCTGGTTTTAATTGGTGATGCCAGGGGCTGCATTGTCTATGATGGAAAAAGGATGGTCTTGGAAACTCTGACTGCAAAATCTGTAATTTGCATCATTGCATTCATGTGCTTTTTGCCCTTCAAGTTCCCAAAAGAACAAGAAAAAACATGCCCTTAAGACACCAGTTAAAAGTCACGAAACATCATCTGTACTTTAAGTCATTAGTAGGCATTTCTATTATGGCATAATTATTGACTTTTATATAGTATGACTGTTATGAACAGGACTTGCTGAACTGGTGCAGTAGTCAGCAAATTTAAAAATCCTCTTATCTGACCTATTTCCATCAGCAGAAGCCAATTGTGTAGTAACAATAAGATTTTAAATTCTTATAAAAGGAAGAGGGGGCAAAAGTAATTAGTAGAACACGTTGTTAATTTCCCCCTGCACTCTGAAAAACTGAGAGCCTAGCTGTAACAAAAATCCCCTGTAATATTTCAATTTCTTTACAATTGCTCCAGTTTCCCAATAGCCCATCTAATCCTGTTGCGCAGAATGTCCATTACACAGATGCATCAGAGGATGATTCAAAATCTCTGTAATGGAGATAACTACTTAGTAGCAGCTTTTCTTCTTGTTCAAGGGCAACTGTTGCTGAGAAGCAGCAATTTTTTTAGTCCTACAGGCTGAATGTGTATTACAGCATGGAACAGGCTGCCCAGGGGGTGGTTGAGTCCCCATCCCTGGAGGTGTTTAGAAGATGCATAGATGAGGTCCTCAGGGACATGGCTTAGTTACGGGTAGGAATATTTGGACTCTGTGATCCAAGTGGTCTTTTCCAACCTAGCGATGCTTTGAAATGAAAATAAATACAGTGGAAGCACTAATTTGGTTTTAACTATGGGGTTGCTACTGCAAAGCTATAAATTAGACCAGGGTAGTTAGGTAGGAAGAAATAAAGCAAGATAGGTAGAGTCCTTGGTAACAGGAAACAGGAACAGGAAAGCTCAGCCTCTAGTAATTGAAGTACATCCCACACTGGCCTTGTCTTCTGCTCTCAGCTGCTAATTAACAGAGGTTGGCAGGAAGATGGGAAGAGCAACTTGCACAGGAGTTCACTGTCCTAGCTCAGCAGGAAACACATTTTTGCTAATGTTTAAATACCTGATCTTCCAATCTTGGTCTGGAAATTTGTAGCTGATGCCTGTGACACGTTTTTCTGCTAATGGTACTTGGAGAAATCCATATATCACCATGTGATGGTGTCTCCAATAAATGTCCTATGTTTTTTTAACCTTCAACTGCTCCAGGCTTCTGAACCTATCTTGGTGACTCAAAGTTGTTAAGGACCTGAAATTCTACCATCTTGCTCTGCCCAGGCAGTGAGAAGTTTGGAACTCATTGGCCTAATCAATCTTGTAATGCCATCTATTTTTTTAAACTTCTGTTTTATTTTCTTATGGATAGAGACTCCTTTTCAAGAATTCATGCAAGGCCAGGAGACACTAGACTGAGAAATGAAGAAAAAAAATGCAGAAAATGTTCTTAAAAGGACCCAACACCTAAAAGAGATAAAAAGGAATATAGTCAGCTGGTATTTTACTAAATGGCTTGCTGCCAAAGGATATATGATGGGCAAATCCCACTGAACAGAGAGAGAATCCATTTCTTTTGATTTAGTGTTGCAGTAGAAAGAACTGCTAGAGATTAAAATACAGGTAGTGTTCTGCTCCATCCCCAGGCTACATGGAGTGGACCTGCAGATCACTAAGAAGGACTCAATTAATGCCTGGCTCCGAACCTGGTGTGAGGAAAAGGGCTTTGGGTTCTTTGATCACGGGGTGGTTTGTGCACCCTCTGACATGGGTGCAAAGGTAGGGGCATGTGGGTCTCCTAGCGGGGCTAACGCCCTTGCTAAAAATTTAGCTAAGCTCGTAAATCGAGCTTTAAACTAAATGTGAAGGGGGAGGGGATTAAGTCCAGGCTAGGCAAGTTCGTGCCTGGATGTGGGCCACTAGAGTTTAGGAGGGGGCGTGCTGGTGAGGACCACCAACACGTCACCGCACAGGAAGTGGGGGAGGATGCACCCTGGATCAGCAAGGGAGATATAGGTATTCTGGTACCAGTTACTCCAGTTAACAGGCAATTGGGTACAAGCACTGTCCCCTCTAAGAGGGCTGAAGGCTCGGCTACTCAGCTGAAGTGCATTTACACCAATGCACGCAGCATGGGGAATAAGAAGGAAGAGTTGGAAGCCGTTGTAGGGCAAGGAGCCTATGATGTCGTTGCCATCACGGAAACGTGGTGGGATGACTCATATAACTGGAGTACAGCTTTGGTAGGATATAAACTCTTCAGGAGGGTTAGAAAGGGTAGGAGAGGAGGTGGAGTAGCCCTCTTTGTAAGGGAGGACTTGGACACCACTGAGATGGACTGTGGAGATGAGGAGATTGAGTGCCTGTGGGTTAAGATCAAGGGAACCCATAAGAAGGGAGATTTTGTGATGGGAGTCTGTTACAGGCCACCCAGCCAAGGAGAAGCAGCTGATGAGCTCTTCTATAAACAGCTGGGGTCAATCTCCAAGTCAATACCTCTTGTCCTTGTGGGAGACTTCAATCTCCCTGATATCTGCTGGGAGTACAATAGAGCAGAAAGGAAGCAGCCTAGGAGGTTCCTGGAGTGTGTGGAAGACAACTTCCTTGCACAGCTAGTGAATGAACCTACGAGAGAAGGTGCCCTCCTGGACTTGCTGTTTGTCAACAGAGAGGGCCTTGTGGGGGCTGTGACAGTAGGGGGTCACCTAGGACTTAGTGATCACGAGATGATAGGGTTTTCTGTTCTAGGTGATGTGAAGAGGGTGGTAAGCAAGACAGTAGCACTAAATTTTCAGAGGGCAGACTTTGAACTCTTTAGAAGGTTAGTTGGCAAAGTCTCCTGGGAGACAATACTTGAGGGCAAGGGAGCCCATGAGGGCTGGGAGCTCTTCAGAAAGGAGATACTAGCAGCCCAGGAGAAAGCCATCCCCGTGTTCTGGAAAAAAAGGCCGGTAGGGGAAAAAAACAGCTTGGTTGAGTAGAGAAATCTTGAGTGACATTAGGAAAAAAAGGAATATTTATAGGCTCTGGAAGAGGGGACAGGCCTCTTGGGTAGACTACAGGAGGGTAGTGAGGCTGTGTAGGGAAAAAATCAGAGGCGCTAAGGCTCAACTAGAGATCAGATTGGCTAAGTCTGTAAAAGACAACAAAAAATCTTTCTATAAATATATAAACAATAAAAGGAGGACAAAGGAGACCATACAGTACCTTTTGGACACAGAGGGAACAACAGTGACAGTGGATGAGGAGAAGGCTGAGGTACTTAATGCCTTCTTTGCCTCAGTCTTTAATTGTAAAGAAAGCTGTTCCTTCTTTGTAGAAACCCTGGAAATAGAGGAGCAATACGAGGCTCCCATAGTCCATGAGGAGGAGGTCAGAGCCCTGCTTGGCCAACTAGACACCCACAAGTCTATGGGGCCAGACGGGATTCATCCTAGGGTATTGAAGTTGCTGGCGGATGTATTGGCCAAACCCCTTTCCATCATCTTCCAGCACTCCTGGAAGGCTGGGGAGGTACCTCTGGACTGGAGGCTGGCTGATGTAGTTCCCATTTACAAAAAGGGTAGCAGGGAGGATCCAGGGAACTACAGGCCAGTCAGTCTGACCTCAGTGCCAGGGAAAGTCATGGAACAGGTGATCTTGAGTGCTATCATGAAGCACTTGCAAGAGAACTGGGTGATCAGGCCCAGTCAACATGGGTTTACCAGAGGCAGGTCCTGCCAAACCAACCTGATCACCTTCTATGACAAAGTCACTCGGCTGCTGGACGAGGGAAAGACTGTGGATGTGGTCTTTCTGGACTTCAGTAAAGCCTTTGACACAGTTTCTCACAGCATTCTGCTACGGAAGCTGTCAGCCTCTGGCCTGGACAGGCACATGCTCTCCTGGGTAGAAAACTGGCTGGATGGCCAGGCCCAGAGAGTGGTGGGAAATGGTGTTAAATCCAGCTGGAGGCCAGTGACAAGTGGGGTTCCCCAGGGCTCAGTGCTGGGTCCAGCCCTGTTCAATGTCTTCATCAATGACCTGGATGAAGGTATCGAGTGTACCCTTAGCAAGTTTGCAGATGACACTAAGCTGTGTGGAAGTGTTGATCTGCTGGATCTGAACAAGCTGGTCCGCTGGGCTGAGTCCAATGGCATGAGGTTTAACACGGCCAAATGCTGAGTCCTGCACTTGGGGCACAACAACCCTATGCAGAACTACAGACTAGGAGAAGCCTGGCTGGAAAACTGCCAGGAGGAGAGGGACCTGGGGGTGTTGGTCGACAGCTGACTGAACATGAGCCAGTAGTGTACCCAGGTGGCCAAGAAGGCCAATGGCATCTTGGCTTGGATCAGAAACAGTGTGACCAGCAGGTCCAGGGAGATTATTCTCCCTCTGTACTCAGCACTGGTGAGGCCGCTCCTTGAATCCTATGTTGAGTTCTGGGCCCCTCACCACAAGAGGGATGTTGAGGCTCTGGAGCAAGTCCAGAGAAGAGCGACGAGGCTGGTGAAGGGGCTGGAGAACAGAACATATGAGGAGTGGTTGAGAGAGCTGGGGTTGTTTAGCCTGGAGAAGAGGAGGCTGAGAGGAGACCTCATTACTCTCTACAACTACCTGAAAGGAGTTGTAGAGAGGAGGGAGCTGGCCTCTTCTCCCAAGTGACAGGGGACAGGACAAGAGGGAATGGCCTCAAGCTCAGCCAGGGGAGATTTAGTCTAGAGATTAGGAGGAAGTTTTTCACAGAAAGGGTCATTGGGCATTGGAATAGACTTCCCATGGAGGTGGTTGATTCCCCTTCCCTGGAGGTGTTTAAGGCATGGGTGGATGAGGTCTTGAGTGACTTGGTTTAGTGTTAGATAGGAATGGTTGGACTAGAAGATCTGATGGGTCCCTTCCAACCTGGTTGTCCTATGATTCTATGATTACCACTGCTTCATTGGTAGCGCTTAGAAGTGCCCAGTCTGGACAAGACAATACCTATAAACGTCAGAAAGAAGCTGAGTTAAGGATTTGTTAAACCCCAGGAAGTAATGCACCTCATTTGTTTAGAGCTTGCCCTGCTCTAGTATGTAACAAAATGTTGTATTTTCCTGAGAAACCACCTTTCATCTCAAAGCACCCTCATGTGTTTCAATTGCTTTGGAGGCTATAAGCCAAGTTTACAGCTTGTGTGCATTTGTATAAGTCTTTCAAATAAGTGCTATGCTTATTTACACCTGGTGAGAATGTGTTCCTGTGTGTAAAGTACCAGCTACATATTGTCTTACAGCTGACCTGTGGTTGACACACAATGAATAGAAGAATGACAGTGGAACAAATCATGATATCCATTATTATCTGAATATTTGTAATACTGTAGATAAAATTTAAGGAGCTGAAATTCATGAGCCCTTCCTGTTTTGTTAGGTAGTTCAAAACCTGACATATATAAAGATGAATATCTGTGGGACCTGCTTCTTCTTTCTTGTGGTTAAACAGGAACGTTATCATTCAGGTGTCACAAATGTCTGGAGCTCAAGGTCAAATCATTCTTGTCCCAGAAAGCTGCTGAGCATCTTGTAAGTAGTTGCAATTGTAGAACTATTTTAAATCACTTCCTATAACCATTTTCATTCTGCAAAATTCTGCCATTTTGCAGACAGAGGTCTGAACTTTTTTGAGGAACAGTGAGAGGACCAGTGAGTTCTGGCTGGAATTTGTTATCCACTGCTGCTGATTGATTCAGGCAGGATGTTTCTGAAGGTCTTGCAGTCACTTTACTTATTTATACAGCAGTTATTTTGCTAGCATGGAAAGACTTACAACCCTGTTCCTCATCAGACTACCATTCATCAGTTCTCAATGCAGCTTGATGTCTACTTAGTTTTCAAGAAACTAAATGGAGTGTCACAAAACAAGCACTTGTTAGACATTTTCCACTTTCTACACCTTAACCAGATATAATGCTCCTGCCTAGTAATTCTCCCAAATATGGACTGAAAATTGCAAACCTAATTGACGATAGCTGTTCAGTTTAGTCCTGCAACACATCATGATAGAGCAACAAATGAGAAACATTCATGTATTGAAAGGGACATTTTTTGAGGCAGAACTTGTATTCTAAAATTTGAGTAGGACAGGTAGTTCTTTCTGCAAAATGCTTAGAAATTATAGGTATTAATGCCGTCTATCTCTCTTTGTAAACATAGTATCTTCTCCATGGCAACAACTTCCACTTATTTTGTCAATTTAAGACCCAAGACATGTCCATCTATTGTGTCCCACTACTCTAATCTGCAGTAGAGGGAGAATTCTTAAAGCCCCACATATAGTCAGCAACAGGACATGTATGTCTTCCCTCTGTGGGAGCTAATGGGATCACAGCCTGGCATCAAAAGGCTATAGAAAAAATCAATAGTCACAAACCTGTGCTCATAAATCTCTGTTTGGACAAGACCTACATAGGGGACTCAGGGCAAGGTCTTATGGATAGGTCTCATTCATAAAAGATTTTGATTTTTTTATTGTGGTAGAGATTATTTATTTTGACAGAATATCAATGTCGTGTTGATCAGCCTTTATGCAGCTATTTAATTTGAGTTTTCTGGAGGTAAGAAATGTGCACCTGCTGATCACATTTCCACAACTTCTCCTCCCATCAGGTACATTCAATCTGTCTCTCTGTTAGTTTTCATCGAGTAAAACAGAAGGGAAAACCCACAGCAACCATTGAATAGACTTTTGCATGTTTTTTTTAAGAATTCAGGCAGCAAGGTGTATGTCTTTTTCAAGGGTTTAAGATCCAATGTGTGAATTCTTTTTTTTTTCCCTTGTGGAATTTTGTCTTATGGCAGAAGGAGCACGTGGATTAAGTTCACTCTTAGAAGTAAGCAAATATCTTGTGTTCAAAAGCATGCAGTTCTCCACATCTACTCTGGTCCTCTTAACTTTTTTTTGTAGAGCTATTTCTATTTAATTCAGAGATTACTTTCAAGTTATTAACCTCTAATCTTCACCAAAGTCTCCTTAGCAGCTGGAAAGCAAGCAAAATTCCTTTATCGTTGCTGTATCTGTGGTCAAAAGGCTTTCTCACTCGGTTGCAGCATCAGATTTATTTCACCAGGAGTTCTTGGTTGGTCCTGCTCTCAGCAGATGGGCAGAGATGGGAGGTGTGCTCCCTGCATGATGAGTCAGAGCCTCCTGCGTGTGAGGCGTGCTCTTTGTGGAGATGTAGCTCATCTCCGAGGGCAGCAATAAGAAACCTGGTGTGACCACGTCTAGGTCAGTGCTATTTGAGGCACTGCTGTAACAGCTTGCTGGAGCACACTGCAATAGATCATTCTTTCTTACCTGCTCTGTTTTTCTTGAGGAAATAAATCACTTGATTGCAGGTGAAAAGACTTGTGGTTTTGACACATGTTCACTCCTCTTTTCTTCTTAAAGGGAAAAGTACTGCACTTACAAAGAGCTGAGACAATGTAGTGTCCTTGATTTTCTATTGAATGTGCAAGTGATTTAAAGTAGGGTAAAAGAAAATATGCATTTACAAAGTGTGCAAACTATAGAGCTCAAGCTAATGTTTGAGGTTTTTTTAAACTGGAATGTAGACATAGTGAGTTTTACTTCAGTACATGTTACTGTGATTGTGAGCCCTTGACTCCAGTCCCTTCACAATTCACCTCCCAGAGAACATCCCTGAAGACTGCACTTTACCTAAAACTTTTTGTCTGGAAGACAAACTTCAGTAAGTCACAGTAGATGGAACTTCATTCAGATTTTTTTGGAAATTTTTGTGCAAGTGTAACTCTGAAGGTCTAGAAGTTAATTTCCCACTGTGATTTTACCACTTAATTCCTGGCCTGGATCTTCAAGGACTTGGGTTGAAACTATCTGGGAACCTCAGGTCCAGTAGCTGGTGAGCACTAGATGAGAAAACCAAAAGCATCTAAAAGACTTTGTTTGGCACTGTAGTCTCTGATGAGCTAATGTACAGAAAAAGGAGACGGGAAAATAAAGCGTTTGATTATTACTACTGTTGCCTTCGTTCCTAACAAATGTAGAGTTTCTTTATAATCCCAGTTATCTCTATCGTCTGAGGCAGGATTTTTTTTTTTTTCAGTAATGAAAGTACTTTTACAACATAGCAAGGTTATCCATTTCCTCCAAGTTATTTGAGTCTGATGGTGCTCTCTTGGCCAGTCTTTCATTACTTCTCCACATTTACCATATTTTTCCAGAAAATACAACTCAGATTCAGGTTTCTCTTTCAAACTTAGCCCTGGATTCAGAAGATCTGTAATACACTAGAAAGGTCAGACTTCCAAGATGATTATTATTTTCTTTAATTTTAGTTTTATTTTCTTTTTCCCGATCTCTTACAGGGATTGTGTTCTCATTCCACAACATATCAAGTGATCACCTGAACAGGATTCCGATTACTTGAATGCTGCTTACAACTGCTTTTTTTTCTTGAGTTAGTGAGACTATTTTTTTCTTTTCTCTGATTCAATCATGTCATTTACCACTACAGAAATCACTTGTTAGTCTCATTAGTAGCTTAAAAAGCTGTTTAAAACAGAATTTTTGTCTGTAATGTGTTGACACTACCCCTTAAAAATGATATTAACTTTTTTACCCCCATATGGTGCAGAATCTGCCTTCAGTGACTTTAGAACAGTGGGAGATCTTGCCCCATGAAATTTTTGATTACTCTACCTAGATGGTAGGACTAGAAGATGGTAGGACTTAATGGTTGGACTAGAAGATCCGATGGGTCCCTTCCAACCTGGTTGTTCTGTGATTCTGTGATTAATTGTGAACTCACAGTAATAAATTCAAATAACTAAAACTATGAAGGAGAATTAAGAGTGAGGGTTATGTATGCTCAGCACTGCAGTGACTACACTGAATGGCTCAACTTCCCAGCTTCCCCAGCCGTATTGATTTTGATGTGCAAGTTCCCTGGAGATGAATTAGAGTATGTCCATATAGGCAGGTGCAGAGTCACGATTCAGAAAGATGGAAAAGCTGTTCCCTTGTTCATATGTGGTAGCGTGTGAATCAACTTGGACCCCAAAGGTTTATCGCTTCTTTATTGGTAAAAACCTGTAATACATTTACCTGAGCAGCAGGGCTCACTTGCTGGGATAGCAGGCACACCAGTCAGGGATGGAGGTTCAAATCCCAGATTTGGAACTGGCCTTAATATTCATGGGAATCTAATGCCTGTAATCCTATAAAACTCTTTTTCTGTACCTCCTGGTTTCACTATGTGTCTTTTCCTTTAACAGATCTTTGGTCTTTTTCTTTTAATTGATTTTCAATATCAGGAGAGGAAAGGAATAGTTACAGCTTGCTGAAAACCTACTGTAATTAGGGATTTTTTAAGGGAGATTCATTACACTTTAAATGTTCTTTTAATAGCATTTCTTGTGTTGTTTTAACAAACCATAAAATCTTAAAGTCTAGGTGGTAAAATTATAAGAAATAGCTGCTTCCTGTTGTTGTGTTATTACAATATTGGGACACAGTTTACTAACCCAATTGCTGTGTGGTTTAGCTTTGGCCCTAAAGAGCAGAATCAAGGTCCTTCAGAGGGTCTACTGGAAGTAAACACAATAGGAAATGACGAAAGCTTTTCTGGACTGGCAGTTATACCAATTAACTTGGTATAAGTGGTTCTTTGTTTAGACTTATAAAGATGAGTTCATGTGATTTAACTTTTTCTTTTTTTTTTTATTTTCGGTTTTTTTTCTGATAGACTCTTGTCTGAAAACTCAAGTGAACTCTATGTTTCTTTGCCTGCAAAACGGACACGCAGCAGTTCTAGCTTCAGATTTGCTTTTCTATTTTATTAAATTTTGTGAGATTTTTACTGAGCCATTGCTTAGGTGATGGAATTAAAGTACTTTTCCTCTGTATTTACTGCTATGCCACTGTGTCACTGATAAAGAGTCTGCACTGACTTGTGGTATTACTGTTTCTGGTAGTTAATGAGTCCTCTCTGTTCACCTTTCAGCTGCCATGTTTATAATAGGTGAACAAAAAAGTAACAAGTATACAATAGTTAAAATCATACTCCTTTAAAGACTTAAGCAGGTGTATGTGTGCATGGAGAAAAAGCCACTCATAATTCAAACTGCTGAGGCAGTGCAAGTTTTGGGTTAGTATATCTGCAGGTGTGTGATGTTTGAAATACTACCCTGTGTTTTTCTTGGATTCTTATGTTATTTATAACACAAGGAAAACCCTTATATGTCTCTATTTCTGTCTTTACATGTAGAAATAAATTAAATTTTATGTTACTTAAGAGAGTTAGGGGGAGTAACGTGTATTTTAATGGGACTAAAGAGCTGTTTCACCGGACAGGCACATATGATTCTTTTTATTAAAGAAATACTACTCTGTAAGCAAATTAATATCTCTGCAATAATTAATTTAATAGATCTATGAAATCAGTCAGTCTAAGTGCTACTGACAGGTGTCTTGTCTTATATATTTACTCTGGGTTGGCTGACTCATGGTTGAAAATGTAACAACTTAATTTGGGACAGTATTTTGTAGTCAAGAATATCTTATAGTGAAATATAGCTTTATTTTTCTATAATTCCTTCTGCCTTACGCAGTCTGTTTTATGATTGTCTGGTACTGAGAGGACCTTCCTACAGCCAGAGGCTGCTCCTCCCTTTGCTTTGAGTCATCCTGTAGCTGTCCTTTTAATCCTCTTTTGCAAACTGCTCTCTGTTTTTTATCCATTTCATTGTTTTCCTCTGAACTCCTGATTTATGGCTATCTTTCTAGTTACAGTCCTAAAAATTAATTCACTAATAAGCATGTAGCTTCACTGCTGGAGCCTGGGAATTTAACTGAGTTCTGGCCCAAATGAGGACCTTTAGCATAAACTCATAGGTGAAGTTTAGTCTGTATCATGAAGTTGATTGTATGACATATCTTTCCTCAATCTTATAGGCAAACTAAATTTTATAGAATGTTTTCTTTAAAGAATAAAATCAGTTTTCAGAAATTTCTAATTGCTTTCTTGAAATTGTGTTTTATTATCAGCTGTAGTCGGAGAACTCCTTCCTATATCGTATGCACATATATTTCTTGTTAAGAATACGTACATTTATGTACATATACTGTTTTATTACATTAACAAATTCTGACTTTCCCTCCTACTGAATAAATGTAGCCAGGGTTTTTTGATTTACTGTATTCCAGATGACTTAGTCTGTGACTTTCCAGTTTGCATTTTGCTGGTAATTTCTGTTCATATTTCTAGTCCCTTTAATCTGGAGATTTCATTACCAGGCTTCTAAATGACTTTGTAATCATTTTTAGAAATATTTAATAGAAATAGCAACAATGCCTCCAAATCTTATATATTTGTCATTTAATATTATCTTTTGTTTGCCCTTCTTAAACCATATTATACTCTATAGGGTAGACCTCACCTCCAGTCTGGTAAGAATTAATTAAGAATAAATTTATGCAAACTAGTTTAAAATGTCTGAATGCCACGTATTTTAATTCTGCTAAGGACCTCCATTTACTGATCTTGTTTTGTCAATAACTATAGTAATGCAATCAACATGGTCTCAAAGAATCTACCTGCTACAAGCTCATTCTCTTTTCCTCTAGAATTCGAGTGTTGTGTATTCTGCTGGTTCGTAGTCATTTGTAGTTATTTGTGACAGCCTGCTCAGAATAAAAAAGTGAAGCTATACCTTTTACTCCTGATCTCGGAATTATCTTTTTATATATTCTGATGCTGCAGTATGATACTTAACTGTTCCAGTGCAAAAAAAGACACGTTGGTAGGTCTCTGGAGTTCCTGGGAGAGTTATATGGAGAGGACAGAGTTCTCCTCAAGGAATACAGGAATCTTACAGTTTTTACCTTTAGTGAAACAAGATGAGCCTGAACTCTGAGAGTATTCAGAGCAGCAGATTATTATCAGCAAGAGTTGCAAGTTGACAAGAAAAATGTGAAATGCTTGGAAACTCTTACAAAAAGGTCATAGTGAAAATTTTATTCCTGCTCATGAGGGTTGAGGTGCGTTTGCCAGAACTGGAGCTTATTAGTGCTAATTAGAGAGACAAAATCTGGTTTCATTAAAGCAAGTAGTGATGATAATATGCAGTTAGTTATTGACCTCTTCATCTAACAGTAATTTCAGAAGAGAATAGATTAATTTTTAAAGAGTTTCTAATATCCCACAGTCCACAACTGTGTTGCAGGCCCTGCTCCTGCTTTTGTTAGCACAATTAAAATGCTATACACATATAAGGAAATTCAGTTCTTTAGTATATCTCTGGGATTGTAGCATATCCCTATTCTTAAATTCTTTGTGACAGGAAGGGAATGGCAATGCATAACTGTATCATTTTAGAAACACTGTGTGAGGTCTTTAAACTTTCCCTTCCATGAAATTACTCACCACATATCTTTTTCCAGGTTTCTTTTATTGTTAGAATATTTGCAGCTTTTAAACTATAGGCATTAATGTTCTCGATAACACAAAACCTGTGGCGGGGGTGGGAGGGGGAACTTTTTCAGGTTCTGTGGGAATAAAACAAAGTATTGGAAAAATTGACCAGAGACCCACTGACTTCAGCTCAAACAAGGTACTACTTTGTGACTTACATGAGTTAAAGCCATAGAACTCAATTTTTGAAGTCAAAACACTTTTGTACTTTTTGACGTGCTACTGGGTTTTCTGTGTTTGAAAAAAGTTTGTTTACCTCATATTTTCTTTCACCGTTCCTATTGAATTCAGTGTTACTTCTGTTTATTTTTAAAAAATTGTATTACAAAGATGTTTGTCTTAAAGGTAAACATTCCACTAATTAGCACAAAATGCAGACTGAAAGTATTTCCGAAATGCACAAGTTTCAAACTGTTCCTGCAGATACTAAAGATACACTGGATCATGGAGTCCAACCATTCCCACCAATCTCTAAACCATGTCCCTCAGGACCTCATCCACCTGTGCCTTAAACACCTCCAGGGAAGGTGAATCAACCACCTCCATGGGAAGCCTCTACCAGTGCCCAATGACCCTTTCTGTGAAAAACTTCCTCCTAAGGTCCAACCTAAATCTCCCCTGGTGGAGCTTGAGGCCATTTCCTTGTCCTGTCCCCTGTCACTTGGGAGAAGAGGCCAGCTCCCTCCTCCCCACAACCTCCTTTCAGATAGTTGTAGAGAGTAATGAGGTCTCCTCTCAGCCTCCTCTTCTCCAGGCTAAACAATCCCAACTCTCTCAACCACTCCTCATAGGACCTGTTCTCCAGCTCCTTCACTGGCTTTCTTGTTCTTCTTTGGACTCACTCCAGAGCCTCAACATCCTCCTTGTGGTGAGGGGCCCAGAACTGAACACAGGATTCAAGGAGCGGTCTCACCAGTGCCGAGTACAGAGGGAGAAGAACCTCCCTGGACCTGCTGGTCACACTGTTTCTGATACAAACCAGGATGCCATTTGCCTTCTTGGAGACCTAGGCACACTGCTGGCTCATGTTCAGTTGGCTGTCAACCAACACTCCCAGGTCCCTCTCCTCCAGATAGCTTTCTAGACAGACTTCTCCCAGTCTGTAGATCTGCACAGGGTTGTTGTGCCCCAAGTGCAAGAACCGGCATTTGACTGTGTTAAACCTCATGCCGTTGAACTCTGACCAGCGGTCCAGCCTGTTTAGATCCCTTTGTAGAGCCTCCCTACCCTCCAGCAGATCCACACTTCCCCACAGCTTAGTGTCGTCTGCAAACTTGCTAAGGGTACACTCGATGCCTTCATCCAGGTCATTGATGAAGACATTGAACAGGGCTGGATCCAGCACTAGCCCTGGGGAACCCCACTTGTCACTGGCCTCCAGCTGGATTTAACTCCATTTACCACCACTCTTTTGGCCCGGCCATTCAACCAGTTCCCCTTACAGTCTTTTCCAAAGTTGTGACGCAAATATGTAGACACAGTCTATAGTAGCAAGCAGTGGATATATTACTGTATTCCAATATTCATCTCTTTCAGAATCTGTTTTTTTATTGCTAAAGCCTCCTAAGTCTTCATTACAAAATAGGATGTTAAGATGAGCTCCTTTACGTGTCTCAAAATATTTTAGAAAGTTGTGTCTCACTGTTATTTAAAATTTTTTCTTTTTAACAGATTAATGAAAAGCAGCCTTTACAAACATTATTGTGTCAATTTTTTAATTTAAGGCTTTTTTTTCCATTGGTCTTGATATATGTTTCTTTCTCATGGGTATGTGTGTGCATATTTTACCAGATCTTGATACAGCCCCTGTTATATAACCCAAATAAATGGAAAAATATCTCACAAGAAACATGGAAAGAAAATGTTTACGTAAACAGCTGTAGAAAATGGTTGTGAAAGCTAGTAAGGATAGAGCAATAACACTGTGAGATGGATCCATGCCCATGTAGATTAACTCATTAAGAACAGAAGAATGCATAGTGTAAAACCAAAGGTCCAGTCAGTTTAACAACGTTTTCCTTGGAGTGAAATCACTATCATGTGAGTGTAAGAAAGAGAAAATCCACAATAGTGGTGTCCAAGCTTGGTCACAAAGACTTCAACAAATTACAAAATATTGATATGTGATTCAGTGGATTTTTCTTCCGTGAGTTTTGACCTGGCTGTCTAAAATGCATGTTACAATTTAAAATAAGTAAAGGTTTATGATATGTCTATTAGAGTTTATACACACTTGAAAGTGGTAGGAGTAATTCTCTACAGCATATGCAAATTTACAATAGTCTTTCCCAAATTTCTTCTTGTTAATAGTTCATCCTTCCATTTATAATTTAGGGATCACAACTGGATAGATAATGATGCGCGAAACCATGTCATTCTCTAGGGCAGATTTGCTCCTGGACTTATTTTCTTCCTATCTTACACCTATTTTCAGATCATGAAGGTCATGCATGGACTGTGTTCTGTGGTGTTAATTAGAATGATTACATACAGCAAGCAGGAAAATTTAAGTCACATGTACAGTCTGAAAGCAGATTTTTAAGCAAAATACTGTGGTTTTCTTGGCATGGAAAACATAGGAACATGTGGCCACGTGATTGAATGTAAAAGAGTTCGTTTAGTCTGTAACTTTTTCTAAACTTTTCTTAGAATAAGGTGAGTAATAAGTCATAGATTTGTATATATTAAGTCCATAAATGACTGCTGTGATTATCTTGACTGACCTTTTGTGTTAACATGAACTCTCCTACATGCTGACTTTAAATTCAGCACCTTTGATTAATTAGACTAGGTATTGTCTTTAAACCTATTCCATCATGTTTTTAATGTGTGCGGGGATGCAGAATACCAGGTTAAGTATTAATGCCTCTTACTATAACTAATATATCTCATATTACTTATCTGAGTATGTCTAACTTCAGGTTCAATTATTTCAGCCTTGTTTTGCTTTAATTACCACATTGAAGAGCTTTCTCTGCTATCATTCTGCTCTCCCTGCAGGTCCCTATACACCATGACAAAGCTGTCCCTTAGACACACCTCTAAGATAAGCAACTTTAAAAAACTTTTTAATTCAAAATATAAAGTACTACTTTTTTTTTATCCCTTTCTAGGTTTTTCCACGTTTTTATTAAAATCTAGACATCAGAATTTTATGTAGCATCCCAACAAGACTTTCTCTGCAGACAAGTATAAATTTGAAACAGCTCTTTACATCTTGGTATTTCTCTGCTTTAGAGGGTGTAACTCTTTAAAGCTGTCACAGCGAGCCTGCACTCAGTCTCTCATTTATGAACGTCTGATATGTACAAAGGAGTATGACGATTGTGCTCTTAGCTACAGCTTCACTACTAAGACAGACACACAATTCAGTGCCTTGATCAGTGTCTTCAAGGCATTGGAAAAATGTACCAACAGGTGTTTAAATATTTACTGTGCCTATGCTTTTGGTCACAGTTTTATAACTGTTATGAAAGGTAATTTTGCTAGGCTCTTCTGAAAGAAGGAAGTGACGTGTAAAGTAAAGGGAAGGAGATGTGATAAAACTTCGTAAAAGGGACAGAAGTTTCACACAGTGATTAAAGTCTTGCAAAGTGTGATGGAGATAAAGATATCATCTGCCCTTTTAGTCTCTATCTGATTATATCCTCTTAGGATCAGTGAAAGCTTTATATCCTGGTGAACTTTGGGACAGTGTTAGATGGTAGCTTAGCAGCTTTAATGGTGAATTTGGCTCCTTTCAATCCTGTTCTCAGTCTTCAGTGTTGGATTAAGGATCACAAATCAAGGATAAGGGATGAAAACGCTTACTTTCCCCATAGTTTGTTCACACATTAAACATCCTCTCTACCACTCTGTTTCTGTATTGACTTGCAACCCTCTTCTCTGTTATTCACTGTCCAGTGTCTAACTGACTGGAGTCCTTGACTGAAGTCAATTGTTAGTAGACAGGGTTAGTTCAAATTCTCTGTTTTAGGCATTGCTGCTTTTAAGAACCATGTTATATAACAGAAAAGAGTGGTACTTGAGCATGTTATGTTGTGTGTCACAGGGGCTCTGCATGGCAGGCCATGTGGTTGCTCTGAGAGTTCTTTTTCTGACTCCCACCTGGAGCCAAAGAGCTGTCCTTTCACAAAGTTTTCTGCTCAGTCTGTCCCATAATGCTTCATTTGTTACCTCAGCTCTTTCACCATGTTTTGTCCTAACTTTTGCTCCAGTTCCTCTTTATGTGATATTTTATCATTTATCTCTCCATGGTTTTATCTCCTGTGGTCTTCATGGTAACAACTTTATGGATGGCATTTTATCAAGCTGTTGTCAAAATCTTGAAGTAATGAGTGTTTATACAACAATCTCTTCTGCATTTGCACATTAAACTCAGTTTCTTGGTAATTGTCATTCAACAATTAAACTTCTACTTTGACTATTATAATTGGATGAATTTTAATTAATTTATTGCTGGCTGCATATTCTTTGATATAAACCTGATTTCTGGCTGTATTCAGCTACTCTCACAGGCTAGAGTAAAGCTTATATTGGCCATAGCAGAAGGAAAGTAGGCTTATGGCAAGGGCTTCTGGAAGCTCTCCATTATAAAGAAAGTGTAAGTGGCTAGAACGGTTGGTTCATTTAAATGGCAAACACACTAAACTGTAATAAATACAGATTACCCAAATAAGTCAAAGTCAGGATGCTTCTGTGGAAGTGCAAATCTGCTGTCATAAAAATGTCTATGAAATTATTTAATTTCTATAAGCAGGTTTTCTTTTGGATAATGGTTTATTCGTGTGTTTCTCCAGATATCTTAGCCAGCTGCAAGCACAGATTTCTTGAATAAAAATAAATCCTTATTGTTTTCAGTTTCTGCAGAAAAGATGATGTTGTCCTCCAAAGTTCTAATGAAAATAAATGTCTATCATACATTTTTTTCCCTGGAACAAAAGTAATGTTACAGGCAGATATACCATGCCATTTAATAAAAACATGTCCCGTTACTCTGCTGACCAGATGATCTCTTCTATGCCCAGTCTGCAGCTCCAGAGACAGACATCTGGATCATCATCAAGACATTACACAGGTCTTGAGCTCTTGATCTTGGCTGTCAACTGTAAAACACGTGTGCCTAACTGTTATTGGACATGTATTTTCACTTCAGAGGCATGACTTTCAAAGTTTACACCATCTCCCAGAGCCTCCTGGCTGCCTGTTCTCTCCTACCTCCACCCTCCCTGCTGCTCTGAGTCCACTGGTACTTTTTGGTAGTGAGAGGGGCTGCTGGACTCCCTCAAATACACAACACATTCATGTCTCTGAGCTCAGTCTAATCAACTGTATGATCCATGGGCTGCTAGCTGTCATTTAATAATTGACGTAATTTTCTTTCCTCCAGGTCCAGGTGGGACCCTTTGAATGTCCTGTAAGATGTCCGCTTATAATTATGTTCCTATAAAACTATCAGACTGAATGTGACCTGTGATTTTCTTTCATCCTACCATTTCCTTCTCCTGAAAAAAAAAAAAAAAGAGATTGTATAAAATAAGGGACAGGTAAATACTTGAGTTTGAAACAGTGGGATTAATTCTGCAAGTCCACATCATTCTCCCTGAGTGATGAAGGGAAGGACAGAAAAGTATGAACTGGAATCATTGATAGTGCCACTAAGAGTTGTGCTTAGGAAAAAAACCATCATTGTAGCGTCGTTGTAGGCTTGAGCTGTCTGTGCTATTGCCTTTCCATCATCTTCCAACAGTCCTTTCTGTCACCTTCCAACAGTCCTGCAAGACTGGGGACGTTCCACTGGACTGGAGGCTGATGTTGTGCCCATCTACAAGAAGGGTCTCAGGGAGGATCCAGGAAACCACAGGCCGGTCAGTCTGACCTCAGTGCCAGGGAAAGTCATGGAATAGGTGATCTTGAGTGCTATCATGAAGCACATGCAAGACAACCGGGTGATCAGGCCCAGTCAACATGGGTTTACAAAAGGTAGGTCTTGCCAAACTAACCTGATCGCCTTATATGATAAAGTGACTCAACTACTGGATGAGGGAAAGGCTGTGGATGTGGTCTTCTTGGACTTTAGTAAAGCCTTTGACACAGTTTCTCACAGCATTCTGCTACGGAAACTGTCAGCCTCTGGCCTGGACAGGCGCACACTCTCCTGGGTAGAAAACTGGTTGACTGGCTGGGCCCAGAGAGTGGTGGGAAATGGTGTTAAATCCAGCTGGAGGCCAGTGACAAGTGGGGTTCCCCAGGGCTCAGTGCTGGGTCCAGCCCTGTTCAATGTCTTCATCAATGACCTGGATGAAGGTATCGAGTGTACCCTTAGCAATTTTGCAGATGACACTAAGCTGTGTGGAATTGTGGATCTGCTGGAGGGTAGGGAGGCTCTGCAAAGGGATCTAAACAGGCTGGACAACTGGGCTGAGTCCAGCGGTATGAGGTTTAACAAAGACAAATGCCGGGTCCTGCACTTGGGATACAACAACCCTATGGAGTGCTGCAGACTGGGAGAGGTCTTTCTAGAAAGCTGTCTGGAGGAGAGGGACCTGGAGGTGTTGGTCGACAGCCAACTGAATGTGAGCCAGCAGTGTGCCCAGGTGGCCAAGAAGGCCAATGGCATCTTGGCCTATATCAGAAATGTGACAGGGAACAGGACAAGAGGGAATGGCCTCAAGCTCCACCAGGGGAGATTTAGGCTAGACATCAGGAGGAAGTTTTTCACAGAAAGGGTCATTGGGCATTGGAAAAGCTGCTGAGGGAGGTGGTTGATTCACCTTCCCTGGAGGTGTTTAAGGCATGGGTGGATCAGGTGCTGAGGGGTATGGTTTAGTGTTTGGTAGGAATGGCTGGGTCTCTTACAACCTGGTTGTTCTATGATTCTATAAAAGATAACAATTTCTCTTATTCTCTTTGCTTTTGATTTTCTCTGTTATTCTACTGGTGTAGTAGTTACAGTGTACATTGTAATCCTTTTAGTAGTCTTTCAACTAGCAGCTTCAGTAAAGCTCTTACAGTCCATAAGTGGAGACAAGAATGAGTTAATTGAGGTATTTATTCTCTTGGCAAAACAGTAGGTGTACTTCAAAACAATTGAGGAGTATTGGCGACATGTTAAGTTTTCAAGCTTTTGAAAAGAAGGAAGGAGACCTGAAGAGTCTAATGAAAACACTCAATCCTCTTCCAGGTTCCATCCTGCCACTTTATTCAACAAGCTGCAAACAACCCCTTGAAAGCAGAGTTTAGTTGAGGTGCTACTCTAGTCTGTTTGAAGGCACAGTATCATTCTAATATTTCCAGGTGACTGAAAAAAACCAAAACACCCAGAAGCATATCTATAGGTCCACTTCTTCAGGATGAGATCATGCACTTTGTTGTTCTGTAAGTCACAAGTCTTTTTTTCAGAAGATTGTTCTAAGAAGTGGCACATGGTTATGACAGATGAAGGAACTGTATGGCTGAATTTGTTTTTAAAGCATGAGCAATCTGTGGTGGATGATGTGAGTATACATAGTCTCTGAATTGTGCAGTGTAACCTGCACACCAGCTGAGGTCACCATGTTATTGAGTAGTAAATCTGCTTATAAATAATTCCACATGGCTGCAGATTATTTTATGACCATGCAATGAATATGGCAGAACATCAAGAGCAGCTTCTGAGAGGAGACTTCAAATAAGATGAGCCTGAGGCTATCCATACTTGGTGTTATGGTCATCTTTCAGATCTGGCCTTTCAAAAAAGTTATTGCAAGTGTTTTCCTAAGCACCAGCTTGCATCAGCTTCTCTTGACCAGCTGGCATCAATCAATGCAGCTCACTAACTGTCACAAGTATGCTTCAAATTGCTGTGTCTTATTTTCAATAAGTTACTGATCTGTGTTCTGGAATATTATGTATGGCACATGTTTAATGATGAAAGTTTTAATTTCTGTAGAATGCACAGATATCTTGTCAAAGTAGTCATCTTTCTGCTATGAGCAGGGAAACTCCAAGTGACAGATGGAGGCAGCTTTTTATTCTCAGTAATGACTATGAAAGCTTGGGTTGGGCATTTGGAGATTTGTAAAAATCATCCTCTCCCTCTGAAATGCGGGCAAAGTAAGTGACATTTTCACACCCTTTTATCTGGATAAAAGTTTGGATTTTTTTTCCTTTTTTGTTTTTTATAAAAAAACCTGTTGCAACTTCTAATCTTCTTGTCATAGACGTTTTAGATACTTTTGAAAGCTCAGTATAAGACATTTCACATTGTTGGTTATTGTTTCAAAGGTAGATATCCACGTCTGTGTGGAAATGTTAGTTGACACCTTCATTCAAGTTGTGCAATGGAAGTGGAGTTGGTGTGATAAATATGCAATTTCTTGAGCGCTGGCATATACTGAGAAAACACAGCAAATTTTCTTCTCCTTGCCATGAGGTTCAGACACACCTGGCTCTTAATAATGGGAAGACATTCAACTGAGTAGCTTGCTGCTACCGAGCATTAGACTGTTAGCTTGTAAATATATTCTTTTTAAATTATTTCTTAAAAAGAAAACATACTTTGTTGTATAAATAATTTCAAAGAAAAGAAATAGAGCATGATTAGGCTTCGTGGTTTGAATGTTATAAAAAAACCCAAATCCAAAGTGATACTTCCAGTCATACTCAACTTAGAATGTGATTTTTGGTGTATATTTTTTACTGAATGGATACAATAGGAAGTTTTTGACATTACGTAGATTTAAACATACACAACATTGAAGTGAAGGAGAAAGTTGTTCCCCACTGTATTTTTCTCATAATTGAAGGGCACTCTTGTCATGGTGCATTGTTTAAAATGGCAAGTATTATTTAAATGAAGTGCCTCTTGCTGTAAAAATAAAACCACTAATGCTACTTATATGACCTTCTTTCTAAAATAGAACTTAATTTTTAGAGACAGAAATGGTGTAATTTCTCAGTATCTTTCATGGTATTGTTTAAAAAAATATACAAAAAGTCTATTTTCAGTATGAATTTACAGGTTATTGTGTTTCTTAGAAGTTGTATACTCATAGATGTTGATTTTAAATTAGTAAAAGACAAACAGAATTACTATCTACCTCACCTTATTGGCTTGTTAGTGCGCTAACTAAATAGAAGTTCGCTGATTTTGTTGTGCCCAAAAGGAGGCAAATGCTTTATATGTTCATTTTCAGCTAAACAATGTTGATACCGAGTTGTGGGCTGGGCAATTTTTATGGATGGAGATGTGCACAGTGCAGGTTGTGACTAACAGTGATGTCTAGGAATTAATTTGAAATAGATGCACATTTTGTGAACATTTGAACTTTTTGAAATGGTTGCATCACCTTAAATTGGATCAGTTTTTTACTATTAGATAGTATTTTGGTTGGCTTTTGTCACCATCCTGTTCCTAAGGTTTTGGACTCTTTCCATGAAGAGGAAGAGCAACCTAAATTTGCCTAGAAGTTTAGGCACAGGGAGGAAGCCCTTAGTTACTCAATAATTATTAGAAGAGATGTTTTTTAGAGCAGGACTTAGGCAATGCATCAGTGTGCAGTACATAGCTATGTGGTCTCTACTGTGTCAGCAGTGTTATGCAAAACCTCAATCTTCTAGTGACAGTAATAAATTATATCAAGTCATACAAAATGAAAACAGATCCAAAGTTGTAATGTTTAAAGTGTGGCTTTGCAAATCAGTTTTACAACACCCTCTCTTCATGGAACACATGAATATTGACAATGCCTGTCATGTAAATACCTTCAGAACAATTAGCACTCTTTCTGCTAATTAAGTTGTATTCGCGTTGATCTGTGTCTTTGGTGAATTTGGTTGTGGGAAAAGGAGATATTCTTTTCTCCATCTGGTGTGCACTGTGGCTGGGTCAGTGTTAGGCAGCTGCTGGCTGTGTGGGTGGAGTGGGCAGTAGAAGACTATGGGCTAGAACTCTGGGCATGTGGCAGAGGGACTGCTTGTGCAGCTCACCAAAGGGCGAGGATGGGTTTTGTAGTCACAGCTGGGCAGCTGTACCACACTTAAGGGGCACCACAGCCCATGGAAATATATACAGATAGTCTTCTTGCAGTGAGGTGTAAAGTGCACTGAAGTAGTGGAAAGAGGCTGATTTTTCCCTTCCAGTTGCTGAACAGGAGAGTAAACAATGCAATTTTATCTGTTCTGAAGCAAAAATGACACTTCTTTTTCCAACCATATGATAATATTATTTTCACTGTACTATGAGTTGTGAGGAGGAAAGTAGCTGGAAATGGTGTTGAAAATGCCAGGAAGGAGGTATTTTATTTGTGTTAGGCTGGTACCAGAAGAGGAAACTTGTTTCTAGTTCTTGCTTTCTTAAAATTTAAATAAGAGTACCTGCTTAGCTTGCTTTTTGTTTAATAAAAAATCCTATTAAACTATAGATGTAATAGAATTTAGCAAAATTATCCTCTGTAGAGCTGGACAACCTAGACATAATGTAATATAAATCTATTATCTTTACACTAAATGGGAGAATCACAGAACTGATCCTTTGTGTGCAATAGTAAATAAAATTAGAGATATATGTTGGCTACTGGGATGGAGAAAAAAACAAACCAATAAACAAATGAAAAGTTGGAGATGTTGATTTTGCATGACATGTCAAATACATAGTCTGGTGATTTAACAAATGAGAGCATCTGGTGTTAGGTACTGCTGAGAAAGATTCAAATCCTTCTGTACCAGGCAACCATGAAAGAATCGAGCCCAAGACAAGATGTTCTTCCAAGTCCCAATGGGAAGAACTGAACTTCAACCTTGAAACGTCAAGGCTGATTTCTCTTGCTGTGGTGATCATCTTAGTGCTTTAGCTCTTGTGGTTTGGATGATTAGCCTCAAACACTGTTGCAAACCTTGTTGTATTTTAATTGTCAGCACAAGTTTGCAGTAATGGGTTGATTAAGTGAATGGTATGTGAACATTACAGAAAGCAAACACAATGGGAGGGGAGAGATGATTGCTCCTGCTTCACTGAAATCTTTGAGGACAGTGACTTATGTTAGTGAGCATCATTGGTCAGAAGGGGAAAAAAAAAAGATATATGTGTTGCAACCTGTTTAGAACTAATGAGATAACAGGTAGGAAAATGCATTTTGAAATAACATTCTCTGCATATGCTTACCTCTTGGTGCTAGCTTTACTGCTACAAAGTTTCTTGTGTATTTTAAACAGTTATTCACTATAAACAAGAATTAATCATCTGGTACAAAAATGAGTACACAAAACCAGACAAAAAAGTTTGCATTTGTGAGTGATGTATTGTGCATTTCTTATGTGATACCAACGGCAAAGTCACAACAAATAATGCTTCTGAGCGTCTTGTGTCTGTTAGGGAAATTAATTGTGGTTATTTAGTGCAGAGGACTTTGATTGAAAGATTGCAATAGCCATAAGGATTTTTTGGGAGTAGGAAGAGTGTATCTACTAAGTGTATAGATTATTAATCATGGTATGTGCACAACCAGAGCTTTATACTACTAGGTTCACGTTCTCTATTGAATGATTTGATTGTTCATTGGGTGTGTGTCAGGAGCAATGTGATTCACATTCTCTAATTCATGCTTCCCATCAGAAGTGCAAATTATAGTGCTCTACAGGAGTCTGTGTCTATCACCCTACAGAAATACTATTATGCTCCAAGAGTCCCTTAAATTCTCATGTTTGTATTAGTCATGGTTTCCCTTGCCTGCTGTTATAAGGCCAGTATGGTGCCTTAGCTGCCTGTCACTTTTTGGCAGTACTGCAGAAATGCACCACGTGTTTGGAGAGCACGCTGCTGTCTCATTTTCCAAATAAATGGGCGGGGGAGGTGCAGGGGGAAGAGGGAGACAATAACTAGACAGACCCGAAGGACGTATCCTTCCATGACTGGCTTAGCTATCAGCAATGGCTCATAAAGGAAGGCATGGGCTTGAGAACAACTGTCTACAGCAGTCACTGCAGGAAACGTATTGCAGCTAACTGAGCAGGCACCTGCGCTGTGCCAGGATGTCATCCTTACCAGCAAAGCAACATGAAACTTGTGGGTTTCAAAGCACTCAGGGACATGCTTGCCTGACTCCGGTGCTGACAGCTTTTCTTAGTTCATGTGTACTAACCAGGTAGGGAAACAGGGATTGGGGAGTAAAGAGGTGATTGGATCTCCTCTGAGTACGCATGCAGAACAAACTTCTGAATAACGATGAGTTTAGTGATGCTGCAAGGACTTGGTGAAATCAAGAATACTTTCTTTCTTCTTTTTAGAATAGGTCTATACCTGGCAGCAGTAAGGCAAGCTTGCTTCCATAGAGAGCTGGAGGAGTCTTTTCTGGGTGACAAGACAATTTACTCTCTGGTGGGATATCAGCTGGTCATGGTGTTTGTAAAGGGATCCCTTCCCCTGTCACAGAAGCTCCCTAAATGGAAGGGCTTTTCCTATCACTGCTGATCTGGAGCTAATCTGAACTCAGGTGGCAGGTCAAAGAAGTTCCTCTGGGAACTTCAGTCCCCTTTAGGGGTATTCTTTTCACATAAGGGTAGAAAAAAATGTCAAAAGAGATGAGAAATATTGCTGTTACGGTGAACTGAATGGTTAGCACAGACTGACGTGATTTATGTGTGATGGATCTGTAAATTAAGGAAATTAGTAGAGGGAGAAATATTTTTTTAACTGGAGAAATGTCAGCAAATGTTCTGGAAATACAAAGTGGTTTTTTTAAAAAAAAGCTATGAGGAACGAAGATTTTTTTTTTCTTTCTTTCTTCATTGTTTTTTTAAGAGTACAGTCTCAAAGAAAAATTGCTCTGCTGGTACTGGCTTCCACCTGTGAAGTACAGCATAATCTTCAGAGAAATAAAGACAAAATAAAGGAGGATTGATCCTCCTTGCCAGTCATATATAAGAGAGGTTATTTTTAAATTTTCCATCCATGATATTCTACCTTACTAATTGGTTTTTGTGTTCATTTTCGTTACAATCAAGGTCTCATTTAAATGATAGAATCAACAATTGACATACTAGAAAACTGTTATGAGGGGGTAAATGTGGTTAAGAAATAAGCAGTAGAGAGAATAATCGCAACAAATACTTCCTTTTCTACCTTCTTGGCTCTATTCATGGAATAAAAACCAGACATACTTCAGTGATTCTTAAGACCTTCTTTTATCTTCTATCTCAGACTGTTTTGCCTTTCTAAGAGACTTGGAAAGACCCTGACTTTCAGAGCTTTGGTGAAGGAAGGTTGCTCTTGTACTATGGTCAGATATGGTTCATGGAGAGATCTTTGCCCTGCTCCCCTGATCATCCTGGCTTAAGGCCTTCTGAAGCATGGTACTACTGTATTTGCACATATATCCATGTTTTCCAGTGGAAACTAGATATCCTGGGCAACAGGCAACTACCTTTTGACAGGCTATTAGGACCCCAAAGCTGGGAAGTCATCCTGGACCCTTCACTGTTTGCAGTTGTGTAAAAGCCTCTCTTTTAATTCCAAACCCATCTGTTTTGCAATATAAATTGTTACTTTTGAAGTACAGAAGAAATAGTAAACATCTTACTATGGAAACAGAGAATAAAAATAATTAGCTGAGTATCTTGCCAGGATGGGGAGTTAAAGAGATTATAGATACAGCATTATTAATTAATAACAAATTTACTTTAGCCCTTTGAGCCATATGGATTATGGTTCTTTGTCCCTTTGCCTCTTGCTGTTATGGCTCAATTACCTTTTTCCCTTCTAAAGTTTGCAAATGATTGCATTCCTCTGAGAAGATTAAAAATGGCTTAATGGTATTGAAGGAAAATACTGTGAATCCTTTTCATTTTAGTAGCATGAAATCTAAATATAGGAAATTGCTTGAATTTGCAGGTAAAACTTCTTGGGGTCAATAATTTTATCTGATGGAGGATAGATTAGTATACTGGTCCTAATTAATTCTATTGATGGTTCATTTAATCAGAGCAACTAAGCAGTGCTTCAGTTATATCTTAATTAGAATTTTAGGTTTTACAGAAAGATCCAAACATGTGCTTGAACACCTAATTTTTTGTTGGTTTTTTTACATTATTTTTTAACCAAAATGTCCTACATCAAAAATATGGCACAGTAGTGGAAGAGCTCAGAGTAAAGCAATCTGAATTTGGTAGAACAACAAAACTTTGAGAATGTAATTCATCTATGTCCCTGTTTTTCAGTCTATACAACTGTTACATTGTTCAGTATGGTAGCAATTGACCTTGGTGCTAGAAAAAAGTTATTTCTGAATAGGTTCCACCTTTTTAAAAACAAACCCAAAGAACCTGAAGCTGAACTTTTTTCTCTAGATCATATCAGCAGAATTTTGGTGGAATTGACAAGACTTTGATTTTGAAGAATATGCATAGAAAGAGATATCTTTTATTTGACAGTATGAGCTTTCCTTTTGGAACTTGACAGCATCCTTGCATTTTACTGTTTGATGGATAATCCTCTTAGGGCTGCTCTTCCAAGGAAAGCTAGAGATCGAGCTCCCATCTTTACACTTTTCACCATTATCTTTAACCTCCAGAACAGATGTGTGATTTTTGTATGAACAAAAAAACTGGCATCATAAAATGAACCATATTCAAGTTGTCACAGAGTTGGTAGACATGTAGCTGCATATTCTCAAAAAATGTAACTTTATTATTTCTGTAAAACAAACACATAGATGTATTTCTGTAAGGCAGAAAGAAAGGTGATGATTGAACAATGAGCAGTTACAGGATTTTGATATATATACAGAAATGTATGAAGTTTCATTATATTAAAACATTTCAGACAGAGAGATGTACCTCACTAATAATCCTTCTCTGTTTCTGCTCACAGTCTGTGCACTCATGATGAAAATTAGTGGACTGGGATTTGAGGTTTATGAACACTGTCCTCTAAGTTTTCTGTATGAATATGATATATATTTTTAAAACAAGATCAACAGGTTCTGACAGCAAATGCAAACTGGAATGATCAGATGGGCATTAGAAATTCATCGCATTGGTTTCATATATGTATACACACACACACACATATATATACACACATATAAAAATTGCATCCAGGTAGAACTTATAAACCGCTTCGTTTTGTGTTATTTTTGATTTTGGTAAAATACCATCTTACTTTCCACTGAAGCATTATCTTTTTTGTTAATTTAAAAATTTAAAACTGGATTTGTGTTCATAAGTGTAGCAGCACATCAATAGCAATAGAAGTACCTATTGACCTAGAAAGATCAATCAGTCTGGAGGCTGAACATTTATCTGAGCTTCAAGAATCTTTTTCTGCCTAGTACTTCCTTCATTGGAGCTTTGGAACATTATCAGCTTGAATAAATGTCCAAATTCCTGTTCCACCTTTGATTTTTTTTTCTTTCCCTCCTCCCACAAGCTTTTAAAGATGATGGTAAAACAACGTGAAGGTTTCTCTCATTTTGTCTGGTTTAGCTTAATCAAAAGCCTTTGCACATTGCTAGGTAGAAATTGTGTACTGGCACTTCATTGCTCCTTCACATTAGATATTGGCTCTATGAAAGCCTGCACTGTTCTCCACACTTATGAGGCTTGCCCTGAAAAAAATACACAAGAGATGCATTATGTAACGCCTGGCTTCTGTCATGCAGAGTAAATGTTAATTAAAAGCAGAAACGAACACCTTAAGTTAATGGAAAATAAAAGCTTTTAAGAATTCTGTTTCTTGATTTAATTTTAAAAACCAGAAAAGAACCATGGGAATTGCATGTCCTATGTAAGTGTAAGGAAAATAATTATATCACATATTTGTTTCTACTTCAATACACTTCAGTCCATCAGAAACGCTTTTAGTGTAAGTGAACGTAGATAATTACTGCTCTGCTGTTCTGATTGCTCATTACACCAGACTGTTACAAGAAGAGATCATCTGACTGTCAAGATTTAGTCATAGTCATCAGTACTTTGCCTTTATCTTAATACAGATTGTGATGTTTTACTATAAGCTGCTAGTGGTGCATTATATATACCACTGCATTTCCTAAACAGAGAATCATTTATAATTATTGTTTTCCTGCACAAATTCCTGGTGTAACTGGACATGAATTTTACTATACTGAGTATTGCTTTTTATTGCTCATTCTTTGTGCACCTAAATGCACACAAGCAGAATGCTATAGACAGGTCACAAGTACAATGTCAGAGTAAAGACTGAGGAATGAGGTAAAGCACAGGTGTTAACTTCTACATAATTTCATATTGACTGCTCAGTCTCAGAGCTGTACTGCACAGAGTTGAAACTGTTTATAATGAAACAGTGGAGGAGTAGATTTTTTTTTTTTTGGTCATCTTTGGTGATATGCTGATGTGTCTGGTTCTTACCAGGTGTTTCTTTTCTTGTTTTAGTTCCTCTGCAGTCAAAAAGTCCAATAGAGGCATATAAGTAATGATGTTCACTGTTCTGGGATGCCTTCTGAATGGAAATAACTGTCCTGCACTCATGCAGAACTCATTCGTACCAACTCTGTTCAAATACCCTTGATCTGAATATTCAGAATAGATTTTTGGTCAATATAAACAAATGCAGCTTTTGTGGCTCAAAATTTCAATTAAGTCTAAAGTATTCAAATTAAACAACTCACTCTGTCCGCATCAGGAAATTTAGTTCTAAAGTAGCTTTGTAAATTTCAAAGGAATCATAGAATCATCAGATTGGAAGAGACCCAATGAATCATCGAGTCCAACCATTCCCACCAATCTCTAAACCCATGTCCCTCAGCACCTCATCCACCTGCACCTGCACTCCAGGGAAGGTGAGTCAACCACCTCCCTGTATAGATCATTCCATTACCTAAGGACCCTTTCAGTGAAGAATTTTATCCTTAGGTCGAGCCTGAACCTTCCCTGGTGGAGCTTGAGGCCATTCCCTCTTGTCCTGTCCCCTATCAACTGGGAGAAGAGGTCATTACCCTCCTCTCCACAACCTCATTTCAGGTAGTTGTAGAGAGCAATGAGGTCTTCTCTCAATGTCCTTTTCTCCAGGCTAAACAACCCCAGATGTCTCAGCTGCTCCTCATAGGGTCTGTTCCCCAGCCCCTTCACCAGCTTTGTTACTCTTCTCTGGACTCGCTCCAGAACCTCAACATCCTTCTTGTGGTGAGGGGCCCAGAACTGAACACATGATTCAAGGAGAGGTCTCACCAGTGCTGAGTCCAGAGGGAGAATCACCTCCCTTGACCTGCTGGTCACGCCATTTCTGATATAGGCCAAGATGCCATTGGCCTTCTTGGCCACCTGGACACACTGCTGGCTCATGTTCCATTGGCTGTAGACCAACACCCCCAGGTCCTTCACCTCCAGGCAGCTTTCCAGTCAGGCTTCTCCTAGTCTGTAGTTCTGCATAGGGTTGTTGTGCCCCAAGTGCAGGACTCAGCATTTGGCCTTGTTAAACCTTATCCCATTGGTCTCTGCCCATCAGTCCAGCCTGTTTAGATCTCTTTGTCACTGGCCTCCAGCTGGAGTAAACTCCATTTAACAGCACTCTGTGGGCCTGGTCATTCAACCAGTTTTCCACCCAGGAGAGTGTGCACTTGTCCAGACCAGAGGCTGACAGTTTCTAAAGCAGAATGCTATGAGAAACTGTATCAAAGGCTTTACTAAAGTCCCAGAAGACTACATCCACAGACTTTCCCTCGTCCAAGGGATGAAGACTAGTCACTTGGTCATAGAGGGAGATCAGGTTAGTTTGGCATAGCCTGCCTTTCGTGAATCCATGTGAAGGAGTGAAATCTCCTGTGTTAATTTTAGGTGTGTGTGCTTTCTCTCTCCCATTCCCGACCCAGAGGAACTAAAATTATTACATCAGGGATATGTTTTAATATTTCCATTTTACTGTTGATGTTGATACCAAAAGTGCCAGGAACAATGCTTTATTTAATCAGTGGATTTTAGGACAGTCTGACCTACAGATGCACTTTTCCCACTGTCTTTGTGACATCAGAAAAGGGTAAGTTATCGTGCTAGACTGTGCTTAGGAAAAACAGGATAGAAAGCTGTGAGTATATTTGGAAATCATCTAGTTCTGTGTATTGTGCTACATTGGACTAAAATCTGCTGTGGAATCCTTGTGTCCACATTGGACTAAAACCTGCTTGTCTCTGAATCCTTGTCTCTGGAATGTGCTACCCGCTTTATGAACTAGAGATGGCCTCTCCAGACTGGTCAACAAACTGTGGTGCAATACATTTAGACTGATTTAGTCTCTTGATGCTGAAGTAAAGAGAAGAATCAGGCTAGTTGATGGTATTTGACACAAATATACACATATGGGATCCAGCTCTTATTACAGTGACTGTTGTGATGAACAAGGACCTGCCTTGGTGGGTGATGTGCAGGAGAACACCTGATGGTATGATGGGAATAAACCCTTTCTATTAAATAAACAAGTCTGCTGCACCACTAGGAACCTGTCTGTGGATGGGACAAAGAGCGTGGTGGGATGGCAGGGAACATTGCTTTTCTGTGTTCAGTGCTTTAGAGGGATGTAGGTCCTTTTTATATGGGCACGTATAAGTCTTCATATTGTTTCAGAGGTAGTTTAACGGTTCAGTGTGGTGTACTTTCTGCTCAACAGGGTTGGGGCACAGTTTTCCTTCAATACTCCTCATAGTTTCATCTGAGGTAGAGTTAAGAGTTTTCTTTAAATTGTTCAGTTTTATGAATGAGCTGGGACGGGAGTGTACACAGCACACAGTATTGACCAAGTAACTTCTTAAATCAATTTTGGCAAGTATTCATTGGTATGATACCAGCAAATCCAGTTTTGCTTTGCTTTGTTTGTTTGTTTTTCTACTCAGTACCCTTGGCCAGTCATAGAAGTACATAATTACCAAGTATGGAAGAATGATTATAACAACTAGAAGTTTTTTAAAAACTATAAGTAGTGCTTGTGAGTGCCTGGGTGAGGAATGAAATGGTTGCAGAGTGCCATTCCTGCTTTCTTTCTGTTTAGGGAACTACAACCAGCCACTTAGGAAGCAGAAGCAACACCAGAGTTCAGTTATCAGTCTGAAAAATGTGTTACAAATTGCCTGAATAGCAGTTTTTTCCATGTTAATTGCAGAAGATTTGTTCTGCAAATTCTTTGTCTGCATTGAGTATTAGTAGGATAATTCTGGGTATCAAATTTGTTAACAAGATTATTTGCTCTTAATTAATTTCTGAACAGAAACGTGATCTTCGTTAGTTATGTAAAAGGGAAACACTTCTGGCAGAGGCATGTTGTCAGAATGCCTCAGCATTTTTTCAGGTATTAGTCAAAACAGCATCTGACCAGAGTATCTGTGTAATTCCTCATGGCAACAAGGAAACTGATGTCTTCCTTGGGCTGCCTCTGGTATATGAGGATTCAGCATCCTTAGTCACAGCTAACATTTTATGGTTGCTGTGATAGATAGTCTTTAATGAAAATTTTCCTAAAATTATATTCACTTTCATTTTAAAATCCTTCCTTACTTTTTTTTCTGATCAGTCATACTAAAACTGTTACAGGAAGCCACAGCACTCTTACTGCACAACAGGTATGTGGCCCTTATTGCTTACAGCAGACAATATTTTATTGCTTTTATCTGAGTGTAACTTAGTAGGATTGGCTCAGTATGGAATCTAGGAATGTCATTGTAAGGAGAACTCCAAGGAGCTGTCCTTTTCTGCACATGTGTCCTACCTTCATTTAGGTAAATGTATTTCCCTTGATATTGCAGCTAACACTATCGGATATCCAATTCTTATTTTCTACAGAAACTATATAATTTTTCTTGTTTCCTAACCTCATGTGTGATTGCTAAAAGTAGACTTGGAGAGCCCAGTGGGAAGAGATATGTGACTGGTTGAGCTTTCAGTGTAACACCGTCTTAAACCCAGTTCACATGTTGCTAGAGACAAATCTCCATGTAAAACAACCTATTTTCTGAAGATTTCAGTCTGTATATGCAGAAACCTTAGTGATATGTTTTTATTGCAGTGTCAAATCAAGAAGCTCTTTACCTGGAGCAAAAGTTACACCTGCGTGCAAGTGGAAATTGTGTCTCCTTAAACAGGATAGTAGAGTGTTACAAAATGCCTGCATGCTGGACAAAATCTCTAGCAGATCTTACTTTTGCAGTAACTAATGAGCGTTAAGAGTGTGGGTGATTTTCTGTAATTTTTTCCTTTCCATTTCTCTGCCAATTCTAAAGCTGCCAGCTTATAACTGAGCAGTTCTTTCTAGCTATTTACTTTGGATAAGTGGACAAATCTTATTATGCACACTTAACTTCTTGTGGTTTGGGATTAAGCCAGATAGCACTTCCCCCCCACACTTTCCAAAACTTAGGTTATCAAATGAGATTTAAAATACAATCCATGTGAAGCAATTCACACAGCCTGCGAGATTATCCTGGGATAATTCATCTGATGCTGGAACCCTTTAGACTTCACAACAGCAGCAGTACTAGCCATCTTAAAAGACTATTCATAACTTTTAGAAGTGGCATCTCCATTAAGCAATATGGAAACAATGTAGTAGATCTTGGTTTCTATTCCGTAAGCATTATTAATATGGAAATGCTGCATACCTCCTGTGGTAAAGAGACATTCTTGATGTTTTCTGTGGAATATTTTCTCGAAGTGATGTTTAAGGCAAGTAAGAATTGCAAACTGATACAGTTCACAGCATAATATGATAGTTCATTATAGTTTCCATTTCTTCTCAGACAGTCTGCTTCTGTGCTCCAAAACACTAAAATACTAAAGGTTTAAAAATAGATTTTAGACTGGTAAAAAAGTAGGATTAGGAAACAAGGTTTATTTTGCTCTCTGAATTCCACAGGAGAGAGCAGTTTTGTGCTGTGATAATTTCACTGGAGGGCAAGTTTCTCAAAGCAATGGGCCTTAATTTTTGTGTTGTGTCATAGTGTCTGCATAGTCTGTTTGATAAACAATCAGAAATACCTGTCCTATTGTAAGTATATTCTCTGGGCCTTCAGTTTTTTTGTCAGATTCAAAGTAAAATAAACAGGGCTCACACTTTGTCAGCAGTCTGAACTTGTGAGTCTTCATTGGAATGTAACCCAGCCATGAGAGCTCAAAAGAATGCTCCACTGAGCTGTGACTTCCTACTTATTTTTGTTATAGAACAGCAGTCACAAAAAGAATAGTATTCTCCTGAAAGTTTAAATAGCTTTTAGGAGACCTTACCCTTTATGGTAGAGCTACAAAGTATGCTCTGGATCAAACAGGACATTTTACAGGAATTCTTGGAGAGCATCCTGTGACACAAACAAAAGGTGAGACAATTTCTGCTCAGATAAGAGAAAGCCTTGGCTGTACCGACATGTTAATACAGAGACAACTCAAAAACAGATGAAACAACAATGCATAATTAAGGCTGCTATAATGCACAGTCATATTCAGGGAGAAGATAATTTGGAAAAGGAAAGTATCAAAATGGATTTCAACAGAATAAGTAACAATAGACTTCAAATACTAGAAGAAAGATGATAATGAAGGGATGTATAGGTGTGTTTTTTTGTTAGGAGAGAGGGATAAATAATGGTCTCAGATGAGAAATCAAGAGAGGTTTACTGCCAATGGGTCTTAGGAAGAGTGAGACTGTGACTTGGTCGACACAGTCTTAAGCACCAAGACTCAATAGAATCAAAACCCATGTACTGCCAGTTGCTTTCTTCCCACAGGCAGATCAGCTGAGGCTTCATTTTCAGCACACTGGTTCCCAGTCCTGACAAAGTAGTGGCTCTGTCAATGCGAGAGTGCTAATCTGTCTGACAGCTCTCATGCAGGACAGTTGGCGTGTCTGAATTTTGCATCAGCATGACCTGGAGTGAAATACTAAAAATGAGCAAATGTCTGATAGAACAGAATTAATTGAGACTGAGTTAGCAATCTGCTTTCCTTGGAAAAAAAAAAGTGTGAGGAGAGTACCACTGAAAATAGTAAAGTATGTCTTTTTTTCTTTTCTTAAATACATAACTAATGAACTAGCATATGGTATCTCTGCAAAGCTTTTCTGCTGCAGGGATCATTGTTAATACCAAAGCAGGTCACATGTCTCCCATCAGCTATTGAGGAGATGCTTTCTTAGTATCTCTACACAATTTCAAAAGCAGGTTTGCCACTTTGTTCTGTTTAAAATGGAAGTTCCCCACAATAAGATTTGCAGTCAACACTTAGTAAGGATGAGCACAATATAAAGTGACAAAGTAATGAAATGTCAGGAAAATAGTGCAGAGAAGGGTCCCCAGCTTCTTTGTGTCCCAGTTGTATTTCCACACTTCTATTTGAAACCCAAAGCATAACCCTTTGCATCTTTCAGGCTGATACCATATTTTTATTCTGACTTTCCAAGTATATGCCCATATCAGATTATTTTCAGAGGAAATGTTGATGTGGCTGGATTCTCTTGGTATGTCAGTTTTCTGTTTATGCCCTGAACTAGAAAAAAGTAAGTCAGTTTCAACTTGGAAATCAATCTATTCAGTTTTCTTGTATTAAATGACTGTGGCAAACTAATACTAGTTGACTTGTCTTCAGTCTGCCTGGGATGCAGGGAGAACTAGAGCTGCGCATGCATGTGGCCAAGGAGATGTGCCCTAAAAACAAAAGCTGGATTGGAGTCATGAAACAGTGAAAACAAGAGTGCATATCTGAGTACTCAGGGTTAGCAAAAAGTGGCTAGGAGAAAGTCATAAAGGTCAAGACTAAAGAGAATTAAAAAAACCCAAGCAGCTAAAAGCAATCCTAAGGGTGTCTAATAATATACTTAAAGTAAGGAGGAAAACAAGAACAAATACAAGCCCTAATATTTACTAAAAAAACAACCAGTGACATAAACAGTCAGTGCTGTTTTCATGTAAGTCATCACAACAAATATCTGTTACATATTTAATGAAAATTGAGTTAATGAGGAGACAGAAGAGCAGGTCAATGTATGGAATACTAAAGATTGGTGAAATTTAAGCCTGCAGGGACAGGAACAAACACCTTACCCTAAGGCACTTGAGAGTGGGCCAGTCTGTGATGAATTCCTGAAGAAAACATGGTAACTGAGCTAAAAATGAGGTTGAAGACTGAAGCAAAAAGAATATTTACAATTAAAAAAAAAGTCAAGATACTTTAATGTGAAGCTACTCACAAAAAATGAACTCTTCAATACTAAACAACTAGGTGATAAAATAGCAGGTGAAGTCCAGCATTGATAAATGCTAAGTAAGAATCCCAGGAAATAACTTCTAATACATATCATATACCACAGTAAGTTTTACATTAGCTATTCCCATTCAGAAGGGAGATCTTTAAGGTCACTGAGAGTAGTTCACTGCAAGTATAATCTGTGTGCTCAACCACATTGCGAAGGCAAATAGACTCATAAAAATTATTAAAGGGAAAAAGCAGAACAAAATAGAAAACATTTTTATGCCACCTATAAATCTAGGTTTAGCTCGCATATTGAATATAATGTGAATATAAAGGAAAGAAAATATGCAGAAGAGTAGCAAAAATGATGAGGAGTTGAGAATGACTCACATATATATATCTAGTTAGATGTACCCTTATGACTCATAGAGGGAGTACAACTGGAATACACAGAATGTAAAAGCCACACAGGAAATTTATCTTCACTAATTTTTATGGCAGTGGTGCTGAGCACTTCTGTATTCAGGTATAGCTTTATCTTTCCTTCAGTTGGAATTGAGTAAAGATAAAATCTCAATGTGTTTACGTGCCTTGGCCCACAGAAATTTCACTCATTGAAGCGCCATCATCTTTGAGTGGGATTATCATTTTAAAGCAATATCTGCTATGGTAGTTATTGAATGTCTTTATTAAAAGAGAGCTCCGCTCTTCATGAAGTTAGATTTTTTAACAGCACTTTTAGTGCTCCACAGCCACGTTTCACAACTCTCTACATGAATCTTTGAGTTGTGGTCAACATGATGGTTTTTGATGACCTCAAGGGATGACCTCCCTTGAAAGTGGAATGAGTGCAAGAAGAAGAAAGATTAGCTAATTTGTTAGTTCTACTCTGTTTAGTATCTCTTTATCCTTACAAGTAAGCTCTCTGTTGTAGGTTTGTGGGTTTTCACACAGAGGGTCATTGGGCATTGGAATAGGCTGCCCAGGGAGGTGGTTGATTCACCTTCCCTGGAGGTGTTTAAGACACGGGTAGATGAGGTCCTGAGGAACATGGTTTAGTGTTTGATAGGAATGGTTGGACTTGATGATCCAATGGGTCTCTTCCAACATGGTTGTTCTATGATTCTATGATATTTTTTTCAATAAATCTGAAATTGCATTATTTTTGGTATCAGGGATCATAGTGATTTAGTGATTAGAACAGGAAAGACTGTTGTACTACGGGAATAAAAGGAAGTTTCTCATGTGTTAAGTAATTAGCTGAATTAGCAAAAGGGATTTAATAATCCAAATACGTTTTACAAGGGATAAGGGTAATTGTTCTTGCTTCATCTTCTGGGTTAACAGTGACTGTCGTTTTGTGGTTTACATCTTAGTCTGCTATAATTATACTATTAATAAAACACTTCTACTCACAATGTGAGCACCACAGCCTTGCCTTGCAAAATCTTTTGCCTTCCCCACTAATTCCCCAACATCTCTCACTGAATACAGCAGCAATTTGAGAACTGTGCATCTGTCCAGGAGCCTGTTATGTACCATACTGGAGAAGTGTCAGCATGTAACAGTAATGTAGAAAAGGCACTGAATAATTCAAGTTTCTCTGCCTTACTGTAGTTATTCAGCTTTTTTTTCCACTAAACAAAGTTTGTGCTAAACTTCTGTGGGCTTTATTTTGAACAGAACAGCTCTGTGCTTTATTTCTTGAATAAGGATAGGAAATTGTGTGTTTTCTCACATTGAAAACCAAAGTATGATAGTAGTTCTCACAGTTCAGCGCTTGGTCTAGCGGTTTAGCAGAATTATTGAGTTGGAGACATAGCTTTTTTAACAGTAAATTAGGTTCACATGCAACCACTGGAAGCCCATTTAGTGCTCAGAAAAGGGATGGAATCATCTCAGAAAAAAAAAAAAAAAACAAACCAGTGCAGAGTTGACCATATGACTGAACTTTCAGTTCAGGACAAAATGGTCAACATGAGGGCAAACGAGAAGTTTCTACTTCGAGAACTTAGCTTTACCTCACTGTTTCAAAGTGTTCATCATTTAGCACACAAATTTTGTCATTTAGCAGAGTAACCAACAAAGTCCTGTGCAAAGCCAGGGGAAGGAGAAAAGGAAATAGGTTGCTCAATAAAAAACATAAACAGCGATTCTGGTGGAATTTGAGCTTGCAGCCTCCATTTGGAATGCTAGGTAGTGAGTCTTTTGGGGCTGAGGCATCTCCAAGGCAGGTGGCTGCAATACAGAATTAGAATTAACCAAGAAGTTGTCCTTGTGCCTCACTTATCAGAACCTACAGACACCAGGGAACCGCATAACAGGTCTGAGAGCAGACATAAACCTAGTTCATAAAAGGCAACCTCCAGTCATGAAAAATTTGTCAGAAAAACAATAGGCTTTGTGTCCCAGGCACTGCTTTTAATCAGCTTACTCAGCAGTATATGATGATACAACAGTTCATTTATTTTAAACCCAAATTAACCTCTGTTACAGAGCCACTATGTAGTTTCTGTAAATTAACAATGGGACGTGATATTTTGCAGCTGAGGTTACATTAAAAATGTACACATGCAAAAAAATTATAGCCAAGTAAATGAGAACCTTGTTATGCTTCTCTTGCAGTTACATTCCTAATTACTTATTCTGAATAATAAATAATGCTCCATACTTTCTCTTTTAGTTGAAGTAATTGTTATATTGTCTATTGCTGTGCATTTCTTATATACCTTTCTTTCTCCTTCCCCTACTGCTTTTTCTTCCCACAAAACAAAGAAACATGGAAAACGTAACAGTGGGAAACCATTGTCCCCTTTCCACAGGGACTGGGAGGCACTGCAGGTAGAGTCAAAGCCAGGATCTTGCTGAGCTGGAACTATTTCTTCAGTACTGTTCCTTCCTAGTGCTGATATGCTGTTTGCTCCAAGTTTCCCTGCCTCTTATTTATCTTGCCTCGAATTTCAATGTGGCCTTATTCTATCTTCTCCCTCAACCTGCCTCCCTACTCTTTTCCTTTGAATGTTCCCTCTTCTCATCACTTTTCATTTACCTAAACCCCTTCTAGCTTAACTGACATTTGTGGCACTGTAGACCTGTACTTCCCATCCCTTGAATGCTGCCTTTCATCTGCTTAAGTTGATGGGTATTTGTTGTGCATAGGAATTTATTAAATTTTGGTTTGTTAGCAATTTAGAATCTATTAGGGCAAGATTGCAAAATTCCCATTAAGACTTAATTATCAATTGATTAACAAAATAATTAAAATATTGAATATATGTGTTATAATCTAATTGATTAGTAACTTAATCAGATTTGAAAATAATGAGATTCACTTCTAATTACTACATGGTATGATAGGTATATGTACAAGCAAAGAGATGAGAGATATGTATGTATACAAAGATTTATCAATATTTAAATATGAGATAAATAAGGGTCACGACAGAGAGAGAGACTAATATGCAAATTTCCCTTTTGAGATTTGGTGAGAATACTCATGTCTAATGTACCAGTACTCCTGACAGGCAATGGTCAGATCTCAAATAATCTGGAAGATTTCTTTAGATGGATGAGGATCCTCGCATTCAATGCACTAATATTCCCAAGAGGCAATGCTTGGCTCTCAGTGGGAGATACCATTACCTAAGGCCTTTCCACTTGCTGTGTTAGCAAATGAGATTATGCTCCACACTTGAGAAGCATCCCAACACAGGGAATATCACTGATCTTAGCCTGCTGTGATTCAGAAAAACTCAAAGGACCTTCTACATAATTACATACTTACAGGGTTTCAAGATAATTGAATTTAATCACGTATTTGAATATTTATTTTGATGTTTTAATATTAATTTTGGCTGCCCTTGAAAGATGGAACTCTCCACTAGTTTTGTCAGACCTCCTCACTTGGGCCATGATCCTGGTATCTGGTTTCCAAGTGGGGCATGACTAGTGCCCAATCTGTCCCACAGATGATGATGGAGCCTCTGCCCAGGCACACAGGGCCCCAAGAACACAGGCAGTGTGACGAAGTGCTCTGGATAGCTGTGTTATAACAATGGGTGTTCTTTCCCTTGTTTTCCTGCCTGATGTGGCCAGTTATTAATCTCCTTCTTCAGGTGATTAGGGAGTTTCTTTCCCAATCATAGTAGTTTCTGGTAGGTGGAGGGGCTGACTTGGGTCCTGGATGATTGTCTCCAGAAAACAGGATTTTTTCTCTTACAAAGAGTATATTCCATTGGATCAAATAACAGCCCGAATAAGGAAGAGAGTTTTTTGTTTTTTGTTTTTTTTTTTTTCCAAGTGCATCAATAAGGATGTGCAAAGCAGCACAAAGTGATCTGCAGGTCTTGTAGGGCAGGAAGAAATTCTGCTACCCCAGTATCCTGTCCCTACAGAGTAAGTACAGTGGCAAGATAAGTTCTGGGTCTGGTGGTTATTGGTCAAAAGGAAGCAGTGCAGCTCACAGGGATTTCTTAAACCTAGCTCTTGCCTCCATGGGTGTGGGATTTTCCATGGATTAGATGAGACACTTGTAGGAATAGACAGTGTTGTGTCCTTCTAGCACCTACCTTTCCTAAACATTGTTATTATTTCTTGCTATAGTAATTATTCTTAGTGCTGACTTCAATTTTGAAATGGTTATTTGAATTGCGACCAATTTCTGTCCCCTTGCTATGTACAGGGATGTTTCTGTTTCCCTCAATGTTCAGCATATCAGATGCTATTAGAATTTACCCATCTGTTGTTTTTTTTCCATGGATGTGAAAATAAAGCATTCTAGTACAGAAATGGACAAATAAAACTCTTGTATTGTTGCTGTTTTGGGTAAACCAAGGCAGATATTGGCAATACATGGAAAGAGTCTTTGCTTTGACCTTGTGAAGTAAGTAGCGGAAAATGCATTTGAACATTAGAAAGCAGACTTGGAGAGGATGGAATATAAATAGATTTATGGAAGTGTCACTGAATGAAGATGGAAGACAAAGTGCTGTTACAATTGCTGTTCTCAGAATGAAACTTATTAGGTAGCACAAGTTCTGTGCTGGCCATCACAGAAAGGTGATGTTGTCCAAACAGAGCTGGTAGCAACACCAGCCTCTAATTTGAAACCCAGAAACATTGGAAAAAAAAATTACTTATTATTGTGTGCACTTCAGAGCTGGTTAAATGTGCAGGTGGGTAAATTAATCCTTATGTTGATATTAACACTTAATGAATTCACCTGTTTCTATTCAGTTACAATGAGGCTTTCTAAATATGCCTGTAATGCAATTGGTTCCCAGTTTTTCCTCATGATTCTGTGGCTCCATGGTGAAACACAAACTAGTATCCAGCCCAGCAGCCAGTCCGGAGCTATCCCTTGAAGTCACATTGAGAGAGTGCAGAACTCAATCATATGTAATTCCAAAGAATGATTGTAGTGACACTACAGACAGCATCATTATGATTGAAAAGCAGTCTCAAATACAGAAAGACACAGAACTTTGGTTTCTTTTGATTTAGAAATGCTTAAGAGGTGATCTAGTTACTGATTTAAACCATCTGTTTTCTATGATCATATCAGTAAATAGAAGAAATCCTGAACGTGATGCTGGTTGCTGGAATTTACCAGCATAGAATCATAGAATCACCAGGTTGGAAGAGACCCACCAGATCATCGAGTCCAACCATTCCCACCAATCTCTAAACCATGCCCCTCAGTTCCTCATCCACCCACACTTTAAACACCTCCAGGGAAGGCGAGTCAACTACCTCCCTGGGCAGTCTGTTCAAGTACCTAATGACCCTTTCAGTGAAGAATTTTTCCCTTATATCGAGCCTGAAATTCCCCTGGTGGATCTTGAGGCCATTCACTCTTGTCCTGTCCCCTGTCACTTGGGAGAAGAGGCCAGCTCCCTCCTCTCCACAACCTCCCTTCAGGTAGTTGTAGAGAGCAATGAGGTCTCCTCTCAGCCTCCTCTTCTCCAGGCTAAACAACCCCAGCTTTCTCAGCTGTTCCTCATAAGGCCTGTTCTCCAGCCTCTTCACCAGCTTCGTTGCTCTTCTCTGGACTTGCTCCAGAGCCTCAACATCCTTCTTGTGGTGAGGGGCCCAGAACTGAACACAGTATTCAAGGAGTGGTCTCACCAGTGCCTGAGTCCAGAGGGAGAATAACCTCCCTGGACCTGCTGGTCACACCGTTTCTGATACAAGCCAGGATGCCATTGGCCTTCTTGGCCACCTGGGCACACTGCTGGCTCATGTTCCATTGGCTATTGACCAACACCCCTAGGTCCCTCTCCTCCTGGCAGTTTTCCAGCCAGGCTTCTCCCAGTCTGTAGTTCTGCATAGGGTTGTTTTGCCCCAAGTGCAGGACCCAGCATTTGACCGTGTTAAACCTCATGCCATTGGACTCAGCCCAGCGGACCAGCCTGTTCAGATCCCATTGCAGAGCCTCCCTACCCTCTAGCAGATCCACACTTCCACACAGCTTAGTGTCATCTGCAAACTTGCTAAGGGTACACTCGATACCTTCATCCAGGTCATTGATGAAGACATTGAACAGGGCTGGACCCAGCACTGAGCCCTGGGGAACCCCACTTGTCACTGGCCTCCAGCTGGATTTAACACCATTTACCACCACTCTCTGGGCCCGACCAGCCAACCAGTTTTCCACCAGGAGAGTGTGCGCCTGTCCAGGCCAGAGGCTGACAGTTTCCAAAGCAGAATGCCGTGAGAAACTGTATCAAAGTCTTTACTAAAGTCCAAGAAGACCACATCCACAGCCTTTCCCTCATCCAAGAGTCAGCATCCGAATGTTCACTAAATATCTGACGAGTAATTTTCAGCTGCTCTGAAAAGTTAGAGCTATACAGACAGTTCCCCTTAGCCATGGGTTTTTCAAGTCTCTCTTCAAGCTTAGGTGGGAAACATAAAATAACAGATGTAGGGAAGGGAAAGATGAACTTGCTGCTATTACTTCCCACCTTTGAGGGAGATTTATATGTACCACCAGTGATAGGAGATAGCAATTGCATTAAGATTTCACTGTGTATTATACTGCCTTTGCACTGATGTAACAACTGCACAGAGATGGTAGAGAGTCAAGAATCTGCACATGGAACATTGTCACTGTTCACCTAAGGTTTGTAAGCTCTGTCCTTTCCTTAACCCGTAGGACATATGGGAGAAGGGAAGGCTCACAAGAGACCTTATAGCAACCTTCCAGTACCTGAAAGAGGCCTACAAGAAAGTAGGAGAGGAACTATTCATAAAGGATTGTGGTGATAGGATGAGGGGCAAAGGGTATAAAATGCAGAGGGACAGATTTAGACTAGACATTAGGAAGAATTTCTTCATTGTGAGAGGGATGAGACTCTGGCCCAGGTTGCTTAGGGAAGCTGTGGCTGCCCCACCCCTAGAAGTGTTCAAGACCAAGTTGAATGGAGCCTTTGGCAGCCTGATCCAGTGGGATGTCCCTGCCCATAGCACAGGGGTTGGAACTAGATGTTAAGGTCCCTTCTAACCCAAACTCTTCTATGATTCTATGACTTTTCTATTTGTCACCTGTCCAGTGAGATTACGCAGACTCCTAACTCAAGTTTTGGGAATGCAGGAGACAGGCCCTTGGGAATAGTGGAGGATGTAGAGCTGCAGGTGGTGCTGTGAGAAGGGACCCTCAAGAACAGTGGAGAATGCTGGGCTGCAGGCAGTGTGAGAGAACTTCTCGAGGAGTCAAATTTTAGCCAGGAGAATTCTCAAAGGAAAACTGACAAAAGAGAGATGTTTGTCTGTCTGCAGGAGAGCAGGAAAGGAAGTCATAAAGTCACCACAACTTTGCAACTATCCTTTCCACTGAGATTTATTTAATGATTCAAACCCTCTGCTGTATTGACAGAATGAGATTAAACACAAAGTGGGTGGAAAGGGAGGAGGGAAGCACACTGAGTAGATTTTAACTAGACTAGCTTCAGAGTTTGGGACAGTAAGTAACTGTAAGTGTGTGTTTGCAAGCAGCAAGCACTTCATTTGTGATATTGGTAGACCATATTTTTTTCTGCTGAATTTTGCTATTGACATAAGAAATATATTTAAATCATTTAATGACATGCCAGTGAAAGCACATGTTGTAATATCTGAGTCTTGGTGTTGTGTGTGTGGTTGAAGACTGGGACTCGCTCAGCTGCCTGAGGAAGATTCCAGTATGTGCTGTTATTCTTATCACCCACTTTATTAAGGGACTGTTTAGAAAAATTTGATAATACAGTTAGAGAATACATTTTCTGGTATGCTTTCTTTGTAATAAAAGTGATGCCTCAGAACAATAAGTTTAAGACCAAAGTGCCTCCAGACTCTGGTTATGCTACTCACTTAGTAGGTAGAGGAGAGATTGGCAAAGCTGCCAGGTGTCCCAGTTCATACCTGTCTGTAAACACTGGGCTAGTGCAGAGAACTTATTGTGAACCTCCACTCAGAGGCATCTATCCTGAATACTGGATAGGGGAGTAGAATGGTAATAGTTCATTTTGAATAGAAACTGAGGAATTAAGGTTACAGTTAGTTCCCTGGCAATTGCTGAGTGTGGTAGGGAACCATTTTACAAGATGATACTGGGAGGTTTTCATAGTGATATCAGCATGACTCTGAAGCAGTGGGGGGCTGAGGTTTGTAGCATTTGTTATCTTTTATCAGTTAAAAAAGAAGTGCAATCAAAACAAGTCAAGCACTCCTGAAGAAATGTAGGATTCCACTCAGAGAGTTGAAGTAACATAAAATTCACAGGAGCTCAACACTCCTCACTGGATGCCAGATCTGAAAGAAAATTGTATGAAGTGTATGAGTAGACCATTAGATTTGGAGAGTGATATATAATGAAATCCTTCAGTAGAGCAGAAACAATTGGTGAGATAGAGCACCTGTATCTTCCACAGTGCAGTGCACAGAAGGCAGGGTACATGGTGTGGTTCAGCAGGGGAGAAGTTCACAGAGACACTGGAGGTCCATCAGCTTTGCAGGGTACTGCTGAAAAGTGAATTTCCCTGCATGGAAGAGAAGATATACAGGGTGCTGAGCTAGTTAGCGACTGAATTTTCAGTGATGTGTTTGTTGTTCTTGTTCATTTGCTTCATGTCACTCTCAATGTTTTCATCTGTGGTAAAAATACTGTTAACTGGAGAACTGAACACCAGGACGCAGTGTCTGTGCTTCTGATGTTAGAAACTGTTAGTATTTATAGTCACTGGTTGTTTTGACAACCTTTATATCATAAAATAGGAAGAGGAGGGGCACCATTCTGTACTAGAATAATTCCAGTAAACATTTTAAGTATTTAAAATTGTTCTTTTAATTACTTTGCTCAGTTGAGGCTGAGATCTTATTAAATCAGGATAATTAAACAGTTGTTTCCAAACCTGAATTCAGGTCTGTTTGGTTGTGAATAAAAATGAATGCAATTGTTTTGATCTAGTTCTCTTCTGTAGATACTAAAGGAACTTTTGTTTTTTACTCACTGTAAGCTCCCAGGGAAATATACAGAGAATATTCAGAGCAGAAAGCAGCATTGTAAGGATACTTGGGCAATGCTTCCTTATCTCGTCTTTTATATTGGCTGAAATCCTGTGGAGTGCTAGGAGACTGGTAAAGCTGAACTTGAGTCAAAGAGAAGGAAGTATGCTCAGACAGTTAATGTGCTTACTATGTTCTTTAGCGACAGATAAACCAGTCAAAAATGAAAAATACCTCTCTATGCTTTCATTCATTCAAGAAAGTGCTGATTTCATTCTAGGAAAGAAAGTGTTAAAAATAATTTTTTCCCCTCCATTTTCTTTGAATATTTTTCTATTTAGTTTGTAAAAATTCTATGAACACAAACTTTTTTTCACTTTTCAAATTATTTTAACAGCCTTCTTAATTACTTCATAGATTACAAACATTTTAAGGTTATCCTGGATTTTATTTTTTGTTGGAAGGTGGGAAAAAGGAGAAAAATTTCCACTGAGAACACAATTTATTTGCTGTGAAACAGAGAAAAAATATGGAATGATGGAATGTTTTGAGTGAGAAGGCACTATGAAGGTCACCTGGTCCAACCTCCCTGCATCAAGCAAAGGCATCCCCAATGGATCAGGTTGATATCTACAAGCTTTAATTTTTTTAATAACCATTCAGAAAGATAAACATTTGGAGAGATTTCAACAGAGTAAAATTTTAAATGCCAGATTGGGGTTAGTGAATGAACAGAATTTTCCATCGCATTCTCTCGGCAGAGGCTACACCTTAATTATTTTTGGATGTGAATTACAACTTTCATCTTCTATGTTTCTATTCGATATGAAGCTTTAGTCTTTTATGAGAGAAAGTCAAGCCATTTACCTCCTGATAATAAGATTCCTAAAACCTTATTAACTAGGCTACATAAACTGTCTCTTCCAGTGCTGCTCAGTCCCATACAGGGGAGGTAAAAGTTTCAAGTTTTCTGTCTAGCGTGCACTGTGGTTGAATAGATCAGGTGTGGCTGAGGGAACTGTGAGCTGTAATTTGATTTTGCTTCTGTGATATGATTGGCAACTTGGCAAGCCTGTTAATTGGGTTTTAGTTTTTCCTCACTAGAAAAGCAATATTAGTGCTCCTGCAGCTTTATGCATCCTAGGGAAATAGCTCAGTTTGTAGACTGGTATTTATGGTAGGTTTGTATTATAAGATCAGCCTACAGCCACATATTTTGTATGAAACAGCCCTATGATCTTCTTGATGAATTTGGGCTAGTTATACACAAACAGGCTTTTCTTTGCAAACTATTTTATATATACATTCCTTTCACTGTTAGCTAATATAACTTATGGTAATTGCCCCTATCCTTGTTAACTTTACTAGCTTTTTTCTAGCAGGAAGTATTAGAAAAGGACTCTGAAGCAATGACCCAGCTTTGGTTTATGAGCTGATGGTTGAACCTCCTAACTGTTCAAAAAAGCATGTCAGGTCAAAGTCAAAGGGAGAGCCTTCTGTAGCAAGTTAGGGGGGAACTCTGCAGTCTGCCATGAAGAATCTATGATGAATACAGTGTGATTCCAATGTCTTTCAGATGGCGTGATGTTATCCTGTCTGACGTTATTCTGTTAGGTACATGATATGAAATGGCATAATGTAACATGTGATAAAACTGTGTTGAATTAAAAGCTAGAACAGTAATGACAAAGCCAAATGGGCTAACAATAGCTTTCTTGCAAGCCAATAAATAACAAAGAAACCCAGTTTTCTAAATTAACTATGGATCTTTCTAGTCAGCTGAAGTTAATATTGTCTCATGTAGGCTAGGTTTTTCACTATTACACAAACCTTCACACCCACACAGAGTTTATTTCTAGTTCTACCTATGAATTCTTAATGTTTAAGGTTTAATAGGAAATGCATTGACTGAGTCAATTAGTGCTGCAGCTACTACTTGTTTTAGCTCCACTGTAAGTGTTATAAAGGAAAAAAAAAAGGTGTTATAACCATCACAGCTGTCTCCTGTATCAGTCTGCTGTATTTGGTGTACATGCATGAATAAAACAGAAGTGCATGTACATCTGGTTTGCCAGCCCTCCAGTGTCTTAGAAAAACACTGTTGAGTTTGATATTATTCCTTTAAAAAACCAAATTTCTTTTGACACCCTTTGGCACCTTTGACACCTTCTTTGGGCCATTGTGGTGATCAGCATGTCCGGGCCCTGTGTCAGTCCATCATCACAAACAGAGTAGTTCTGTGAGTTAAACTTGAGTGAAATTACCGCTAGCATTAGGGGAAGAAGAAGATTGGCCTGAGGTTTTGGAGTATAGGTGAATGTTTCAAGGACTTTTCTGTATGTAATCTGACAAACTCCATCTATCTGCAGTTTTCAGGATGAACCTGCTTTGGAACTGATCTTTTATCTGTTAATGACACACAGTGTGTGTGTGTGTGTGTGTGTGTGTGTGTGTGTGTGTGTGTTTTTCTGAACTGTTTCTCAGGGTATCAATTGTAGATGCCATGTAATTAAAGTTTAGTCTAGCCTTCAGGTTATTTTTCATAGTATTTTTCCCGCTAAGACTATCTCAGGGTACTTAGTTGTATGGTGGAGTAATTATATAGGCAATTAACTCAGTCATTACATGCTAAGCAATAGTTCACACACAGCTCTATATATTACAACCTGAATTTTATAGAAGAATCTTATATTACTCTAGACACCAGAGTAATTTTCTCCTTTTTTAGAAGGCAGCTTGTGGGACCTTTAAACCTTTTGCTTAGAGGCCAGCAAAGGGTCTGGCTTTATGATCACCATCAACAGAGAACAGCAGCTGGGCCTTCCTAAGCGTTACGGGCTGCAGCGTCAGCAGTTGGTTACAAAAACCTGTCACAATTCCCTTTTAAAGCCCATGACCTCCTTCTGCCTAAAGAAGAAAGTCAATCAGTGAGCAGGGCTGAGAGAATTGTTTTTGAGTTTGTAATTGTCTTGGAACTATGCAGTTGGGTCTCTTGGAAAGTGTATAACAGCTGTTGTGGAAGTCCTTTGATGTTTTTCGATGTGGAATATTTGTATCATACTGTGGTTTTCAGGCCAAATATTTTGGCCAATCAATTATGCTGATCAGTCACACATGGTAGAATAAAGCATTCCTATAAGAAGTCTAGTGTAAGAGGAACTCTCACAGAAAGTGAGTTACCATGAATGTGTGTGAGGAGCTTGTTGGTGTGTTAGTGTTAATGTTTAAATATGCCACAACCATGAAAGGTGCTTTCAGCCATAACGGTCCTGAGTGAGGCAGTAAGCCAGGCCATACTTGCTTTTGGAGTGGGATGTTGATACTCTGATTGACAGAACACCAAACTTGCCCTCTTACTGCAACAAAAGGACTGTACAGTGGCTGCATCGCCTTATGGCACTTCACTTGGCATAAAGTAGGTCATAGTACAATCTGTACACTGGGATGACCCTGGAGAAACCTCACTGAGGGCAGTAACTTCTTCTAGTCTAGCACCAACAGCAGGAGTCCAGTCAAAATTAACAACACACTGCCACACATCAGAAATGTCCTTGCTTATATTCTCCAGGACAGAGAAGAGCACTTAGGAGGACAAAATAAATCTTTTCTTGAGAGGAAGAGCTACCCAGAAGGAATATAAGTTCCTGGTCATTAGTCTGGAGGAGTTAAATAAATTCATTGTTAAAGATGTTTCAGCAGCAAACAACTCTAGAGCACGGAAAAGTTCAAAATTGAAAAAAGCAGATGCCTGCCTAAGAAAGAGTAAGCTCCAGTTTCTTCTTTGTAGTTTAAGATCTGCTAATTTAATGTTATAAACTATAGGGACAGAAGGCTAATGAGACACGAACACAGACTTGGATTTTATAACTTGAAAATCTGAAAGCCAGGTTTAATAACAGAGTAAATACTGATCAAAAAATGTTTGAGATGACTGAGAAACTGATATAAGTAATAGTAGTAAATGCACAGGATTAAAACCTCGTAAAAGGGAAATCATATATGGAAACCTAGCAGAGTCTTCTCATAGAACAGGACAAAACATAAAAAATGTTGAGGAGAGTCAATTGGAGATTACCTAGAGCTCTGAATGTAGAAATAAGCATAATTCAGCTGTTACCATGTTTCTTAATTAGAAACTGAAATGTGTGAATCGTCAAATTGCTGCAGTAGGAACAGTGAGGAATGGAAACAATTAGAGATGAAGAGAAAGAACAAACTGAGCATCTTCTCAGCAATGGACAGTTTCCTTAATTTTTAAAGAAGAGATGTAAAAGTCATTGTAGCTGTGTATGTTAAAAGGGGGTTTACAGCTGTTGTAAACACCCACTGGGCCCAGTTAAGGTGATTTTCTGCAGCATGCTTATAAGCAGTTTGAAGACTTGATAGTATTTCTGGTTTTGGAAAACCAGAGGCATCCTGCTTTGCAGCAGCAGGAGCCACAGGGCAAAATATATTTGCTCTTATTTGTGTCTTGTCAAAAATTTTGATTTTCCTACAGGTCATTTACAGTTTTGTTGCATTCATTCACACTTTGTGCCTTGTGGCACCTTGTCTGTTTTGTGGTTCCTCTCAGATAGAGGTACGGATTTTTTTTATTGCATTTCTGTGTAAATGCTGAAAGGCTGGGGTCAGTTCTTCAAAACACAGCTCACTGAAATCACCATCTTGGCTAAGGGCAAGCACTTCAAAACAAAGTCTAAGTTGAGCTTGTCAGTTGGAAAGTAATGGCTTTGACAGTCTCTGTGGTCTGGTTATAAATGATAAACCCATCAGAAGTGCCTGATGAAAACCAAGCCATTTAGAACAATTGGCATGTGAGAAATACTTTTATAGGACAGGATTTCTGACAGCAATATTAGGCAGCAAGATTCCTTTAAATGCACCAGTCTCGTACTTGTCTAAGAAATGTGTGTGGCAGCTATTGGTGAACTTGCGTTTGTCCCACTCTGCTCACACAAATGTACTTAAACATCAATAAGCCCTCAAAAGTGTGTGTGTGGGGAACCTCTACCCTTCTGACTTGCAGTTCATTTTCTCACACCTGAAAGAGGATTTGTTTTAAAAAACAAGTCAGGTTACAGCTGTTGATGCCCAGCAAGCTCCAAACTTATTTATATTATTATTTATATATATATTTAAATATATTATGTCAGGCACTCTTTTATGTTTAAATATTCTATCAGAGATTTCTCTTGCATCATGATTTTTAAAGCAATGTTATCCCAATGCTTGTTTATAATAACCATTTGGCAGCTTAGAGCACATATCTGTTTTATCACATATTGTCTTCCACTCTATGTGCACCATGGTTTGTTTACTTTGTTGCTATTTATAGTAGGGTCTCCCACAAGGCTGTGGGTGCTGGTAATGATTTTTTAAGAGTAGAAATATCCTTGCAGCAATTTCATAAATGGAAAGTGACACAGATAATAAACAGATGCAATAGGAGAACTAATGCATATTATAAATTGGCTTCTTATACCCTCATCACTCAGAGGAATCTGTCAGTCCAGGAGGCTAAGCTGAGCTATTATGGATCTGTCTCAAGGAATATATGCTCATAGCTTCCAAAAGTGAGGATTTTCCCTGTCAAAAGAAAATGGCAGTCGATCTACTTTTCTTAGGAAATCTAAGGAGTTTTAACATGAAATACAAGGAAATTGCTATAATTTACATGCAACCATCACTCTGTTGAGTGCTTTCAACAAAGAATCCCCTAATCAATAATACTTTAAAAGAAAGAAGGTGAGGAATTCAGAATAAAGCAGTCATAAAGATTTCTTTTGAAAAATATTGTAGTTGTTGTAAATTAGTTCTAGTTATAATCACTGCAGAAAAGTATTACACTGAAATGTTTCTGAGAACCTGGGATGATAATAATAGGTTAGTGTTTAGGCTGTCTTAAGATACTGGTAGTGTTTCAATTCAAGACCAAATGCTGGCCTGGCCCCAAATGACAGGGGTCAGTGGTCTTCAGTTTCACTGATGGTGTGCTAGAAGGTTTAAGAAAGAATATAGCTCCTTTGTTCAGGCTTGACTTCCAAAACTTGTATTCCATACCTTTCCCTAAAGACTGTGGATATCTGAAGAACCTTCAGGTAAGTTCTCTGGACAATAGGCAGGTAAAGACCTTCAAAGACCTCTCAATACTTTCTACCTGTCTCTTGTATCTGTTTTATCAGGATACCAAACACAGAAGTGCTGGGTCATGCTTTTATACCCAGAATACGCTTTTTTTGTACCATTTTCTTAGAACACAACCACCTGCTATGTACCTCTTAAACCTTTAATCTGCAAACCCTGTATTTTCAGGGGCAGTTACTGTGTTTGCAATCCAAATGAAGAAGAGAAAGTCTGACCAGACATCTGTTTTACTTTTAATATTTAATAGTTGCTTACATATCCAATTGTGAATTCTAAAGTATTCAGTCTGTACTCGAATCTCAAACTATGGGTTCACAAAACTAACTTTAGTGTGAAGCAGGCCATTCAGGTTAGGAACAGATGTCTTGTACTAGGTTCCTCATTTTGAACAAGTTTCTTTTCTTGCTTTAAGAAGACAACTAGGCTGTGTAAATCATTGTACTCTTCAGATGTTGAAGCATTATATCTGGAGAGCCCTTCCTTTCTTTCAAAACTAAACAAATTGCACAGCACAAAACTAAGGATCACAGCAGGCTTCTCCTAACATGCTAGAATGAGAAGAACTACAAAGAGCTGACTATCAGCAATAAATGATCGAGGACCTGCAGTATAGTATTTGATCCAGCAGTCTGGTACCTGACTCAACAATGAAGTGGTTTGCTGCTCTCTTGCTCTCCTATGACATTTTATTTAACTTCCAATTTTACTTGCAAATCAATGCATCTGCATTAAGTTCACTAATGGAACTGATTAAAAAAAAATACACTAAAGAAAATTGGCTATATTCTGTGGTACAGGCACCAAAGTGTTTTTCATGTCTCTAACATAGTCATCAGCTAGTTTGAACCACAGGGAAATAGTAATTGGATCTGAAATAACTCTGAAATGTTGGTGCCAAAGGGCTGCTTCAAAATGATTTTGTGCTTGTGCTTAGCTGTGTTATCTAACTACTGCCCCATGTTAAATTCAGATGCCAATGGCAACTAGCTGGTAATAATGGGCCAATTAGGTCTTGAGTTAGGCCTTTGCTGTCATAAAGCTTTAGGCTTATAACTTCTTTGTGTTAAAGATAGCTCAAGGATGCAGGATGGAATCTTTCATCTGGAATAAATGGAAGTTTGTCCAAATGGATTCACAAGTGTGATATTTAACAGCTTCCCGAGTTCTTTAGCACTTTTCCATTCTGTCATTATTCTAATAGAGAGGCAAAATTATTTTAGCTGCAGGTTGCATCTCCATTTAGCTTTCTTCACTAGCCAGTAGGGGTTTTAAGTTATCACTAAAACCATGAATTTGCCCAAGCTGTTATATTAACATGAAAAATTGGGCTGGTGCAAGCCATTTCAGTACATTAGGAAGCGATATGCTTGTGTTGGGGTAAAACTTGAGCAGCGTGCTGTCTTCTCCCACAGTAATAAGGTGACTTTTTTCCCCCAACCATAGGAACCAGCATGAATTAAATCACAACTTTTGCAAATTAGATCGATTTTTATATTTTCTCATTGATGCTCAAATGTCATGATATTGGTGGGAATGCTTTTTGGATAAAATGGAAGTAATTTTCACTATCAATAACTGTTAGAAAACTCCTGATCACAGCTTCATAAGAATTGTAATCAGGTGTATATATGTGAGTATGGATATTTTTATTGGTTTAACTACCAAATGCACTCACTACAACAATTAATTCTAGAAGTTCAAAATACACAGGAGTACCTAACTAGCAGCAACCTGTTCGGTCCCAAATATATTTATGATTTTTCTGAATTTTATCCTTTTCATTCCAATAATAAACCTTACTTTCACATGCAAAACACAATTTTTAACCTCAAGAGAGACAGCATTTCCCTGGACACATATCAGTGATCAATCCAGAAGGTATTTTACTATGTTGCATGCATCTGTGATTTAAAAATGGTGAGGCTCCACTGTCATCAAAAGGGCTGTGCCCACTTGCATGACTTTTTAATTTCTTCAGTTTCACAAAACGCGATTTCTCCCCTCTGTATTTATATAGCCAGAATGTTCAAAAAAATCCTACAGTAGATGGGCAACAGGTTGGATTTGACACAGTAGGGTACAAGGGGAGATTTCTTAAAAATAAATATTTGCTCCAATCCGTAAAGCAAGGAGGATCCTGAACTGGAGTAAAACTAATTCAGCCTACTGTCTGCCTTATATACCTGAAGAAGCAGTAGCATTCTGGAGCTTTCTCTTTCCTGTTTGCCTGGATTCAGCACTTTGAGTAAACTTTGAGCCCTTGATCTTGTGTGCCCCCATCAGAGCACAGGCCAGGAACTTTGCTTTGTTGTATACTTGCACATCTTGTAGAAAGTGATTATGTGCATACATGTTTGTAGAGTTCATGCTGCAAACATATCACATGGCTAGATGTGGTTATTTCAAAGCAGCTCTTTTATACTATGCCTCTGTTTCCTTCTCTTCAAACTTCCTTCCTCAGAAGCTATTTCTTACAATTGCAATAGTTAGAATTAAGTTTCTCAAGCATGTGCCGGGAGCTTGTGCAGTAGTATTGGCTCACTAGATCGTACTTATTTTGTGTCAGAGGCTTCAAATACAGATGTGGGCTCTTGCCAGACTGGCACAGAGTTAATGTGCTCTTTCAAAGTCTGCTGAGGGTCCTAATGCAAACACAGTTTTGTCACTAATAAAACATCTTCCCCCAGGACCCAGGGCTTGCTGTGTATTGATTTTTTTTCACTTTGGAAGTCCTCTAATCAACAGATGAACCAGATTCTACTTTTGTATTTATTTCTTTCTACCATCCTCCCAGCGCCAGACAGTCTCCTTCCACATAGCAGCATTAATTTGAATAGTGCTGTTAAATTTAAAGATGCCTATTATCCCACACAAATATAAAATAAAGAGTGGCCTCTCCAGCACAATCAGGAATTATCTATCAACCATTGCCAGTTTTGTTGGGGAACTCTGACAAACTCAAGAGTTTCTTACCTTAGCTGGATGATGTTAGGGAATCCAGGAAGCCTGGAGCAGGATGAAGCGTGAGCATAATAGATTGAAAGATTTGAAGGTTTTAATGAAACCCTTGTCTCTTTCTAAAGTGCTTAGACAGTTCTATGGAATCCAAATGTCTTCTTCAGTGTCTTGGAATGCCTCAGTGCTCTTTTGTTGATCTGGACTGGCTTGGTAAAATACAAGGTGGGACTTAACACTTACTTTGGATTAACTAGTCTCAGAGAACTGCAATTATTGAAAAGCTGTGTAGGTAGATAAAAGGGCAGATGGCACAAATCTTCTCTTGCTATTACCTGGCTGTGTGGTAGACCTCCCTTCCTAATGTTTTGCAGAAAATTCCTGGTGTTTTCTAAGTAATTTCTCCCCATGAAGTGTGAATCTGGTATCCTAGGGAAAAGCATTGTAGTCCTTTATGCTGTTTTAACTTGGGAAGTAAAACATTGTCCTGCTGCAAAAGATGGACTTTGAACTTATCTCTGCCTCTCTTGGAGCCTTACAAGTGCTTCATACTTCCTTAGTGCTTCTTATATTCAGCGTGATTGATTGTTGAAAACTGATTAATTCTTATGAAACACTTGTTTACACTGAAGGTTTCACCAGCACATTTTTTATGAAGGACATCTGTGACTCAGTATGCTCTGTGGTTGCCGCATGACAACCTAGAGACACCCCTGTACAATTGTAACATTTACAGCTCAGGTCAGCGCTCAGCCAACTTCTGTCTTGGGTTTGCAGGCACATGCAGACAGATTGTTTTCAGATGAAGTAATCGCATACAGCAGTTCATCTTCATTTTTAATAAAGGGAATGGAAGTTTGGCAAGCTAAAAACTGATTTGCTTACAGTTTCCCTTAGGAAGCTTTCCAGTATTACTAGCAAAGGATATAGGTGGTAAAAGGCTTTACTTATTTTTGATGGGTTTACATCTTCCTCTGAGTGTCTGGAGATAAAGTCACAAAAAGAACACCACAAAAAGCTTAAATTATGGAGTCTCTATTTTATTATATTCAGAGAACACTCCTCTTGAACGGTCACTTTCCCTAGAGGTACTTAAAAAACCTCTAGACGTGGTGTTAGGAACATGTTTTAGTGGTGGACTTTGCAGTATTAGGTTCACAGTTGGACTCAATAGCCTTAAACGCCTTTTCCAACCTAAACGATTCTGTGATTCTGTGCTCTGTATTCTAGCGCATGTGTGAAAAAACAACAGACTAGCAGTAAGCAATTAAAAACTGCAGTAAGATCTAGCTTTTCTCTTGGCCCTTGTGCTGTAGTGGTTTTTTTGTTCTCTAGTGGCTGCAAGCTGTGTGATGTGAGCAGCTCTCTGACACAGGTAGTGTGGGACATGGAGAAGGAGAGATGTAGCAGTATTCTGTTCAAATGGAAAACAAACATCTTGGACAATGATGAAGTGCCATTTACCCTTTCTCTGATGGGGTGAGTGCATACTGTAGCCGCTGCTACTGAGTTGTTGCAACTGATTCTCATATGCTGTTCCTAAGGATCCCAGAAATAAGTGACAAACTCCTTTTGGGAAGGGAGGAGGTCCAGAGAATCACAATCATCAAAAAATATAGGGAAAAATAACATAGCTTTGCCATTCAATGCCTGATGTTTAAGCACTAAACAGACCCTGGTAGCAGCAACTTTCAGACTGAATAAACCAGCCTATTAAAAAGCTCTGTGCTATGTTGTGAACTGAAAACATGCTCAGCTGCCTGTTCTTTCTGGATCCTGACTGGCTTGCTTATAGCATCAGAATCATAACCCTGTGTTGTTTGATTATGCAGAAGGTGGAAAAGGAGAGACAACAGGAGGAGGCAGGGAGCTGTTTGTTATTTATGACCATATGTCAGTGTACTCACTATGCAGGAACCAGAACATTGACTTTAGAAGGAAACTCACTGAAAAGATTTTAGATGGATTTAATTAATTCCTCCCTCCCTCTCTTTTATCTCCTTCTGGAAAGAACTGGCCTGTGTGGCTTTTATATGGTTCTCTGCAGGATCATGTGCCAAACTGTAGTAATTAAAATGGGGAATGAGGGGGAGGTGGTAAGACAAAAAGCCACTTTTCTTGGCATGCACCTCCAGTACACTTTTACAAAAATAATTGGCTCACAATTCTTTCCAATTATTCAAAGCTTCAAAATCCCCTTAAAACCAGCTTCTTCCAGGGAGGGGGAAAAAAAGACAGAATTTCACAGATTAGTTATCTTCTTTGAACTTGCACCTCACATCAGAGCTTAGTCTCACTATAGCTAGTTCTAAGACTACCTAGCCTCAAGAATATGTATACTTGGATTTTCTGGACAGGCATTGTTGTAACTGAGTTGTTCCTATCTGTATCTGGCACACCCTGCTGTGCAGTGGTGTTCTACTGACACAGAGAAAACTGTTACTGAAATGGTAAGCTCAAGAAGTGTTTCAGGCAGATACTAATCAATATGAAATAAGTGAGGAGAATTTGTACCACTGTATGTCAAGTAATTTTGAAAACAACAAGATTTGGTTTTGGAAGAGAAATTCAGGCTGAACTCATACAGGATAAATCAAAAATAATGGAAAAAAAAATTTCATAGAAAAGATCATCAGACACTGGAACAAGCTGCTGGGGGAGGTGGTTGAGTTACTATCCCTGGAGGTATTTAAAAGACAGGTAGACAAGGGCATGGTTGACAGGAATGGTTGGACTTAATGATCCAAGAGATCTTTTCCAACCTGGTGATTCTATGGTTCTATGAAACAAGTTCAGGAGCTGTTATCTGAACTCCACAATTTATTTTAAAATGACTGTAATGTGTTGTATTGTTGATAGGATTTAAAGAAATTCTGAACAATGGTCATAGTCATTGATCTTGAAAGAAGAAAAAAGCCTAAATATATGAGCTATTAATGATATACAATTGTATTCTTTCCCACTCAGTCCCAGCATACCCAGTTCTGCTATGCTTTATCTGTAAGTACCACAGCGAACTATTATTGTCATCCTCCATTAAATCCCATCCCCAAATATTTTTCCATACTGCATGCCCTTTCCTAAAAGATAGAGCCTACAAGAAGCATTCTTCAGATGTTAAGTAGATTGTAACACTTAAATTCACATTCATATGAAATTTGTCACAGTGAAGACACCATAATCAGCTGTTAGGAAAGCACAATCAAGTCATGCTTACACTGCTTTTATTAGCACTCTTCTGTGAGTTACAAGATGCTCACAGACAGATTTTCTCTCCTCCATGTTGTGTCCTTTTTTCTATTTAATAAATACTGATTTGTGTCTCTAGCCAACAGAGCTTAGTGTACTGCCGTAGCTACTGTGACAGCATCATTTTGCTTTATCTTGATGAGAAAGTGCCCTTTGCAAGCAATACCGGGAATGCTCACAAAGACAGATGGGAATGCAAGGGGAGCAGAGGTGGAGGGCAGAATGCCTGAGTACTGATTCCACTGCTGGTGCTAATTCACTCCAGGACTATGAGTACGCTTCATTGCTTGTGAAATGCAAGTGCTATTATTCACAGTGTTAGGTATATAAGCATTTTTGCAGGCTTAGAGAAGTTTAGGAATGTAGCAAGAGTGCCAGAATGTCACCTTGTCTTCCTCCTGGAGATGGAGGTATATCTGTAGAAGCTGTTGGAAGGATGTTGAAATCTTCACTGAGATGGTGTGGGTGAAGTTTATTCTAGTTCGACTCTACAGAAACAGCAAATATGTCTAGAGTCTACTGTTTATGACTTTTCTTGACATCTGACAAAAAATTAGACAGGGTGATGAAAGCTTAGAGGAGATTTAGATGGGAGGAAGGTTGTGGCAGAGGTATGAAAATATCCTTGGAGGCAAAAACCCTCATATATATTTCATAGCATTTGTCAGTTGAACTCACTGTGTGCCAGCAGCCCCCTACCACCTCACCAGAACAACAAATGTCTTGGAATTTTGATCCGTTCTGGTCACAATGTCAAAGGTGAAAAAAAAGTAATGAAGAAACAGAAAAAAGAGGTGTTTGCAGAAGAAGAAGTTTTCAATGAAGTTGTACCTATTTTTTCTGATTTATACCATTCCTTGACTTCTTTAAATAGAAGACTTTAGTTTTGTAACCAGGTATGTTTTAAAGATGTAGACTCTCTTGGACTTCTGCTTCTAATGAATCACATGTAACACAACAAAGCCCCAGGAATCGAAATCCATATGTGGGTCACATATAGGTAAGAATCTCCTGGAAAGACAGATAATCTTTTAATAATGTAGGTTATTGCAGGGGCAGGCCTAGGGCTGCTACCAGCATGCATCTATTTTTCACTGCCCAAGCAGACAGTAGGAATGCTGGGGCAGCTTAAATCTTGGTCAGTCAAAAAGACTAGACACATACCAGTGTAGGAGTTCAAGCATAGTTTGCATTTGGCAGCAAATGAGAAATGGTTTCCCCTCATGCTGCATCACTCCACCCTACTTTCTGAAGTGCAGCACCTACTAAGAATGCAATTGGTTGAATAAGAAACAGTTCTGATCCATAGCAAATAAAAAAATTCTGCACCTTCCCCATCAAGTGTGGTAGAGATGGATTGAAGACTGTGGGTGATACACTCTTGCTTTCTCTGTCTCCTAAATCTACCAAGCTGAGCATTCATTTTGAGATAAGCAGAGATTTGTACAAAAGCCTGAACACATGGGAATGCATTGTCCTGCTGAGTGGCAGGCAGCCGATGAAATTCCCAGAACGTGCCTTTGCAGAGAGCAGTTCCTTGGTGCAATCTGACAACTTCATCAAATAGCAATTTGAAATATCACTAGATGAGATGTTGTCCTTTGCCTCCTCTACATTGGCAAAAAAAAAAATATCTTTACTTGCTTTCTATACAGTGACATCTTGCCAATTGTAAATGTGAAATTTCCAGTGTCTGTAATTTACTGTCTTTAAAGTACTCTCCTCAGATTGTGTTGTTGACTCTGCCAAGAGAGGTATGACATGCTAGAAAGAGCTGACTGTCAGACAGTGGTCAAAAGATGCATGAGGGTGACATAGATTTAAATGCTTCAGATGAGGCTATGAGTCTGTTAGTTTGTCTTGAGTTGTCATTAGTTGATGTACCCTATGCAATTATGATGTCTGTTACCTACAGTTAAGAAACCCATAAACTTAAGAAAAAGGGTTTTTTTCTGGTTTTTTTTTTTTCATAGAAGTTTCTGAATATACAGTCCTACCTTATATCAATTTTTTCTCTTTTCAAAGAAATTGTCTGCTACTAAGGCTTTTTCTAGATCCTTGTCTGAGCTTAGCTAAGAAGAAAGACGCTTCTTTCTTAAAGACTTCAGTGCCAACATGTACTTGACTTTAAGGCAACGGAAGCAGTTTCCACTCTGAGCTATCTGCTCTGCTGGATGTTTGCTCTGCTGCAGAAAGTACACCTGAACAGGACATATATCTGCTCTTGGCACATCACAGTTTGTATTCCACATGTGAACGTAAGTGGTTGCACATTCAGGGCTGTGTTAATATGTTAGGACCTAAAATACAGTGATCCCCACTCTATTCAGGAGAGAGGGACAATTGCAAAGAGAACAACTGCTGCTGCCACTTAGTAAAATGTGCTGGCAGGCAGTAAACAACAAGTTTTCCATCTATCCAGGTAGCAGACAATCAAATATGCTACAAATCTTCCTGCACTGCCATGTTGTGTTGTGTAGCGATCAGCACAAGAGGAATGCTACTTATTTGAAGCTACAGCCTGTAGTCAGATTGCTTTGCACTAGGCACTGCAAGGAAGTTTTAGGGAGGTAAGAGACACAGAAACCTCACACTGTTGGTGGAATTCAGCTATAATTCAAAATTACAACGTAGTTGATTCCCATTCATTTAAGTCCACAGGTTTTCATTCTTCTTTACTCTTGTTCATGGGGTGCAGAACTGTACATATGAAAAATAATTTGAACCTGATTTTTGAGGAGACTTTCAGAGAGAGAAGAAATAAGCATAGACTCGATGATCCGATGGGTCTCTTCCAACCTGGTTGTTCTATGATTACCATTCTGTACTGCTACCTCGCCCGAGGTTTTCTTCTTTATTTTGTTTTGCAGTGGTTTTTTCAGGGTGGCAATGACTTTACCTACCTGTCTCTCCAGGGTAACTATAAATTAAAAGCAACAGCTTCTCAGGTTTTCATATGCATTTATAATATTGTATTAGTCCAGAAAGAAGTGGAGTGTAACGACAGTAATGCAGACAGACACATTTCATGTGGTGTGATATCAAGTATTGGTTTTATTTGTGAGTTATTCACTCTGAAATTAGGACCTCACTGCCAGTGAAGACTGGATAAGGGCCCACTGAGAAGGGCTGAAAAACATTCATATTTCATAGAATGCAAATATTTAAATAATAATTAACAAGATGAAAGAAGTCTTGTGACATGCTCTGAAAACCTGGAATGACAGAGTTCGGGTTTATGGGAGCACATACATGCTTTCTCCTCTTCCAGCACCTAACCTAGGAACTGGAATTGTGAATCGGGTCCTGGCATGCTTCTTAGAAAGTCAATAATAAAAAAAGAAAGGCTCTTCCATGAAGTGATTGGTCTAGCTGCTAGTTTTTAAACAGTTCCTCTGTTGGACCCATTTCTTTCCACCATTTAACTGATCTCTTGGTCATAGCCTGTCAGCACTATGAATGCAAATCCTGAAGTGTAAATGTGAGGTTACATCTTTACTTTCCAATAACATGCCACAAGTGAAGCCTGATGCTGGGCTTATACCCTGTCTATTTGACCTCTACAATAGTTCAACATCCTTCTTTCTTTTAACAGACATTCTAGGCATAATCTATATTGTACATGAACTGGGAGACAAAACTGGCAAGCTTCAGGCTTCAGCATTGTTTGTAGTGTTGGGATTTTGGAAGGCACTGTTGGCAGTCAAATTAATATTGTACTGATCTGTTTCCTATGATATAGTTCCCTGGCAGTACTCCTATGAAATTTGACCTGTGACTCAAATGGAAACCCCATAACATTTCAGGATATACCAGTTGTAAAAGTACTTCATTTCTTACTTTGGTGACCTGCAGCCATATGGTGCAGCCATATGGTGCTGCAGCCGTTGGTGCTGAGGACCATAGCATTTAGGTTGAAGTTTGTCCTGGAAGTCGACAGCTAGCTACAGCAAATGATTGTTAATGATATTTCCTTTTTGTACAAAGAAATGGCTACTGTTTTCAAAATGTCAAGGAACAGAACAGATTTTTGCTGAAAATAAAGTTTAGGTCTAAAAAATTCAAAATTTTTTCTTTTGTATAGAAATGGGGTTTACACAGAAGTCAAAATATGCAACTATTCTACAGAATTGAGTCCAAATGCACGGCTATTTTAAGATGCTGCTGATGAAAACTCTGCTAATAGATGCTATGTTTGAATGGGTTTAGGAGAGTAACGCATGGGTGGAAAGGCTTCAGTGGGCCAGAGAGTCACTCATCAAAGAGTAGAGAAATAATTACACTCAGGATCTTGACTGCTACTCATCATCACCTAGAAAACTGGTATCAGACAAGTTTCTGAAAATCTTCCAATATGTTTAAACATAGATAGTTAGAGAGAGACACTAAAACCAAAGGATAGTAACTGAGTTTTGCTGGTCCATTCTTTGCAGTGAAAATATGCTTAGACCACAAAAAATAAAGCAGAAGAGGGGGGAGTCGTGAGGCCTACTCCAAAGATATTAAAAATATTACCTTTATTAGATTTGATATTAGGAAGAAATTCTGCACTATGGGGATGATGAGGCATTGGAACAGGTTGCCCAGAGAAATGGATGCCCCTTTCCTAGAGGTGTTCAAGGCCAGATGGAATGAGGCTCTGAGAAGTGCAATCCAGTAGGAGGTGTCCCTGCCCATGGCAAGGGGGTTGGAACAGGGTGATCTTTGGGGTTGCTTCCAACTGGAACCATTCCATGACTGTGCTAATGGCTCATGCTATTAAGGCTCATACTATAAATGCTTATGTTATTGAATAGCACTTTGTGTGATTAATAATAACAATATCAAAGATCTGTGGAAATCAGCAACTTTTCTCCTGTTAAATGGGAGAGAAAAAGTCTCTCAAAGCAGGTACTTTTGAAATCAGAATATATCTACCTGGATAAAGCATAATCGTCACTGAAATTGGTCATCAGAGGACTAGTAATGTCATAGCAATAATATTATTTAGGAGTGAATAATTCAGGAGTGAGCCTTCAAAAAGACTGTTTGTAGCCCACAACAGGGTATGCTGCTAGGTGAGAATTTGTTCCTGCACCCATACACTGGGGTTGATTACTCAAAACTCCAGCCTGAAAGGGCAGGGATACAAAAGGAAACGTAGCAGGTCTCTCCTGTGTTTAGGTAATGAAGATTATTTTACCAAAAGGAGGCAGAATCGACTTCTTCTAATAAAAGAAGTCAAAATTTGTGTTGCATTTCTACTAACAATGACGCATGTAGTTCTCAGAAAAGGCATGCTTTGTTTCATAATTTTGGCAGCCTCCTTTCCTCTGTCCTACGCTTCTCTTTCTGCTCTCATTGGATACATCCTAATTGCAGATTGACAAACCAGTGAGTTTCATGGATCAAGAGATCTTTAGCCTCTTTGGGATTACATAGTATTAATAACCCAGTTTGTTGTTCCAGTCCAGTGAAGCACTGACCTTGTGAAGGAAAGAAATGTTTCCACATAAGAAACCATTACCCTGTTCAGTACATTTGTGATATTTTTTAGCACTTAAATCCATTAAGAATACAGTTTAGGAGTGCAAACAAGCATAGAGGTGTAATACTTACTAGTATATTCTTCTAACTTTTGACTCTTAAAATTGAGATTGCTAAATATAAGGATAGTGATAGATTTAAAATGGGATCTCAGTTTAAAGGAATCTGTCAAGATACCTTCCCTTCAACTGTAAGCTATCTCCCCTCAGGCTGTTCTTTATATAACAGGACCCAAAGGAGCTTGAAATTAAAATCTGTTTTGGCTTTGCTTGTCTGTATTATTTTTTTTAAACGGTTACTTTTCTCTGCTAAATGCAGCCAATTTGTTTATGGTAGGGTAGCGCAGAAGACATCATTCTTGTTTCAGTGTGAGGCACGAGGGAAATCTGAAGACTAAGTCTGAAAGGAGAAACTGGAGAAATAAAGAATGTGAAAACTAGTTTTAGAATGTTTGCTGGGAAATAGGAAAAATAACGTTTTGTACATCATATAACTTCTGATTTGTTTGAGTATGCAATCACACAACTGAATTCATCAAAATATTTCTTTCTGGTAATACTGAAATGAATTATGCATCCACTTCGAGGATGTGTGTGTGCCTGTACACTCTGTGTGCTTCTGTTCACAGAAAGCAGTCTAAATAGTAGAACCTCAGGAAGCTGGAACAAAGTGTCCTCTTCAGCCTTTGAAATTCTCTGTTAGCTTCACTGAACTGTCAGACTCCCTCCAAAGCTTTTCTTTGCAGTCAGACTCCATTACCTGTTGGTGAGGGCAGGGAAAATATAAAGCGACTAATTTTCACTATGTGAAAAAGCTTATTTAACACATTGTCAACATTATTTAGAAGACTGTGATGTGATTTTCAGAATAGCATTTGGTCTGTCTTTTTGTGCATGCTTAGTCATCATAATTTCAGAAATCAAGATATTACTTTGAAATCTTACCTAGTCTGCGCAGATATTGATAGCTCAAATAATGAAAGATCTTTAATTTGGTTGGTGGCAAACATGACTGGAAGCTCAAACTAGATCATGGCAAGCTTACATATCTGTCAGGCAAAGAATGCATGAGCCCTGAGGGTCATTTTACTGACTTATTTAACTGAAAAGTTGAAAACAAAAAGATGATTAGCTCTAAAATTACTTGTTAGGACCATTTTTAAGCATTGCAAGGCGATATTTCCATTGTTGAAATGAAGGACAACTACATTTTAATACATAAATGACAGCAATTGCCTTTCCTGTGTGCAGTGATTTACTCAGTTTCTCAAATCAACTTTTCACTTCACCATTTAAAATACTAAACACAAATTGGGTGTGGTGGACTCTTCTCAGTGGGGATCATTTAGCCTCAACATCAGCAAACATGGTCAATGGTGGTTCATGTTAGATGTTGCAACTGTGATCCTAAGAGAACAGAGGTAGTGAGAACTATGTTCGGTACAAACAACACAGGGGAGGTGGGAGCTCTGTCTTGCCTGGTTTTGTCAAAGGGGAACCTCAAGCAGGAATTCAGTCTTGTGATCTGCACAGCTCTCAGTAGTTGTTCATGACATCGATCTCAAATGCTACTTTAATTTTAGAAAGTCTCCTCCAAAGCCCACTGAATATGCATGTCCTTCAAGCTGTAGCAGTCTTTGGATAGGCATTTTTTTTTAATTTGCAAATGGAGATAGGAGTTATAGTAACCATACTTTTTCAACACCTGTGAAAAGGTAGTGTCCTTCATTAGCTTACATTAGAAGTATCTTGCTAGATCAAATATTTTATTTCAGAAACAAGATGTAAGGGGAGGGTGAGTTAGTTTTGCATTTTTATTGGTGTTACTTCTTCTTCTTTTTGACTTTTTTTTTCACCAGTGGCCACAGCATGTTCATTTTTGCCTGTGGGTCTGGTTCCAAATGAGACAGATGTTCTAATTTGGACATAGGGCAGACAGCATCTCCCTGGCAACTGGAGTTGCACAACAGCTGCCTGCATGGCTCTGATACTTCTGTTTCTTCCCTCATTTTAGTAGCCATCACTCTCAGGGGAATGGATAGTGCAGGGCTCTGTAGGATGTGACATATAGACATAAAGTAATGGAAACTTACCAGTGGTGCATGCTTTTATTTCCTGCATAATGGGATCCTGATATCCTTTCAAAACTTGTTTTATATTTAAAATGTATTCTTATATGCTCAATCACATGCATATTTGGGTAGGTTTCATTGTGTGTGTGAAAATATTCTCCAGGCTCATGCCCTCAGTATGGGATTTGGTTCAGTTAAATGCAGCATTGAAGCCATCAGAGGGAAATGGAAGGACATGAACTGCCTTGTTGAATGAGAGATCTTTATGCATATTGACTACAACTGTGTTTTCATATTTCTCTGTTAGAGAAAATTAGCTTCTGCCTTACCACTATGACGCTGCTGGGGCTGCACATCGAATCCTGTGTTCAGTTTTGGGCCCCACACTACAAGAAGGTCATTGAGGCACTGGAGTGTGTATAGAGAAGGTCAACAAAATTGGGGAAGGGTCTGGAGTACAAGTGTTATGGGGAGCAACTGAGGTAACTGCAGCTCTTTAGTCTGGAGAAAAGAAGGCTAAGAGAAGACCTCATTGTTCTCTGCACCTCTCTGAAAGGAGGTTGTGATGAGGCAGGTGTTGCTCTCTTCTCCCAAGTAACAAGTGATAAGATGAGTGGTAATGGCCTTAAATTGTGCCAGGGGATAAAAAACTGGATATTAAAAAATATTACTGCATGGAGAGGGTTGTCAAGAATTGGAACAGGCTGCCTAGGAAAGTGGTGGAGTCACCATCTCTGGAGGTATTTAAAAGTCATTTAGTTGTAGTGCTTATGGATGTGGTTGAGTGGAGTTGGCAGTATTAGGTTTATGGTTGGACTCAATGATCTCAAAGGTCTTTTCTAACCTAAATGATTCTATGATTCTAAGAATAATTTACTATGGCTGTTATAAAAAACCCTATTGTGCCTGTTCCCACAATTTTAAGCTTTCCTCCTGTCAGTTTGATTCTCTCTCCTTATGGAGATTTGCCCCTTATATGCCCTTGAAAGCATTTGAGTTACCTTTTTTCATTAGCCTGCATACACTAGATGATGTGCCTTACTCTGGGTATAATTGCTGCCAGATGCCCAGTTAACTTGGGAGTAAAACACATACTTAGTGCAAGCAAACCTACCAAGCATGCTTACCTAATGACCCAGCCTCTGCTAATTACTCGCTTGTGCAAACAAGACTTCTGTTTGCCAGATACAGTGTTCAGTGGTGCAAAGCCTGAAGAAAACCCATGTACATGCAAAAAGATGTTATGTGGGTTGTATGGCCTACAGCAAATGGCATTAGCACATCTGAGGGCAATGCCAAGGACCTTCACCCTTCTTGCCTGAGTGTGTGATTGCTTCCTTCTAGCACACTAATTAGGGCTTTGCAGAAACTAGACAGCAGATTCTTGCAGCTTTGCTGCTTGAGAGGGGATCCTTGCTCAGGACAAAGTGGTTTTCTGTCAAGAAGAAAGAAGAATATAGATTTCCCTGAAGTATTGAGGTCTCTGGCAAACCAGGAGACATTGTACCACCTTGCTGGGGTGGGGGACAGAGAATTAGTGTGAGATAGATGTGACTAATAAAGACATGAGGTCTCAGGCTTGGTTGTGGGATTTTTTTTTTGTTTTTCTTTGTTTTTGGTTTTTTTCCCTCTTTTTGGTAGTTTGACTCTCTCTATGAAGGTTAACTAGGGAAAAACTTCTTCTCCAGCAGGAGGCTTTCCAGACTGAAATAGTGCCTTCTGGCTCCTTAGTCTCTGAAGGCTACTGAGCTAATTGTTCAGTTGAACAGTTTCTGTGGAAAAGAGGCAATTTTCTTCTCTTTCTAGAATTTAGGATTAAATAGCTTTAGAATTACTTCCATGTAGGAAACTAGCATGTGTGGACTACTCTCCTATTTTTGTTTTAATTTAAAGGTAGTTAATGTAATTTTCTGCCTCTTCTGTAATGACTTACTCTTTGGTAAGCCTTAAAGGATAAGTCTGGAAAGAAGAGAGCCATCTAGCATGGATTCTTGCAACCCCAAAATTAATAGAATTACAATGTTTGAGACAGAATGTTAGGGGGGAGACTTGGAAGATCTAGCTGGGAACACACAACTCTCCTCTGGCTGTGGAAGCTCAGAAAAGCATTGACACAAGAGCAGCAAATTAAGTCAATGTCTGTGGCAGGTGGGCTACCTCTGCCTGTCTGTGTGAGTTCTAACAGGCTAGTTGATGTACTAGAGCTGCTGGGGTGGAGGTGAATTAATTTCTGTGGACGCTGTCAGCTTCCCAGTGTACAGAAGGAGTCAGATGGTACTGGGTGCCACTTAACTATAAGAGTCTTTGTATTTCCAAGAGTGAAAGAAACTTGAGCTTCCTCAAACTGGCTCACTAATACAGTCCTTTCTGATCAGTGTGCGCTGAAAATGAAAGGCTAATTCTCTCTCCATGCCTACTTATTATTTCATCTCTCTTGCAGAAATTTTAGGGAACTTTTTTTGTGAGCTGGTGTCAAGATTTTTGTGCCAGCCCCTGTTCACAGTGAGAACTCCTGGGAGCAGGGCTTGTTAAAGTATGAGCCTGAGTGTTGCAGATAGACTGCTTGATAGAGTACTGTTTCTTGGTGATTTCTCATTCCTCTGAGGTAGCAAAGCAGACAAAGGAAGTAATTTATGCTTGACTCTGATCCACAGCTTTTCTTGGACCTTGTCATAGATGCATTAAAAATCAAGTTGTCCTGGCTGAATTCCCTAGTGAAAAAGAGCTGTGTACTTCATTGTATCTCATAAAATCAGTGTATGTCATAAAACTGTTCTAGCTTTAATTACACAGCAATTGTTGCAGCAAAGCATCTCTGACTGCAGCGATGATCGGAGAGAGTGGTGTCGGAAAGTAAGTGAGCCTGAAGTACTGGAGTTTCATCTAAAGCCTGTTTAGGTTCAAAGGAGCTTTCCATTTGGATTAGACTTTGGATCTGACCCAAGAGGAGCAGCCTGAGGCAAGGACAGTCAGAAAAGTTCTATTCAGATTGCTGGAGGAAAATGGTCATAGAATCATAGGATCATAGAATCACTAGGTTGGAAAGGACTCACTGGATCATCAAGTCCAACCATTCCTATCAAACACTAAACCATGTCCCTCAGCACCTCATCCACCTGTCTTTTAAACACCTCCAGGGAAGGTGACTCAACCACCTCCCTGGGCAGCCTGTTCCAGTGCCCAATGACCCTTTCCATGAAATATTTTTTCCTGATGTCAAGCTTGTGCTCGTCCTACTGTTAACTTAGATCATTGTTAGAAATCCTAGCTTGCATGAACACATCTGATTCTTAATCTGTACACTGAGTTTAATATGTAATCTCCAGTAAAATATTTTTCCACTGCTACCTTTAGGAAGATAAATAAGCAAGAAAATGTTATTCATGGCAATGCATAAAAGCTATTATATCCTATGGGAAATCCTGTCTTTGCTTCTACCTGCCTACTCCTTTTTTTTAAGGAACTTTTTCCCTTTCTTGCTACAGATGGAAGATACAAGGAGAAAGGCTTTATAAAAAGATCAGACTTCTCAAGTTGTAATAGTTCTTAAAGCAGAAGTTTCAAAAGGCCCCAAGGGGATTATTTTAATATGGAAAATTTGTTCTCTCTATATCCAAAATGGATTATTAAGCTCCTAGTAATTCCCTTGCTCGAGGCAAGAGGAAAGTTACTCTCAGTCTATCTCCAAAATCCTGATTCAACAGCAGTCCTCTCATTTTTGCAGTTTCCTGTTGATTTATTTCCTGATGCCTTTCACATAATCTAGGTATGTGTTCCACCTTTCCACTTTCAGGACTCTCAGTACTTCCTTTGAGTCTTTTTTGCCTTCCTTTTCAACCTCACATGTGTGTTTTGACCAGTGAACCCAATATTCATCTACTTTTCCTCTGACTTCCCTGTTTTAGATATTAGTATCCCTGTGTTCTGTTTATCCTTTCATCAGAAGTTCAGCTGGGCATGAAAGTTTTGCTCTACAATGGCTATAGTTTCTTTTGCTTATTTACGTTCTCCAGAAAACCACTTGATTTCTTTTGCTAAGAAGTTAAAATACCCACAAAGAAAGCAGCAATTCCAATATCTAATCCCTTGAAAATTAGGAAAAAATATAATGAAAATAATCAACTGATGCTTTACTGTTTCTTTAGCAGTCTTTGATCTTTTGGGGTTTTGTAAGCTTTCTGTATGGATTCATATCCAGCTATGACAATTCTTCCCTAAGCCTTCAAAGAAAAGCTAATTAGGACAAAAAAAAGATGTAATGCAACACTCAGTCTCATTTCTAAAGAGCAACAACTTTGCTGCCCTTGGATATGAAACTGCAAGTTCTGGGTCTTTTTTTACTGATCAGAACAAATAGCTACTTAGGTTTTGAATGAATTCTATGAATTAACCAGGTAAGTACTGTGCCCTTGTTACTGAAAGAGGGCTCCTGACTCTCTGTCTCTAGGTCAGTAATATGTAAAAGCACAAACTAAGATAAAAGGTCTAAAGCCTAGACTATTAAGGTTGCCATTAACAGGTGTCTGCAACAGCTGCAAAATTACCCTGAAATGTTGCTCTATCTGTAGCTCTTTACCAGAAACACAAAAGCTTACATAAATGATTCCCCATTGAATTTTAGAAGGATATTTCCCCTATAAAACTAGCAGAAAACAAATCTGTTCTACAAGACCTATTAGAGAGGAGAAGAAATGCGCTCATCTTCCAGATTTCTCTCAGATGTCCTGTCATACACATGGTTCTTGTGTACTACATGGCATTATTCCATGTCCTTTCTGAGTATTTAATTTTGTGGGGACACTAGACTCTCAGAGAACTCTTGAATAACTATCAGTACTCTCAAGTCCCTTCTCCTTCCTTTGCCTTTGCCCATTTCGTTATACTGTTATACATGATATTCTTCATCTGTAAAGGCAGGACAAAAGGCTCCCGACCCTTTTGCAAGAAAATCTCATTCAGTGCATGGACTGTTCTGCAGTTCATAAAAAGCTGTTTGTAGCACCACACTGTAAGCCAGGTCAGTTGCTGGTTGCATTCCCTAGAGACTGAGGTTAGGCTGTGGCCATGCAAAGCCATTGAAAGAGCTGGAGAGGTGGAGGAGGCTTACGGCAGTGTCTGAGTCTGCTTAGGGAAGAGTGGACAACTTTGAACTATGTTTTACTGTAAGAAACGCCTTAATTTACAACTATCTTGGATGCTCACAGGTTACTAGCTCTGGTTTCCTCCTGTTTTCTATTAGAATTGCTTTGAACAGCTCATATTATTATCTTTGGGCAAATGAAGAGTTTGGGAAGTTTCTGTAAGAGATACATTTACAATTTGGTTTTAAAATTACAACAAGGATACAGTCTTTAAGAAGATGCAAATGGCACCTCAAATTCTCTAGGGATATTTTGACCCAAGGAGCAAACCTATTTTCCCCTCAATTGACTTGGTAATGAAAGAATGGAACCCTGGAAACATTTATTAACTGCTAGGTGAACTGGGGAGAGACAAGTACTTTGGTGTGGTTCAAGTCTTTATCAATTAGTAAATGCAGACATCAGAGAAACACTAAACTATATGAATCCTGTATCAGCAGCAGAACCATTGACACAGCCTGCCTGGCTTTCTGCAACTTAAGCAAATTTGATGCACATTAGCTTGGCAAGAGGTATTACCTTAGAAAGTTGTTACTGTTAAATCAATGCTACAGAAAGAAGAGTGGTCTTCTCAAAAGTATTAATAACTCTTGAAAACATATTACAAGGTGGCTGGTTTAAGAATTTGAAAATAAAGTTTGATTCCACCGATATAATACAATGTTTGTGATTATCAGAGATGAATTGCAAACAACATTTTGCTTGCTTACAGCAGTTCCCAGACAGCATGCTTAGACAGGCAAGGTGAGACGATAAACTTGCAAAGTTTACAGCTTGGTCAACCAGTTCCATTTCTTGTTTTGTGAAGTGTCACTCAGAAAGCATTACAGTTTCCACAGCTCATACTTGTAACTCAATTTTCTGAGGGTGTTGGGCCACCCCAGCAGCTAAATGCTGGCACCAGCACAGATCATTTAGGTGCTGATGGAATCTGTCAGAAAATATATATGAATAGTGGGAAAAGACAGCATGTCTCCAAATGCAAGCCAATATAATGAGTAAGAACTTGGCATTATTTTGGTATTTTCCTTCCACTTGAATCTGAGGTACCCACTACCTTTCTGTGACCTTAACAGATTTGTGTCTTGGAAGCTTTCCAGCAAAGTCCTAGCAGCTCAGGAGAAAGCCATCCCCATGTTCCGGAAAAAAAGCCAGCAGGGGAAAAGCCAGCTTGGTTGAATAGATCTTGAGTGATATCAAAAAAAAGGAGGAATGTTTATGGGCTCTCAAAGAGGGGACAGGCCTCCTGGATGGAATACAGGAGGGAAGTGAGATTGTGTAGAGAAAAAGTCAGAAGGGCTAAGGCTCAACCAGAAATCAGATTGGGAAAGTCTGTGAAAGATAACAAAAAAAATCATTCTATAAATATTTAAATAATAAAAGGAGAACTAGGGAGACCATACAGTCCCTACTGGACATGGAAGGAACAACAGTGACAGGGGATGAGGAAAAGGCTGAGGTACTTAATGCCTTCTTTGCCTCAGTCTTTAATTGTAAAGAAAGTTGTTCACTTTGTGTGCAAACCCAGGAGCTAGAGGAGCAAAATGAGGCTAACATGATCAAGAGGAGGTGCTCAGAGCCTTACTAGCCCAACTACACACCCACAAGTCTATGGGGCCAAATGGGATTCACCCAAGGGTATTGATGGAGCTGGTGGATGTACTGGCCAAACCCCTTTCCATCATCTTCCAGCAGTCCTAGAAGACTGGGGAAGTTCCACTAGACTGGAGGCTGATGTAGTGCCCATCTACAAGAAGGGTTGCAGGGCGGATCGAGGAAAATACAGGCCTGTCAGACTGACCTCAGTGCCAGGGAAAGTCATGGAACAGGTGATCTTGAGTGCTATCATGAAGCACTTGCAAGAGAACCGGGTGATCAGACCCAGTCAAAATGAGTTCACAAAAGGCAGGTCTTGCCAAAGTAACCTGATTGCCTTCTATGACAAAGTGACTCGGCTGCTGGATGAGGGAAAGGCTGTGGGTGTGGTCTTCCTGGACTTCAGTAAAGACTTTGACACAGTTTCTTACACCGTTCTTCTACGGAAACTGTCAGTCTCTGACCTGGACACTCTCCTGGGTGGAAAACTAGTTGGATGACCGGGCCCAGAGAGTGGTGGTAAATGGTGTTAACTCCAACTGGAGGCCAGTGACAAGTGGGGTTCCCCAGGGCTCAGTGCTGGGTCCAGCCCTGTACAATGTCTTCATCAATGACCTGGATGAAGGCACTGAGTGTTCCCTCAGCAAGTTTGCAGATGACACTAAACTGGGTGGAAGTGTCAATCTGCTGGAGGGTAGGGAGGCTCTGGAAAGGGATCTGAACAGGCTAGACCACTGGGCTGAGTCCAACGGCATGAGGTTTAACACTGCCAAATGCTGGGTCCTGCACTTGGGGCACAACAACCCTATGCAGAGCTACAGACTAGAAGAGGTCTTTCTAGAAAGCTGTCTGGAGGAGAGGGACCTGGGGATGTTGGTTGACAGGTGACTGAATATGAGCCAGCAGTGTGCCCAGGTGGCCAAGAAGGCCAATGGCATCTTGGCCTATATCAGAAATGGTGTGACCAGCAGGTCCAGGGAGGTTATTCTCCCTCTGTACTCGGCACTGCTGAGACCACCCCTTGAATCCTGTGTTCAGTTCTGGGCCCCTCACCACAACTCTATGACTACCTGAGAGGAGGTTGTAGAGAGTAGGGTGCTGGCCTCTTCTCCCAAGTGACAGGGGCCAGGACAAGAGGGAATGGCCTCAAGCTCCACCAGGGGAGATTTAAGCTAGAGATTAGGAGGGAGTTTTTCACGGAAAGGGTCATTGGGCACTGGAATAGGCTACCCAAGTAGGTGCTTGATTCACCTTCCGTGGAGGTATTTAAGACACAGGTGGACAAGGTGCTAAGGGGCATGGTTTAGTGTTTGGTAGTAATGGTTGGACTCGATGATCCAGTGGGTCTCTTCCAACCTGAAATTTTCAATGAAAATTTTCACAACTGGATATTTTTTCTGTGGTTGGGGAGTCTGCCTCTTACTGTAAGAATTAGTAAGTGCTCAGCTCCTTCATAGATATGTCTTGCTTTACATGTTTTCTTTACTGTATGCCTGCCTGCATGCTCACTCTGGGGCTGCTAGGGCAGCACGTCTGTATGGACCCTGCAGTGTCGCTGGCCCCTCTTTCAGAAACAGCTCCCATTTTACGAGTCACAGTCTCTTTTAATGGTCCTGTATCAGTCTGCACAGGTTTTGACCCCCAGTGGGCATGCTATTCTCTCTGCTTTTTTATTCATCTGTCTGCCAGAGTAATCCTGAGATTAGGGTACATGAGGACAAATGTTTAGCACTACTGTGTAGCAACTGGTTTCTCTTGCCCCAGAGAAACAGCAAAGCAAGGCCTTTCACTTAGGATGCAAACCCTAGATCTGGGTGTTCATTTCTTTTGCTTGGAAAAGAGAAATGCAAACCACTGGTGCTAGAGATTAGTGTATTCTGTGTCTTATGTTCCTATGTTCTTCCCTGTGGTTTCCCAGCTCTGGTATTCAGTGCAGTGTAAGTAAATATAGAGTTAGATGCACTATCAGTCTCAGCCTTTTGAGAATCACATCCGTAGTTCATTAGCATCCAAGTGCCTTTAAGCTGATTGTCTCCTTGGTCACACTGCAGCTAGAGCTTACAGGATGAAAGTATCAAAAGTTCGAAAATAATGGGTCGCATTGTTACTGAGGGGATTCTGTGATTAGTCGAGATCTGTACCTGTACCTTATTGTGGAAATAAAAAAATGCAAATGATTTTTCTCTTTATTTTTCATGCGTATTCACATTTTATAATAATAATAATAATTAGACAAACATTTCTATAGAACATATGTGAGTTTTTTCATAGTCTTAATCTGTCTTTTTCATAGTCTTAATCTGTTTTGCAGAGCTTTGCTTATATGTAGGTTATGAGAGAGGTTATGAACTCTAATAATTGCCAGGATGGTCTCTTTTGAACAGTTAGTTCAAACTGTTATGAGGTAAGATAAAGATTTCTGCTAACTTTTCTCTCTCGTTTTCTCAGCTATGCCAGGCTGGAGTTGAAATGGGAATGGAATCACAAAGAAGAATACAGAATAGCATGACTGTGTTTTGATTAGCAGATGTATCAGTCTGTGTTAATAAATCACCTTGAGGGCTGTTGGTGAGGGTTTGCTGAAGCCTCTATGCACAGGTGAGTGTGCAGAGTGGGGCTGTCCCACAGGTTCTTGTTTGGTTTGAAGGAACATCAGTATTGTACAAAACCTGCCACCTTTGGTAAGGAGACTCAGGACCTGTCTAGCAATGCCCTCTCTGGGGACTCTTTGCTCTACATTCACGTTTGGGCTGCATGACTCATAAACGCTTGGACTAGCCCCAGCAAGCTCCAGTCTGGAGACCAATCACTGAGCTGACAGTGAACTTCTCAGAGCTACCCAGTTATAGACACTGGTCTCTTCAGGGAAAAGCTGACATGTTCTGAATGAGAAATTGCATTTATAAAGGCTCTCTGTAGCTTTTAAAATATAACAGACTTTAATTTGATAGAAGGCACATATTCCTTCCTGCCTGTACTACTGTCTCAGGATGTTTTGTGCCAACCCAGTCCATATCCAAATGGCACACAGATTTCTGCTTCTAGAGGCAGGACTATGAAGTGTCTGGAGTCTAGCTAGCCAATTACAACAAGCACCCATCTTGATAAGGCAATCCTTTTTCTTCCTAAAGCACTTACGAATATAGTAGGTGAGAGAGAGAAAGGCAGAGATAATGTTATGATTCATTATCCCCATTCTACAATTAGGAAACAAAAACCCAGGCTATATTTATGCCATCTTTTGAGAGGCAGACATACTGCAACATGCAAATCCAGATGTAGTGTCTGCCTAGAAAACTGGAAATGAGACTGTTGTGCTGACAAAAGTCTTCACTCTGGTGAATGCAGTACATGTACCCCAAAGTGCCTGACAGCCTGGCTGAGTATGCCAGTAGCACACAGCTAATATAGTATTTGCAAACTTTGGATGTAGCCAGACTTCTGCAACTTGGATGAAAGGTTGTCTGCCATGTGCCAGCTGCCTCCACAGCATCTCCTGCAAAAGAATGGGTCTGGATCTTGTGGCACACTGTCCACAATCTGCACCATCTGTGGCACAGCCCATGTCACAGAGATTACACAGTTTGGTTAAAATAGATGCAAGATCCTTTTTCCTCAGAATGTAAATTCATTGCCATAACAAAAGGCTTTTATTTCACCTCCATAATCTCAGCTATGTCCCTGTAGCAGCTGGCTTTTACACAGGTATACATTAACACCTCAACAAACCAGACCTTCTGAAGCTATTAAGGCAGGCAGGTAAATTGAGTGCGACTCCTTCACAACCCAGTAACCTCCCCAGCATGAGGTAGGGAGGGCTGCTGTTACTCCCAGCCATGGTGTTGCAAAGAATTCAAGACCATCTGTTTGAAAAGTATTTGTTATACCTTACTGGGCTTGTCTCATAGAAGACATCATAGCAGAGCAAGACACTTTCAACCCGTTTATCTCACCTAACGCTGCCACCATTTCCTCTTTTTCTATTTCATTCTCACTCTTTCTTTTGGGAAATATAAAGCAACAGTACCAGCAGATTGCACTGATGAAATAAGCATCTGTAACACCTGATTTAGGTTTTGCACCTGGTATGAATGGATGCAAAATGCAACAGGTTTGACAGATTTAACTGTCTTGGAATGAAAGCAGGATTTGCATTCTGGAGCAAGCTCATGGAAGAAGAATGGCAATAAAAGAGTGAGAGAATGGTACATTGTTACCATCGTGCTGGCAATTTACATGCAGTACTTTCTGCTTTTCTTGTTCTTGGCATATGGCAAAATAGAGGATTTAATTCACACGATGAGTTGGGAAAAAAGTAGGGAGCAGTCAGGAGGATGCACTGCATCTCTTTCCCTGCCCCTTTCCAATATTTGAGGGAATGGACCTGTGGTCATTTCTCCAAATGCATCACTTGTTCTGCAGCCTTGGCCAGGAGGTCACTAACCTTATGGCCAAGGTTTTATGTAACTGGTAGAAGTACTGAGCCCTGACCTGATCTGACTTGACAGGTGCCCCACAGGCAGAGTTGCTGCTCTGTGCTTCTCCTCAGCTTCTGGAGAGTTGCAGAGCTGAATGCAGCAGCTGTCTGTCCCTGCTCCGTCCCCACAGCATGGCTGCAGCTGGTACCAGGTGCCACAGGTCAGGTCTGTGCTGGCAAGGAGGGCAGGAGGGCTCAGCTTTCCTCGACCCAGCTGTGCTTCTGTCTTCTCCTGCAGGGAAACCATGAAGAAAAAAGCAGGGTTATGTAGAATCTGTTCTGTGCCACAGAGGTGACAACAATATCTTGAACAGAGTAGTGATTTTCTAGAGTTATATTAGGGCACCACTGTTAGAAACATCAACTACTCCAAAAGCAAATCTACATGCATACACTGGATTATGTTTATATTTAAAGGTAAGAACAAACACAGTACTGGTATAACCAAGTACCATCAAACTGCACATTAACAGGATTATTATCAAAGTCTATTATTTGATCAATTATTTTAAAAGCAAGTTTTTGACCTTAAAATTTGTGTGTCTCAGTCTCTCTTTCCTCAGTTTTAATTCCAGTTATTGAAATGGAAAAATCTAAAATTCCAAGGTATAGATGTCCTAGTTCAGCCAGGGACTTTAAGCATGTTTTTACCTCTATGCATTAATGAAGTCAATAGATGTGTTGAATCTCAGCCTACAAAACAGGTTGGAACTGGGTTGGCAAAGTTGGGAAAGAATGAATTAGAGAAATGACAATTCTGGCTCCCATCAATTTTCTCCAGAAGTGACACGTTTTTCATGAAAGTCAATCCAGAAAGCAGCTGCAAACACGGAGAGCGTCATATATCTGAGGTGATATCTCTGTTTCCCTAATGACGGATATATACATGAGCTGTAAAATGGCCTTTGGAGGCCAGCAGGTTTGGTCTCTTTTGAGTTGACATCAAGGCATTTTTCCTGCATTAGACACTGTCTAGGTGGCTGTGATTGCTGTCAGACTTGGGAATCTTTTTCAATTTTTCTTATAGGCAAACATGAGTAATATCAAGAAAGTCCAGCCTTTTCTTTCACTTTCCTCTCTGTTTTATGACTCTGTTCTTCAGTCTGGGTACCTTTTTAAGCATGACATCTTGATGTGTGAAATACAGAACAGGGTACTTCAGAAATCCCAAAAGGCAGGCAGAACACGGTACTTGACTTTCATCTCTTGTTCACCTTCAGCAATAATTTTGATGCCTTAAATGGTTTCCATTCTGTAAGTTTGATGATGTGTGAGATGGAATGGGAGGCAAAATGGAAGGATGAGTAATACAGAAGCTCAAAAAACATGGTAACTAGCAGAGAGCCCTACTTGAGGTAGATGTTATTATTGAAGGAAACTCTTTACAAGGATCAAAAAGAGTTTTCAAACTGGAAATAAAGAATCTTCTTTTTAGGTTACATATTTTACAGGACTTGCAGGCAGTTTTGTTATTAGTCGCTGCAGCATTTGAGTTGTATATGTAGTCAATGTTGCAGGATCCAAGCCATGAAAGTGAAAGAAAATGGGAGCATCACACTCTTTGAAAACTCACGGTTCTAGCCTTAGTGGAGGGTATAGCAAGGGGGGTATAACAGCATGACAGTCCGTTGTCTGTGCCAATATGACCTTGTATGCTGCCTTTACCAATTAGTTATTTACTTTGTTAGTTTCTGTTCTGTATACCAGATGTATACTTCAGTGATAAAACCTGTAAGTCCCTGTACCTGCTTGTCATACAATCTATTTATATAAGAGACAGCACTGTCTTTAATTTGAGCAAAGTGTATAGGAGTAAGGAGCCAAGTTTGTTGCAGGGTATGGTACTTGATGAACCTTTTTTCCTGAAAAAATGCAGTAGTTATGTCAATTGGGAGAAATATTTTGAAAGTTACTAATAAACATTAGTGGACTTTAAAAGGGTAAACTCTTACATTTTTATATGGACTTATATTTTTGGAGACCTGAGAGACTTTTAAAATATTTGTCTTGCAAAGACTTTGGGAGTTATTTCTTAGGGTTTTGTTGTCTCTTTTTATTTCCTCAAGATTGTGGAGTAGTTGTGGGATTATGAAAAGAACAGTTAACACTGCTGGTGAGTAAAATGCCTGCTATGGATGAGTGACGTCTTTCACTTCATACCTGCAAAAGCAGTTGCTTAGATTGACAGGAGCAGAGCAGTTATCCCTGCTTCAGTTTCAGGGCTGCCCGACTCTTGGGCTTCCCTGCCGATTGCTTATCTCATATCTAGCCAGTTGATAGCTCACTTAAACCTTACTCTTTGCTTTGTTTTCAGGTTTTCTTTGAACAGGGGTTTATTGGTTGCTGCAACTCAGGTTCCAGAGGACAGCACAGTTCTGGTTTGTCCTGTCTGTATATTGCAGAATGTGAACTCTTACCTTACTAGTGGTTGCACCAGTAAATCTCATGCTGCCTTGCTAATACTCTTCCTATCAGATTTTTGAGAAAGAGTATCATGTTCTTTTGGATTATTTGAACCAGACCAATCACAAAGAGCTGTAAGGCTGTGGTATCTGGCAGGTCTCCCAAAGAATGTTAATTCAGGACCTGGCTTTAACCTCACTCAGGAGAGGGAGGAAGGGCTTGTTATTTGTCCAGTTGTTGGCTTTTACCATCATTGTACCATGTATTTCCAGAAGTTTGGATCTCTATGCTGGCAAACTTGTTCTTTAATTTGGTTTAGTTTAGAGGAACAGGTTTGAGAATATTCATAGTTGATTGGGGGTATTGCTTGTCTTGGGGATTGCTGTAATTTGGTGTTGGAGAGGACAAGCGGAGCAGGTGATCCCAGTGCATGACACCAGTACCTGTCTTGCTGCTCTGAACATAAAGACACAAAAATAACCTGCTCTGTCCTCCAGGTACCCAGAAAGTTAACATTTGAAAACTTAAACATATCAGTTTCTCTCTTGGAGGTACGGCCCAGTATCTCACAATGGGAGAGACCAGGCAACTGCCTGGTTCTGATGCCTGAAACAAAATGGGTTAAATCTCTCACTGCATCAGCTGACCACTTACAGTGTATTCTATGAAGCAGTTTATGCCACAGGTCTCATTTACCATTGTTTCTTTTGCTCATTTAGTTCTGGTAAGAAAGCAATTTTAATGAAGTACCTAGGAAAGCAGGTACTTTACCTGTCATGTAGGCAAATCATCATAAATAATGCAAATTACTTCTTATTATAATGGTAAGAACTTTGAGGAATTCTGGGTTTTCAGAAGCAAGAGGGTCTTTCTGTATGTGAAGGATTAGCCTAGTGTAACAGAACTGATCAGGAGATAAGATTTGACATTGAGAAGCATTGACCTTTTTCCCTTTCCATATCAAACTGAAAGGGTTATCATGAATTTTCACAAACCAGAGCTCTGAGAAGACTCTTTTTTTTAAAAGTCATTACAGATGACGTGTTGAATGGAAGATTTAAGCCATCAGTCAGATACTGTATTTGATTTCAGTTTTCAGTCTAGGAGGAGATATCAATAATTTAAGCTTCTTATCAAAATAAAGAACACGTATTGCCAGATTGAAGCTTTTTCCAGAAATCTCCATGTTATTTCTTTACCTGGTGCAGTGGTGTTACTGGCCATAAAGTAGACACACGGTTTGGTCAGGGTGTGAAAGGCACAGGTCCTATGAAGCATGGACTACCAAAGCTGAGAAGGATCATTTAGGTTCTGCAAGGGGCATTTCATGCTGCAAAGGAACTGTTGAGGCAAATTTTCACCATTCGATTTAAATAGATTTTACATGTTTACCCAAAGAAGCTTTATCAGTCAGACGATTAGCTGACAAATAGAAAATCTCAGAGCTAGTTAAGAATTCATCCTGAAAACTCTTTGGAACACTTAATTCAGTTGTTTTTTCTTACCTTCCTCTTTCAGTACTGCTTTGTGGAAGGAACATAATTTACTACAGAGAAATGTTTACGGTAGTTTAAAATTTTTCCAGGGCATGTGAATAATTTCAGTTCCATTTTTATAGTACCAAAGGTTTTTGTGAGCAGTCTTCAAACTGGAATGCAATGAAGCTGCATATTTGTAGAAATAAACAAATGACTCTCTTATTGCACATCATAAATTATTTTTATTTTCCCCCATCAAGAAGTAGTGAAGAAGCATGTAGAAGATAGGCACAGAGAAAGGGAGCAGAATTTGCTGTGAGTGTTTGCTGGGTGTAGGAAATGTCAGTGAAAATAAATATATAATCTTTTCTTCATAAATGAAATTTATGCATAAATGAAATTTATGTCATGCACTTTATGAAATTGCTGATAAATTGCTATATAACCTCTTCTATAAAACTCAAGTCCATCCTTATTTCAAGAAAGAAGTAGTCTGAATTGCATAATAGAATTTCAGGGCAGCTCAGTCACAGCAGAACTTATGGGGCTGTCAGTTCAGCCAGCTGAGAGTGTGGTGGTGAGCAGACAGATCTTGTTGTTGTTGAGGAGCATTTAGAAAAGGCAAAAAAAAAATACAGGGAAGCTTTTATTTGTTAACCATCTAGAGTGAAACAGAAAAGTATGCCCCAAATCTGAGTCCAGAAAATGGTTTGGAAAACACAAAATGAGTAAACCAGAGTCAGCAGTGACAGAATATTCAGGCTGTTTGGTAGCTGTGCAGTTGCATTCCTATCTCTGAGTTTATACCACACATCCCTTTCTTTCTAGGGAACTGCATTGACATCATTGATGGGAGTGGTACCAGTAGTTGCAAAGGTGCTTTGGAAGGAGGTAGAAAAAGTGGTTTGATTTAACTTTCAGACATAGTCAGTGAGACATCTCAAAGTATTGTAGGTTTATGCCCTTGTTTAATTAGCTTCTGCTTTGAATCTTGTCACAGTGAAGGCAAAAATGAAGATTACTGGTCAAGAAGCCAGGATCCTCTTAGCAGGGCCCTGGGGAAGTGCAGGGAGTTTTAGACCCTTTCACCATGATAATTCCAATTTGTATGAATCCCATAATCCAGATGAGTATTTTGACCTTTTTAGCTAGGGCTTACAGTGGGGGTTTACCATCTACCATTCCTTGTGTTCACTGCAGGCATCCAAACAGTCTTTCTGCATTGCTGTGAGTCAAGATAACAGGACAGGCCTTGAAACTGAACAAAATGGCACACAGATATTGGACCAAGAAAAGAAACAAAGAATTTAGAATTCTTCTCAAAACTCTGTTTCTAGTTAAAATGCATTTTGGCCAAAAGTTTATCAAGTTTTGCATTTTAAAATAAAAAATACTTTATTAAAATTATCAGTCATAATATAAATGATTTTGCAGCCACCTTACATAGCAGGTTTTCTTACTAAAAAAGAAGAAAAAAGAAAACCCTTTCTCCATGCAAATTCCCATTTGTCTTACCTTGAGCCTTGTCAAATGCTGTCATCTAAGGATAACCGCAGAGTAGCAGGTCAGACAGGAAAGCTCAACATCCATACTGCATACTTGTCTCTTCTGGGTCTGCTGTATGATACCTGGAGTATCGGTCTGCTTCATAACTCTATTATAGGATTTTTCATTAAGGTCAGAGAACTGCTGTGCTAGGGGCTGGTATCAAACCAACCAACCAACCAAACAAACAAAAAAATCCCAAGGAAACACCCCCAAATTTAAAATAACAAAGAGGCTGTTTATTGAGAGAAATATAATTTTGTTTGGAACTGTTTCCAGAAGGTTGGTGGCTGATTTAAATGTTCATAAGGCAAGTAAATTTTTCAAGTAAAAATTCTTGTAATTCAGAATTCACTTCTTGTCACACCCGTGCAACCTGCTTTACCTGTATTTGTACATATGTGCCATATTTATATATTTTTCTAGACAGTTCTTATTATCATCATCAACCAGGGAAGGGAGAACGAAAGTGCAGATGATGAAATATATTGGAACAGGGGATAAAATTCTGCCTTTTTATAGGAAAGCTGTCAGATAGATTAATGTCTGGGCTGAGCCAAATAGCTTCATTACTGGATCAGATAGCGACCTCTCCCCTCTTGCAAAAATGAATGAGAAAGGGGGCTCTGATATGGATTTTGTGAATGATGAACCCCTTGAGAGTAAATTAAAGGTAGGATAATAGCGTTCCTTACTACGCATGTGTAACTACAACTCTGATAAATTGGGATGATTGTAATCTTATTTACGCCTGTGGCATCCAAGTCTTTTAAAAATCTGCACATATCTGTATCTGTCAATACAGATATGGTTTATTTTCTTGCAGGACTAGGAGGGAGCACATAAAGCATATGAAGAAATGGAAAATCACTGTAGCAGTGGGTAAGTCATATTCACACAAACAGAAAACACCTTTATCTCCCACTCAATGAAAAGTAATGTTCAGCAAATGGAGGGGAGAGATGGGGAGTGGGGAGAGGGAAGTGTAATGCCTTCTCCTAACCCAGCAAAAAAAGAAAGCAAAGCAATGATGAGAATGAGTTTACTGTCCTGTGCTGGGTCAGTGTCCACATGCAGGGGAGCAGCTGGGAGCATTCTTGCCCTGAACCCACATTGGTGAGCAGTGTTTTGAGAGGAAATGTAACCCTCTATGCTTGTGATGGTAAATCAAACTCCTAAGTGGCATGGATTGACATGAATGTAACCACAGGTGTCCTGTATAAAGGGCTACTGAGTGCCACAAAGGACAGCTTAGACTCCCTCTGAAGCAGCGAATCAGCTGCTCACTGATTCCATGTGGATTGCATGATATGGAGGCTGCTAATCTGTACTTACCTTACAGGAATGTGTTGGAAAACGAATAAAATAAAGTAAAAGGAGAGGTCAAAGAAACTAATTGACAAGATGAACAAGACAAATGATGAGGGGGTGGAAGAACTGACTTTGCTGTATGCGGAAAGGCTGCAGATGAGATAGGGATGCTCCAAGCAGTGATTGCAAGGGGACTTGTCAATGTTCTGCAAATATTTGAGAGAATAAACAGCGCTGAGGAAGATAAGTTGGTACAAGATTTATCACAGGGAGCAGGAAGATGGTCTACCAGAAAAACTTTTGAAAGACATAGTAGACGTTGAAAAAAAGCCTTCCAATGGCAAGAAGACACATAATGTTGGGTGAGCTTTTAAAAATGAAATTAGAAATCAGCAACAGAGAGCAGTCCTGCTTTGAGTGAAGGAATACATGTGTGATGTATGTACTGTAGGTGTCTCCTGGGTCTTGATTCCCCTAGCCACCTCTGCTTTACACATGAGCTAGTACTGAGGGATTTGGTAGTCAGGGGAAATTACAGCCCAACACTGTCTCAGTGGTTTGCCCCACAGTACTGGCCTCACTGTTGTCCTCCCTAGGACCTTGACTGGAGGATGCTAGGGTTCCCTCAGCCCACTGTGCCTTCCTTTTCTTGCTAGGGAATCAGGTGTGGGAGAGCGAGAGAGTTCATCTGTGTGCCTGAGGCTAAACCCACTCCAAGGGGATTTTCAGTCAGGGTGCTCCTGCAATGCAGGAGTTCAGGTTCATATCTGAGATCAAATGGACACTCCAGCTCATTCCAGGCAGCTCCCAAATCCCAGTGTTTTATTTTGGGGAAGCTTAGTTTCTTTTACAGTCTTTGGTAAGCACTCTTGTTAAAGACTTTAGAAACAGTAGGTGTAGAATATCACTGAAATTTCTTCATGCACACTGACTCTCCAAAACTGAACTGCAATGTATCTGTGTGACAGTACTTGTCCTTAGAAAGGCTGTGCTTGTTCCCCTTCATTACATCATATTCATATATTTTAATTTTGTTATTTATTACAGCTTCAAATAATTTATATTATATCACACTGTTTGACAACTATAGTTGTCTTTACACTGCAGTGCAGCTGTGGAGGGTTGTTCCCAGCAGAACTGGGCTTAAACCAGCATCTCTGTCAGATTAGTGGGTGAGCAATGTACAAAGGCAGAATTTTGGTCTCTGGAGCCATGTGATTTCTGCCTGTTCTGCCCTGCAGTGCTTCTGGTTGGGAAGGAAACTGGCTCTTTGTTTCTGCTCACCAAGTGGAGCAGCAGGTGAACATGTATTTGGGCATATCTGCTGGGCATACTTAAACTGCTTCTTTTTCAGAAGTATAAGGCATGAAATACAGGAAACATTTATATTAAGAACAGAACGCTGATTTTTTTAAACTTAATTCATACTTGTGGGGTTTTTTTCTGCCGTATATCACCCCTGGATATGTTGCATGTCACTCCTTTCAACACAATGCATCTTCCTTTTTCTTCTATGGAAACTGTCATCAGATGTTTGATTTGCCTTCAGAAACCTGTAGTGCAAAAATTATTTTTCAGGGAGAGTTTCTATAGGATCTGGTTATCTTTAATGAGGCATCTATTGTACAGTCTGCACTTTTCATCACTGCTTTGATTTCCCTACTTGTTCTTTGTTCCTGAGTCACAGCAAAAATTCAGAGGTCTCACTAAGAACATTAAAACCTAATGCTCCTTTTCACCATATCGTCTCTTTCCAAGCAAATCATAAAATCATAGAATAACCAGGTTGGAAGAGACCCACCGGATCATCGAGTCCAACCATTCCTATCAAACACTAAACCATGCCCCTTAGCACCTTGTCAATCCATGCCTTAAACATCTCCAGGGAAGGTGAATCAACTATCCCCCTGGGTAGCCCATTCCAGTGCCCAATGACCCTTTCTGTGAATTTTTTTTTTCCTAATGTCTAAACTAAATCTCCCCTGGTGAGCTTGAGGACATTTCCTCTTGTATCTTCTTTTTCTTTTACTGTTTTGCTGCACTTTAACATAAATTAGTTATGTGGCAATGGTAATAAATGTAAAACAGGATTCTGCCCTCTCTTTTCAAATATAGAAGGATTTTGCCATCATCATACCATACCTTTGCTCTGTTCCCATTTGAAGATGATAATTATTGACAGATGGGTATAAGTCTGTCAGCACATTACAAACTTCCTCCAGAAAGCTCTAGCCATCATTTTATACAGTAGGGATATTCCTGTTGTTCAGTCTATCTGTATTTAACCTCCCTAGCCCCTGCTAACTGTAGCGTTGTCCTCCTCTTGCTTGTTTACAGAAGAGTGCTTGAAATAAGGTGAGGTACTATAATCTTGGAGAGGACTGAAATTATGGATGCTTATTTGCTTTTACATGCCAAGAAACCAAGCAGAATAGTTTAACTTACTTCCTGGAACCACGGTTTTGAATCTTAACGGGTTCAACTTGTTCTTACTCCTTCAAAGGAATGAATTGCATATAAATTTGATTCTGTGTGGTATATACCCCTTGCCAGGTTTAAAATTTTTTCATGGTGATGCTGAGGTTTTTTTATAAAACACAAAATCATTTACAAGAACCAAGATCTTTTTCTCATATATCCCATTGCAAGTAGTGAAAACACAAGTCCTGAAATGTGACTAAGTCTGTCTGAGACAGTGACCTGCATAAAGCTCAGACATATATTATTTCTTAATTCTTTATTACGTGATTTTAGACATTGGACATTTTGTTATTTCTTTTTTTTCCCAGAGGATTATTCTGAATATGTAAGTCCTTCACGGTTTTTTTTTAACTAGCTTTTCAAGTTCACACTTTCAGAACATTGAAAAAGTGCATATTATGTTCTCATCTGCAATATCTAGAAGGAAAAAGAAGAAGGGAGAAATGATGGGAAAAGCCTGTGGGAAAGCAAAGTAGTGATCTTAAACCCATTGCTTCATCTCATATTTCTCTCTGTTCTGGCTACATGACTGGTTTTTTCTGAACATTTTTTAGTTGTGTTCCCTCTAGGCCATCTTAGATACACATGTCTATTCTGCCTGCTTCCTACAGGAGAGGCACTGACTCTTCCCCATGGATTGTACATCAGTGTCACAAAACATGTCCTCATTGCTTGTTATCAAGATGGCCAGCACTAGCAGGCTGCTCAGAAATGCCAAGTTTAATTACAAATTTTACTTTCAAGAATAGTACACAGATTATGCCTGAGTATCTTAAAAATGCCTTTTACCTTTTGAACTCTGACTGTTATGCTTTGAAAAATAGTAAGGTTTCTACTCTCATGATTCCCAGTTCTTTCTTTCACCATGTCCTGGGAGGAACCCAGATGAAAAAAAAAATGACAACAGACTATCTTGTGCACCTTGAGCTCACTGACAGTAGGAAATAATGCAATATCCCATTAAAAAAAGTAAAAAAGCATTGGGAATATGTTGCTGTCTATCTTTCTTCAAAGAAAACTGACTTTGGTTCTTGAAGTTAACCATTACAGAGAGTATCTCTGAATAACTCAGGTAAAGTGCCTCAGCCTGTCTTGACTTTAAACTTTAATGACCCACAGCTAAAGACTCATCATTCTGTACAGTAGTATGAAAGGAAATGGCCACTAATACCTTCCTGGATGATGAAATACTTTGTATGTAATATTGCTTAATAAATGAGTATATAATAGATATGTATATGTATTAGTCACCATTTTGGCAGAGTAAACTGGATGAAATTACTATCATGTTTACTCTGAAGACCCATAACTCTTATACCAATATAAAGCAAATTTGAGAACTAGGTCACAGAAAGGTATATTGCCTGAGGTGCACATCTATTGTAGTATATTAAAATAGCTCATATATACTTAGTACAACATGGGTCCAAGTATCAGTTAATAATGTACTTTACATTCAGTAAGCTTAACAATAATATTGACTTCAAACTCATTGCTTGGGACCAGTTCTGCTGCAACATTCAATTGGGGTTGTTGAATCTTTCTATGTAATACTGCTGAAAGATGGCTGCAAAGTGATGTGCTTACTCAGTTTATTCTGTAGACATGTATACAAAGAGACTTTATACATGGTGAACTGACCAAAGAGTTCAAGGTCAGCTGAAGAGCTTGGCAGGACTGTGTTCTGTCACCCGTGTTATTCAATTATTTTGCTGACTGGATGTGGAGATGAACCCTTGGTGATTGCTAAGGAGAAAGCAAAGTTGTGGTAGTTATTAGCATGTTGGTAGTTTTTAGACTTTGCTTCTGACCTTGGGTGTAATCAAACATAGAGATTTTTTTACAGAAAACACTACTTTGAAGGAGAAATGCAAGTTATCCTGAAATATGGCGCTAAGGGTCTTGTGGTCAGTGACCAGGAGAATTTTTTCATGCCTTAGAAATTGTAGCAGGAATGCTGGAGGCTGAGTCAATCAAGTGGCTTTCTTTCAAATTGTAGTTAATCCACTGCAATTTTCTTGGATTCTTACCAGATCACTGCTAGTATAATTCCACTGATTTTCTATAGCATCACAAAAGAATGAATTGTTCCTCACATAGGAGATATCAAATTAAACTTGTGGTTCATGTCTATCTGATCTGCCTAGAGACACTATTTTTAGTCTTGGGAAGTGATGGCTGCACTCCAGCTCTGAGAAAAGCAGAGATAAGTGCATTGATTCATTCAAACATTTATGAATATACTTAATTTTTTCCTGATCCTTATGTTGGTCACCCGAGAGAAAGTTTTGTTTGTTGTGGGGTTTTGTTTCTAAACAAGCATCAGGTAATGTGCTACAGGCTATGTGTATTCTGGAAAACAAAACAGAGCTCACATGCTCAGTGCTGAAGAGCCATAACCCTGAATTTGCTGAGAACCAGTTCATTGGTTCAGACCTGCAAGAAAAGACCGATGTCAAGAGTATAAGTTCATTGTAGCTTTAAATTGTAGGGATACACCCAGGCAAGGTACAATTCTTACTCAAACTGTTTATTTTTGTGTTATAATCATCACTAAATTAATGAGATCAAAAGAAAAAGATTAAATGGTGTGTTATAGGCCAGTTTTCTCTACAGGTCTTCTAGGAACAGGTCTAAGTGAAAATCTATAAAATTCTTGAATGATTTTATGTAACTTTTAAAACAAGGTTTCTTCTCCCCTGATTTTTTTGGAAACGAATTTGTTCTCTGCTTAAGTCTTTCTGAACCAAGGAAACTACATCTAGAAGAAGCAAGCTGCCCACTTTAACCATGTTCTATTGCAGAATATTGGCATCATGTGAAAATAGTGGGGATTAATCCTAAAACACTCCAGAGTAAGTCACTGAATGGTTAATGCCAGGGCAATTAATTTTAGCTTTGAAACAGTATATTTGCTTTGAACTGGAAAACAGGGGGAAGCACTATGTGAGGTTCAGGTAATAGCAAAACTTCTGCTGAGGCCAAATATCTTCTCATCCATGACAGTCTGTATGAAACTAAGAGTTGTCTTTTAGCCCTAAGATCCCCTCTGGCATTCCCTGGGTGTTCTGCCTTCCCTGCAGCCCATGCTTTTGAATAGTAACATAGGGTCGGGATTTAGGTGACCAAACACAGACATCTATGTCTGACTCATGAGTCACCAGAAAGAAATAAGCACTTTCAGGGCATGAGTTCTCTCCAAAAGTACTGGTATGAAAGTCAGATGAATTTAATTCTAAAACATCTCTTTCCTTCTACTGACTCCTGGGGAGTTTCTGGTCATTAGCACAGATTTAAGTATCTGTACAATAGCCATCTGGACCTTGTCAGCTGGCTTCTTGTCACTGTGTCTGAGCCAACATCTAACATGATTATTGGGACGTTTCTTAGGCTGAAGGGAGTCTGACTGCTTGAGAAAGAAATATGTGGAAAACATTAAAAGAATAAGATGGAAACTTTTGTGTTTTAATGAAAAAATTGTGGAGTTGTCTGATTTGAATTTCCTCTACAAACAAGCTTCTTGGTACTTCAGTCTGGTTGAAATGCTTTAAGGATAACAATGATAAATCTGTCCTTTGGAATAAAAGTCAGTGGAATGAGGCACTAGTCAACCTTTTCCAAAAAACCAGAATTAACTGCCATTACCATAGACTAAGAAATATTATCCAAAATTAGGAAAGAGCCATGTAGGGTGCTCAGATTATCTCCTAGCTTATGTGCTGATTAAAAAATGACTGTAGCAGAAATCAGTATTGATTGATCTAATAAATCCTTCACTATCGCTGTGTCGATACATATTCTCTACTCAGTTTTCTCCTCCTGGTTAAACTTCTCCTAAAATTAAGATTATAAATTAACTCAGTAATGGTCAGTCCTGAGCCCTCTCTTTGCTGGGTTTCAGGTATAATGTCTGAAGGAATCATTTCAAATAACAGAATTACAACAGCAAGGTGGAATAAGAAAAATAAATAGAGAAAGAAGAGACACCAATGCAGTATTCTCACTGAACCAAAGGTAGATTGAGAAGATGAGAATTAAACACATCTGCAGGAAGTAGAATCAAGTGAAGGATGGACTGTGTGAAAAATTGTATAACACCTTATTTTAGCTAGTCCTAGTTTATTTAGGAGTGCCAGAGGCCACTGGACTGCCAGCTAAAGGCAAATACAGCATAGACAGTGGCAAGACCATTCTCATTCATGCTACCCTGCTCACAAGCCTGCAGCCTGCCCAGAGGCAGATCTGGCTGTAGCCTTAAGGGGAGAATAACTTTATTTTCCAACTCAGCCAGTCTTTAGATCTTTATGGGAGCCATGGAGCAATTGGAACCAGTGGGAAAAAAAAGTTAGGAATATTAATAGGAATATTAATAGGAAAAATAACAATTAGTCTGTATTAAATGAAGATAAATGGGATTTCTTTGGCATTTTATAGCTTTGTGACAGTAAAGAAGAGTGACTTGTCTGGGTATGCTCAGCCTGTGACTGTTTTGAATTCACAAGTATAGAAGAGCAGCAGTCAAAAGGCATGGAATTAGCCTTGTTTCCTGCATGTGGTAAAAATTAATGGAAGAGAAAGAAATAATGTGATTGTCTTGACCAGATTCAGAAGCTTCTCTCTGCTCCTTAGCAGGAAAGGGGAGCACGCTTGTGTGCAGTGGTATCTGTATGGCATGACTGGAGTAGGTCATTCCAAACACCTCTTACAGCTGGACGAGAGCATTACCAAAGAAGCATCTACAGGCTTTGTGCATGTAAAATGAAACTTGTACAAGTTTTCCTCTGAAGGAATGTATCTGTGGTCTCTGAAACACCACTCAGCCTGCTGCTTTACAGTGCATTTCCCAGGGCACAGCACACGTTGCAGTGCTGGCTGGGAGTTGCCCAGGATGCAGGGCTGGCAGACAGCTTCTTACAAATAGCAACTCATAGTGACTACTGTTGTTGCCGTTGGAAGTTGATTGCACCTGCCTCACAATCTCTGAAAACTTGAAAAGCTGCTAGTTACTAGGCTAGAATCAACCCTCTGGTAACCAGATACTTCAAAATTGAAGAGAAGACTAATATTTCCTTTCAGTCTGTTCTTCCTTTTTATCTCGGAATTTTGATTTCTGGTATTTGAAATTACTATGTTGCTGTAAAGCTACAAGTATAAGTAAGATTAGACTAGGAGATGGTTTGTGGCCTGCGAGTGTACAGTTGTATGTTGCAGAACAATATGCAGTAGGAATGATACAGATGCATTACCAAAAATTTTCATGGAAGCTTGTATCCATTAAATTAAAAAAGCCAACCCTAACAGAAAAAAAAAAACCAAACAAAACCAAAAGTCTATAAGAGAAATGTGTGTAGAGAAAACTTAAAAAGAAAACGTTTTTTAAGTAGACCACTGTTGAGTTTATGCTTTAAGCTCTAGTTTAATTGTTAAGCATTAACATGGTTTATATGGCCTGATCCAGGGACTGTGCTACAAAATATCATACTGAGCAGCATAAAAGAATTTACAGCTATATCCTCTTTCTTAGGTTTTCCTTTTTTTCCCTAAGGTTTTTTTTCTTGGGTGGAAGAATCATGCAAATGGCTTCTCTGAAGGGTCCTACTCCAATCACAAGAGTAGTTTGGAATAATTTGTTTCTGCCTGTGAATTTATTCTGAACAGGTCTAGTGCTTACCAAAATATTTCTCATTCCCTCTAAGTACTAGGGAGTACATTTAAACCTGTACACAAATGAGATCATTCAAAGGTGGTTTTGTTCATCATTCATAACAGGCCACTGAGGGGAAGTTCACATGCAGGGACATTTTCGATAGTGCTCACATCCCTATGACTTGAATTACTGACATGGCTGTAGGGAGGCCAAGGCTGGCTGAGTAGGAAGCAAAGCTGCTGTTCACAATTCCCACCTCCCCTGGGTTGAGCTATGGCAGAAGGGTAGGCTGGAGTAAACAGAACTGGCTTTTACTGCTGGTTGTGCTGTGCTGACTGGATGGGTGTTTGCTGTCACCATCTTGACATCACTCAGCTTTTCAAAGAACAGCATGACTATTAAACTGCCATAAAGATCACATAAAATTTGAAGATCAGCTCAGTTATTTTCTTTCTGTAACATTCATTGCCAACCATTTTGTCACCTGTCATAGCCTCTTTGTTCAGACTAGTCATGGGGCCATTTTTTTGTTGTTGTTGTTGTTTTTTGTTTTGTTCCTGGAGTGCAAGAGAGAACTGGATGGCTCCAACAGCACAAGATCTGCTTCTCAGGTTCTTTTCTTTCAATTTCTGTGTGTCCACTGATTGCAGACTTCTGAGGGCTTCCAGCCTGGAATAGGTAATGGTCTTACACCCTTCTAGTGTATCCCTTTTTGTTGGGTGTATTTGGAGGGAGCAGCTTTAAACTGAGGTGAAGCTTCTCATTGGGTTAGTGTTACATCCAGCAGAACAGTTTGACAGAGTTTGCTGAATAGTATAAAAGGAGAAGAGCATATCAGCATGACAGTTAATTTGTCAGTGTATCTGAAGTCTAATTCTGGTTCCCAAATTCATCACATGCTCAGTTGCTTAGTAAATTAATCGGTATTTTAGCTCCTGAAAATACTGCAGACCTCATGGTACAAGTGAGGGAAAAGAGGCAAGATAAAGTCACCTTCCCAGTGCTGCCAGTGTGGTTGATTCCAATTACACCCGTGAAAGTCCTTCAATTTCTAGCATTCCTTTTCTTTTCCTTATTTCTGGCTGCTGATTGTAGACATCAAAGTTTGAAAATCTGTGCTGTTTCAAATGCTAACTTCTCATGCCTGCCAATGAAAGACTTCTACTACAAATGCCCTTTTAATTATAATTAATCTTTATCTGATTTTGCCACTTCTGCTACAAAACTAATACCCAGCTATGAATAGAATCATAGAATCGTAGAATCACCAGGTTGGAAGAGACCCACCGGATCATTGAGTCCAAACATTCCTATCAAACACTAAACCATGTCCCTCAGGACCTCGTCTACCCATGCCTTAAACACGTCCACGGAAGGTGAATCAACCACCTCCATGGGAAGCCTATTCCAATGCCCAATTGGAGGCCACCTCCCTCCTCTCCACAACCTCCTTTCAGGTGGTTGTAGAGAACAATGAGGTCTCCCCTCAACCTCCTCTTCTCCAGGCTAAATAACCCCAGCTCTCTCAGCCGTTCCTCATAAGGCCTGTTCTCCAGCCTCCTCACCAGCTTCATTGCTCTTCTCTGGACTCACTCCAGAGCCTCAACATCCTTCTTGTGGTGAGGGGCCCACATATGCACACGGTGGTCTCACCAGTGTGGAGTACAGAGGGAGAATAACCTCCCTGGACCTGCTGTTCATGCTGTTTCTGATACAAACCAAGATGCCATTGGTCTTCTTGGCCACCTGGGCACACTGCTGGTTCATGTTCAGTCAGCTGTCAACCAATGACTTCCTGCACGAATAGCTTCAATACAGAAAGTACCATTAGTACATCATTTTTTTCTGTTTTCTACTTTCTTTTATATTTGACTCAAACTCAAACACCTAGGCTCAGCATGTTCTCACTAATTTTGTCATTACACTATCCCAATCACTTGGGACAATGTCCTTTCTTTACCTCACTTGCTTTTGCTGGTGATAGCATTACTCATCAGGAAAGCAGCATCTCCAGCAGCAGGAAGTCCTTTTCTGGCTGCTCCAGTGACGGATGTTTCCATCACTTACTGTGGCAAAGAGGAGATTTGCTGAAATATGCTGTTGTAACTATAAGAGAAATAAGTCTGTCTGCAGTAACTAAAGAACATGCTCAATCAACTGGTTTAGAAGGCACTTCAATGTACTGAATTTTCTTGGGTCTGGAATAATAGGATCAGGATGAAACAGAGCAGTAAAAAGATGCCATAGTCAGTTTAAAGGAAAGGAGACCTTCTGGACTGCCCCTAATAAAGAGATGGGACGCCTCAGCCTGTAGTGGGCCAAGTGTTTCCAGTGGAGATAGAAAGGTGTTACTATTGCTGTATAGTGCAGTCAGGAGAGACCACCTGGGATTTTGTCTCCGGCTGTGATCGCTCACATGCTAAGAAGAGTTTGAAATACTGCAGATGCAGTGGATGCAACTGCATTGACAACCCTGATGAGAATTGATTATAAAGGCTTTGTCTGCTCACTTGAGCCTAACAAAGGGTGAAAGACAATATGGAAACTGTCTATAAATACATCAGGAAAGACAAGAGCTGTGTGGGTGAGAGGAGTTGTTTGCACAGAAACCAAGAGCAGGTAGAGTGGCTATGAACAAACATAGTTTGTAACAGAAAATCAAGTTCTGATCCTTAAAGTATGGAGGGCTGACACGAAAGAGACAAAACATAACAACCTTTAAGGAGAAACATGGCAGATTTATGAAAGAGTTTATTTGATAGGTTGTCTACATTAGCAAGAGGACCAGGCTGAATAATCTAATTTTCTGTCAATATCCAGGACTTGTTCTGCATTTTAGCACACCAGCCAAGGCAGTCCTTGGTTTCTTTAGCTTCTCCTCTTCCTTTCCCACTCTTGTGAGTCTCTGCTGTACCTATTCAGGGATGCTTATCTTACAGCTGGTGACACCTGTGGGATGAGGTGTACCCTTCCATTGCCTCCATTGCTAGTGTCGGGATCAGATCCGCTGCTGAATGTTCAAAATATTCTGGTTTCTTCCTGTATTTTTCTGAGAAAAGAAGATGGAACCCTTAGGCTGTGTTTTCCAGTGAGATCCTTTGCTTTCCATGTAAAAAAGCCCTTTTAGCACCAAGGATTCTCAATGTCCATTCCTTCTGTAATAATCTCTGTGTCTAGTGTTATAGGCTGATAATTTACTAGGTAAGAAAAGGAATTTTAACTATCATAGTAATAGGAATATGGAATTAAATTGATTAAATTTGATGTAGCTCTTTGACTATGCATATAAATCTCCTCTCCCTTCCCCTCACTTCAGTCTCCAATTTAACTGTGATACTGCATCCCCCCACTTTTTCTGTGATACTTTGTTTATAGTTAATGCATGTGGGGGACTAATTCTGCATACTTCTCTGAAACATTTCAGCTTGTAAGCTTTTAAGCTAACTACTTAAGCAACACAATAATCACTGAAGAGAGAACAAAGCTCAGTGCTAAGTCATCCAGCAGAGGTGTCTGTTTCTGTACCAACCCACACAGCATGCTCCAGAGATCCTATTTTAGCTGAGGTAGCTGAGTGCTTAGAGGATGAATCAGAATTGAGGTGTGATCTCTCATCTTTTCTAATACTAAAATCCCTTTCATTTCCTAGACCTTCCATACTGCTTTTCATCTCCAGGCCTTCTGATATTTCAACTTGTAATTATATTATAATGTATTTAGGGTTAAAGCGTTATGCCCATTAATATGGTGTTTTGTGTTTCCTTTCCACTTCTCATCAGGATAAAGACACCAGGAAAAGTCTCTTTCATTAGCATATATTTTGCCAGTGTGGAGCTCTCTCTTCATGGGCATGTAATTTCATCCCATATGACTTAAATCCATGGTTACTACTACTGGCATTGTTTCCAAACAGACTTTCTTGCTTTTGTTCTCATTGGTGATCATTACTTATGACAGTTAAATAGTACCATGTTGCCCACATGTTTTTGTTCTTTGGAATATTCTTGGTTAATAGCTGAAGTAATAGGTAAATACTGACACAGCAGTTAAAAACCTCAACTTTTTAAAATCAAGTGCAGAGCCTACTAATGGCATATGAAAGCAATGGGTGTCTGTAGTCTCTGGTTTCTCTTCAGACTGAGAAGCACAAGTAGTTCACCTGCTGTAATTCTGGTTTGTCTTTGCAGTCTGTTGGTTACTACTTTTTAATTGATTAGTGTTTAATTGTAGATATCTAACATACAAGTTTTTCAGCAAAATAGGACACATGAAGCACTGGAACATGAATTCAAACAGACAGGGAATAAGGGGAAAATCAGTGCTACTTTCCCAAAGTTAATGCTACCGCACCCTTGTTTAAACATTTGAAATTCTGTTGGCTTAATTCCAGGTCTTGTCAAGGTTAAGGGCCACAAGATGTCAGTGTAGCACAAAACATGAGGAAATGGCAAGGAGATTTGCTGCAACAGCTTAAACTATTGGGCTGGTAAAAGCCTGTTGAATCCAGGTAGAAAGCTGAAATGGTCCATGTGATGAGGAGCCAGTCCTGACCCTGGAGCATGGGGAAGCAGCCAGGGAAGTAAAAAAGGAGCATTCATGTTTGTAAGTAAAAGGCTGCGTGTGCCCGCAGAGAAATGGGCAGCACAACTCAATTTTCCAGCAGAGCGCAGGCATCTGGGCTTGCCCAGCCCTGCTAGTTCCCACCCAAACCGATGATTGCTACTGATGGGCAGTTAAGAGGAGGAGTGCGTTTTATTTTACAGGTCCTACTCTATTATCAAGAATCTGAACACTGAAAAGTAATAATTCTTGATACCGTGGGGAAAAACTGTGAATAGCGGTGAGAAAAAGCATGTAACAGAATACAGTTCTTTGTATTGTCTTCTGGGTGAGTGCTAAAGAAAATCCAATTCATGAGTTCTGAGGCTGCAACAGCTAAAGAGACGCCTCCAAGAGCTCTGGTTTGTTGTTATTTGTTTGCAGTTTTCTATCTCTTTGAGAAACAATACTATGAAGAGTCTGATACTGAACAGCCAAACTGTATTAGAAGAAAGTGTATTAGTATACTGGAACTGCGCTTGTCTAGGAGTCACTGCTCCTGCGTGCAAAAGAAACCATTGCTCTGCTCACATGTACCCATAACACCAAGTGTGATAACAAGGAACCTAGACTAAATGACAATGGAATGACAGTGGAATAGTCCAGAGGTGTCTGCGCCTGGTCAATAAATTAAATCAGTTGATATAAATCAATCCATTCACTTACTTATGCATTTGTCCACTTCTATTTGCACTTACTTCAGAGGTGACCATTTCTTTTGGATTTGGCTTAGCTTTCTTCATGCATTGTGTGTAACTCAGTAATTTTGTAACCTACATAATGAGGGGTCAGTCCATGCTTTCCCCTCCCAGTTCAGATATTTTTCAAATGTGGTGTGGGTGATTATAGAAGAGAGAGAGAAATTGCGAATCATGAACTTGTTGTTGGGTATTGGATTTTGAAAAAGTAATTAAAGGAAACCAGTTATTTTATTATCTGCCAGATTAATAATTCTATAACATGTTTTATTAAGGAAGATGAAGTGTGGTGCTAATCTCCTTGGGAAAGTTCTCCCTTCATTAATCTAAAGTTGTTAGCACAGTTGTGGCCTGGAGCTAAATCTGGGACTGAATTCTGCTCTGAGATTCAGACATTTGCATTTGGGATCTATTTGGCACACATGCTTTCAAAATGCTCCCCATCTCTCTTGTAGACTAAAGCTAAATCCAGTGCTGTAGAGATGAAGAACTGAGGAATGCTTAAAATCCAGATTTCAGCTGCCATTTTCAGTTTGCATTTCTTTAAATCAGGTGGGGTTTTTTTGAATTATCACTTTCCAGACTGTGGTCTATGAAGACAGGATATGGCGTGTCACTGGAAATTCAAAATAGGAACCACGGTTGGGAAATGAAGACCCCAGAGGGAACTGCTAGCCCATAGTGCCAGAGCAGAGTCAGCTCATCAGTAGTGACTGGATATAATGACATGCATTTCCTTAATCACATTTTCTCCTGAAATTCAAACTATTTTTAAACTCGTTTTCCCTTCTTGTGGTTTTTGAGATTGGTTGGACAATCTGAACTGAGAGTGACAGAAGCCACTGTATTTCTGTGCCATTGAGCAAAGTTTGAAACAGTGCTTCACAAAGCAATACCAGACCAATCCAAATTGAAGTAAAGCAAATAAACTAAAAGGGCATAAATGATTTCTGAACATTGCTAAAATTTGATTTTTATGGTATCTCACATCTTCATTTAATTGATGAAAATTGGAAAAAACAACTAATAGCAACATATTTATGGGTCTAAGACCAGACTTATTCAAGCATTTTTATCTATGAGGCCATGCAAGCCAGTAGTTACTGAATGTTACAGTTGTGCTTAGTTCTCTGCTTTAGTATTTTTGTAAAAAGCACTGGTTCAGTGACAAACTGAAGGCATGATGGGGCTTGCTATATAGCTACATTAGTTGCTTCTCTTTCTATTAGATCTGTGCTATAATAAGGCATAGCCATCAGCGTAACCAGCCAATTTTGTTTTGAGCACTAAAATCTAATCAGGCTTTAACTCAACACTTTCTTATCATTGCAAGTGACAGAAACATTTGATCCTAATTCTGTAAAAATTGATACATGAAAACCCACAAAGACAATACATTAAATGAACTCGGGCACTCTTTTATGGATAGATGCTGTGACTTTTATTACGGCTTGGTAAAATATTGGCAGCCTACTCTACTGAACTATCAAAACTTAGGTAGAGGAATTAACTATCAGTCGTTTACTTCATTATTTCCATTGCAATAGCAAAGATGGATGAATAGATTTTTGTGCCTGAGCTGGCAAATATTCTTGACAATATTTTAAGACTGTTTCTATTGATATGCTGGTTAAGGACAACCTAGTGTTTGGAAAGCATCATATGGCAATGTTAGTGAGGAGAAAGGAAAAAGAAAAAATAAAATCAAACAGCTCGATTTAATGCTCCTTTCAGTCTTGCCAGACATATACTCTCTACTCAGTTTGAAAGCTGCTCTTTGACTTCACTTAAATGCAATATTTACGTATTGCTATCACTCCAAAGAAAAATATAAGGGATCTTCTAACCATGTGGAAGATAAGAAAGAATGGATTACCTTAGAAGACCTCATTTGTAAATGCTACACTGAAGTATAGGTCCTGTGCTTAGTCATTAGTATCTATTTATAAATCCCAGCATGAAAAGCTGAAAAGCGCTAATGCACCCATGAGAACATGTCCAAATTATATAAATATAGCTTTATAGCTTTATAGCATTTATCTGACGGAGAGATGAATGGATCTCTGTTTCTCTTTCCTCTGTATTAATGTACTTTGGTTCACTATGCTACCCAGCCACTTTTCACTGTGAATGGGTGTAATTACTTCATTGACGTTCTAATTACCGTCAGATTGTATTGTTGTTCAAGGACAGATGATCACAAAAGACTGTATCTTTGATAACAGACTTAAAACCCTTATTCTATCTCATGTTGATCTCATATACACCATACCTAGCAGGAGATTCACAAAAACTGCTGTCATCTTTTGCACTTTTGGGAAGCTGCAGTTTGCAAGAAGGTTGGATTTCAGAATAAATCTTCATTCCGTAGGCTTGCATCATTGATTTAGGACTTCATTTTCCTTTTACTCTGTTCCCCATTTTCCCACTCAAGAAATAAACCCAAAAAAACCCAGATATGCTTTGATGGAATATTTTTTTTTTTTTGCCCAAGTTGTAGCTCCTGGAGTAATGGAGTTTAAGAGTCTAAAAAGATGTTCCAATCGTGAATGCAAGCAACTTCTTTGTTGAGTGGAATCTGGCTGTAGAAACACATGTGCACTTTCAGGGCTCACTTTGCCATTCTGGACTGTATGTGATGTCAGTAACTGCTTGTCCTTCCTTATCTACATCTGGTTCTAAAGAAATGTGGTTGTAGGTTTCTGCCTGAGTGGCACCATGCTCTTCCTGCCAGGTGATCAAGCAGCTCTGAGATGAGTGTTAATAAGCATAGAACAGGTCCATAGCTACTTAATGCTATCAACAGATTGTGCTTCCCTTGGCAGTGGGTGACAAGTTATCCACACTTAGCACTCTGTGATTTGTGTGCATGCATATGCTTGTTTCCAGGAAAGATATATTTCACAGAATCATAGAATGGTTTGGGTTGGAAGGGACCTTAAAGGTAATGTAATTCTACCCAACCTGCCATGGGCGGGTGTGCAGTATTCTAACTCAACAAAAATGCAGGTGTGATGCCATACAACCAAAGAGGACTGCCAATTCCTTTTTTTTATTTTGGCAAAAGAATGTTGCAAAATTAATGTGCATATAAATGTACGGTTTAAAATGGAATATTGAAAAGCAATTGCTGTCAACATATAAAGGTCAATAATGCCCCAAGAAAGGTTATGAAAAAATGAAAGTAGTATCTTCAAGAACTATCTGCTGTAATTGCCCAGATGGCCTAGGGCCAGCTGTTATCAACAATATCAGCATTGCTCATGCCAATGACCACTGACCACATTGCATCATCCTGCTGAAACCAGCAGCACTGCTGGGAGTGGTTGGCCTACGCCTGTTAGAATTGCCTCCTGTAAAGATCTAAGAAATGTTTAGATGTCTTTAAAGCTCTGTCAATCTCAGAGTCACCTTACAAGCAATGACTATGGGATATTTTTTGAAATATAACCATAATAATCCTGACTTCAGGTGAAGTTTATAAGTAAAATCGGATTAATAGAAGTATTTTTGCTATATGAATTGATGACTACCACGCACCTGTAATTAATATTTCTTATTCTACTATGGCTAGGACAAAACCATTGAGATTTTTCATGTTCTGTGGCACATCTCAAATCACTCAAATTTTCCCAGACATTGGGTAGATCTGTATTCAGGTCAGTAGCACAAAGAATCAACTACAATGATAGAGTGAATTTTCAGTGAGGGTTCAGGCTTAGGTGGACCTGAAACTTACTGAAATTGGAGAGAAAGGACTATGAATTCTCGAGCAGAATTGCAGTGGCTTGTACAAACATACACAGCCTGATCTACTGCCTACTGGTATTCTGAGTGGAGATGTGTCAGAGTAGATCTGTACTTTCATAGAATCATAGAACAGTTTGAGTTGGAAGGGACTTTAAAGATCATCTAATACCAACCACCACTGCCATTGGCAGGGACACCTCCCACTAGATCAAGCTGCCCAAGGCCCCATCTTTATTTAACACCCAGAGAAAGACTGAGAAGTAAACTTAAAGTACGCTGATATGAGGTGTGTTCCACCTAGAAGATAATAGTACATTTTTTAATAACCCGCTTTATAAAATCATAGAATCATAGAATCACCAGGTTGGAAGAGACCCACCGGATCATTGAGTCCAGCCATTCCCATCAAACACTAAAACATGTCGCTCAGGACCTCATCTTCCCATGCCTTAAATACCTCTAGGGAAGGTGAATCAACCACCTCCATGGGAAGCCTATTCCAATGCCCTATGACCCTTTCTGGGAAAAAATTCCTCCTAATCTCTAACCTAAATCTCCCCTGGTGGAACTTGAGGCCATTCCCTCTTGCCCTGCCCCCTGTCTCTTGGGAGAAGAGGCCAACTCCCTCCTCTCTACAACCTCCTTTCAGGTAGTAGTAGAGAGCAATGAGGTCTCCTCTCAGTCTCCTCTTCTCTAGGCTAAACAACCCCAGCTCTCTCAGCCGTTCCACATAAGACCTGTTCACCAGCCTCATTGCTCTTCTCTGGAATTGCTCCAAAGCCTCAATATCCTTCTTGTGGTGAGGGGCCCAGAACTGAACACAGGATTCAAGGAGCGGTCTCACCAGTGCTGAGTACAGAGGGAGAATAACCTCCCTGGACCTGCTGGTCACACCGTTTCTGATACAAGCCAGGATGCCATTGTCCTTCTTGGTCATCTGGGCTCACTGTTGGCTCATGTTCATATACTCTAGTTATATGAGTCATTAGAGCTTTGCCACTGATTTGGACTCAGCTGCTTCTTCAAGATGAGAGTGGTGAGGCATTGGCACAGGTTTCCCAGGGAAATTGTGTCTGCGTCATCCCTGGAGGTGTTCAAGGCCAGGTTGGAGGGGCCTTGGGCAGCCTGACCCAGTAGGAGAGGTCTCTTTCCCTGGCAGGGTAGGGTTGGAATGAGATAATCTTTAAGGTCTCTTCCAACTTAAACAATTCTTTGATTCTATCAAATAGAAGTCCTGTATTTATTTTAGCATTATATGAAATGTTTTCTTTCTCTTAAGTGAAGCTTCAAAGTTGTCAGACCTAAAATGAAATCAATGCTCTATAGAAAAATACTGTGGCACAAAATGCTATGGAGCAAACAAAGTCATCCTGAAAAATAGCACTTGGCAGCATGAAGGACCAGCTCGGCGTGTTGGAATGATTCACACGAGTTAAGATTTACCTGGCCTGAGTTTTTTCCTGTAAGCACAGAAGTTCCTAATACCTAGAACAAAACCTATTCCTCTGACATCTTTGGGATGCCATTGTCTTGTTGAGAAATGTCTTGGATACCATTTAAGTTTTCTTTCACCAGTAGCAGCCTGGTTGTGTATATTGCTAGCTCATTCCTCAGCTTTCTCAGGAACCAGGAGGAAGGCAGTCTGCCTTATTTACCCTGGCAGAGAGGCTGTGCAGAAAGCAAAATGTTGCTCTAATGTGCATGCAGGTAGTCATGAACCATAGCAGGATGTATGTTTAATTTCAGACTAAACAGCCCCAGCAATCCCTTTCAATGAATTTCCCCCAAATATGAGCAGGAATAAGCTAATTATTCTTTGACTGCATTTTTATATGAAGAGTTTCCTCTCTTTCTGGCCCTTTCCTTTTCGACAATTCACTTTCTTTTCAGCAGCCGAGCACAACCAAAAAAATCTGTTCCCTGTATTTTTTTTATTTTCTTTTCTTGACATTATCCTGTATAAAGTGAATTAGGTCTCTGAAAGTTAGGAGATAGCCTTGGGGTTTGGGTTTGGTTTTTTTTTTTTTTTTAAGAACTGCCTGGAGGAAGAGTGTTTGAACACTTGTGGCCTCTTGACAGGGTGTCACAATTTGACTTTCCAAAGTCCTGGTATTCTTTCCCTTTCTTTCTCTTCTTTTTGTGTCAGGCTAATATTTATACCTTTTGATACACAGACCTCCAAAGGGACTTCTGGGCCTTAACCCCAGTGTGCAGACTGTGTTAGTTTTTGATAAAACCAGACAGTTTTGTGATCACTAAACACTTTGAAATAAAATTAAGTCATTTTTGTTTCCTCTTTCCACTTTTGGGGAATTTCAGGCCTCCTAACACTTCTTCTAGGAGAAGGAAGAAAAAAAAAAAAAAAGTAACAAACTACTGTTCCCTTGGAGTCCAAATGAAGCAAAGGAGGGAGCACAGAATGCTTATGCGCCTGATAAATGTATGTGTTGCTGTAAGCTAAAATTCTGAAATGGCAAGAGAAGGCGTGGAGGTCTTATCTTGCAAAAAGGTCGATGATGGACACTTGTTTTGTTAAACTGGCTTCAGGGTTTGACTTATCTGGGTCTTGATTAATATGACAGATTACATATAAAATAATTCTCATGATGAAAGCCAGGAATAGCTCTTTGTGAAAACACAAAACCAATTTATTGTCCCATAATCAGCATGAGTAAGTTTTAGGGAGATGAATCCCTTCTGCATAAATATGGTGATGTGGAACTGCTATGGAAACCCTTTTACCAGACTGTAAAGATGCCAGAAACCCATTGGAGTCATGAAACTTCCCTGGGGATTTTAATCCTAGGGAAATTTTTTGCTAATTCCTCCCCAGCTGACACTTGGATAACACTGCCTCGCCAGAAAAAGTGGTTGATGGGAATGTGGGAAGAGGTTTTGCATATCCTGCACCTTGATTTATGTTGAGACACTGCCTTGTGTGTCTATGGAATAGTACGTACTATTTTGCCATCCATAACATTTTAAGTATTGCTTTTAATTTGAGACAATGAAGAATAGGAGTCCAGCAGAACATGCATAAAATGGTATTGAGACTGAAAACCTGAGATTTGAGAGAGGGAACTAGATTAGAGCAAGAAAAGGCTGGAAACAGGGAGATGTACAAATCCTGGTCATCTGCAGGGACTCAGAACTCTTGGAAAGTCAGAAACTCCTAGTCTGTCAAAAGCAAAAGGGACATGAAAAACTGGAAAAGAAGAGACAGGGTTTTCATGGTGTCTTGGCATCTCCTCCACAGCATGGGGATTACAGATAATGAGCAGTTGATGTTGAAGTGGATCAAATTTTGGACAGGCTAGGATTTCACAGGGTTGTGACAAGGTTAGAATCTGGGTCCCGAAGTACTTTAAGGCATCCTCAAAGATCTACAAGAGTGTAAGAAATGAGCCTACTTCTACAATTCGCCAAGGAATACCTGCTGCCTTACAGCTCTTCACGAATTTAGGCCATATTGGATGGCAAAAGTATCTTTGAAATTTAGTTTGCCATTTTCAAAGCATAGTATTATATTCTAGAAATACTGGAACTTCTTGTTTCTACTTTTTAAATGGAACTTATTAGTTCCCAATTACAATATAGCATTTTAATTTTGCTTAAAAGCTGGTATAATTAACAAAACAATCAAACCACAACTTGAGAAAATTGAATAACACTGAACTCATAGTATGGTGAGAGATTTCTGTCTTTTTTAATTAAAACTACCAACAAACTAAAATAATTAATGTGATTTGGATTTAATCTCACCTTTTTTTTTTATTTAGGTTCATCCACCAAAGTGAAAAAAATCCATTTTCCCCCCAGACCTAATTCATTCTGGGCACAGGAACAGACTTCATACCTCTTTCCATTTTACTTTCTGCATTCACCCACACAGCATCCCCTGATCTGTCAGTTTTTCTGAGCCTTAGCTCAAGGAGGATAGTTACTGTTGAAAAACCCATTGTAAAGAAAAAGATTGATCTAATACCAACAGAGGTGTTAAACTTCAAGGAAACTAAAGACACCCATTGATATAAAATAGAGGAAACATTTTCTGGTGCAGATAAACTGTAAAAAGGAGAGTTCCATTTACTGCATCTAGTCAGCAGTCTCCTAACATCAAGACCTGTGTTTCAATGCTGCATCCAGGCAGTCTTCAATGTTACTACAAAAGGCTTGGTGCTTTAGACGTTAGCCAAGGAATCAGCATGTCATTTCAGTAACGTCTCTAATACTTAAGACAGTCAGCTGTACAGGTTACAAGAATTTTCTTCTTGAAGGGCTGGCAAAACTACTCAAGGCAGTACCTCAGAGGTTTCCCTGCCCAGTGTCATAGAGTGTCTTTCTGCTTTACAGCACATTGTGGGTTTTCTCTATAGCTGTGGTTTCCCCAGCTGAGTCCAAACTCCCAGCTGCAGAGATGCTTTGATTTGCTTTCTGCCTCGGTGAATGCAAAAGCAGAGCCAGCTCTGGCAGGAGAGTAGGGACCTGTGTACTGGGGCAGGATATAATTTGCTGTTCTTAGTTGAGAATTAGGATTTGTCTGCATGTAAAGTTTGCCTTTTTGTTGTGATGGTTTTATGTTAGGAAGATACTCTGTGTCTGTATGCACTTAATTCTTAATAGTTACAATATCCTGCTGCAAGACTTTTATTTCTGTGTAAGAGCTTAGAGGCTTCAGTCACATGCTAGGATTCCAGCTGTTCAGAGCAAAGGACTATTGGAGATTAGTGTGCTGCAGCAAGTTAAATGATTGCCAAACTCGGCAAATGCATGAAATGTGTTCTGCAGTTTTCCCTTCCTCATCCAAATGCAAACCCTGCCTTTCCTCTTTCTCCGGATGTTATAATCTCTCATACATGTGGCTTAGATTTAGACTGGGAACTTGAGTTCTTTCCTAAATGTGGCTTAGGCAGCTACACACTCTACCAGTGTAGCTCTTTGGAAAGAACCTGCCACTTTTGCAACTGTTTTAGTAGAAAGGAGCATATGCAGCGTCTCAGCTATGACTACAGCAGCTCCTGTATAATTGCAAGCCTGTTGTAATTGACTGCTTGGGCTAATTAGGCCAGGGAGGTCAGACCACACTGATAAAAGAAGCCATGAGTTCGAATGGCTGAGATACTTGAGCACCTTTGCTTCTGCTTTTCTTCAGGCATGCAGGAGGTCAGCAAAGGAGCAGGGAGGTCAGCAGAGTAGGGGAACATCTTTAAACACTTCAACTAGTTTCATCAGAGCTCAAGCATCAAGCCCTGGGCTTTATCCTTGTGGGCTTGATCGGATTGCCTATGGTTTCAAGGTCTTGAAGATATTTTTTCCTGAAGTGATACTTTTTAAAGAGGAGTGGGAACATTAGAAACAGGAATTGAAAAAAATACAGTCACACCACAGGAAATACGCAAGTCAGTCTAAACTCTTCTTTACCAAAACTTGCATAAAACAAACAGCAGAAACAATTAGTGAAAAAAGTCTTCTCATCACCAGTTCACCTTCTCCCTGCCTCAGGCAAAAATACTTTCTACTCTTTTTCTCTCTTTTTTTTTTTACTTTTTTCCCACCTTAACAGAATAAGTCTTCTTCACTCATTTTGCTTTGTTTAAAAAAGAATGTTAGATGAATACACCTGTGCAAAATTTTCAGCTCTGTGTAATGTTTCTCTAAACCCAGCATTAACTCAGAGATAGACACGAGGAAGTGGAACAGCTCCATTGACTGAACTTATAATCAGAGGAGGGCATTGAGGCTGATGAATGGTCTGGAGAATAAGTCTTATGAGGAGTGGCTGAGGGAATTTGGATTGTTTAGTCTGGAGAAGAGGAGTCTGAGGGGAGATCTTATTGTTCTCTACAAGAGATGTTTGTAGTGAGTGCCAGGGAAAGTCATGGAACAGGTGATCTTGAGTGCTATCATGAAGCACTTACAAGATCAGGCCCAGTCAACATGGGTTTACCAGAGGCAGGTCCTGCCAAACCAACCTGATCGCCTTCTATGACAAAGTCACTCGGCTGCTGGATGAAGGAAAGGCTGTGGATGTGGTCTTTCTGGACTTCAGTAAAGCCTTTGACACAGTTTCTCACAGCATTCTGTGACCCCATGAATTTGTTACCAGGTATTAATGGTCTGGACTAAAGCAAAGGATTGGCATCAATATCCAACCTGTTAGATTTTATTCTTTGCTGCAGAGGGAAGAAGTAACTGGATAAAGGAGTCTATAGCTTTCCCTCTAGTTTCTTGTCCCTACAAAAGCTTGGGTAGAGTTAATGAATTTGTTATTACCAACATATTTCAAAGTTGAGTCATACCAGGCAGAATTATGAGAAAAAAGCCAGCAGGTTTCTTCCTTTTAGCAGTTGCTTGGTTGTGGAGACGGGACATCTCAGTAAAGTATCCTCTGAAAATTTAAATGGTGCTTGTCCCAGAGCATGTGTGAAGTGTTGAGAGACTGAGATGATTGTAAAGGGGGATAAGTGGCTAGGATTTGTGGAAATCTGACCATGGGTTGTAGGAACAGCTTTTAATGTTAAAATTTACAGAGAAATGGCTGCAACTTTCTGTATTGCCAGTAGCTGCTCAAAGCAGCACAGTGGCGAAACTCATCCCTCTAAGATGAATTGTAGACTGCAAGAGTAGCTCTTATCCTGCCTTGGCCAAGGGCAGCAGAACCAGGATCTGAGCTGGCAGAGTTGCAGGATCAAATGTCTGTGCAACTAAGATGTTTCACAGAGATTTCTGTCCTGGTATGTTAAAACCATAGCTTTTGGGACTGTGGATGTAACTCTTCCCTTCTGCCTTCACCACAGAGTGATGAGACAGCTTTGCTTTCTCCTTTCTGATGCCATTTCTCTGATCCAAGAAAAAGGAAAAGAGTCAGCAGGGGAAGTTCCTTAGGAGCACAGTATGTAGCACTCATTTGGCAGGTGATATTTACCTTCTTTCAAGAGGATTAGACACAATCATAGCCTAGAGAACAAGGCAGGGTATCTCCATCATCAGTGATCCACACTTTCTTGCACGGTCATAGAATCATAGAATCATAGAATCATAGAACAACCAGGTTGGAAGGGACCCATTGGATCTTCTAGTCCAACCATTCCCCCAAGCCCTCCATCATCTTCCCAAGGGCCCTGACGTCTTTTTTGATGTCCTTAGCTTTTCTGTTTGCTAGGCCATCATTACCTGTCTGGACTACTACCAGAGGGTAGTAGTACGTCTCATGGATCAGGGAAGGGAGTTTCCCAGCTACTTCCCTCCCTGATGCCCCTGGCAGGCAGCAGACCTCCCTGTGGAGGAGGTCAGGTCTGCAAATGGGCCCCTCCGCACCTTTGAGGAGGGAGTCCCCTACAACAATCACCCTCCTCTTCTTCTTAGTGGAGGAGGTTGTGATTTTCTTCTGAGGATGGTGTGGCCTAGGAAAAGATTCAAGGCTATGATGACCATCATCCTCAGGACAAGATTCCTCCTGGAGCACCTATATGCTATAATGTAAGCATGCACAGCCAAATTGTGTACATACACCTGTGACATCTGTGCCTAGTGTAAAGCAATGATCACCCTGATTTAACCTGGATAAATTGTTTTTGCAGGGGGAGAGGAGTGAGTTAAGACTTACAAATTCAGTGGAATATGGAAGTGGTATATCCCCATATCAACAGTCTTTGCCTTTTTAACCATTTCTTTCATAACCCTGGGGGCCAATCCTTTGCACATCCTCTGTGCCTTGCCCAAGGTTTTTCAAAAAGCAGGAGACACAGAAACTCTGAAAACAAGCCACAGGACTACAGTTGTGTTGAAGTTGCTATCAATGATTTTATTGGTATGCCAATTGTGCTTCACTCTCTTGTTTTTCAAACCTTCTTTTGCTTGTAACATTTAAAATTATATCATGGAAAGACCCATCAAAGGCAACAGTGCAAAATGCCAGGAGAAAAATTGATAGGAAGTAGAAGAAACAAAGGGGTTTCTCGATTCTGGATTGTTTATTGTTTATTTATTATTTATTTAATTTATATTTCAAGGGGAAAGTGTGTGTAGTCATTAAGAAAATTAAGTAAATTAAGATAGTTTACATGTAGGTGTTAAAGAGAACCACTTAATTTTCCTGAAAGGGCTGTCTACCGTGAGATGATAAGGTAAAGGGCATTTCCAAGCCAAACTCTCAATCCTCTCTGCAGCCTTTTGTAAGGAGTGAGGGCAGAGACCAGCCCCAGCAGTGTCAGTGGGGAAGAAAAGCCCAGCTCTGCTTCACCTGGGGAAGCAAATCTGCCACATAGCACAGTAGTGAGGGGAGTCTTCTTCCCTGTTTTCTTCCTTTGCTTCCTCTGGATCTTCTGCATTTACTCCTCCAGCTCATCTGCTGCTGGGCTTCATTGCTACTCAGAGAATAGTCAGTGGACAACCATGCTAGGCAAAATACAAACACAAGTGTCTGAAGCCATGTGTGCAGCAATGGGCCTTGTGGTTTTTATCTGCTTTATAGAAAGGGAAACATTCAATCAGTCATCTGAAGCCATGAATGGATAATGTGTATAACGCTGCAGCTCTTGCTTAGAGTTCATTTCAGAATTCAGACCCGCAAACAGAAATGCACTGAAGGGCAGAATGTTTAACATTGAAGTAGCAGGTTCTCTTAAAGGCTTTGCAAAAAGGAAGAGGAAAAGCTTGTCTCACTACGTTTTTTCTTCTCAAAAGCATGACAAAGGAAGATGATTGAAAAAGACCTGAGTTTAGCAGCCAAACAGATGAGGGACTGAGCCCAGGGCAAGAGAAGAAACAATTTCTTTCTCTAGGTCAATCCTTTCAAGCAAACTTTTTGGATGTTTGAGGCAGCGCGCACCTCCTCTGTCATAAATGGAAACTGGATTTGAAACTGACTTTAAAAGCTTGTGTGTTAGTCCCTGTTAAAGAGGTTGCTGTTGTGAAATAATGGCTACAATAAATGGTAATACTGCCTTTTATGCATGTGTTTGTTCTTCCTGCTGCTTGAGTTAACATTGTGTTCCATCAAATTTCAGTCTGGGGATTGAACCTGAACTCAGATTATATTTTGTTTTGTCTTCCTTGTCCTTTAGTTTCATCCTAACTGTGGAAGTGGTGCCTTGAAGCCAGGTACACTCAGTTATTTATTGTGGTACACAGTAATTAGGTGTCTGACTCTAGCAACCTCATGCCTGTGCAAGATATCTCTGTTTGATATACAGGGCACGAGAAGTTAGTTGTCTCTATGTGGGAAAAGGCAGAGGATATACTGAGCAAGGAATTTCAGCCAGGTTTCATCAGTCATCAGCCAGAGCAATAAAGAATGGGGTAAAGTTTTACTGCCCATCAGGGAAGTTATGCACATTTTCTCAAAACTAAAAAGATGCAATGGCAAAGACTAGGAACTTAACTTCTAATTCAGCCTTGGCTTTTTTTTCAGGCTGTCAATAGGTAACTTTGTCCATCATGGGGATTATTTCCCACCCATGTCACCTGCCCCCTATTCTCAAGACCACTTTTTGTTTAAATTTCTGCAGGTACATCTCCTTTAATTATTTTCTTGAATCATTCAAATATGAAACAATGGAATCAAAATGTCTTATATAAACTAAAATGTATATTTTCTATTAAATTTAAATATTTTTACCTTTATTTGGTATGATAAATATTTTTCTGTTGCAACTCCACTCTGAAGGAAATACTTCATTCCAAAAAAACATTAATTCACTTTCTCTGTTTTTTCTTAATTAAATCCTAAGAAGACCAAGATTTTGAAATTCTGTAATTGTAACAAATAGATTTTTTTGTTGTTGTTGGGCAACTGCTTTGGTAGAAAATTCCAAATAGTCATAATGTTATTGTGAATTCATAATGATAGTAAAATAAAGTTTTATCATAATTATTTCAAAGTACATGAAAGATTTTTTTGAAAAAACCTATTGAAGTAACTATGGTGATTTATTTAAGCAAACAGTAAATTTAAAAGTAGGCATTTTTATTGCTCATTGTGTTGTAGGTTCTTTTCTGCACTTGTCAGAATCGCTGACAGAGGGAATAAGTGTGTGTATAAAATGAATGCAAGGTTATATGCACAAGTTAGGCTGTAGTTGAGTCGGTAGAATTTAAATTGTGCTAAGCAAGTTGTAGGTTTCCAATGGAAATCTTTCATTTCTGATACTGGCAAAGCTCACAGGAAGAGTTAATGACAGTGACGCTGGAGAGGGTGGTGGTCTTGTGAGGGAGCTTTTTTAATTGCCAAATAGGAAATGAATTGACAGGATAACTTCAGATTTCCAAGTCAGTGGAAACACCATGTATGCTCATTTCTCAAAGGGTACTTCTGCGCCCAAATTTGAAACACTGCTAAGTTCAGTGGGAGTACTAATGTATACAGATGCATCTCATGTCCTGCAGCGAGTCCAGAGTGGGATTGCTGAGTGTCAAACCCAAGGGCCCTGTGCATCATCAAAGTTCAGGTTGTTACCTATCATTACTAGGGCTGAGTAAGGAACAGTGGTGGCATCGTCTTGCCTTTGACACTGACCTGCTATGTGCCTTAGCTAATTAATTTCTTTGGATCTTATGTTCTTAGGCTCTAAAATGAGAATAATAATAATTATTCTTGAAATGAAAGCGGTGCAGCTTAATAAGGCAATGTTTGTGAGGTTTGTAACTACAGAAGGTGCTATAAAACTCAGAGCAGTCATTGAAAAGAGGATTTAAGGTGCCAACTTAGTGACACAAAATACATGATGCACAACCTGGGTGATGATCTGTCAGCACTGCAAAAGAAAAGGTGCTGTTGTTAGCCAAAGTTTCACATCATCGTGAATTTTGTACGGGGTCTTCTGTCTTCTAAACCAGGGTTGATAACTCTGCAAATGCACTCTCCCCTGGACTTCAATGGGAATTTGGTGTGTTCCTATGGTTACCCCAGACAGGAAGGCTGTTCCTATAGCACTGAGTTAGGACAGCCGAGGAGGTACGGTTCGACAAAGTTACTCTCAAGCTTTAAACAAGAGCTGTGCTGATGTATTTTTCTGGATCTGAGCTTTCAGAATAAGCCTGTTCAATGCTATACCCCACTACTGATCCACAGCCCGTGATACTGGGGCTTGGCTTGCAACATCCTCTCACAGCCCACATGCATGAAAGAGCAGATCCTGGCTCTGCCTTCTGTGCTTCCTTTTTGACTAATACCGGCATCACAGTAACATTGACGCGGGCTCAGAAGTTAAATGAGCCCTGAAAACATTAGTGGTTTACAAACTTTGCTTTACCAATATGAAATTTTTCTCCATTTAAATAGAATGTTTAATGTGAAAACTGTGTAGACCAAAAGAATTTACCCAGCTGTTCTGTTGTGCCAGGCACCTGGCCTGTGTTCAGGATGTGTTTCTTGCTGTTTTGCAGTCAGACAGAAAAGCCAATATTCCTTATCATTTCTAACACGTCTGCCTTGGGAAAACCAAAAGGATCCTCTATCAACAGTGCATTTACAGCAAGAGCATCTGGCTCTGCAATTCCATGTGAGTTTTAATATGCTAGTAGTGTACTCACTGCTACCGTTCTTTCCCTTTACCTACTTTCTACTGGTGCATGAAGAGGAAGATTCACCCCCGCTCCTTCATACGGAGCCAAACTGATATGTACTGAACACAGCAGCTTCTGTTCAAATTGGCCGCACTGCGAGGGCAGGGCAAGATGTGATGAATTTTAAATGCTGTTTCTGTAAAGATACGTCCAATGCACTGCAGGTCATTTCAAAACTCAGACACTGCTGCAGTTTCTCACAAAAAGGGGATGAGGAGGAAGGGAGGAGGCATCTGCAGCAAAACTGTATGAGAATTCTTGTCTTGCACATCATAGCCAGGGTGTGGAGGGAACTGTGAGGGAACTGTGGAGAGTGTGGAGGGCTGTGGTGGTCATCACCTTGACTGCTCTTAGAAAACCAGTCACTTGCTGCTGTGTAAGTAGCACAGATTTCCCTTCAGAGACCATTCAGTTGACCTACTTCAGTGTCCACCACTGAGATAAATTAAGGAGAAGAATTAAGACCTGGGAAGAATCTTTGGTCAATAGAGACAAGCAGGATTTGACTAAGGAGAGCCTAGTCATGCCTTGGACATGGCAGATCATTTCTACCTGGGTCCATCTAGTGATTTACACCAGGCTCACAGCAAAGCAGGGGATTTTTGCACCATTTTGGAAACACATTAGCTGTAACAGGGAGTGATGGTCCTCACCAGGTCAGAGGATGTAGACTTCCTGAGAACCTCTCAGGTCAGTAGGAGGGTAATGGCTGTGTGGGGAATACATGTACAACATAAGCTGAAAAGAGTGTCTACATATCTGAGTAGTAACCCTGCTGTCTTCGGGTGAAGGTCAGGCACTGCACACGTGCTAGCCGTGTGACAGAAGAGCTGCACAGAGCCACAGTCTTGCCGCTGAAGTCACAGCCTTAAGCCCACCTTGCTGAACAGGGAGAAGCCAGGGGATTTCACTCATCATGCACCTCTTTTCCTCACATAAACTGACTACAGTTCTTCTCTTCTTCATGACGCATAGCACTGTATTTTCCAGTTTAAAACCCTGATCTGAAGCCAACTCAAATAAATAGGAACATTTTAGATAGTAGTATAATTAGAATGAAATATTTACTCTGTTTGCTTCTCAAGTTGCACCAAAATTCCCTCTATAATAAATTCTTAAAGCTGGAGTTTTATTTCTTGTTAAAAGCCCCTAAGGTAAAAAGGGTTTTTTCCTAATCCAAAGTTAAGAAAGTTGTAATAAGTTTCTTGTTATAAATCTTGTTCTGTTTTTCCCTTTGGTATCTTCATGGATTTAGACACAACCTCCAAAATCAACCTTTTTTTTTTTTTATTGTGCATTTGGAATGTCATTCAATCATATGATAAATTTATCTAATTTGATCTAAAAGCAACCTCTCTTTCATTATGCAAATACCTATAGAGGCTTGTCTTACAAGTAAATCCATAAATACTATAAAACTTATGTTGTCATTCCTGATTAGGAAATACATCTATAGTCAGGCCAGAAGGCTAACGAAATGGCTAGCTTAGAAAAAAGCTGAGGTTTTCGGCTTTGGTTTGTGGGTTTTTTCTTGATCTAAACCTGGTAAAGAATTGGTGCCCTAACTGCTCTGGGTGTGTCATAGGTTTTCCTGTTTCTCCCTTACAACTGTTATAACAGGTTTTTTTTCCTGCTTTTGTGTGCAGAATATCCGGGATCTGTCACTAAGCACCAAACAGTGAGAGTTTTAAGCTTGAATAGCAGAATGCCAAATTCTGACTAGTTTATTTTATTTGGCATAACATCTGGCAGAGGATGGACATATTATTCTTCCTCTCATTCTTTAATCTCCTTTTTCCTCCTCTCTCTTCCTCTCTGAGCTCTCACCAGAGCACTAGCCATCTGGTTAGGAACTGGAATGCATCTCCCAAGTGGAGACTTGGATTTGTAAAGACAAAACTGTCTAATATTTTTTCTTTTCCTTTGCTGCATGCTGGTTAATACAACATGGCTTTAAAAGCGTGATTCTTTTCTGCTAGTAGACTGCAGGTCTCATCTGGAAATACAAAAGAATTTATGGAAGTGTGTGTTAGTTGTTGTTTTTCATGACTGCCTAAAGGTAATGAGGAACAATCTTGACTGTTTATCATAGGGCCTTGTTTTGCCATCCATCACTCCAGTATCTGTATATGTCCCATATAAAACAGACTTGGAGAACAAAGACTGTAGCAGACCTTGTGAGTGTTTGACTCATCGACGTTTTTGCTGTTTGCAGAAAGTGTGGCCTCAATGGAAAACATTGTCTCTAGGTACCAGGGAAAACTTTCAATCCTTCTAGTCTAGTTTGAGATTTTAAAAATTTTAGAGAGTGAGGAATTAAGAAGCATCTTTTTTAAATACATACTTTAACATCCAGCTAATGTTTTGTTTAGGGAGATACCAGGGAAGAGACCTTTCACGAGTTAGCAATCAGATTTATTTCCTGAGCAGTTCCACTCAGTGTTAGCAGAGTGTCTGTGATGTTGAGGGCAGTATTCATACAGTTGTCCAAACCACTAGAAAAAACAACAAAGAGTAGTACATTGTTTCTTTCCCGGCATTTCTTTTGTAAAGCCTTTGTGTTATTCATTATTTACTGTCTAGTTCTATGCTGAGAAGATGATTTTTCTCATGAGTTTTTGTATCAGATGTCCATATTGTATGACTACTGGTGTTTATTTATTTCATAATTTCTAGCCTAAAATCTTTAAAGCAAACTGAGGTTCTTTCCTTTTGCTGGTTACCACTGGCAATAAAAATTATGAAGAATAGATTAGAAAGACAAGAATCTATTACAGAAGGACAACAACAAAAAAAGAACTTTAGAAATTCTCTTTTTTTTTTGCTTTCAATGTGCTTACTAGCTTCACTTCCAGCAAAAGCCAGTGCACTCCAGCATCTTCCCCAAACATGTTGAGTAAGTAAGAGGGTAGACATATAAAGAAGAGAAGATTTTAATCAAGTCAGGTTTACCTGCAAACTCATTGGCCCAGTTGGGCTTAGCTCAGACTGCTGAAGGACAAAGGAAAGGATCAGACTGATTTTTCTATCACAGATCCTCTTTGAGCTACAAGCTGCCCAATGCTGCATCCAAAGAAGGACTGGCTCTGTAAGCAGACTGCCTTTGGGTGGATAAGGTAAGTTTGATAAAAGAGCAGGATTTTGTTAACATGGCTCATTCTCATTGAAATCGCTGAGGATGTGATTGCACTGGCAGCTGAGCAGCCAGATACAAGGGAGGAGAGACTTACAGAAAGAATTTTTCCAAGCTCTTTTGTGCATAATGCCACTTAACTGGGTGACAATTTATTTATTCTATTTATTATTGTATTAAGTAGTGCCCTAAATTAGTTGTAGCCATTTTGTTTGTCTCATTTGGCTGTTCCTGTGACTGACACATTAAAAACCCCAGACGTTCTAATTGAAGGCCCATCTGGAAAAGAGAAAACACCCATTTAACCTAAGCATCCTATTGGGGAAGACAAAAATGATGCTATCAAGTCTCTAGCGAGGTTCTAGCTTCTCATAAAGAAGCTATGAACATGATAGTGAAGGAGGAAGGGAGAAAGATATAAGTGCAGATAAACTGTCCAACCAATAGAAACTTCATGCTTAGTAGTACCAAAGCCTGTGATTAGCCAGCAAGTGAAGAGGGGACAATAAAGCTGCAGAAGATGATGGGTTTGAAAGCAAAGATTTTGAGGGAGAAAGTGGGAAAGGAGGTTTTGCTAAAATTAAGGACCAGGCATTGAGATACAGATTTATTTATTTATTTAAATTCAGAGGCCAGTGCTTGTTCTTCTCCTTAATACAGAAAATTTTGCACCTTGGCTAATCAAAGTAGCAGTATGTCGGGGTGGAGTAAAGACAGTTGTTCAAAACTCTGCTTTTCCTGCAGAAGCTGTTTTGTTGAATGTAGGATGTCCTTGCCCATTATTGCTTAAAATATTATGTAAATGAATGAAGTAAATGAGTAAATGGGAGTTTTTCCTTTCTGACCAGCTGTAGTTGCTTGCCTGTTAGGAGGTACGCAGAAACATAATAGGAGAAGGATTACTGTCTATGGTGTCCCCTTGAATCAGTAAAATCTGTATTCCAACTTCATCTCTCTATTGCTTGCTGCCTATGCAAGTTTTTCTTCTGGTGGGGTCACTTCCACTGCGATTATTTTAATTGCAGCTGATGAGTCGTAGGCTTTTGAAATCATTAGTGGTTCCAATGAGCTCTAGAAACAGAATAACATCATTGCTGCCTTGCTGTTCTTAGTCTCCCGTGAAAGTGAAATCTATACAGAACTTAATTACATTTTGCATCTTATGTGTTGTTTTAACTGAACTAATATTTACAAATGGATTTGATGAATATCGTTGCATTTAAAGGAAGGACCCCTTCTGTGCTGTCTTTTCAAATTACTGAAAAGAAATCAGAAAGTATGAGTTCTTTAGGAAACTTTAATTACTAACTGATTTCATTGACCCACTAGGTTCGTGGCAGCTGCCTTCCAGTCTTTTTCAAATAATTTCTCTTTCATTTGGATGTTTAGGGATACATTAGTATGTGGCCATAATAATTGCAAATTATACTGATTAAAAAAATAGGCATTTCTGCTATGAGACATTTTCATCATTCCAACCAAAAGCAAAGTTCAACCACAAATTTCTGTTCTTTTGTTTGTACTAAAAGGAAAAGATTTGTGGATCAGCAGAGGAGGAAGGAAGCAGCTGATGGCAAGCTTAAGGAGCAAAGGCGGTGTTTTTAGGATTCTTTTTGAAACCCCTGACTCTCATCCTTCAGTTAGAGGAGACACCAGTCTCTTGTTTCTGGCTGCAACCTAAGGCAGCTTTTGAGAAGTAAAGGTTGTGGGTTTGGTTTCAGTTGTACTTCAAAATTTCAATTCTCTGACCTAGTTTTGTCCATTAGTTTTATGTTTTGCCTTTGAATTCCTAAACTTTTAAAGTAAAGGTGGTGATTGCAGGCATTTAACTAACAAACATTAACAAGTTCATCTGATATGTCCCACTGCTATTTAAGTAGATGTTTACTGGAAGAAAAAGACAGCTGTGTGTTGGTAATAGCTAAATGTGCATTTTTATAGCTGAATGCATCTGTCAATTAAAGCAATTCTTGAGGTACTCCATGAATCCTCCCTGACCAATCCTCCAACCTCCTCATCTGCTGTCAGGTGTCTAGTATGAAAAAATGATGGTTTTCACTTTTTTCAAATTAAATCTTCAGGATATACAAAGGTGTTACCCATCTCACAACCATTTTATACTGGAGAGGAGGTACATCAGAAATTAGACAAATTACATGAAGGAAACTATCCTATTTGTCTCATAGGTGGGACAAAAAAATAGCAAGTTCAGTAAGTTCTAACAAGAAGTTGGGACATGGAAAATATATAAACACCCATTCCTCGTTTTTTTCATTTATTCCTCATTTTTAGTCACACCCAGTCCTCATTTTTTTTTCATTTACAGCCCAAGAGAAGAAGGATGCATGCTCTGCATTATTTCACATCCTTTTGCTGTCAAAGGTGAAGAGATTGTTTTAGTCTAGGCAGCCAGTACTGTAATGGCTTCATAATTTGTAGTAAAACTACCAACTCTTGTAGCCCATATGCAATGAATTCTTCAGTAAATAGAGAAGCCCAGGATGCATAGAATCATAGAATGGTTTGGATTGGGAGGGATTTCAAATGTCATTCAATTCCAATGACCCTGTCATGGACAGGAACACCTCCCACTGGATCAGGCTGCTCGAAATCCCATCCAACCTGGCCTTGAACACCTCCAGGGTTGGGGGATCCATGATTTCTCTGGTCAACCTGTTCCAGTGCCTCATCATTCTCACAGTGAATAACTGTTTCCTGAACAATCCACCTTCTTTCATTATCCCTTGGTCTATCACCACATGCCCAAGTCTCTCTCCAGGTTTCTTATAAGGCCCCTTTAAAGACTGGAAGGTGTCACCAGAGCCTTGTTCAGTCCCAGGCTGAACAGCTCCAAGTCTCTAAGCCTGTCTTCTTAGCAGAGGTGTTCTAGCCCTCTGATCATCTTCATGGTCCTCATTTGGACCTCCTCCAACAGGTTAATTTCTTTCCTGTGCTGAGGGTTCCAGAGCTGGACTCAGGGGTCCAGGTGGGGGTCTCAGAAGAGCAGAGTAGAAGGGGAAAATATCTTCCTTCAACCTGCTGGCAATGCTTATTTTGATACAGCCCAGGATACGATTCTAGGCTCTGAGCACATATTGCCAGCTGATGTCAAGCCTTTCATTCACTACTTACCCTAAACCATTCTTGGCAGGGCTGCTCTCAATCCCTTCTTTCCCTAGTCCATACTGATGCCAGGGATTGTTCCTGATTATGTCCAGAACCTTACACATGGCCTTACAGAACTTCATGGGGTTTGTTTGAGCTTGTCAAGATCCCTCTGGATGTCATCCCTTCCCTCCAGCACATTGACCATGCCACGCATGTCATGGGTGAACTTGCTGCGGATGTACTTGATCCCAATGTCCATGTCATCACATCAAAGATATTAAACAGAGACAGTCCAAATACCGATCCCTGAGGAAAGCCACTTGTCACTGGTCTCCACATGGACATCAAGCCTTTGAATGTGTCCATCCAGCCAGTTCCTCATCCACTGAGTGGTCCAACTGTCAGATCCATATCTTTCCAATTTAGAGAGGATGTCATGCAAGACAGTGTCAAATGCTGTACACGAGTTCACATGGATGACATCAAATTGCTCTTCTTTCATTCACCAGCTATGTAACCCTATTGTAGAAAGCTACCAAATCTGTCAGTCATGATTTGCCCTTTGTAAAGGATATCAAGCATCCCTTGCTTGACCTGACAATTCCTGCTGAAGAGCCCTGTGTTCATATGCTGCAGAAATTGCGATCTTGAATGTGTAATACTTGAAAGGCCCTGCCTGTAAATACTGGAATATAACTTGCTATCTTATCTCTACCACTCATATGAGTTTAATAGTAACAGTGAGGCAAAAGTTTCTTTTCTGTACTTTTTAGGAAATCAATCTCATTTTTAACCTGGCTGCCCTATGTGTCCCAGTTTTAACTTCATACCCTTGTTGCTTTTTTTCTTTCCTTTTTCAACTTTGTGGGAAGATGAAGTAGGCATTTTACTTTAAAAATCTAGTGTCTTACATCTTACATTAAGAAGGGGGAAAAACACTCAACCCAACCTGGAAACAATTCTTGTTTAATAAATGAATTCATGTGATTTCCAGGAGAAGAGAGAGGAAACCAAACCACAATTAATTTAGCAAATTTTTCTTCTTAATATTTCGGGGGAGATTGATGCTGTTTACATAACAAGGGAGCTTGCATACCTTTGTTCCAACACAGCTGCTGTTAGTGAGCCAGATGTGACCCAAGAGATGCCCTGAGCACATTTTTGTTTAATTGGGCAATGTATCTGTTTTGGGGCATGCAAGGTGTGACTGACAAACATCTGCCATGAGCACAACATTAGAAACATGCAAATAGATATGTCCTGCTTCAGCATCTGGCATCTTCTGGAAAAATTTCAAACATATTTGTAGATATTTAGAAATATTTCTGCCTTGAATATTCTATTTCCTCTTATTTTCTTCTCTCAGAGTCCTTTATCAGCACAGTCATTTATGAAAAATTTGAGATACTGCAGGCGCTTTTCTGTTGGTTTTGCATTCTCTGGTGTTATTATTAGTGGGTTTTTTTTATATTGCAGTCACCTTTATTACTTCACTAAACTTTACAGTACTCTGGCTACTTCATCACGGCTCTAATGTATGATTTTTTTCCAGGAGTTCACTTTTTTACTCTTTAAACAAAGCTATGTTGATGCATGTGGTGAGCGTGGTAGGCAAGGTACCCTGAGAGTTTCTATTATGAAGGAGAATTTTTAATAACTTTCTTTATTTAGTGAGGTTCTGGTTTCTAATGACATCACCAGGCTTCACTTTCATCTCTATGGGAGCAGGAGGCAAGTGTAACCCTTTGAAGAGGAAGGAGGAGAGACAAAGGGACAGAGATTTCTGTGTGATGTTTGGCAAATGGTTCTGTGTGAGCAGTTTTTTCAGTTTTGTCACAGTTTATTTTATTAACATCATTTATTTCTTCCCTGCTTCTAGGAGAAACAAGGAAAAGGAAGCTCTCACAAAACATCAATAGTCATGAAAAAAAATATGGCACTAAGTCAGCAATTTCCCAGTTTTTTCATCAACAAAGCTGGTGAAGGGCCTGGAGAACAGGCCCTATGAGGAACAGCTGAGAGAGCTGGGGGTGTTTAGCCTGGAGAAGAGGAGGCTGAGGGGAGACCTTATTGCTCTCTACAACTACCTGAAAGGAGGTTGTGGAGAGGAGGGAGCTGGCCTCTTCTCCCAAGTGACAGGGGACAGGACAAGAGGGACTGGGCCCATGCTCCACCAGGGGAGATTTAGTTTAGACATTAGGAAAAAGGTTTTCACAGAAAGGGTCATTGGGCATTGGAACAGGCTGCCCAGGGAGGTGGTTGATTCACCTTCCCTGGAGGTGTTTAAGGCATGGGAAGATGAGGTGCTGAGGGACATGGTTTAGTGTTTGATAGGAATGTTTGGACTCAATGATCCGGTGGGTCTCTTCCAACCGGGTGATTCTATGATTCTATGATCTATTTTTTGTATGTCCTTGTTAAAGGGAGAGCATTACAATGTTATTCTCTGTAATGAATTACTAGCAGTTTTTTTTGAATATTCATGCCTGTCAGTGCCCTGTTTCATCTGGGGACAGTGGTTGTGATTGCAGGGACAGTGGGGCAGCAGGCAGGGATGCTCCTTTGATCTGGCTTGTGCCAGAACCAGTTATGAGTTACAGGAATTGCATCCAGGAGGCTGAAAGATCTAGGGGCAGCTGCAGAGGGTGACACAGGGCTAGGTACACTGAAAAAAAATGGTGGTAAGAGTCTGCTGCACCTTCCTTCATTGCAGGCTGCTAAATCCTTCTTGCCATGTTTATTTAAAAATATGTTTACATTTTTTTCATGTTAACTGAAGGTTAAATTGTAATGGATCTCCTAAAAAGGCAACATCAACTTTATGCAAACTTAGCTCTGTTGTTTCTTAGTTCTGTGACCTTCATTTTGCAGCTGATTGGACATTTATTAATGAAAGTTTTAAACATGTCAGATTTTGGTCCTAAAGTGATTCTCAGCTTTAGGAAATAAACAGAAGAATTGCCAAGGGCTTGAGAAATGCTCCCCACCCCTTGCAGAGACAGCACTTTGCCTAGCTGCCCCTTAGCTCTGCTGTGTAGTGGGCCCTGATGGCTCTTCCCACGGTCATTCCATCTGGAAGGCTGTGACACTAAACTGATGAATGAATTTACAAAAGCAGAACTGAATGAATTAAATTAAATTTGGGTTGTCAATGGGGATTTTTTTTTTTTTTGCTTTGTGAAATGCTTTGGAATAGTTACTAATGATTAAACTGACAGGATGCAGAGCAGCTTGAGAAATGGTCTTCTTCAGTAGAGCATTTAAAAGGAACAAGCTGCTGTAGTATTGTGCTTTCATTTTTTTATTTGATACTTTCATTTTAAATCAAACAATTTCACCATTCAGAGTATAGTTTTCTGTGTGTTGAGTTCTGTTCACTGCATTGTCCATGTTCACTTAAATCCCTATCTTGTAGCATTACGTTTTACAGCAAGCTGGAGTTTTCTGAATTGAATTTTCAGGTCTGCAAAGAGAGGCAAATTCTGTAATCCCTCCTGCATCAACAAAATGAGTATAAAAATGAGTTTTATCGACTCCCACCTAAGTAGCTACATAAAATAATTTTTAATAACTAATCCCTGTAGGAAAGACTAAGTTATGTTTCTCAATAAAAATATTTACTGGAAGAGATGGGTATAGTTCAATTCTAAAATATTTTCCTCCTGCAGTACTTACAAAACAGCACTGATGTAAAGCCCACTGATCACAAAGCAACAAGCTGCTCTCATGTGACTAGATAATGCATAGATCATGACTGGAATTCTCTTCCCTGCTGAAGAATCTGAGTTTGCTTGCATTTTCTTCTGGATGACCCCTCTTGGTGATAGACAGCTGCCTATAGCTGCCTTTTGCTCTGTTCTAACACTTATACACTCTTTTTATTATTACTTGCAGGACATTTTGTGGTATAAATCAAACATTCCTGCTTTGTATGGAAAACATGGGAATTAGAACAGGCCTGTCTTTCCTTGGGATGTGTCATATGCAAAATGTTAAACAAGTCTGCTTGTAAGTGTCTTCTTTTCCTCGTATCAGAAACAGTCAAGACTTCCCTTTGCGTTTCCCAACTCTTCATGCATTTTGTTTAGTATTAATAATCCCCAGTGCTTCACTGCTGTTATCAAAGGATGTAGATTCTTGGTAATACCAGCCTAATTTTCTCAAAAATAAATCAGTTGTCATTCCAAATGTATTCAATTTTACATTAAAATACCTTTTGAGATGTCATCTCAGGACCAAACCAAATGCTCTTCTATGTGAATGAATTTCAGTCAGCTTGCTTGTATATGTAGAAAATGAAGATTAAATATGTCTAAACTTCCACATTTTTTTTCCAGTTCTTACACAGGAAAGAACCTTTTTTTTTATCCCTTCAGACAGTATTATTTTCTTGAATAAACCAAGAAACCCTCACATGTTTTTACCAAATAATTAAACCAGCGGTAAATTTCTAAATTATAGCAAAGTTTTCTGCACTTCTGTGTGTTGGCGTATCAAGTTCAGTCAAAACTCATTTTACATCTGAAAAATAATTTCTGATGAGTAATTTCTAATGTGGCCAAGGAGCTGTTAAAGTAACAGACCCGTTGCCTTTGGAACATTTTTTTAAGCCTTTATTCCAAAAGTTTTTGCTTGTTTTTCCACTGGCATGTAGGCTTCTGCAAATTACTTGGTTTAACAACAAAATCTGGAATTGTGAAAATGATTCAGCTTACTTTGGTAGGTGAAAGATGACACACTCCCACCACCAAAGAGTCCTTAATCTATCTTCTTTACCATGTGCTTCTCTCAGTTGGTAGTTTCCAGTCACATGAAGACAGAAGGGTGGCAGCAGGTGCCATGTGTGCTAAAACAAAACAAACCTGGGAAAGCGGGAAAATTTATGAAGAAATTTGGAAATCTGGCTTATTTTCTATTTTTCAGCCCTTAGTTCTGTCTGGGACTTTTTAAGGAAGGAACTGTCTGTAAGACAAGTGCACCCAGAAATCTCAAAATCAGCCAAGGGCAAAGTTTGTGAGGGTTTTTTTTTTTTTTTTTTTGGTGTCCATTGTATCTTTCTAACACAGCGGTAACAACCACAGGGAAACCCTTTGGACTGTACTTGCTACAGACTTCTCAGAACAAATGTTTACCATTCCAGCTTTTCTTTCAACTTTCATGCGAACACAGAAATCTCACCAAGAGCTTGAAAAATCACAGGGAATTTCTTTAGTGGTTTTCTTTTAAGCTCTTAGCACTACGTAGATTTTGAAATTGTGCTTTATAGCCCTCCTCTATCCACAGAGACACTAGTTTCCTAGAAAATGATCCTCATTTTCTTGTGCACAATTGATTGGCTCATGATTTGAACTGCAAATCATCAGGCTCTCCACTGCAGTTCTGCAGGCTGTGTGCCTCTTGGATTTTGGCCTGTGTTTCTGTGTCACGTTATCCATGCTTTAGTGCAGTCACAGAACAGCTTCAGTTTCTGAGACAAAGTAGAATTTAGATATAATACTTACATGTATGATTTACACATAGACTTTATTTCTTCCAGGTGTTCTTATTACATTTTCTTGAAGGTGGAAGAGAGGTTGAAAGGAAAATCTAGCTTCCTTAAACACTTTTACCACTTCAGTGGATGTTCAAGTGTGATATAGTGCAGGCACAAGTAACATAACTACCCCAGGAGTGACAGTAAAGTGTATGTTTACAATGAGTCATATATAAGATAACATTTAGTTTTATTATTACTGCCAAAAATATACTTTATTATTAAAAAAAATAAGTAGACCTAATTTATTCTAATTAAAATCACCTCTTCTAGAGAGAAGGAGCATATAAAATAGTGATAAAATGCTGCTGGATTTTTTACTTATGTGTTACTTTTACTATCACCTGAACCCCAAATTTAACCTAGTGAGAAGGTTATTTCTATGTAATTTTGGAATCTAAATATCTTCCAGCTATTTTTAAATACATAAGTATGGGAATACCTGGTAAATTAAAAAGATACAGAAATAAAGGGGAGGATGGTAGGCAACAAGTAAAATGAGGTAACAAAACTCATAAGAACAGCAGTAACAGAAGTGCTTCAGGTAGTGAAAGTGTGGCACCAGATACTGAAAAGAAAATAGGTTTGATAGAATCATAGAATCATAAAATCATAGAATCATAGAATAACCAGGTTGGAAAAGACCCACCAGATCATCAAGTCCAACCATTCTTATCAAACACTAATCCATGCCACTCAGCTCCTCTTCCACCAGTGCCTTAAACACCTTCAGGGAAGGTGAATCAACCACCTCCATGGGTAGTCTGTTCCAGTGCCCAATGACCCTTTCTGTGAAAATTTTTTTCCTAATGTCCAGCGTAAATCTCCCCAGAACTGAACACAGAATTCAAAGAGCGGTCTCACCAGTGCTGAGTACAGAGGGAGAATCACCTCCCTGGACCTGCTGGTCACTCCATTTCTGATACAAGACAGGATGCCATTAGCCTTCTTGGCCACCTGGGCACACTGCTGGCTCACGTTCAGTTGGCTATTGACCAACACCCCTAGGTCCCTCTCCTCCTGGCAGTTTTCCAGCCAGGCTTCTCCCAGTCTGTAGTTCTGCATAGGGTTGTTGTTCCCCAAGTGCAGGACCTGGCATTTGGCCGTGTTAAACCTCATGCCATTAGACTCAGCCCAGTGGTCCAGCCTGTTCAGATCCCTGTTCAAATTAATGAGCACAGAGAGGGATTCTGTTCTTGTTAATTGAAGGAACACTAAAAATTGAGAGAAAAGAGAGATTCTGAGGTAGAACTTGAAGATTGCTATTTAGGATGACAAAAATGTGGTGGAATAAAGGTTTTGATTGGGATGTCAATATCAAAGGACAATTATCATTATTCTCCTGTGCAAGTCAGGAGAAGAAGAAAATAATGTTTGAAAACAAACCTTTATGCTTATAAAGGGTTGGAAACAAGATGGCAAAGCACTGCTGATACAGATATTCCTGGAATCCAGCTGCTTTGGGAGAAGAGTGGTAAAGAGGTTTTCATCAGCAAGGTGCACTAAAATTGTTATGAAGTAAACAAGATAATTAATGAGAATTAAGCGGAAGGATAAAAATAGGTCTGTAACTAAGTATGATTGAATTGGAAATCCTGCAGCAGAGGACGGAGAAAAAACCCTTGAAGGGCAGCTGCCAAATGGGAGGTGCCTTGCTCTCCCTCATCCTAGTGAGGTGGGAGCAGGGAGAGCCTTTATGGGAGGGGAGGAACCAGTGAGATGGCAGCTCAGAGGCAGGAGAAAAATATTTTAGGAGAAAAGGGAAGTATTTTAGGGGTCATTCCAAGAACTGGCTGGGAAGATAGAGGGTCGAAGAGAAAACAGGCTTGCAGGAAGGGGAGACAAACTGGAGGGAGGTAGCACGGAAAAGGCAGAGGAACATCTGAGAAGCTTAGAGGAGGGAGAATTGCCTGTTGCAGGAAGGTCTCTGTATGGTGGTGAGTGAGCCTGGCCACAGCCAAGTTCCTCCCTTAGTCGCAGGTTCAGGACAACAAATTAAGAGGATTAAGAAGGATGTTTGAGGACTCTCTGGGATTTCTCTGCTATTACAGGGCTAAGTAGCTGGGCATTACTCTTTGGGAACAGGGGAATGATTAAAAGACCTAGGGAAGAGCCTGCTGTAGTCAGGCTTTTGAGTTCAAAAATGCTCTGAAAAAATGTCAGCTACTCTAAGGCATTTACATACTAACAGTGTCCTCAAGTTACAGGTAGAAAAGCCATCTGGAGTTTATTTTTGGAACAGCAGAAAAAACCTTCAAGGCAAAGGGCTGTGTGTGCAAAAGGGTTATGAAATCACTGAATTAGAAATCAGGAGTTAGAAGTTAAAAGTCACGCAGCAGAACCTGACCAGGAAACTAAGCTGGATCACAGAAAGTCAGGACAAGTTGACAATTACTTCATTATATTGATCTGGACATTAATGTGGTCAAAGAACAGCAAAAAGCTTGTCAGTGATAGATCTGGGAAAAAAAGGAGACGCCAGTAGGTCCTACTTATCGCCCCAAATTAAAATGCTTGTTTTCAGCAAGGGATCAGTCCTTGAACCTAAGAAGAAAATGGGATACCTGATGAGGTGGAGACACATTCAAGGTAGAAGCAAGTCTGGAACAATTTGCAAGACAGAAGGCAGGGGATTACCACAGTAACTTGGTCCTGTGTCAGCATAAGTTCCGGAAGAGAGCATGAACTCAAATATGCAGCTGAGTTACAGGATGTTAGCTGGGTTATCTCAGGAGGCTGAGTGAGGATCTGTAACTGCTCTCATTTGAAGTCAAAGCTGCCTTCTCAAAGCACAATGAAATCTCAACCCTCAGAGCAGAAGGATGCTGGAGCAGTGGGAACAAAACCAAAAATAATAAGCTTACTTCTAGATAATTCAGTCAGCTAAAAGCCGTGTATGATATAATTGCCCAATACAACAGGGAACTCAGCTAAGCAATAGCTTTGAGAGACTGTGTTTCTCTTGCAGCTGTAATGATATTTAGTGTAGGTGTATAATGTTACTGCATTGACTTTATTTCTTAGTGTTTTTAATGCTTTGCCCTAATCCTGCTCAGTCTCAAATGAAATCTCTATCCAGAAAACATCTGAAGTAGCACATCGGAGTTCTGTGACAGCTAATGAGCCTTATCAGGTCAATGAATTAAAGATGTAGTAGAACTTGCTGGTCCACAATCAGCAATATCAAGTTAAGTAACTTTCAAGAAACTTACTATATTTCCATAGGATGCCTACAGGCTATAAAGTTGTTCTGGCACACAAGGTAGCAGGGAACTGGAAGGATTTCTTGTACATATCTCTTAGAGTATGTATGGTTAATGCATTTACAAAGTCATAAAACTACATCATTGTTAAGTGTTTATTGAATATGAATGAACAAAACTGTAGAACCTAAAGGGGTTAGAAAATTGAATGCAAAAATCTCTCTACAAAACTAGCCAGTCAAAAGATGTGATTATACTTCTGTATGTAGTATTGGTGTTGCTTCACCTTGAGTGCTCTGTGGAGTCCTGGGCCCTGCAGTTCAACAAGAGCTTGAAGGCACTTGAATGCATGCAGAGGAGGGTAACAAGGCTGGCTAGAACACATCCTTTGCGGATCACCTAAGAGCTATGGGCTTGTCTAGTTGGGAGAAAAGGGTTGACTTCATTGCTGAAGAGGTGGTCAATGCCCCAAGCCTCTCATCTTTAAGAGGCATTTGGACAATTCCCTTAATAACGTGCTTTAGTTTTTGGTCAAGCCCTGACTTGGTCAGGTAATTGGACTAGGTGATAGTTGTAGGTCTTTTTCAACTGAATTTTCTATTATATTCTGTTCTATTCTACTAACTTATTTCTTTGAGTACATATCATCTCAGTTGTCCACTTGTGGTGGGAGGAAATACTCAAAGATAAATTTCCTGATTTGGGGAACCACTGGGGTTGAACAGGTCAGGCAGAAATGGTGCTTATATTGTAAGCCAAACAGTATGTGAGATTTAGGGTGAGATTGTTTTTTTTGTATGGTATCTCCAGTATGTTTTATTATTTCAGAAAGGCATCGGCCTCTAGGTAAATTTTGGTTTTTATTTATTTTAGGGATTTATGATTTTTATGTACTCATCTTAAAGGACTCTGTCTCAGCTCAGGACCATACTGTACAACAGAATGCTGGAAAAATTTTGCTTAAATTCTTGTACTCAGAAGTGGGACCACAGTAGGATGGTACAGGTGGTTAACCTAAGAGATTTTGGCTTTTTCTTGCAAACCAGGGGGTTCAGCTACAGTCCTGTTAATGCACAGCTCTCTTAGCTCTTCTCTTGCTTCCAAACAGAAGTTTGCCCAGCACTCATCTGTCCAAGCAAATAATTGCCTGCCTTCTCATTTTTGATAGGTCTGCCAGCCTCCCTCCAAAGCTGGTTTAGGAGAACTGTTCTCCAGGGAACTGTGAAAATTGTAATCCCTTTTATACTGAAAACTTTTGCAATACAACAGCTTCATCCAAAATGAAAACTAATTAAATTTAATTACAAAGTGCTGTGAACTGGCTGATGAATGACCAACTGTTATCTTATCTGTTGGCTGTTGATCTCTGGGAAGAGTCACACCTTTGTACCATCAAATGTTCAAGGTTAAGTCAATAGAGATAATTTGTTAGTGTCTAAGAAGCATCAAGAAGCAGTACCTTTAACATAGCAGTGTTAAAGGTGAAACGCCCTGACCATTGAGTATCACAGGAATCTAAATATATCCATAGGACATTTTAAACCAAAGGGACAAGGGTAGGGAAATGAATTAATTGTAGACTAATCCGTAAAATCTCACAAGCTACTGCTGTTTACTATATTGCTTTAACTCTCTCCCTTGCTTGCTGAGTTCTATGGGGCTGACATATTTATGTTGCATTGCTTCATTTGTTTCAGAAAAAGTAAAATGGATGAATAAAGATCATCCATAAAGATCTTAACGATCTTTTAGACGATCTTAGACAATCTTAGACAATAAATCTTAGACAATCTTAGACAATCTTAGACAATAAAGATCTTTTAGACAATCCTTCTCCATACCAGAAGAGAGTTGAAAGCTAACAGGTCCCTATCCAGACCAGCAGGATGTTAGAACAGAAAACTAATATATTGTGTTTTGAATGAGAAAATGCATTGTCCAAGTCAAATTAGAATTCTACACTGGGTCACTGCATTTTAAGCCTTTTAATTTACATTTGTAAAGTCAGTCAACCAGAGAGACATTTGACAGAAAAAACACCCCAAAACCCTTTCAGAACTCATACTTCCTGTAAGCCACTTAATAGACTTTTTCGTTCCACCCCTGAGGAAGCTGAAATAAATAAAAGATGGGGGAAAAATCAATATACAAACAGGTGGAGAAATTTATTGGCTCAGAGTGTGGGCAGCACTAATTTAGATAAGGACAAGTTTCTGGAGTAATCCTATGTCTCAAAATAACCCCCTTTGCAAATGCTAGATCTTATGAATTATCCACAGTTGATGAAGGTGTAAGAGAAAAGTTTGTTTTACTTCTGGTAGTTATTTCTTAAGTAAGAATACAGGTATTATTATTATCATTATTAATTCTCATTGGAATATTGTTATCATTCGATTCTGGCAGTGCTTTTCTTGTCTGCCTTTGTCACTGTCCTCTGTCTTCCTTCTCTCTCAGACACTCAAGGTGCAATTGTATGGTTTCTATAGGCTTAGTGAAATTAGTGGAGTTTTTGTCCTAAAGTTTCTCAGTAACATACTTGGTGAATGCAGCACCTTGAGAGCTACAGCAGAGGCTAGTGCTGGTGCACAGGAGCTTAGAGAGTGTGCCTTTTGCTTCCCAGATTCAGGGAGATTTTTGTGAAGAGTGGGATCTGTTTTCCCAGATCTCCACCAAAAATCCACACGGGAAACCTTTCAATCTGATCTCCTCTGTATTTCTGGAAAGCCAACACACTGGGAAGTGCTCCTTGCCCTGTGCTGTTTTTTAGCCTGAATGTTCTTCCTGAAACAAGATCAGGAACCTCCTATTTAGAGGTTAGTTGACATGAGATAAAAGGCATCATATTTATTCTTATGGTTTCAGCTTTATGAAAGTTGAGTAGCGAGTGTCTTTTTGATATAAACATTTAATTTAAAATCTTAGATGTGGTCCTTTATAAACAAATTTTCTGTTTGAAGCATGTAACTTTCAGTAACTTCAGTCAAAGGCAGGCTTGGTAAAGCCTTTATAATGGGACCTTAACAAGATATCTGCTAGAGCAATGTGTCGTTGAACTCTTGTTTTACCTCTGTGGGCTCAGCATGGGCTGCTAGCCTCTAGTGCTTTGTGTCAGTCTGACCTGTGGGGTTCCCAGTTAAAGCCTGGGCAGACTTGACTTTCTCCACTGACAACTCCTCGCTATGATAAAAACAGCATTTTGCAGAGGTCCAGTCAGGGAGGGACAACAGTGAAAGTACATACAGGTATTAGTTTTGTGATGGCTTTAAGTCTTGCCTGCACCTCCAAAATAGCTAGGAAGGGACTGTTACTTTCTACACCTTCCAGGTAATTTTGTCAGCTACAATTCTTATCCTTGACAAATGGTCAGTCAAGATGGCCATGCAGATTAGTTCTTTCTAAGTTATGTCCTTCTTGAAGTTCAGATGAGAAGAAACAACCATAAGGAGATCCATCTTTATAAATCTGAGGGCTGTGTTTGAATGGGCAGCTGTTACTTCTTGCTTGAGTTGTGGTTGCTTAGTCCTGAGACAGGTGTCAGGGTGATTTCACTACATTTTGCACCAAGACAGAGACAACTGGCAATGGAAGGTGAACAAATGCATATTCGTATCTCGCTGGGAAAGAGGAATGCACAGGATCCCTCATACCAGACATTGCACAAACTTTGTGAATTGTCATGGCCAACATTCACAAACAACTGTTAAAAATGTGTTCTAGCCAGATTCTTATGCCTTTCAACTCACAAGGAATAAAGGAATTGTTCTCATGTTGCTGGTGAAGGAATTTGTATAAATGCAAGTTGATTGTTTGGAGAATTTCAATAGCATGCCAAGACTACTCCTTTTCCTTCTGCTTCCAGCAAAGGCCAGGGAATTAGCCAACACTGATTATATCCATCCTAATTGCTGCTCCTTCTCATGAAACAATTGTATTTGACAATCCACCCCTTAAAATCTTTTCTGTTTTGGATAAACAACAACAAAAAATCAATCCTGATTCCACAGAAATCGTTACAGCTTACAAGATTCATTATAGACCCTGGATATCAGGCTTTCAGTGTCCCGCCCATAATGATACTCAGTTTTGCAAAAACAAAGATAAAAAGGACAAATGGGGAAAAACAGTTATTTTGGTAGGACTTGCTCAATAGACTGGAATCTCTAGGATTTTATCACATGCTTGTATGAATGTATGTGCAAAATTTATGAAACTAGCATTTAAATATCAAACAAGTACAAATGAGTAATATTTAATTGGTTCCTTTTGCCGTGGTATGCTGCGTCTGCCACTGCTGATCTTAAATTTCTCACCTCCTCTGCCTATTGTAAAGAGATTTCAGACAAGAATACCATCTTTTTTTTTTCTTCCCCCCAAGCCCTCTTATTCCTGTGACAGAAGCAGATAGTGGAGGGGCAGATGGTTCTTGGAATGAATGTGTCAGCCAGATGTGGGAGAACTGTGAATCATGACTTATCAGTAAGTGTCATCAAATCTCTCAAAATTTAAGTTCTTGCTTGGATGATATGCACATTTTCAGACCACTGAATGGTACTATATTATCAGAACAGAAGAGGTCTGTTTCCTTCACACACTGGCAATAAAAAGTTGACTGCTTTTTTTATGTTCTTGCACACTCCTTGAAACAAAAACTCACACAGAGATGCTTTGTTCAGAGCTCAGTTCAATGGGAAAAGGTATGTGTGATGAATACATGATTCAGCATCTTTAACATGGTCCAGCATCTTTACATCATAGACTTGTTTATAGCCAAACGCTATAGAAAAAAATCCATCAGAAGGTACCAAATAGCTACAAAAACATGATTCTGTACGATTCAGTAGTTCTCCTTAGTTGTAGTCCTGGGAATTTCTGTAGTATTCTTTTTATTCTTTTACATCTCCTGAATTATGAGAAAAATCTGTGATTATCTGAAAGCAACATGAATGGCAAGGTTTCAATGGATTCAGTCCTCAGGCTGGATCACTGGTTTCCCTGCTAAAGATCAGGCACAGACAGGGTGGCTGGCGGTTGATAGAGGGTGTAAGGAGCACATCAACCTACTTCTTCTGTTATGGTTGGGAATTTATAGTTCCTCTCTTCCATAGCCACCAAAATGTATCATTTCCTACAGCTGTCTTGTCAGTGCAATAATGGGAACAAAACTGATTCCTGTGGGAATGGTGAGAGCTCAGTTCAGTATTGCAACGCCCCGCCCCCTCCCCTCCCCCCCGCCCCCCCCCTCACCAAAGGTCCTTCAAACAGTAGAATGTTGTCCCAGTCATCACTGAATTTTTGTTCTCAGGGATATTCCTTAAAATCATTTTAGAATTAAAAATCCTGTAAAGGTCATCAATCCCAATCTGGGATGGTCAAGAGGGTGGCAGTTCCAGGTATTTCAGTAAATTGTTCATTTATGTTTAGGAAGGGGAAGGCTGCTACTTGATCTGAGCATCATTCTGTAACTGCACCCATGAACATGGTTAAGCCTTTCTGAAGGGATAGCAACACAACTTTATTCACCATTGGGCACTGACCCAATTAGCTTTATGTCACAGACAGTGACATAAGACAGCATCTTGTACCAAATTCGTAAAATATCAATCTTGCAAAAGCATCCCTGCATATTACCCTGCTCTCCTCCAATAAATACTATCTGTGCTAGCTTAAAAGGTGCTGTAATCATTATGGAGCAGTGCTGTGGATCTTGTATGCAGTTTTTCTTCTGCGTTTTGAGAAGGATGGGCCATATTTCTGTTGGGAGTATATGGAACAGTTAAGTACCAACAACTCTGTAGAGTTTCCCTCACCCTGACCTCTCTGTTCTTCAGTTTCCTTCATTAAATTCCACTATTAATGTTTGCTTTCCATCATAGGATGCTGGAAAAACACATTCTAACATTAAATGATGTGAATATCTGAGTTTGTATGGACAGAGCTATTAATCTTATTGCACTGTTTGGCTGCCCTTTCACAGCTCAAATACTGAATTAATATCTTCATGTTTCTGAACAGATTGTGTGCTAAAGAGCAACACGATTTTGAGGTGTCAGTTAAATAACACACACTGTATAATAACACACAAGTATTCCTCATTTTTCTGGCAAATCTTTAAGAACACATCTGGAACATATTGTGTTTTTAGATAAGTTACTCCAAGGTGTTCCCTTGCCTTTTCCATCTCTTCTCTGAGTTTTCCTCTTAAACAGACTTGTGGTTTTGCCTTTGAAGACCTTAAGAAAATATTTGATTTTTGATTTTACATTTTATTCAGCTTCCACCAAAGTATGTTCAGACTGATGCAAAAGAAAAAATTTACACTGGCACCTAGTAAAGTCGGAGACATTTATTTTACGTTATTTATATTATCTCAATCATTTACTTGTGAGTTCTAAAGTGCTAGGAAATGGTTTTTAATTTCCTCTGCTCAAAATGAAAATTACTAACTCCTTAACCTCTCATTTTGAAATTCACCAAATTCCTGTTGCTAGACTAATTTTTACTATCAATGGCTGGCCAGTTCAATCAACTGTTCCCTAAATTATCTTATTCTGCATTTCTGTGTATTTGTTAGAGAGGAAAAGAAACCCAAATGAAATAATCTATCAGAAATCTCAAGAGGTTGAAAAATATTCATGTTTCTCTCAATTTTATTTTTTTTTAAGAAATAAAATTCCTGAATACAGCCTCTTCTCCCCTCAATCTCAATACAATTTATTTCATGGGAAGTTGTATACCAAGTAATTTAAATACATTGAGAGTAAATATCAGATTTATATAAACAAGGGAGCTTGAGTAACTTGAAGGCAAGTAAGCTGAAATAATCTTACAGACATGATCTAGACTTTGGTTTGGCTTACTTTAGAAAATACAGATTTTGAAGTCATACTATGTTTTGAATGTCTATACACATCATTTAACATTAAAATAAATGAACAAGGTAATGTCTTCTTTTAACCTGCATGACTGATTTGCACAGCATACATGTGTGTACTTTTAAAGGTCTGTTGTATTTCTAAGGAGATGAAAGTCGTTCATTATTAGTGCATATTCTTATAAGTATTACCCCAGAGTGGAAGGTTTTGGAAGCATGTTCCTGGCACAGTCCTGCTTGCCCATGATGTCATGGTCCAGGTTGGCAGGAAGAGAAGAATTGCCAGGAGTTTTTTACTTGTTTAAATTTATTGTCCATAATCTGAGGAAAGGTAGGGCGACCATCTTCTCAGTCGTGGAATTTAAAAGTTTCAAGAAGTCACCAAGAGTCCAGAATATGTTTCCTAGTGTTCTCCATGTGTTCTAAAGGAAGTGTGTCAACTACATCAGAAACCGGGTTCTTCACTCCATCTCTGAAATGGCAATCCATATGCTCCTTTAAAGAACATCTAGAAGTAGTAATTCTAGTATATAATATTTGTGAAATGAGAAAATAACTGCTCTGGGGTTACATTATTTGTTGTTGTTGTTGTTTTGATTTGTTTTTATTTTTTTGAGTTTCAGTAGCAAAATAGCTCTCATCTCCAAGAGAATTCCGTATTTCTGAAGATGAGAAACAAAGAACTGAGAAATACCTTAGTTCTTCCCTTCAGATTCAAAAAACCTACAAGCACAGCTTGGAAAATCATGTTCAATGTTTGGTCCATTCTGTTCTCAACCTTAAAAAGAAATGATTAACAATTCACTCTGAAGTTAGCTTTGCATGTATCCTGTAGATACAAGACTGATTGACAGAGTGGGTTCAAATTAGTAGACATGTAAGAAAAAATAAACAAGGTGGCTAAGAATAGATGAGAAAGTGAAAACCAGTTCATTGGATTTTGCTGACAAACTCTCAGTAATGACATGTAATATAGTGAGAATGATACAAATTTATCGTGGGGAGGTGGTTTTAATTATTTAGTGTGATGGTATGGGGCAGTTTTCTCTTTAGGGATTAACACAGATAAATTGATGTACTTTGCCCCTGTAGCCTCTTTTGATGAGTTGCTTCTGAATTTTATTGCTTCAAATACTCATAAAATGAAACTTAAGAATAAGCTGTACTGTCTGTTAGCTGCAAATTTAACTAGTGCTACATTCTTGTATTTTCGAGTACTATGAGCAATGTTCCTTATGGAAATTGAAATGCCCAGGTCAGTCTGTTTTAGCAGAAGATAGGTAGTGGAGGCTTGGTCACTCCAGAAAGTACATTGTCAGGGTAGGAATTTACAGTCAGACACAGAATTTACTGCAAAGTGAATCTAGCCTGATATTGGCACAATTCTGAGGAATTAGTGCTGTCCAGAGAACTGATTCAAAGCTGGTTTTAAGGATTAAAATTATAAGAAAAACACTGATCTGGTTTTAAGTTCTTGGTTAAATCGAAGTGCGATAATTAATAGATTAGCAAGAGAAAAACAATACTAACTTGAGAATGTTTTCAATCAGTCCATTTATTTATTGCTTTTAAAAGGCATCATTAAAATCCTTTATAAAGTAAGGAGATGACCTTCATAACCCATCAACAACTTAATGTTATTCTTTTACAAGGTGAATTTTAGCCATAGAATTTTCAACTCCCTGTTTCTTTATGTGAGTTTTCTTCTCTGTAACTGTGAGGATTAGTGGAAAGGGCAGCTGCTCCTTGTTCAGATGAATATGATGTAAAATCAATCTCAGCTGAAACCCAATGAAAAATGACTCAGGGCTGAGTCAACAGAGAATTGCCAATCCCAGCTGGTGATGACGCATAGCTGACACTTGTTCCCTGAGTGATGGTTAGCTACCTGTACTTGATTTTATTTGGGATGTTCCTTCTGTAATTGATACAAAAGTAATAGGAATAGAAATGAGAGCATCTTCTTATTCTGCTCTCTACATTTCAACCACTTTTCTGCAGTGTATTTTTATTTTTTAATAATCCCCAAGTTCAGATTTGACTGTAGCTGTGAAATCCAGGAGGAATTCCTCCCCTGTTATGGTTAGAACCGAACCACTGGAGCAGCCCAGAGTGCAGGGTGGAAACCACAGTGTGAGAATTCCCCTGGCACATGATGAATCAACCCTTTACTAGTTGGGTCATTGAGAGATAGTAGCCCCATATTCTTTAATTTCCCTTCATTAGCAGGCTGATGGGCTTGGCTGTTTCAGATAGCAGAAATTAAGATTCAAGGATTGCTTTTGGCCTCAGCAGAGAGAACATTGCTAAGCTTAATGTGGTGCTGTGCTTGAGGATATGGAGAGCTGAGGACGCTGGAATAACAGCTGAGCAGTGCTTCAAGAGGCAAAGACAGTTAGTGAGGGGGAAGGAAAGTGTAATAAAATTTTTATACACACCTAGGTTTTAAGATTTGTTTGAGAATCAGGAAAGCTGACTCAGCTCTAGGGGCCCTATCCCAAGCAACAGTACTGGAAGACTATGCAAGCACAAAAAATCAGTGAATGATAAAGGACAAGTATTTCTGATACCTGGGTTTCTGATTTTGTTGACAAAATAGCTCGGTAGCTACAATACTTAACTGTTCCATATAGTGGTTTCAGTTTTCTGGAGCAGAAATTTTGGGGAGAGAATGCCAAGGCAGTAGAAATTTCAACAGATAAAGGATAGATGAACAGATTAGGGGGGACAGGAATAGGCTATTTAGCATATGCTCACAGAACTTATATGGCATGTGAAATCCATATTTCAGTAACTCTCCTGAAACCTCTGGTATACTAAGACCTAATTTCTGTCTAGACAAGGAGTGAAGACCAGCAGCTGTGATTCCCCTAACAGTTCATACTAACGTAGTCCTCTGTTGCATTATTCATACTGGGCAGAACTCCAAATCCTTAATTTGTGTTTTCCTGACGCATGAAACTTTTGGTGTCAAGTCCAGAACTTCTTTCAATTTTTAAAAAATAATCTAGTATTTAAAATGAGAGAGAGCGAGAAAGACAAGTAAAGGGTACCAGGTCTTGTGCAGTGCTTTCATTGATTTTAGAGGCATAACTGTCAGTCTGGGGATTCTTAAATCCTTACATATATAAAACCAAAGCGGATATTTTTTTGCTTTCTTGTTTGCTTTCTCTACCTTTATATTTTTTGGCTTCTGAAGATGTCACTGAAGAACTAATGATACCCTTCAATGTCCATTCTTGGCAATTTGTCTAAAATTTTTCCAGGTGGGAATATTTTCAGTATTACTACTAGAACTAGGGTTAACATGAAATATCTCCAGAGAAGAGTATATTCAATATATTCCTTTCCAGAGGAAGGGATGCTCACTCTTCCTCTCCAGATGAGGGACACAAAAGTAATTAGGAGTCTGGAGTACCTCCTTATAAGGACAGGCTAAGAGGGTAGGGCGTGTTTACGCTATGAAGAAGAATGCTTTGGGGAGATCTTATAGCAACCTTTCAGTATATAAAGCAAGCCCACAGGAAAGATGGGGAAGGACTCTTTATCAAGGAGTGCAGTAGTGCAACAAGGGGTAAAGGTTTTAACCTGAATGAGGGGAGATTTGTTAGATGTTACGAAGAAATTTTTTACTGTGAGGGCAGTAAGGCACAGGTTGCCCAGAGAAGTCATAGATGCCCCATCCCTGGAGGTGTTCAAGGCCCAGGTTGACTGGGCCTTTGTGCAATCTGAATGAGTGGAAGGTGCCTCTGCCCATGGCAGGGAATTTGAACTGAATGATCTTTGAAGTCCCTTCCAACCCAAGCCATTCTATGATAAATGTACCTGTATAATGCTGAACACATAGGAGATAACAGGTTTTGTCGTATCATATGAAAAACACGTGGGTTGTTTAGAGTGACATTGTCTCTCCAGCTTCTGGTACAACTACTGTGCTCTTGAATTACAGTTATCATTAGTCTGGCCATTTGGCTCTTCCCTACTAGTCAGCTATTGAATAAAAATAATTTCTTTACTGTGAAAGTCTTTGAGGTGAACAAACTGAGCTGATGCAGGTATTTGAGCATTGTCCTGAAATGCTTTGCTTGTCTTTTCAGAGTGGATTGATTTTATCGTCCATGACTTTTTTCTTCTTCTCCTCATTATTTTTTGTGAAAATGCCAAGCTGTGGGAGCAAGAGGCACTGAAATCTTCCAGCTCCCCTCAGAACACCACATAAAACATGGAGCAGGTTTAGTGAAAATGTCCTTGAGTCAGTTCAGCATTTCTGCTCATTCTAAATCTGAAGAGATCACTTTGAATGACAAGATATAAAATAGCCTCCTGTGCTTTCTCAATCCTCAGTCTCTCATAAGATTGTAAACAGGTGAGAATTTGTCAAATGTGATTGTGTTTTGGAAGCTATAGATGCCTCTTTACGCAATTCCATTATTCTTCTGAAGTTTTCTGTTAGTATTAACTCTATTTCTCCACTCCATCTTACTGGCTTGTGTGAAAACTAATTAATGGTACGTTCTGTTCAGATAAATCTTTTTTTTTCCCAATGAAGTAAAAGAGACTTTTTAATAATAGTCAGATCTTCAGAAAACAAAAAAAAATCATCAAATGTAAATATTAGCTCTCTGAACTGTTCTTCTGAAAGGTCTGAATTGTCAACAGAAAAAGTAAGATGAAAGTATCTATATTTTTGTAATGAAAATTGTTAAATTTTTTTGTGATATCAAAACTAGACTAGGATATTTTCTTGTAACACCACTCTTTACCCTGACAATCTGCTGTTGAAGTACCTGGTACTCCTCTTCTTCATCTATTCTGTAGTAACAACGAGGACTGTATTCTTTTGTCATGTTAACCAGTTTGCATTAGTTAAGCACTCTTCACATTGCAGGAAAGGCAGTATATCTTGCAACTCAGAGGTGTAAGAGTTTAACCATTGTTGAATTCAAGTTGTTAAATGAAGTAAATATCACAAATATCTGCTTTGTCAGCTATTTCCTTTCACTCAGCTAACCCAGGTTGTGCAGATATGTCTGAGCACTTCCTGCCCATATAGGCAGTGCTATTGTTGGGCAGTGGTTTGAGGAGGTGATTGCTTTTAACAAGGCAGCAACTGGGAAGCGATGCTGGTATGCTATCTGACTGGGAAGCAGGATCTGTATCTTACTCATAATTCAAAATTGAATTTAAAAGATTCTATCAAACGAAGTTGGGCTATTATATTTTCTCTCCTAGCTGTTTTTCCCACAGTATCAAGACAAAAAAATCTCAAATGCCAAGAGAAAACCTGAGTACATCTCATTGTTGCTCCACTATACAGGAACTGAACGTGTAAGAGTAGCTCTTCTAGGAAGCAGACAGCAACCGCTCAGTCCATTTTCACAGGCTATCAAAAACCTGACGTGCTTTCTTTTCCTCTGTGTGGGTCCTAAAGGAGAGTCCATCAAACTCTGCTGAGGAGTTCTGCTCCAGACTGGTGTGTCGTGCTCACTTCGAGTAACTAACTTTAGAGAAGAGGAAATAGATGGCCTTTGTGCATACATGGGCAAAGAAAAGAGTCAAGGGATTTTTTTGTGCCTCTTCTGTTGGGATTATAATTGGAAACATCCTCTTAATATTCTTGGAAGAACAGAAAACTTCCATCTCCAAAACTGAGGTTGCCTGGCATTTTGCACAAGGACTGTATTTTAAAGAGGATAGATTTCATAATTTATAATTCAGAATGGACAACATACTAACTGAACTTATTAATTTAATTTACAATTCTGAAGAAATGTAGAATGTAGTCGAGAAGGTGCTTCTTTTCAATTTATCACCTCAAATAAGTCTGGGCAGCTGAGGCTTCCCTGGTCTCCTAGCTTTCATTTTATCAGCAGCTTTGCTAGTTCTCTTCTGGATGAAGATTTTTCTTTTCGAACCAGTCTTTGTAGACTGCTTGTGAATTGAACTATGTAACAATTAAGAAACAGGTCCTCCCATGTCTGCTATTGGAGCTGAAGGACAAATCAGCTCTTATTGGAGGCTGGAGGGAGCGGGGACCACCATGCTGAGCTTAAAGATGAAATGCAAGAACATCTATAAAAAAGCAATTGACTTTGTGAGCAACTTCGTGAATTCCCATTTCTGCTTTTAAAGCTCTCTGTGTCATGCTAAGAGCCTATCTCTTTCGTCAGTTCATCGCCATGAGAATAAATGAGCTGTCACACACTGAGTACTCTGGGCTAAATCCTGCCCTCAGATGTCTGAAATTTCATTTGCGTCAGTGGAAATTTCATACACGTGCACTTCCATGCATTTTTGTGCCTGTGAGGTATCATTTGCTTAACATTAGGGATTCAGTAGAGGGAGGATGGGAGGAGCTTTAATTTTTAAAGGCAAAGTCATTAGTTACTTTTCCACAAACTGGATATAATTCCTACTTCTTACTCTTTAAGTCACCATATGAATTAGTGAATAAAATCACAATTAAGCATATGGAACTCTCCAAATAAATGGAAAGTTTTTAGATCAGGAAGATAAATGGAATCAGATGGTAAATGGAAGGTAAAGTGGATCAGATTTATTCTGTACAGTAAATGCTTTTTAAGAATCATGTGATGTTACAACTTTTGCATAGGCAACAGGTAACTACTGGAGGAGGATGGATTAAGTGCAGCAGCTAAGTGTGGGTGGTCGGGAGGTGTTTAGGGTAGAATCTTGACCTTACTGAAACCAACGTAGATGTTTTCATTGACTTGTTTAGAGGTGAGTTTTCCAAGAGCTGTCTATGACAACTCCCCTCCTGTTTTTTCAGTTAAAATGATTGACGTAAAAATAAACAACTCTTGCTATTTCACTATCGTATTTTATGCTTCATTGCTAACACTGAAAATAAAATGATCTATCCCTACTTTTTGGAGTTATTCTTTGAGAGAATGTGGAATTCTTCACAAATATTAGCTCAATAAAAAATTATTGACTTTACAGCAAAGTAAAATTCCAGTATCTAGAACTCAATTTTAGAGTAAAAATTCACTATTATGGGACTGTAAATAAATATATATAAACTCTTCTACAGCTAATGCAGTTCCTGATATGCAAGTATTTTATCTGAAAAGTAGTGTAAGTAATGAAAAAGAATTACTAATAAAGTGTTCTTAATACATATATTTGAAATGGAAAATGTTAGCAATTATGAAATGTTTATATAAATGTGCATAAAAGATTACTTGACACATGTAACTGGGACTGTAGGGAAAATGAGTTTTTTCTCCTGTATGCAAATTAAATAGGAAATGGAAAACATTTGCAGCTGGAATTTTCCATTATTATTTTCTATTATTGTTAGTTAATATGGCTTGATGACAAGGGCTGGGTGGGTTCTTTTTTCCTGTAGATCAGTTTTAGCAGAAGTAGCATTTCATGAAAGATAAAGGAGTCTGGGGGAGTTTTTGGTGACAGTGAGCTATTATGACAATGCTGTAAGAAGACATTTTATTTCGTACTGTGATTCTTCCTCACCCTTGCAAATGAAAACAGAACTAAACTTGATGGATCAAACCTTGTTGAGGATATTTTCATTTACTTTTTTTTTTTAGTTTTAGTTTGTTTGGCTGAAAATGTCTTTTATTCCCCCTGAGAAAGCTCACTCCTCTGCAACCAACCCTGGCAGTGGGCTGCAGACAAGGGTGTTGGATGTGCTAAACCAACACTAAGATGATCTGTAAGACAAAGGTCAAAGAAAACTAAACAGGGTGAAGAGGAAAGATGACAAGTGCAGCTATTTTTGAAACTTTTAAAGTGACCCAAAGCCTGCTGACTAAAATCCATGGGAGCCAAGACTGGGACATCAAAGAAATGTGAAAGAAAAGTTTGTTTCTAAAGAGAACCTCTCACGCATCATGCTATTCCTTTTGGTTTTTTCCTCCTTGCTTTGTTCTTTTAATGATAAGACTTTGTCTTTCTTGTAAGGTCTTCTACTCTTATTCCTTAGTTCTTCTTTTAAAAGTTAACAGTTAGAGAATTTAATTCCTTCCATCCCATTAGATAGGAAATAAAAAGGATCAGGTGACCCTGTATTTTGAGATAAAATATATTAGTACCACTACCATTTAAACCTAAAAGCTTTTAATATGCCTTGTGAAGAATATTGTAAAAAGAAAATATTTGTAAACCTCCTGAATAACAAGCGTATTCATCAAAATGCATTTTTCAAGAAAAAGGCTAAGAGAAATGTAGTTGCAGCAATAGAGTAGTGGTAAACTACCAAGGAAAAATTAATTAAGAAACAAACAGCCTGATATTTACAAAACTATCCCTAGAACTAAAATCGAAAGGACAAAACCATAGAAAATGTGTGATGAATAATTGAGTTATTTTTAAATGGAATTAGTTGTCATTTTAAGTTCTCCATGTCACATTGAGACAGGTTTTTAAGATCTGAAGTGACAGGAAAGACTGGGAGGCCAGTCTCTCCCAATGAGTACTTGTCTGCACCTTGTGTGCTTTGCAGAGTAGGAGTAGATTAATCTGGGAAGCTCTTGCATAACCCACCCTAGACTTGGTAGAGCTGTATGTGTTTGAATCTATGATTTTGAAATTTTGGAGAAACAGAAGTCAGAGAGGGCAAAGAATCCAAAACTGGAAGCTCAAAGTGAAAAACAGTGTTTCTGAAATTAATGAAAGAAGAATTTTCCACCTCTCCTGGCCCATATGCCAAGTATATGTACTTGAAGGGTTTGGCAGCACTTTGGGTGTCCATTAGCATGCTTCCTTTTGGGAATTATTACCACTAAAAGGGTTCAGACTGAGTGACCTTTTAAAATAAAGGAGTCTATTCAGCTTACAGCTACAGAAGCTGACACTAAGACCAGAGTGTGAGTTCTTCCATCAATGTCAGTGTAGAGCTTAGCCTGTCACTTGAGGGCGGGCACTCTGACAGTAGCCTTGGAAACATCCATCTATAGTCTTTAAACAGCACATTGTAGCTGAGCTGTGGCAGATAGCACAGGATGGCTAAACACACTTGTTTCTCCATATAGTGATGCAAGTAGCCTTTTCCCTGTCTCCTTCGTAACTTTCTGCTGTGTTTCACATAATAACATATAGAGAAAGAGGACCTCTGAATAATACGTTGTGGGCCTGCCAGCTGTCAGGTTTGAACACTGAACTCAGTGTATCTAGTGTTGTGGCCATACAGCATCCCTTATCAATATAGCTCTTGACTTCAGGGCACAAGAATCACCATTTATACAGTGCAGGATGCTGAGTCAAGGGAGCAAGGCCTATAATACTGCTGGGTATTAATGGTGACCTTTTGTTATGCAGCCATTGATAGCAGTCCCATAATAGATACTTATTCAGAGGGCAATCTATGGGGTGTGCTTTCTACTTCCAGAGAGAAAAACATGCAGGCATATGGATTTTTGTCATCATCGTTATTTGACCCTATCAGTCTATATTTTCTAAAACGACATTTACTTTTCAAGGATGAGTTTGATCTTCTGATACTCAAGTAATTTCTGAATACCTTGTGATTCACTTGACTTGTACCCAAAGATATTTCTATGCTCATTTCCAAAGTGCTTGGAAAAGTATCAAATGATTTTTTTAATGTGACCTGCCCTGTTTTGCATCAGGAGAACAGGCATTGAGCAACAGTTCATAGAAGGTGAGAGGTCTCAAATTCCAGAAATGAATTTCAGATTTTAGAGAGAATTTTAGATTTTGGAGCTTGCCTCCTTTTTTGGAACTTTTTACCATCCACAGGTCTTCCTTTGGAGTCTGTAGTATGTCATGAGCTGGAATGTCTTTCTTATTCATTTTATGCCAATGCTACTGCAGTGAGTGAGGATTTGGTATCTGGCACTGCCCACATGCACAGGATACATTCCCTATTCAGTACATAGTCAGGTTTTAGTTATAATTGTAGATTTTTATCCATAAATGAAAGGCTAAGATAACTCTCCTAAAGAACTTGCTATACATTTGAAGGGCACGTTACTGCTATTTTTCTTCCACATATTCAGGGACTCTGAATTGCCATAGTTTGTTCTAACATCAGCAATACTTCAAAGTCCTTCCTCTGTGGTCCAAGTTCTAACACCTTATGTGCTCTTCTCTTAAAGGTATCCTAAGGAAAAGACCCCATGTTATTTGCTCTGTGTGTGTGTGTGTGTGTGTGTGCAATAGCTTAAGCTTGTTATTTTTTTTCAAGGAAAGAAGCTTTTTAGCTTTCCTCCTTTTCTCCTATAGAAATATCAGCAAAGTCAAGTAAGGTCTTCCCTTTTTTATGCTGACGTAGCTCCCTCATGATAAAAACAAGATATGACTCATACATATGTTACTGCAGGAACTTCTCTACACAAATAGGCTGAGGTAAAAACATTCACTGGAAGCTTCTGATATATTTGTATGATCTAGTGTGCGGCCTCATTTAAAATCTGGCCAAAGGAAGGAGAAGGCGGCAGAGAAATTGAGATTTCTGACAGATCTCTCTCAATGGTGTTCATTAGACACATAGCAGATGTATTTGAACAAAGTTAAGTTGCCTTCTAAAGGTAAATGTTAAATGACTAACAATAGTATTCCTACTCTATAGCTCTCACTACAGCAGTTTCTTAGAATGGTGCTGTATCATATACAAAAAGAAAGGCACAGGACTAGATGGATGAACAACCATTACTTATTAGGCACTACCTAAAAGGAAGTTGTGGAGAGGAGGGTGCTGGACTCTTCTCCCAAGTAACAGGGGACAGGAAGAGAGGGAATGGCCTCAGGCTCTGCCAGGGGAGGTTTAGGCTGAACATTATGAAAAAACTTTTCACGGAAATGGTCACTGAGCACTGGAAGAGGCTGTCCAGGGAGGTGGTTGAATCACCTTCCCTGGGGGTGTTTAAGGGACGGGTGGATGAGGCACTGAGGGGCATGATTTTGGATTTGGTATTTTATAGGAATGGCTGGACTTGATGATCCAGTGGGTCTTTTCCAACCTGGTGATTCAATGATTCTATGATTTTGTTGAAAGGGCGTTACAATAGAGACCCAAACTTCCTCTGGAAAGTTTATCTAAATAAAAAGATTTGGAGTATAGAGCTGGATTTGATTAATGGAGCTGAGTTCTCTTCTTCTTATTGTAGCTGTGCAGCATGAATGCCACCAACACCAAACTCCAGGCTATAAGGGAGGCTGAAGGATTAGGGACTGAAGCCTGTCCTGGTGGCTATATGGTACGGACATTGAAATGTGGTGCAAATGGACACCCTGTTCACTCCTCTTTCACATCCTGATTATGTTTACCCAAGGTGAAAGGAGAGCAAAATAAAACGTTAAAATATTTTGTCTGCAGTTCTTAATGTTGATGTAAGTCAGAACCTGGTATTACACATAGATAACCACACTGAAAACCTTAACACTCATTGCTTGTCTTGCAAAGTGCCAAAGAGTAGGGTCAGCAGAGGGGCTGTATCCTCAGTCCCACAGACACTGAAACTGATAAAAACTGATTCTTATTTTCCTATAGAAAGATTTATGTCAGCTGCTCGTGCAGGACACAACAACCCTATGCAGAGCTACAGACTAGGAGAAGTCGGTCTAGAAAGCTACCTGGAGGAGAGAGACCTGGAAGCGTTGTTTGACAGCCGACTGAACATGCACCTGCAGTGTGTCCAGGTGACCAAGACCAATGGCATCTTGGCTTGTATCAGAAATGGTGTGACCAGCAGGTCCAGGGAGGTTATTCTCCCTCTGTACTCGGCACTGGTGAGACTACTCCTTGAATCCTGTGTTCAGTTCTGGGCCCCTCACCACAAGAAGGATGTTGAGGCTCTGGAGCAAGTCCAGAGAAGAGCAACAAAGCTAGTGAAGGGGCTGGAGAACAGACCCTATGAAAAGTGACTGAGAGAGCTGGGGTTGTTTAGCCTGGAGAAGGCTGAGAGGAGACCTCATTGCTCTCTACAACTACCTGAAGGGAGGTTGTAGAGAGGAGGATGCTGGCCTCTTCTCCCAATTGACAGGGGACAGGTCAAGAGGGAATGGGCTCAAGCTCCGCCAGGGGAGATTTAGGCTGGACATTAGGAAAACAAATTTCACAGAAAGGGTCATTGGGCATTGGAACAGGCTGCCCAGGGAGGTGGTTGATTCACCTTCCCTGGAGGTGTTTAAGGCATGAGTGGATGAGGTGCTGAGGGGCATGGTTTAGTGTTTGATAGGAACGGTTGGACTAGATGATCTGGTGGGTCTCTTCCAACCTGGTTATTCTATGATTCTATGAAGAAGACTGTCATTTAGAACTGGCTGTTACCTATAACAGAAGAGTTGCACTAAGGTACACAGGTGAGATGAAGGCACTGACTGAAATGCTCCTTTGTCAGGTTCCTTGCCCACATCTGCATCAATAAATTGTATGCACACAGGAGCACCCTTGGGCTCTCAGCCCAGCTGTGTAGAATGACCAGATCTCCCTAACCAACTCATCCTTCAAACTACAGTGCATTCTGCTACTGGGAATGGTTTCCAGGTGATATTAGTTCCTAAATTATGCCTTGAAATTGCTTTAGGAGAAGGCCATAATTTGACCACAATCAGAAATTGTCCTACCAAAGCCAAAACCTCCCAGCGATGTTGAAGACAACTTTTAACACTCATTCAGTAGAGTGAGTCTGCACATATGATGCAACGTGGTGTAAAAGGTAGTAGAGGAGGCTAGTTCACTCAGAAGAAGACTTTGAGTTGATGTGTATCCATATGCAACAGGTACTGGGAAGGAGAGGGGCTGTCCAAAGCTAAAGCAGAATAGCAGATTTAGCTATTCTGATGGAATAACTAAAGCACATTTTCTGTTTCCAGCCAGAGGAGGCTGTATTACAGTAATTTCTGGAGCAATACTCATTATGTAAAAATGAAACATTTATGTAGCAAGACTTCAAAATAAGGTTTACAAAAGGAAGTGAAAAGAGCAGGAGCACTTGTAAGTTGGTAAACCTGAAGAGAAAATCTGGGTTGGAGAGCAATATTATGAGGCTAGCCTGAGTCCATTGTAACTGACTGTGCCAGAACAGAGGCCCAGAGTAAATAAAACAGTCCTATAAGGCAGTTCTGACAGACCCAGACTTCATATGGGATGACTCAGTTTAGGACCTTTTTGCACAGCAAATGCAGGGGACTGTGCAGGCCAACTGCCTCAATATGGCAAGGCCAGAGTAGTTGGCTTAACATCAGATGATGACGGTGGAAATGATGCAGGAGGAGGACAAAGATAGGTGGAAGGTTTGCCTTTTGGAGTGCGAGTCAGCTGGAGTCAGTTGTTGCAGCACCAGGCAGAAGCTGTGGCTGCTCCGTGCTGATGTGTTAATTCTGACAGAGAAGGAGGTAGCCCTCGGTCAGACACTCTGCCTTAGAGCTTTTTCTGAGTAGCAAAGGCTCAGTCCACCATGGAGAGTGAAAATGCAATTTATGCTTGTTTTCTGAATTATCAGCATAGCTGTTTTCCACTGCTGCTGTATAATAAGGACTAAGACACAGCAGTTATCTTCTGGCACGCTGTGTGAAAGTAATAACTCCAGCCAGTGGTTCCCAGTCTTTATTACCCTCATTTTATGGGGTCTGCTTCTGCAGTCGGAGGGTAAGGGCGAAAGTCTACCCCAGTGAGAGATGTGTGAAGAGCATAGAAATTTGTAGAGTCACGAGGACACGGTGTTCTGACGGGCAAGGTGGAAGGGGCTCAGGGATGGGGCTTTATCTAAGGACTGTTACTTCTAGGGAAGCTCTTGCACTGTACCCCTCCAGGACACCACAAAACTAGGTAATAGTTTTAAGGTGAAAGAGGGGAGATTTTGATATTAGGAAGAAATTTTTTACTGTGAGGGTAGTGAGGCACTGGCACAAGTTGCCCATAGAAGTTCTGGATGCCCCATCCCTGGAGGTGTTCAAGGCCAGGTTGGTTGGGGTTTTAAGCAGTCTGATTCAGTGGAAGGTGTTCCTGCCTATGTCAGTAGGGTTGAAAATGGATGATTTTTGAGGTCCTTGCAACTGAAACCATTCTATGATTCTGTGAAGATCCCACCCTAAACAGCTGTATATGGCACACAAGGTCTCATGGTGATAGATGGAGCAAATACATGACACAATTGTACCCAAATGGAGGAGCTGGAGCGTTCTGGAAAGGGAATGATTCAAAGCTGGGGAGCACTGCAGTAGCCTGGCAACTCTGTGCAGTCATTTCTGTCTGCTAGCAAGAGGGAACTCTAAGAGCTCAAATAAAGCTGACTAACACCAATTTGACAAGTAGCACATTCATTTTTGACAGACCATTTTGGCATTTTTCCTCTGCCTGAGCCTCTTACTCTTTTACTGGCCTAAAATAGCTCAGTGCTGGTTTTACTTATCCTTGCAGCAAGAAAAGGACTACGAAACTAATGCTGACATCCAGAGCAGTGATTCAGCATAGGAAACATCCATGGAAACCCTGTCCACAGGTAGATTGTTAACCCCAACTCTGGACTTGTTCCATATATATTTTCCATGATAAAATGATTGGAAATATGCCATAACATACAATCTCCTAGGCTACTTGTAATAAAACCTTGTAAACAGTAATGAAATAATTTTTCTCTAAGTGTTTATCTAACGTGAATAGATTCCAAATAATTATTGTACCATGGGAAAAACAGCTGTTGTGAATATGATAAAGACAAGTAGTTGCACTATCTATTTGGGAGTGTTCCTAAGAGCAATAAATATACTATGTATTCAAGCTTAAAATGTTCTGATTCAGTTGATAGATTAATTACTAAAAGAGCAGCATGAATGAGGAAAAAGGTTTGGGTTTGGTTTTTTTGGTTTTTTTTTTTTTGTGGTTTGCTGGGGAAGCACTGGGGCAAAACAGATCTGTATTTTTAAAGTAAATATGTGTCTGCATGATTTTTGCTGGCACAAACACAGCTCCTGATTTTCTGGACTGTTTACAGATCCCGCCTCTTTATCTACCTGATGCAACAGAGAGTAGGAAGCAGGAAAGCAAGCACAACACCTATGGTGAAGTGCCTGTACCTCAGCTAGTCTGTTCCCTTGCTCACCTACCTCCTGGTCAACAGGGTGTTTCACACACAGTTGTCAGTAAAACTCTGTGTTTCTGAAGAAGTGCTCGTTCCCACATTCAGCAAGCAAGGCTCGTCTGTCACTGACTGTGCTCTATCTGGATGCTGAAGAGAGTTTTGAGAGTACTTTTGAACCTCATGGTAACCATCCTCTTTGAAAAAGAAATTTACCTCCTGTCTGTATAGGCAGAGACAGGTTACCTGACTCTATAGACTTTGCAAACTATTACTCATTATTTAATAGACTATGTTTTAAAGAAACTAGGAGGAAAAAGTAACCTGTCAGCATCTGATTCTCTGGAAACCTCCTGTTTATGTTGGGTGTTTAGAGAAAACTGTGAGATGCTTAAATGGTCACTTGAAATAACTCAGACACCCTGCAAAGCTCGTGAGCCTTTGTACAGATGTTTTGAACTGAGGCACTGGTGCCAGAGGTACAATTTTTCCTGAATTAAAATCAGTGTCTGACCTCATCTGGAGTGTCCCTATTAGAAGAAGAGGTCAGTAAGGTCTAGCTTGCCTTTTTTTTCAGAGATAAAGGCATTTAGTTCAAGGAGCTGGACAGTACAAACCTACTTGGGAAGCAGCAGAGCATTTCCTCAGTTGTTCACCTTTTCCTCACATGCAGTTCAAAATTCTTGTTTGAACGAAGCCAAAGTGTGAGAATGGCCCAAATGCCACAAAATGCTGTTTGTCTGTAATTCTGAGATGAGTGGAAGGAAAAAACCACTCAGGGAAAATCCATAAGGAAAATCCAGTTTTAGTCACTTATTTCAAGCACTGATCTAGAACAATATTCCAAAAACTAGAAGTTCATTGAAAGTTTTTTTATAGAAACAAATTTCTTTAATGCAAAAACATGCATATAAACACACACAAACAGAGCATGTCTGAGGCTGACTGTAGTAGTGTTGCAAAGCTTTTATGCACGCAGAGATGGTCTACAAAATGTGAAATGAAAATTCAGTGAACTAAATCGTGGAAAGGCAGGAAGAATGGCCATGCTGTGGCTGAAACATAGTAATGACTGTGTAATTCTTAATGATACTTTGCATTTTTGCATTTTTTTCCTTGCTGGATTCATATGCAGGTGACCTACAATGTGGGTTAATTTACTACTTCATACTCTTCCTTCACGCAGTGGTTACTTCATAGCAAGACTTATTCATAGAGGGAAAGCCTTAGCATGCTTCCTGAAATCCTGGACAATAACAGTACCTCTTTATCAATCGTCATAAAATACCAAAGCCACTTGAGATCAAAATTCTTCTAACAATCAATGCAAATTACCATGACATTTATAGAGCTGAAATTTATGTGTAAAATACATTGCAAAATAAAAATCAAAATTTTTATGGAATTAGGTACCAGAATTAATCAAATATCAGAATAGAGAAGAAGAGAGAAGAGAAAAAAAAGACCCCAAAAGGATGAGTGAAAATAAATTTGTTCTGTAAATTTTTTGAAGCTTAGATTGTCATTTTAGCATGTCATAGAATCCAGTCCTCCTTATCTGTGTATCACAGTCATTTTGATATCAAGTAGAGGTCCAGTAAAAGTTATATAATGCCCAGTATCTCTTCAGTGATTATTCCTCTTCTAAATACTGTTGTGTTATTTTAACTAACCTTCCTTCCATGCAGGCCATTTGTGAATACAATACAATATTTTCATTAAAGGAAGGTGCTAGCAGAACTAATTCTCAGGAAAAGCAATTTTAGGACAATAAATCCAGAATTGAAAGACTAGAGAGAAAGTTCACTGGGAGTCAGTGATTACATTTTATCATTTAGCCCAGAGACTAGCAGTTTTGTTCCATGAACATACACGTTCCTCTTACTGATGCACTCAGCACTAATGACTATGACTCTAAAAGATCTGTTAATTAGGTGTTGGACAAGCCTGATAAAAGCAGCTCAACCATACCCAAACAGACTTGATGCAACACTCTTCTGATGGCTTTCTAGGCGAGCAAGTAGCACAGCTGAATATTTCAGTAGTTGTTGGTGGTGACTGCATTACCCTTGATGTGCAGTTGAGGTGCAGTTCTGCTAGTGCAAAACCATCTGTGATGGATGTTTAGCTGGTGAAAGAATGATGATATTTCAAACTCTGGGAAAAGAATACGTAGCTAGTCATCATTTCTTTTTATCCTTGTCAAATCTAATGTTGTATTGTTCCTCCCAGTAAAACAAGTGCGGATATTGGACACATGCAGATGAAAAATGTCCTCTCTTAATTTGCTTGAAAGATTGCACTTTTTTCCCCCCCTGCTGTTTTACTTTAGGGAAAGGCATCTGATGTTTGCATTTACACTTACTCTGCTGTTGACCCCAGTCATATTTACACATTGTTTGGTTATTTCACTTTTGGATCTATTTCTTTTTCCCTGTTTAGCATCTTAATGTATTTTTCCAAACAAGTGGCTGTCTGAATGAGCTAATATTGAGAGTCACAGATGGACAGGCTGCACTTTAGACTTGACAGGCAGTGACCTGAGACAGGAAGATAAATCTGTCTCACACTGCTGGGTTACTGGGGAGAGATGATTAGGGGGTCTCGGAAGTAAACACACACTGCTGCATATCAGCAGCACTAAGAGATCAAATGATACCTTTAGTTAAATGTGAGTTGTACTCAGCTGTCTGACTCACTCCAGCAGAGCAGCAGGCTGTCTGCGATGGCACAGCGAGTAGGGTGGCCCAAGGGATCAAAGCTGCTAAGGTCACATCATTGGAAAAGCAAGCAATAGACAGTATCTGAAAGCAGCAGGGAAGAGAGTCAAGGACTTACAGACTTAGGCATCCTATTTTCTCGCACAGTCTGTCGATTCCTGTCTATCCACATTTATGTTTTCTTCAATGTTGTTTGGAAGGAAAGACATTATAGACAGAATGGTGTTTAAATGTCACTTCATCTAGTTCCACCTTGCCTGCCATGGGCAAGGACACCTCCTACCAAACCAGGATGCCCAAGGCCCATCCAACCTGGCCTTGAACACCTCCAGAGATGGGGCAGCCACAGCTTCCCTGAGCAACCTGTGACAGTGCCTCACCACTCTCATAGGGAAGAAATTCTTCCTTATGTCTAGCCCAAATCTGCTCCTCTCCAGTTCATACCCATTGCCCCTTGTCCTGTCACTACAAGCTTCTGTAAAGAGTTATCCTCCTCTTGCCTCTTGGTGGATGAGATTTTTTATAAATATATAGCACTTGTTTCTCCTGAAACACAGAATGTAAGGAATTCTGCCAGGGGTCCTACAGGTAGCCTACAACTGACAGAAAATTCTTTATTATTGTTAGTTAAGTATTAATTCAGTAGCAGCTGGATGTGTACAGGCACGTACACATTGATGTTCTAAAATTTGTATCAGTTTTCAGGATAGAAGCTAGTAAAGACTTTCATTCTATCAAATATAAAAAAGAGACAACAATACATACTGATTTATCATCATCTATTAACTGAAAACCTGATTTTGTGAATGACAATTATTTCAGTATCTTCATAGAATCATCCTAGAATGGTTTCAGTTGGAAAAGAATTTAAGGATCATCCAGTTCCTCTTCCCTGCCAAGGGCTGGGACATCTCCCACTAGACCAGATTGTTCAGAGCCTCATCCAGCCTGGCATTGAACATCTCCAGGGATGGGACAACCATGATTTCTCTGGGCAACCTGTGCCAGTGCCTCACCAATTTCATGCTTTCAGGGAAAAAAACATCTTCCTAATAACCAATCTAAATCTCCCCTCTTTCAGCTTAAAACCATTCCCCCTCATCCTATCCTTGCAATCCCTTACAAAGAATCCCTCTCCATCCTTCCTGTAGGCCCCTTAATGTACTGGAAGGTTGCAGTAAGGTGGTGGTTAGTACATCAGGCATTCTCAAAGGAACAATGTTGTCACTATTCCCCAGGGGCAGCACCAAGCCCTGGACACCTGCAGACTTCTGCCAGCTCTACTATTTGTGAAGGAGGACCAGAAAGAAAGAAAAAGTGGGGAGAAAGAGTAATATTAAGATCTCATTTTCTACTAAATACTGTATTTTTCTCATGGGAAAAAGCAACAAAATTGGGAATTTTTTAAATTCTAAACTTAATTTCATTTTGATCCACCTAGTCTAGTATTTCTATAGAAATTCCAGGGAAATAATGATGATTCAGATTCTTTGCTCTGTATGTGTGGATTTATATTTGACATTTTAATATAGGTTGGTTTTCAAATTACCGGGATCTTCAGACCTCATGGTTTTAGTTTCTGGTCTTTAGAGGTTCACAGCAGTAAGCTCTGTTATTTATTCTTGGAAAATTACATAGGAAAAATTAGAGGGTGAGCTAAGATTTGAAGAAAAATCTAGAAGACCACTGGCAATGAGAGAAAAATAAAACATGGAAGAGTGTGTGTCTACTCACACATCTCTCAGAAACTCATAAATAAATACCCCTATTGTCATCCACCAAATTTCACAAGGTTGTTTTAAAAGCTGATGTTGACCTCCCGCAAGTTTACATTGGTCTGTGAGCATAGTTATAAAGCAAGGGCAGTTATCAAAAATGTCAGGTTGCTGCAGAAAACCATGGAAATTTTCTCTTCAATGTGTACTTTTGCTATACTTCTTAAAGAAATGATACTTTATTTTAATAATAATGGGCTTTTCATTCTTGATAATTCAAACATTTAACATCTTATCAAAGTTTAGCTATAGCTTCCTTTTGAATAGCATAAACTACATAAACATGCAAAGTGTAAGGGGAAACCATTATTTTTCTTGTGAGGAATTAGTCTCATGTTCAGAGGCACACTTGAAAATATTTTCAAACACACTTTTAAGGGAAAATGAATTTCTTAGAGTAAAAATGTCCTTGATTACTTGGCTAAACATTTAAAGGGAGTAGAAGGTGTGTAGAGAAAACTCTGCAATTTGCACAGAACCTGAAAGCAGACATAAAGCATTTGCACAGGAGTACCCGGGTGTTCATGAACCTGAGACCCTGTTTAAGATTCTATTTTTTTTTTTTTTTTTGGATAATCCTAATGTTTGATTGTACCGTATTTCAAAGAAGGAAGGACATTTCTAGCAGGCCATCTCTGGGTAGGCAGCGAGAGCAAAACAGTCTCCTATGCACTTAGAAAAGGGTTGGATCCGAGGTCAAGGTTCGAAGGCAGGTTGTCAAGTGTTTTCCGACAGTGGTGAAGAGCTTAAGCAAGGCGATCTTTCCAATCATTCTTACTTGAACTTCATGCAGCAGGGGATTTTCATTTATTTCCATAAGCTTTAATAACCAGTGACATGTGCTAGGTTCATCATCCAAAACCAACCATAAGTCACACAAATGGTTTGTTTGTTTTCTTCTGTTGTTATTTTAGACATTATCTGTTATCTGTTGCATGACATAAAAACATGCTGTAGTGTCTTGTCTTCCAGTACATTGGGGCTAATATACCAAGAAATTTTGAAAACTTAAAGGTGCATATTTAGTTCCCAAGGCTTTTTTTTTAGAGCCAGTGACCATGAAAGGTTGCAAATGCACTTCTTCGGTGTTGACAAAATACAGTCAAAGCATTGCACATGGAACATAACTTAAGATTTTTCCCTTTTTGTATCTGTTCGGGATTTCTACTGATGCCAAGAAAAAAACATACCTATCCCATATCTAAAATAAAACAGACTGCAAAGTCCAACAAATGATCATACTTTTTATAGAGGAAGACATGTTTCTGAAAAACCTGCTTTTTCTCCACTTTATTTCTTTCTTTGTCTTTTTGTAAAATGCTCTGCTTTCTTCATGGAGCAAATTTTCCTTCATTAGTGCTCATGCTTGACTAGAAAAGCCATCTCTGCCAGGTGTGCAAGCCAGGGCTGCATGATGATTAGTGTGATGGTAATGAGTCAGCCGAGGCTATACATCTGTGGGATAAATGCTGGGCTCTGGTTACATGTAAACAGACAGTGTACCAGTCTTCTGTTTTATAGTATTCTACCAAACCCTTCTATAACATAGGCAGGGAAACCTCCAAAAAGCAGGAATGGTAAAACTTCATGTTGTTTTTCTTTTAAAAAAATCTGGAAAATATTTTCCCCAGCTCCAATTTTGTAAAATCCTTTCTTGGTTCATGGTTTTTTTTTCATTTCTAAATATGAGCCTTATGAAAAGCTTTCTTAAAATGGTGAAAAAACTTTTACTTATTCTCCTAGGCTTCCTAAGGAAATCATGTGAAAACAAATCCAAACCAACCCTCTATCATTTCATAAAAACTAGATTGAATTATATCTTCAAAAGTTTCAAGTTTTGCTTAGAAATTCAAATTTTTATTTATGTGGCTTCTTTACTACCTTGGTAACACTACACTAATCATGAAAAAAAACACAGTAGAAATGAGGATCCCAATTCCAGTTGTTTTTGCAAAATGGCTCCTAGAATTTGCAAAGGAATAGGAACACTATCTAGGAGTATTAGTCTTTTTCTGCAACTTCTGTGTTTACTACATTTATTGTTAACAAAAGGGAAGAAATTACCTTGAAATGAATACACATATATTATTCTACATTAACCTTGGAAGTGCTGTGGACTTGTGGTATTGTAACAAAAATGCCCCTCCCCAAGGTGACAAACCGTACTACATAGGCAGTTGTTACTGATCCTAGAGCAACTGGAGTATTAGATCTTCCCTGAGACGTTGATGTAAGAGAATATGGAGGAACACAAATTTCTGCAAAACAATTCTTTAACTCAGAATTTTAGTATAGGGAACATGAAGGTTGTATCCTGTTATCTGAATTTTAATGAGTATATGTTTTTTATCCTGTCAGTTGTAGGGAGAGATTTCATGAAACATTCATGGGCCTAGATTCAGTCCTCTCCTTTTCCTGTTTTCTTTTTTTTTTTTGTCCTCCTCATGTGTTGCAAAATATGAATTTATGCAATGGTACATCCTCCACACAGCTAGGTATTTCTGGCTTGGTCTTCTAACAGCAACTATGACTTCTTGGGTCAAGAGCATCCATGCAGGCTGCCTGGGGAAAGGAAAGACGTGGAGGTGAGTGGAGAGGAAACTTGCTGATGACACATCATCAGCAATTTTAAATACTTTATGTATTTCAGGGAGCTGTAAGTAAAGGGTGAGCTGGATGTTCTCCAGTAGCCTTAGTCTCATCTGTTGATTCCCTCTAATTGCTGCTCAGTTCAAGGGTGAACTGTTAAAAAGGCAGAAAGCCGCAAGGGTATCAGGTCCTCTCCCCTCTCAGCCCACAAGAAAAAGGACTGACTGAGACAGGGACAGAGAGGGATTAAACCAAAAATAATTTTGAAGGCTCCTTGGGTACAAGGCATCCTATAGGATGTGGAGAACACTGTACATGCCAGGCACCATAAGGGGACTGCAGGGCAGTGTCCTGAACAACCCTCAATTCTAAAAGGTGTGTGAGGTTTGTTGGCATTTGACCTTATACTCTCACTTTATAACTTTCTAGGGGAGCTTTGCAGGGAAATACCTAGTTACCAAGCCTCATTAATAAACCTTTCATTGGATAAACATAGATCAACACAGGCACAGAGGCCAAGTATGTTTGGGATCAGGTATGTGAAGTGATGCAGAAAGAAGCAGATTCAAGACTGTCCAATCCAAAATTGGTGTAATGGCTGGTCTTCAGCAAATTTTCCTATTCATTCAGAGGAAGCCTGCTACAAATTAAATAGGCATTGTATGATGGCATAACACAGTAACCGTAATATAGCAACAACAGGTTTAATCACTGACATGTTTATCTTCATCCAAAGGCAGTATGATCCCTACGTTTTTAATAAGCAGGCAGTAACCACATTGTTGTGACACATAATTACTATGTTTTCTGTAGCTCATTGGTGATCCTTCTCATAGAATTCAAATATTTCTCTGCCTTCCAGGAGTGCAACCCTAAGAAACAAAGGGACAAGGCCTTGGGAAGCAAACACACAGACAGTGGCTGTTAAACTCAGCATGTTGCTATCCTCTCATTACCTCCCAATTCCTTAGGCAGCTCCATAAGCTGGAAATAGTTTGACCTCCAAAAGTTTCCATTTTGTTATTTCTAAAAAATAAATTTCTTATTCCACTAGAAAGGCAAAACTATGGTTCACTCTTCTAAGAGCTGGAGAGCAGTTGCCATTATCCCTTCTGTTGGAATTTACGTCTGTCTGGAGGCTGTGGGTGATTTGGGAACAGGGGGATGCAGTCATAGATATGCTGAGACCTGCTGCTTTTAAATACATTTTACTCAAAGTGGAAAGTTATATGGAAATGTGGACAGACTGCTGAAGCTTTAGCTGTTCTATTTTGCTTCTCCATAAATACTCTTCCAGTTTTCTATGATTTTCTGCTCTGGGATCTGTGATGAAGGCTGGAAAAGTGCACTGGGTATAGGATGGTCTGTGAGAAGGATCTTGGGATTTTGGGTCTGCACTAGTGCACCAAAAATTAGTACCAGCACCTTTTTTTTCAGGACTGAGTTTGGTAAGCATGGGTGCACTGAACAACCAGGGGAACAAATGGTCTGGCAACGCCTAAGTGCCCTGTTTAACCATGGATGAATGGAGTCTGCTGTTGTCCATAGAGCTGAACTGATGAAAGTATGTTTTAATGGGTCTGATGCATATTTAGATTTCGTCCATTAGAATGATCTGTTCTGGAATAAACTTGTAAATGAATAATCAATTTGTAATGTTCTGTGTGTAGCACACTTGACTGCTAGTATGCTGCATTACTTTGATAAAAGGAACTACAGAATAAAGAAGACCCAAAGAAAGCCAATGTGAAATAAAGCTAGCTATGCTAATTAAGTGAGCTTACACATTTCATTGTGATTTAAAGAGATTCAGTAGTAGAGCTTGATATATGGGGGGATTAATTTTGTTGTCTGTAGATCTACCTTTCTACTTAACAAGTACTTCTTGATTTAAATGGAAATCTCTACTTGTAAAATGACTTCTGATGCAATGTATAACCAGAAATGTGAAAACAAAACCTTGACTATATTATTTTCACTATCGTCTCAGGTTTTCTCAACTCTTTCTTTCTCCTCCATTCAGCATAAAGTTTACCATATTCCTGCCTGAAAGCAGAATAAGACAAGGATCCCTATAACTGATGAATCAGCAGTGTTTACAAGTGACATTTAAACAAATCTGGTACAGTAATGACAGATGGATGGATGGTTTGAAATCTGCGTTCTTACTAGTACAACCAGGACTTTTTTTGATGGAAAACAAATACAGAGTAAGGTGATGTTTTCCATTAGACTACATTAATGTATTTCTTTGGAATTTAGGGAGATTTACCTTACTGCAAAACCAGGGACAACATTTTTTGATTAAGATGTATATGACAAGTATAAAAGAAGGGTGTGTGTAGAAGGAAAGGTAGGTTTTTCTAGGTTAAGAAACAGAGGGAGAATGAAAAGTTAGGGAAAAAGAGGAAAGAACGGGGGAGGAAAATCCTCAGAAGTAGAGTAAGTAAGTCTGAGAACTTCTATCCACTCTGCCATTTTTAGGAGGTGACTGGATCTGCATACAGTAAAATGTAGGGTAGTGGTACCTTTTTCTGGACTTGATCTGTCCCTTCCATGCAGCAGAAGAGTTTGCCTTCGTTATTAATCTAGGTGCATTGACACAATGCATACAGGGGAAATGCTTCTGTTACTGTAAAATTCTTTGGGAAAACAGGAAACACTTGTAATGGAAAATGTGCAGTACGAGCGATAAGGGTCACTGAGTTTCACTTCTGCAGCAAATAGAGCCTGCATTTGTTTTCTGAGTATGAAACAGATATGGAAGGAGATAACGTTTTCACTGTGCAAAGGTGATTATTCCACAACTATTGAGAAAACCCCAAACTAAGGAAACTGTTTAAAAGAAAAGGTATTACTGTCAGAGACAAGAATGCAAACTAAGGAAACACTCCCTGCACCATTTATTTAATGATATTTATTTTTTCAGCTAAGAATATACCCACAATGCCTGATAATGTATAGAAAATCACAGCATATTAATAAAATGGATTCTTGACTTTATTGAGAATTTTCAATTACTGGCAGCTTTATCACAATATATGTTACTTACATGCAGAGCTACATTTACATTACATCTCATCTGGCATTAAAACAAGGTCATATGCCAACGTTTGGAAGACCTCAACATTTCAGTTGGATTTCAGAAAACTTGGTTGTTAGAAAAGTTAATAGAGCATGAAATAAGACAATCTCTCTGTTGTTTTTACCTGTGTAATTTATTGAGCATATGTACTGAGGTGATAGCAGATACTGAATCGATGTGTTTTTACTGCCCAATGGGTGCTGGGGGTTGTCTTGTGGCAGTAAATTCCTTGAAAAGGTACCCTGAATGTGGTACAGGCAGAGAATATACAACACAACCAGGGAGATATTTTTTGGGGTTTGTTTTGGTTTTTTTGCCAAACAGTAGTCCTCAAACAGGAAAATAAAGATCTGGTATAATTCATATTTCCTAGTAATGGGGTTTGTCATTACTGTCAAAACTTGTGGATTATTGTCCTGCCAGATGTGTAATACTTAAAGAGTAGCCATCTGTGCAGAACTTCTTCACCACACCCAGATATCACAGATATTCCTCCCATGTGCCTGTGTTGGGATCAGGATGATTTTGCTCCAGAGAGATGTCTTTCACAATTGCTATTTCTCCAGCTCCCATGACTTACTCTCTGTCAGCTGTGAATGAAGAACTGGATGGTTTTCTACTATGAGAGTAAGCATAGCTGCAATCTAACTTTATTGCATGTATCTTTCTTTCAGCATTTGATGTGGAAGGAATAACTTATCTAAATTATGCCATTTCAGTGCTGTTTTGTTGGGATGCTAAGAAACTCACAAATACTTTTACGAGAGGAAAAAAAAATCTAAGCAAATGCCCAGTGAATAAATTGGGACTGGGACGTATCAGACTGTTATAATTTATGGCATAGCTATCTGATTACTGATGCCACAATCTTCAACTATTCAGTGATAACATCTTTTCTCATTGCATACGTGTAGTACTTTTCACCACAGGGAGCACTTGGATGCCTGAGGCTTTTGATCTGGTACATGATTAAGACAGTACCTGGTCACACAGGAGAAATACTTATGTTCACAGGTCATTAATACATCAAACCAGTGTTTCTTTTGCTGAAATAATCAGATGCTTGCTAGAGTATAACTATCAGCCACTGTGGGTTTGTTTGTTTGAATTGCTGGCTTTGATTAATCATGAGATGAGTTTGTACTCTCTCAATTAAGTGTTGGAGTGGGGGGTTAAAATTTAATTTTTTTTTTTTTATTTATTTTAGAAAGTTCTGAATTCATGTGTCTATCAATCTGAAATTGATGTTGAGTTTTCTGAAGAAGCTGGATTTGCTGAAGGGAGATCATTGAGCACCTGAGCTTTGCTGATCCAGAGGCAGGAGTTGTCATTGGCCTCAGGATGGAGGGAGAAGCAGTGTAGAACTCCAGGTTTGCCATGGGGGTCAGCTTATTGACAGCTGGGGCTTCAGCAGTCAGTTGTGGCTGAAAATTTTTAAAGGGTCTCCCCAGGGGATTTTAGGAATCCTGATGCCAAAGCACAAGACATTGTGTGCTGAAGAATTGTTGTAGATCAAGATTTGGCAGTGGTCTTTGGTGCTGCAGGTTCAGGAAAGAGTTCTTGTTAGTATAGCACTTGTGAATGTTGCAGTTACCACCACACAGGGCTTGGTGTGAATGGAAATCTCTACAAGCCCCTCCTAAGCTCACTTTAGATGTTGCGTGCTACCACATCCTATATCTGTTACAGTTCTTCACAACTCTGCCTGTGAAGAGTGCACATAAGCAATGACTTGCTTCCTCAATTACTGCTGTTTCTTTGTGTCTGCCTGGTGAAACTTCTGCTTCTACCTGAATCAGAGGGCTGAGATGTTGCCTTTGAAGATATTCCTGATATATAAGCAACTATAAAAGTAGCAAGAAAAACAAAAGAATGTTGAATACTCTGGTTACTTCCAACTCCATTGCTGAGAATGCAATGCTACTCTGACATACTGCTGGCTTGTGTGAAACTTTTTTTTCCCCTTTTTTTCTGAAAAAGAATTATCATGCTTGGGGTCTGTGTGGAGTTGCAGTTGCATTCAGCATTGCAAAGAGCAAGCCTCCTAGAGACACTAAGCTGTTAGAGTATTAGGTTGCAGACAGGTTTTAAGTACATTTAGGGATCTATCACCTTCACGGAGCTACTGTTCTCGATAACAAATTCTCATTAAGTACTTGCCCTTAGGTGTTTTCATTGCTGGAGATCCAATTTCCAGAAAGTCAGCTGTCCATTAAATGCTAGTTGCATGAGCTTTGAGCTAAATTTTGGTCTCACATCCCTCATATGATTTCCATTGACACAGCTGACTTCAGCTGAGTTGCTCCAGGTATATATCAGTGTGACAGAAGGCAGAATGTGTCCCTCTCCTTTTCAAGGAAAATTGTGTGCTTTCAATGTCTGAAAAACTATAATCTCCCCTCTTTCTGACTTGTTCGATGATTACCAGAATCCCCTGGAACCAATGACAGAGGTGAAACTATCCACCTTACTTACTGTGTCACTGATGTAATCCCACATCCCTAAATACTCACACTTGATTCCAGTCTTTGCATTTCAACATTTTATTCTTTATACCAATTCTGGTAGTGAAATATCTGCATGATTGATGATTAAAAAAGCCTATGAAGGGATAGATGACCTTCTCAGAGACTGCATAGAGCTTGCTTTCTGTTTGTCTCTTGCCTTTCATTTTTACATTCCTACCAGTGCATGTTTCTCTCCAGTCTTTCTATATCACTCATCCATCTCTTTCACCTGATTTCTAAGGTCATCTCCTGAGCATGGAGTTTCCCTTGGACTACAACAGTCTGCCATGACTTTCCCCTCCGAGATCATTGGATTCAGCATCTTTGATCTTATTTCCACTGCTGACCAACAGTTCAAAGGTTTTTGTCCAACATACCTACATATATTAACCTAAAAATCTGACTATTAAATATTAACTTCCCTCTGAGGCGCATGGTAGAAACTGGTGTAACAGGCTAGAACTGGACAAGTATGATGCCTTGTGGTATGGGCATGTGAATTGTAGTCTTTTGTACAAATTCAAATGGAAAGCCATGAATATAGAGCTTCTGAAATTGAGATCTCATTCAGTTCTCAAACAAAACTTGCTCTGGGTATGTTCCATGTTAGAATGTGGAATATGCCATGTTCCACAACCCCCGCCTGTGTGGCACTGTAAATAGTCGGAGGGTATACCTCTGAATTTGTGCTAAAAAGTAGGTTAACTGCACAGAGAAACAAGATCAACCACAGTTAATGCTGTTCCTGAAAGGGTAGTTCTTTTTCTCTTGAAACAAGAATTAGCTTTAAGTAGGAAGACGTAACCTCTGCGTTAAAGACAGTACTAATGTTGAATATAAACTGTAATAAGACTTGTGAGTGTGTGGTAGATTGTCAAGATGGCATAAACTTGCTCTTGTTTTAGGAATGATGAGGTCTGGCACAGCTTAATGGGGGACAGATATTTCCTCTTGTCATTTGCACAAGAGCTGTCTAATATCGTTCCAGGTACTTTCATTTACTAAACCTATTCTAATAATGAATGGAAATTACTTTCCCTTTATCACCAAGTGAACAAGTATGCAAGCAGGTCTGAAAACATAGCAAGAAAACAAAAGTAAAAACTCTGAAGGAATGTGTGCAATGATGCAGCATTGTCTGTTGATGATGCCACAGGGATTTCTGTGTTTGCCCAGTATTAACCCAAATTTCACCGGTGTTTAGAGCAGGAAAATTTCACTATCTGGGCTCAGATCAGGGTGTAGGCTTCCCAGTCCATGATTTTACTCATTTCATAGAGAACCAGTAAACTTTCCTTAGGAGAAGAACAGATGATGTAAAAATCCTCTGTTATTACATTAAAGCATTTGGGGTGCAGAAAAATAAACTATAACCACTTCTGCCTAGTTTTTTATTGTTTCTGTCATTGAAGCAGCTATTCTTTAGTTCAAGCAAATGAAGTTTAATGTGTTTTTCTTAGTTGCATAATTGCTCTGTAAGAACTTTGACATTTCAAAGTATGTAGTATTCCTTGCCTTTGCTTTTATCTGCATATTTCTCTCTAGCTATCTGGTTTGATATTTACACTTAATGAATGAATGTGAACCCAGACTCTTGAGGTCTGCTCACTTTTGAATGACTAAGCCAGAGAGGATAAACTTTTAAATGTTGTTTCCTTTATTAAAATCTAATCTGCTCCAAGCTGCAGTGGTGAAGAAATTGCTAGATCCCTTGAAAGTTATGAACAGTTCAGGACTTGGGTATCTCCAGCTATAACAGCAAACAGGAAAATTTGCCATTCTAGTATTTTTGGAAGTACCTGAAAGTTGTGTAAATCATTGTGGGCTAATTTTTACATAACAGTATGGCTTTGTGAGGTACATATGTGAAAGAACAATGAGCCAAAGTGTAGCATTTCTAGGCCCACACAATGAATGAAATCACCATTAGGCCATTAGTTGTATGTCTTGCAGTATGTGGGTTAGTTGAGAGATTTAGCTTTTGTTTCCTTCTCTTTTGTTTGCTTTTGCTACTGTGAAGATACATCCTTCAACCCCTAAGCACGTGATACAAAATCAAGCACATTCCCTCGATCTGTTGGAAGTGCAAATTAAAATCAGTGTAGCATATTCTGGGTTTTTTTGGTTGGTTGGTTGGTTGTTTTTTTATCATGTTATGCTAAAGGGAAGGGTCTGCATGTCCTTGAAGAGCATTTGTTCAAGAACAGTGTCTGCTACCTGGGGACCACTGGAAAATTGGAAGGAGCTGCCGTTTGCACTATGAATTTCAATCTCCAAGTCTCTGTTGGGAAAGAAGAGACTGTGTAAGTTAGGACAAGGATCCAATGACACATTACCTACCCTACAAAAGCCTGTGCAGTAATTGTATAATGTGAGATTCTGCACTGAGGTCTTCATGGCTAAACTTAGGTTCAACACGTGGCTGAAGGTAAACTACCTCAGTATTTATTAATTTTTTTTTTTCAGGCAAGCATATTTGCCCTGTAGATCTCCTCTTGAGGATCTCTGATATGGTACTGTTCCACTTGGACTACAAATGATGGCTTTCTTGTAGGTGTTCCATAAGTATAGGTCTGATGTGAGACACAGAGGCAATTATCATTAACTTTGGTGATCTTTGGATCTAGCACAGGAAGAGCCACAGGAAATCACCTGAATATAAGACTTTAAAATTCAGGGTAGTCTTGGCTGGTGGTTTGTTAATGAGAAGGCAGAAACTGTGCTTGTTATTAGAAAGATTTTCTTCAAAGCAGAAAACTTGTTTTGGAAGGACTTAGCAAGTCAGCCTTCAGGGGACTTTACTGAAGCTGCAAGTAGTGTTTACTCCCATCTCAGGTACTTGTAGGCTCTGCTCTGTCCTGCTGCATTTGAAGCAGGTTTCCATGGCACTGATACCAACTCAGCAGTTGGCATAGGTGGAAGGGAGCCACTCAGCAGCAGCTGGGAAGGGCATTAGCACAGCTCAGCTCTAACCTGTTATCAGATGCTGAACCCATTGATCCAGAAAGTGTTGTCATTTCAAGGTTAAGTGCACAATCTGGAGATGTTGTGTGGGAGGGCCAGCCCTGTGTTCCTGTAGCATGAACACACATTGGTTAAACATGTAGCACTAATACGTAGCATTAAACTTACATGGGTTTAAAATTACAGTTATGCTTAAATACATACAACTTTTCCTCAGTGAATGGTACTGTAGAGGTTGATAATGTTATTTATTGACAAGAAACAACTGGTAACTAGTTGAGAACAAGTAATTTTGTTTGGGTGTGCAGGTGTTGGTGTTGAATTATCAGTGAAAACAGGTTTTTAATAAACATATAAGAGCAAGTCATTGATATCACATGTAATTTCATACTCTGGTGGGTCCACAAAATCCAATAGAATGGTCTGTAACACTATGATAAAACCACAATACTAAACTTGATCTACCCAGAAGATTAGGAGAAAAATGTTAATTTTTTCTCTTTGGTCTCTATGTGTGAATATCTTCTGTATGTCCAGTAAATAAGTACACATGTACTGTTATGACAGAGGAACTAGGATCAAAAGTGGAAAGAAACAAGTGTTGAACAAAAACCTGCATATGTTGAATTTTGTAATGTATGTTAGTCTTTGATTATGGGAGCAGCTATCAAGAATGTTTTAATTCTGGGCTTGTCAGTTTTCTGGGAGAGAACTACCACTATCTGCAAAAGCTGCAGGAAGTCTGATAGCATATTTATAAGAGTAGGGTTTTTTTTACTGCATAACTCTCACCAAATAATTTTCTTAACAGTGTATAGAAAAATTTATAGGCAGGCTATGTCACAAGATGTCTTCATGAGAATTAGGTTAAGTTATTTTGTAGAACCGCGAACTAATTCCTCAATGTAATAGGGAATAATTCACTTGTAACTGTTCAACCAATAATCTGATTTTTTACAAGGAAAGAAATTGATCTAAACTCACATCTAGATAGTCTCAAGACTACATTAGAAGTTTTTGACTCTTCCTTGTATAATCTTGCAATATACTCTAGGACTGATGACACAAGCTGATCGTTAGAGTGAAGCACACACAAGGATCAATTAATGTTAAATTCTGATAGCACTAAAATGGAATTTTTTCATGTGCATCACAATTTTCTTGTTCTTCAAGATGCATTGAAGCAGCACAGTGTCCACTGCAAAATTGTTGCCAATTGTGCCATATTATTTGCAAGACAGAAGTTCATTTTTCTAGTCTTTTAGAGAGGTTATAAGATGTAAACTTGGAAACTTCAAGCTTAATTATATTCTTCACTTTGTCTTAATCTATTGCATGTAATAATTTTTACTCCCATCAATAGACTGTAACTTTGTTATGGTTGAAGAGATATCTATATGAATGTGTTAACAGAAATAATTCTCTAATAGCATAATGATCTGTAATATATTTAGTTTATCTTACATTTTTATGTTGTCTCTGAGCTTGTACTCATTAATCATAGTGAAACAGCACAGGATTATATCTCTAATGCATTAAACTACTGCTCCTGAGGTCTGGCCTTATGTAGAAGCTGCCTCTGAGTCAGATGAAACCAACTCAAAGCTCCCATTACCATCACTGCACAAAATCTGTGCCAAAAAGACACTGTTAAAGCAGGACCTTTAGAAGATTTGGAAAGTTTGTGTACTGCCTTACATGGATAAGGAATAACAATCTGCCAAATCCCTGCCCTGAGATAAAAAGGGTAGAATTGGGAGGGGATGATTAGTGGTGTGAGGACAATTAGGTTTCCTGCAAAATATGCCAGTATTTCAGGCTGCCTTTCAAAGTTTGAAAGCAGTATTACATTTGACTTAGAAATTTGAAATTTGAAATTTGACTAAGAAATATGGAATTATTTAATTTCTTAACATTTCAGCTTTAAGCAAATAATAAAAAATTCTCAGTATCATAAATTAGGAGGGGTGGGGTTATGGTTTGTGGAAATGTTTCTAGTCCAATTTCTTCTAAATTCCCCAAGTTTCTGCTCAGTATCAACTGGCTAAGATTCTGCAGACAAGCTGTACATATAGATTCCACCTGGTAGTCTCTACAGGACTTTGTAAAAATAGTAATGAGCTCAATTTAAAGTAACTTTTTCAATGAAATTTTATGCTGCCTAAAATTGTTTTAAAAAAGTATTTGCCACATACAATTAGGTTATTAAATTATTGCTGCAGAACTGAAGAGATCAAAATCCATGTTACGTGAAAAAGATAACACAATTCTGTACTCCTTGAAGAACAGGGTTGTAGAAAGGGGATCTTGATATGACATGTCACTGTTTTAATTTGTAAAAAAAAAAAAAGAATCTACTGTACTTTTTGTTTCGCACTGCTTTGTATACTTGGCAAGCTTTGAGTTTCTTCAGGCTGGCCTTGTCCTCAGAAATGCAGGAGTTATGCTTGCAGAAATGAAAATGGAGACAAGTGTGTGGGAAGCATGTGGATGTAAAGAAGAGATGCACTCTAACACCCTTCAGCATAAATAGATCATTGGAAAGAATAAGTTAGTTTGCTCTTACTTATTAGTTTCTTCTTCCCCACACACCCCCTCTTTTTTTCCTGTCACTCTCCTTCCCCTCGCCCCAGTTGCCAGGCAGTTACAACCTACTCCTAAATAAAAGCTTTCATATTTCCCATATGCCCTTTCCAATCAGACTCACAACAAACTTGTAGAAATGACTCTGATGCAAAGTTTGTGACACATGCCAGAATAATATGCCAGAATTTAACTCAACACTTCTGCTGAGTGATGCTTCTGAGGTGATACTGCCTTGGAGTGGATAAGGCTGGGGGTTTCTGAACAGCTGATGGAAGCCTCCCAGAGGAAGAATGTGATGCTAATGGGATTTTGGGGTTAATTAGCCACAGGTAATGAGGTTAATTAACTGGCTAGCTGTTAGAAATAGAATATGACAGGATGCTGATGGCTTACAACATTCTTGTATTGTGTTAGAGATGGCTCTCCATGTCAGGGGAAGGGATTCCAGACCAATAATTCATTTAGGCTTCACTCTCTTGGGTAGAAAGTAACTGTCTGATTACTTGCAACGGTTAGAAACCACTTGGGTGACAGTGATTACAAAATGAATTTGTGAGAAAGGAAGGAATAAGAACAGCAGAATACATTTGAAGATCCTCACAACCAAAATTTAAAACAATGCTTAGGAAGCTGGGTTTTCTGGTTTTGTTTTTTTTTTGCAGTTGAAATGTACAAAAAGCCAATCCAAACAAAAAAATTCACAGCAGTTACTGTGAGACATTAAACCGGGAGAAAACCAGTAACTACTCTGATGCAAGAGAAAGAGAAACAGAATAGTATAAGAGGTAGTGTGGCTCTCTCCAGAGTTTTGCAAGGACTGGAATAACCAGGCAGAAGAAAGTGGAAAGTTGAGGTCCAAAATTAGCTATTACAACGTTAAAGCTGAGAAGGGAACTGGGACCCTCACAGGGTAGAATTCTCTGCAGGAACAGCACTGAGCCCAGAGCAGGGAAAGACTGGGATGAAAGATTTGTAGGTTTGATGTGGCAGGCCATGAGGACCTTCATCAGATTCTGAGGGAAAAGACCTTGCTAAAGGAAATCTGAAAGTAACAAACTTATAGAACTCTCTGGAAATTCATAAAGGATGTGTGTCTTCTGCTATGCTCCTTTCCCTTACTCCGGTGCCTCTGTCTCCTTCTTGCCCCTTGTATATACATTACATCCTTACTGAGAAAAGAGAAATCACCAGCTTTGGCAAGTCTGAAGATTTAGCTTGGTTCTCTGGTTACTACTGAGCAAGATTTAGGAGAAGGACCTGGGAGTGTTGGTTGATAGTTGACTGAACATGAGCCAGCAGTGTGCCCAGGTGACCAAGAAGGTCAATGGTATCTTGGCTTGCATCAGAAATGGCGTGACTAGCAGGTCCAGGGAGGTTATTCTCCCTCTGTACTCTGTACCTTGAATCTTGTGTTCAGTTCTGGGCACCTCACCACATGAAGGATGTTGAGGTTCTGGAACGAGTCCAAAGAAGAGCAACGAAGCTGGTGAAGGGGCTGGAGAACAAGTCTTACAAGGAGTGACTGAGAGAGCTGGGGTTGTTTAGCCTGGAGAAGAGGAGGCTGAGGGGAGACCTTGTTGCTCTCTACAACTACCTGAAGGGAGGTTGTAGAGAAGAGGGAGTTGGGCTCTTCTCCCAAGTGACAGGGGACAGGACAAGAGGGAATGGCCTCAAGATCCACCAGGGGAGGTTCAGGCTTGACATAAGGAAAATATTCGTCACAGAAAGGGTCATTAGGCAATGGAATGGTCTGCCCAGGGAGGTGGTTGAATCACCTTCCCTGGAGGTGTTTAAGGCATAGGTGGATGAGGTACTGAGGGGCATGGTTTAGAGATTGGTGGGAATGGTTGGACTCGATGATTCATTTGGTCTCTTCCAACCTGGTGATTCTATGATTCTATGTGTAGGCAGTGAGTTCTCCCTGCCTTGATCCACCTCCTCTAGCCAAACACCATTTTTCACAAAAACAATATCATGTTTGAGGATTCCGTTTTTCTTTAAAATGTGATTTAAATTGTTTTCCAGGCCTGAGGGTTGGGTGACTGCTAGCTGATTTGCACAAACATTGTCTCTTTAGGAAGCCAGGATAAAAAAGAATCAGGAAAACTATACATCTTAGCAGAAAAAAAAATACAAGAATAAATAATTTATTACATGTCTGCACACCGGAGGAACAAAACCACAAATATGCAAATCAGATCTGAGTAGGTTCAGCACTTCCAGTCAGATCAACAGGATTTCTAAAGCATGCAGCAAACTATAATTCCTTGTTTATGCCAAACACAGGGCTTTTACACACTGTTAGATTAGCTGTGAGGAGACCTAAAGTACTGTTGTCCTGTATGACTGAGAACATGAAGCTGATTTATGTCTTCATGGAGAGGTTTCAGATCAGGCTCATGTTCTGTGAGGAAACAATTGCTGCTTTCTGGCTGCTACTGCTAGCCATGTCTAATCTGAAACAGACCCAGAGCTGTTGTTGGTGCCTGTGCCCGATAATATCAGGTTTTTTTCCTTGCTAGTAAAACCAGTTATTTTCACAATAAGATGTAGTGCTTGCCAAATTTGAAAAATTTTGACAATTTTAACCATAACAGGAGTAATTTGGGAAAATTGAGTCATTTGAGGAACACACTCCAACCCAGCTGGAAATGCATTAAAGGTGTTGGTGTTTGACTTTATTGAAAATAAGGAGAGCAAGCAGTGGTCAAGTTGAAAGCTAGCATTACATTAAAGGAGCGCAAAACCATCAGCACCAGCAAATACTGAAAGGGACCTGAGCAGTTGCTGCTGAGGTGGAAAGCTTTGCAACAGGGTGGCAGTCTGAGTAAGGTGACTTTAGGACAGTGTTGCATTTGTCTTTCCTAAGCATTATTTTTTAATATATATGACTTCAAAGATTCATTGATGTCAACTTACAGGTCTATAGCTGCCATTTCCATCCAACGGTTATTCCGTGTTTCAATTAGTAATTATTGTAGAGGTGCTCCTGTGACAATTCTGGAGGTCAGTGGGAGCAAAGTGATGGGAGCAGGTTGATGTTATTCTGTTATTGGAGTCATATCTGGCAAAACCCCCACACTTTAATGGATCCAGACTTGGTAAATCTTTCCAGTGTGCTATGATACCAGCAACTCTAGGGGCTGAGGAGGTGACCTGGCATCTTGGAGACACTGCTGAGTCCTTTGGGAGTTCACTGCAGAGTATTAATGCACTCTTACTTCTTGAGGTGTTTGATCCCGAACCAGTCTCAGTAGCAGCAAAAAGAACTGGGATGACAGTTCTGAAAACAACCACAATTACTTTGTTGCCATTGCAGCCACTCCCTTGGCAGCAACTTTGAGTCCCTTTTCACTGTCCTTGTCATGAAATATAAGCCTCCTTTCTTCCAACTTTTGCTCACATGCTGCCCTGACTGGTGATGCTCCAGGTGGCCCTCCCTGTCCTATACATCATTATGTTGAGATTGCCCACACAGGCATGGTTATAAGGGGATGATTTTAACCTCAATATCTGTACAGATGCACCCAGCTATAATTTGCTATTACATTATGATTATGAATAATGAAAACAACATATCATCTTTAAAGCACATAAACAGTACATTTTAGAATCCATTAGCCCTTTAAAAATAATTGAGCATCTTATCTTCTTTGTTAATTTGCAGCATTCAGTATTTCATACTGGGTAATCCAGTCATTAGTCAAATTATGTTTAAGAATTAAAACCTAACCATATTCTGTTCGATAAACCTTTCCAAGGGTGGTAGGAAAATTATTGTGCTTCCAGATACTTGATTCCAGTGGTGGTATATTAAAGCAACCATGGTACATTTTAATTTGGTGCTCTGGGTTTCTGATGTCTCCTAGGTTATATTATGCTCAAAGAGGTAAAATTTTATAATGACTGAAATAGTAGAACAAGTACTTCATAAATATTGTCAAAGAAGGAGATTTACTTGTTTTTCTTTTCTTCTCCAGTGTCTTCTTGGGAAGGAGAAATCCTTTATCTTAATTTTGTGAGATATACAGATAGGTTTACAAAAATATTTTTAAAGACTGCAGAAGTGTTCGACTGAAGATCTCTGCAGTTTTTTTTAAAAAAAAGTCTTTAGCCCTAGTGCCAGTATTAATTCTTTTGGTATAAAAATAAGCAGGTTTTAAGCAAAAGGATACTTTTAATGAAGGTGTTTTCAGTTCATAAAAGAGAGGTTCGCATCAACTCTTCTGAAAATATAAATTTATACTTTTCAAAAAGATTTAATTGGAAGAAAAAAAATTTCTCTTGCTTTAAAACCAGAGAGTGCTAATGGAGAGAAATGAAACTGAAGTTACAAAAAAAAATGAAGGAAAATGAAATATCAGAGAGTTCTTTTAGATACAGAGCTGAGGAAAGGACAAAAGTGCTTACTTTTGTCTGTGTCTACAAGTCTTTACTCTTGTGTGTGGACCATTTAATACAAGATCTCAAATAAGACTAATGATATTTATAATGAAGGGAAAATTCATAATATGCTTCTCCTGCAAAGTAGTAGTCTGAAAGAGAGAAAAAAAGTAGAACTATTATTTCTCAATTTACTCTATGTTATCATTTTGGTAGTTCCAGGTCTGAGTTTGCAGTGCAGGAAGGAAGGTTACTAATTAAACCTGCAGGGCTTAGAATACAAATCTCTGTTCTGTGCTCTGACGAGTAAAAGGATAATTTTCCTAAGGAATGGAATTGAAACAGTAGCGCCAATTCCTTTTCACTTTCTGTGCCCTTTTGTTATTTATCAGATAAATTAATGACTGTATTTACAGCCTCTGGAGTACTCAGCTAAGGAGTAGTCTCCGAGACTGCAGAAAGGCTCCTGAAGGATAGTGCCTCACACACCAGTCTGTTTTTAATTCAAAGGAAATAAGACATGAAATGAGAGCAGGTTATGGACATAGCATCAGCATGGCAGCATCTGTGATGGTATCTGCTTCTGCCATTTGGCATGTGAGACCAAGCACGCTCAAACAGCTCTGGCACAGTGGCTGAATGTACAAGTTCTCATTTGCCTCTGTGAGCATCCCAAATTGTTATATTTCACTGTTCTTTGTTTTAATACTAAAGATTTTTTGCAGCTTTCTGTGAATGTAGGTGTATTTAGATACAAAATGAAGTGTGAAGAATCTAAAATGAGCAATTAAGTATTTAAGTTATTTATGTGTCAGATGGGTGGAACATCTCCCATATGAGGACAGGCTCAGAGATTTGGGCTTGTTTAGCCTAGAGAAAACTCTGGGGAGACCTTGTAGACCTTCTAGTACTTAAAGGGGCCTACAGGAGAGCTGGAGAGGGACTCTGTCAGGGAGCGTGGGGATAGGATGAGGGGAAAAGGTTTTAAGCTGAAAGAGAAGAGATTTAGGTCAGATATCAGAAGGAATTCTTTATGGTGAGGATTTGAGGCACTGGCAAAGGCTGTCCAGTCATGGCTGCCCCATCCCTGCAGGTGTTCAAGGCCAGGTTGGATAAGGCTTTGAGTAACTTGATCCAGTGGAAGGTGCGTCTCTGCCCATGGCAGGGAGATTTAAACTGGGTGATTTCTGATATCCCTTCCAATCCAAATCATTCTATGATTTTATGATCTGTCATTGCTAGATTGTGATTGGTATTACTGGCGTTGTGTTTGGCTGTGTTTACCAAAATTGAGAGTAAATTAAACTGCGATGCTGCTACCTATACACAGGTTGTTCAGAAGGCAGCTGCACAGAACAGTTCACAGCTGGAAGGGGAAAGACAACTATTTTAGAGGAAACAGTCGATCACAGGGTTGACATGGAGAGGGGAAAAATTGATGACAACAAAAGCCAGGTTCTTTCCACGCTGAGGAGATGAGGGGGTAGAAGGAATCGGGCAACTTACTATGAGACCCACTACAAAAGAAGAAAACAGAGGAAAAGCAGGAGAGATAAGTGCAAGAAATATGTAATGAAGTCAAGCTGTTACTTGTGATGAACTAACATTAGAACTGTGCTTTACTGAGTTTCTGGGGAGTATCTAAGCAGACATGGGTGTGTGACAGTATCTCTGCCAGACATCCTAGAGTACGTGATAGATACTTATTTACCAGCAAGTAAAAGTTATCTGCAGTCTGCATGAATTTTTCTGAAACTCCAGTAGTTCTCATTTCAGTGCTTTTCCTGCTGTCTGGCATTCCTACTAGTCTCGAATCCTTCATAGTCATCTTCTGAAGCCAGGTGGGAATGAGACTGCAGATAGTATGACCCCCCTTATTAGTCCTGAGTTTCTACCTTTATGGAAGAGCAATCTTTCCCCTGATTCCTTTAATTGTTGTTGCGGTTCAGAGCATGGGGCTGCTCCTCATCATTGTCCCAGCTAAGGATTCACACCAGCACATTCTTGATTTTTAGGTTTGCACTCAGTAAAATACTTCCCAGCTTGATTTCATAAGATGAATTGGCTTCCAGGATTCTGCTAGGATACTTCAAGGATTTTTACAGTGTCATCAGGATATTTTTTGCCTCGATAAGAATCATCCATCAAAAGCCAGAGAAAGGATACTGCAGACATAGCAGATGCTTTTTGTCATTAGAGTAAATCCAAATCTCATGCTGAAGTGAGGTTAGTGAGGTTTGCTCTCTACCATGAATCCTACAAATAGCTAGGCACTGTAGTCAGTATTCTCTCCTGCTTTCTTTTGACAATTTTGGTTGCTGTATTGTTGATTTACCAAAAAGTTTCACCCATAAAAGCAGAGGAAAGCAACCCTGCTTTTTAACAGCAATAGTAAATTGGTAGATTAAATCTCTAGTATCTATGGGAAGCTGGGACTTTACAGCATAGGAGCATTTATAGCCTCTTTTACCTGTTACAGAGGAACTTCTGTTATGACACATGGAGGCTGGTTGTGAAGGTATTACAAGCACATGACTCTCTATATTGGGCAGAAAGGTCTGTTACCAACTGGAAGTTCTCAGGGGGACCATATACATTTCGTACTGGCCTCACCTTAAGAGTGACATTCAGGAAGAGATTAAGATTTATCATATATACCAGTCAAAAAAGATGAAATTGCCTAGTCAGAGGCCTACTGTTGCTGCTTTTACAGGAGAAAAACCCTGATCTGCTGAACAAAATAATCCAGATTTATTCATACAGACATGGGAGTAGCAAACCCTGGCAGTTTATTTATCATCAACTAGTATTTAACTATGTCTCTTAGAATAGTTGTATTAGAAGACTGCAGATTTCAGCAGCTGACTGTTGGTACTAAATCTGCTTTTACTAGCCATGATAAGCCTGACACGATTACGTCTGACAACAAGCTGCCATTTCATGAGCATATGCTTAAGCTGTTGCAATGAATTATGGCACAGCATATCCCCGTTATCCCCAGTCTAACTAGCTGATGGAAAACAAAATAATAAAGCATCTACTAAAAAGGTGATGGGGGTCAGACTCTGACCTATATCTGACATTGTTAAACTACAGAATAACATCAGTGGAATATAAGTTGTCATTTGTTGACATCTTGTTCAACAGAAATCTGAAAACAGGGTTGTCTGGGCTGCTAGAAGAGGGTGTCAGAGCCAGTGGGCACTTGTAGACATGCAGAGAGACAGGTAAGAAAAACGAGAATACTCAGTATAATTCTAGGTCCTAAAAGCTACAGCCATTTCACGAAAATGAAGCTGTGCATATCTGTGACATCAAGCCATGGCTGCAAAAAACACAGGTGTCAAAACCTTTAGCCTTTTATAACTCTGTGTGTGTCACATCACTCAGGGGTGTACCATGGAGAACTGGATGACTCCTAAACACAGTAGGTAGGAGACTCAGGGCAATTAATTGGTGCTGTAGAGGATAAAGCCCCAAGGGTCTGTAATGAGCAGGCTATGGGACAGAATTGAGCTAAGACAACTAAAATTAATAGAGAAAGAAAGGAGTTGTACTGTTCTTTAGCACTAAGGGTCAATAGCTGTACAACTGTGTGTGTACATTCACTTGGAAATGGCTACATGTCATGCCGAGAGAATCAGGCCCAGGTCCATCAGACGTATACTCCCTCTTCCTTTAGAAAATACCCCAGTGTTACGGGGTGATTCAGTTCCTTGCCTTCAAAGGAGTTCTTAGTCGTAATGACTGTGTCAGCTCTTAGGAAATCATGTTTTCTACTCTTTCTGTGTAGTCTTCTTTGTGCAATGGATATTCAAAAATAATCATAACATATTTCCTGTTAGATACAGTGGCTAGCCTGCTATATATAAGTGTAACGCTGCTTCCTTCTTGGTTTCCATCCTTCCTTTAAAAAGGAGAGGACATTCTCAGACCTGTCATGGAGTATCAATTTTCAATTTGTGAATTCCATTGAGCTAGTTTATTCTCTGGGCTAAGTTTTTCTCCATAGCCCCATGCTTTGGAATAATGTACTATATAAAATTTAGAGACGTAATTGAATTTTTAGGAAACAGTGATTCCTAAGTAGATTTTCCACTCCTTTCTCAAAGGCAAAGACTTCAGGGTCTTGCTTGGAGCTTTTTATTCTTTATTTCTATTTTCTTGAGCATATATTTATTCGTAGTACCTGGAGACACAAAGAAACAAAAAGACAAGGAAGGAAAGAAAGGAAATGGATAAGAAAGATCTTTAGGTCTACAAGTAAGCAGTATGTGAGGAGAATGGATTGATCAGTATTGTCCATATCTGTGCTACGCTATATGTGCTGTCTTGACAGTACAATTTGAGAGTTGTTCTGAGACATCAGCTTATTTTAAGAAATACCCCACCTTACCACTGACCTTATTTTTTGAACATAATGTTAGACCTAGAGGATAGAAGGTAATGGATGGGAACTAATTTAGTCTGAGTAGTTGTGAGTGTTGGATGAAGCTGTTCTGACTTCATCTTGACTTTCCAGGTAGTGTCAAGGTACAAAGTTTTGTTCAGATTTCCGAATTGCCATCAGTTCAAATTGCTGTGACAACACATCGAGTCAAGTGAGGTTGTTCCCAGCCTCTTCCTTAACCATCCTGACAAAGCTGCTATGTAGCAACCCCGAATGCTGGTGTTCATTTCTTGGTCAAATCAATCTGAGTTTCGAATGTGACACAAATGTCACGCACAGATTGAGATTAGTACTATTTTCTGTTGCTGGTTTTGTTTTTGTTTTTATTCTATTTCCCCTTCCAATTATTACTGCGAAGGAAACCACTTTAAAAATGTAACTGGATTCTATTCTCATGCTGTACTCTTGTAGCTTCATTACTTTGATGTGGTTCCTCCTCACATCTCTGTTAGTATCAAAAGAAGGTGGCTTAATACTTTTGGAACATGGAAACCATTACAAATAGGCCATATTTGCCTCTAGCATATGCTTACAACTCAAACTAGACATGTTTTGATATCTTAAAGAGTAATTAAGATAAAGTTCTTTTTTATGTATCTCCATTTTATTGGTCTTTGAAAATGCTCAAGCTGAAATATACCATAAGAGAGTCATTTAATTGTTCTTATAGCCCAACAGAATATAAATAACAAAAGATCCCTCTACAAAATTAAATAGCTTGTTAAAATATCTATATATTAAGCAGAAATCACTGAGTGGTTTAATAACTGTTATGGGAGAAAGCTGAAGGTTTGTTGCTTAAATATTCAAACTGTTTCTTGCTTAAATAATCTACTTACTACTAATGCTGATTTCTGCTTTTAGGAGGGAGAAGGAGCATTGGAGAAAAATATGGGGTCTGTCTGTTGTGTAACATATTCCAAAGTTTATAAATTCCTTTATAGCTAATAATGATATGTGGTAGTGATTAAAAACATTGGAAATCAAAGAAGTGAGACTATTTAAAAAATATATGGCACTTTCTGGGGTGGTGGAGTCATGCGTAAGCATATTGTGCAATATTTGGGAAAAGGTGAAGATTTGTGAGAAATATGGATCATAGTTACATAACTTGAATAATGTATTTTCATGTGTCCATGTTCTGAAGAGCAATCTTTGAAGAACCTCATATCATATATATCATCCTATATGTAATATAATTGCTTCCAGGTATAGAATACCCAGACAGGGAATTAATGTACTCAGCAATCTTTTGGAAGAGATGCCACACTGGGGAGACAGTGGTTCTGATCCGACAATGCAGTTGTATGTGTTCATTCCTTCCAGGCCACAAGTGATCGCCTTGACCTCAGTACCCTTAGTCACAAGTGCAATGTGTATCAAATACTTCTCTGATTTCTTGGTTTGGGGCCTAATCCAAAAGTGTCTTTCAGTAACTACTGGTTTGGTTCTACCTCTTCAAACCAGTTTATTAACCTAGTTAATAAGCTTCTGCAAGTAGTTTTTGTTGTTTTCTTGTTTTATCTTTGCGATATCTCCCTTGCTTTCCAAGATATTGGAAGGGAGAAGAGAGGTATGTGTTGGCAGGTGGTGTGGTCTTGGGAGCACCATTTTCTCTGAAGCAGTCCAAAGAGGTCCTTCATGGTCGGGTCCAGGGTGGTATATGTTTAGGCCCACCAAATTGTTCCTTAGTCTCCCCTTATCCTCAGAGATACTAAAATCTGCCATTTCCTTACACCTTCCAGATTTTTTGACTGCATCTCTCATTTGTTGTTTTCCTCAGCCCTAATTTAAGGAACTACATTTCCCAGGGACCATGCATTTTTCAAGTTACTTTTCAATTGTTGCTGGATTGCATTCTATAGGCCACTTTCCCTAGGAAGTGATGTTAAAAGAGATGCCTATTACCTGGTGACACAGGTGTGGAAAATAACCCTCACAGAGTATACGGAGAGTGAGAAAGACAGAGAGCTGCTCAGTCTTGTAGTGGGATCCTTCAGAGACAACAGTGAGGGAAGAAGGAACCTGAAAGAAGCATAACTTGAGGGGGTGGGAGAAGACTCCAGGGTACAGAGGGGTAAAACTATCATGTGGGAAATCATGGTGATAGAAGGATAAGAAAGAGTGAATTTAATAGAGAAGACTAGGACATACATTACAGCTTTGGGTGCTTAGACAAGTAGAAATTTCTAATAGCTTTTAGTTGCATCCATTAGCAGGTTTTGTATGCAGCACTCTGAAAATAAGTGGTTCAACCAACAGTGCAATTATAATTTTTCTATCAACAAATGAGAATCCTCATCTTTACAGGACAGTCTCTCACACTAAGTTAGGCAGGATTGTAACTGTTGAATCTGGAAATAACAAATACTTTGTTCCCTACAGCCTTTGGAGACAGCCATAGAGGAAAAGCTATTTTACATTACCTAAAAACAGTAGCAGGGAAGGAAGAAAGGAGAGAAAAGAAGATGGCATTTGTATTTAACCACAATCAGGGGAATCAAAGTGGAGTTTTCAGAAGTACTGCAGCTGCTCAGGCAAAATTGCTGTGATTTTCCTTCCTATTCAAAAGGGAAAGGAGGGCTTTTTATTTTGCCTGTATGTTTAGTCAGAAGGGTTGGAGAGAGGAGGTCTTGAGACAGGATGTGAAAAGAAACGTGAAATGTGCTCTAAGGTTTGCTATACCTCCTTCACAGCAAAATACATGCCTGGCTTAAGTTCTCCAGAATCTGCATCCGAATACTTTCAGCAAGCTGAAAGCAGCCTTGAGGGGGTGTCAAGTGGGGAGGAGAGACTGTCACACAGAAACCAGCATTTGATCAGTTTGGAGATGTAGGCACCCAGAAACCTGCTGACTGTGAACAGAGACATTAAAGTAAATTAACTTCTCTGTTTAACTCTGCTCTTGCCCATCTAAATTTTCAAGCCCATAGCTCTTTCTTTCTGCCTTTTTATTGGGAATAAACTGGCATGTTGTTCTCTAAACCATAACTTTAGTTAGCCTGATTATTCCCCACTCTGTCCTTTACCCCTGTGTCTGGCTAGAATATGACCAGTGAAATGTCATGGTATGCCAGCTGTCAGTTACACAGTGAATTTCATGCAAACGTAGAATAAAGAGGAACACATTTTTAAAAAAGTAGAAGGAGGAAGACACAATGTCTTGTATTGTGTAAGCTCCGGAGATTAAAAAAAAGTTCTTCTATAGTTAGGAAGCAGCAAGAAGCTACCAGTGATACAATCGGAAAAATATTCATAGTACTACTATTAAATGTGGTCTTTCTGGACTTCAGTAAAGCCTTTGACACAGTTTCTCACAGCATTCTGCTACGGAAACTGTCACCCTCTGGCCTGGACAGGCGCACACTCTCCTGGATAGAAAACTGGCTGGATGGTCGGACCCAGAGAGTGGTGGTAAACGGTGTTAAGTTCAGCTGGAGGCCAGTGACAAGTGGGGTTCCACAGGCCTCAGTGCTAGGTCCAGCCCTGTTCAATGTCTTCATCAACGACCTGGATGAAGACATTGAGGGTACCCTTAGCAAGTTTGCAGATGATACAAAGCTGTGTGCAAGTGTCGATCTACTGGAGGGTAGAGAGGCTCTGAAAAGGGACCTAAACAGGCTGGACAGCTGGGCAGTGTCCAATGGCATGAGGTTTAACGCAGCCAAATGCCGGGTCCTGCACTTGGGGCACAACAACCCTATGCAGAGCTACAGACTGGGAGAAGCCTGGCTGGAAAACAGCCAGGAGGAGAGGGACCTGGGGGTGTTGGACGACAGCCGACTGAACATGAGCCAGCAGTGTGCCCAGGTGGCCAAGAAGGCCAATGGCATCCTGGCTTGTATCAGAAACGGGTTGACCAGCAGGTCCAGGGAGGTTATTCTCCCTCTGTACTCAGCTCTGGTGAGGCCGCTCCCTGAATACTGTGTTTGGTTCTGGGCCCCTCACCACAAGAAGGGTGTTGAGGCTCTGGAGCAAGTCCAGAGAAGAGCAACGAGGCTGGTGAAGAGGCTGGAGAGCAGGCCCTATGAGGAGCAGCTGAGAGAGCTGGGGTTGTTTAGCCTGGAGAAGAGGAGGCTGAGAGGAGACCTCATTACTCTCTACAACTACCTGAAGGGAGGTTGTAGAGAGGAGGGAGCTAGTCTCTTCTCCCAAGTGACAGGGGACAGGACAAGAGGGGATGGCCTCAAGCTCCGCCAGGGGAGATTTAGGCTGGAGATTAGGAGGAAGTTTTTCATGCAGAGGGTCATTGGGCGTTGAAATAGGCTGCCCAGGGAGGTGGTTGAGTCACCTTCCCTGGAGGTGTTTAAGGCATGGGTGGATGAGGTCTTGAGGGACTTGGTTTAGTGTTAGATAGGAATGGTTGGACTAGAAGATCCGATGGGTCCCTTCCAACCTGGTTGTTCTATGATTCTATGATTCTAAATACTCTGTGAAATATTCTGCTTTTAAATTATGTATGGTAGCGCATTGCTTAACTGGAGAAAAAAGGGTCTTGGCTTCTAATTCTGACAAAGTCCTTTATAATGAAGGCTTTTGGTAAATCATTCCTTTTCAGTTTATCCTTTAGTGTCAATGGACAGAATGTAGATCAAGGCACCATAAAAACACATGTCTTTCTCCCAGATAGAAAAATCCCCTCCTGTCACACTTGGTATAAGTGTTAAGAGAAAGAACAGACTACTGCATGCTGTGCACACGAACACACTGTTGGTGAAGGAGGAAAGGGGCATCACACTGAGAATCAATTTGATTCTAGTGAGCCGATTTATTGAAGTCCATAACAGACTCTTATGCCTTACCTGATTAATACAGGCTATTGTTTAGCAAGCTGATTTGACAATTCTCCTTTAGCAACAAGCAATCAATTAGTTACATACATAGAATCATAGAATCATAGAACCAGGTTGGAAGGGACTCATTGGATCTTCTAGTCTAACCATTCCTATCAAACACTAAACCACGTCCCTCAAGACCTCATCCACCCGTGCCTTAAACACCTCCAGGGAAGGTGACTCAACCACCTCCCTGGGCACCCTGTTCCAATGCCCAATGACCCTTTCCGTAAAAAACCTCCTTTTAATCTCCAGCCTAAATCTACCCTGGCAGACCTCGAGACCATTCCCTCTTGTCCTGTTCCCTGTCACTTGGGAGAAGAGGCCAGCTCCCTCCTCTCTACAACCTCCCTTCAGGTAGTTGTAGAGAGCAATGAGGTCTCCTCTCAGCCTCCTCTTCTCCAGGCTAAACAACCCCAGCTCTCTCAGCCGCTCCTCATAGGGTCTGTTTTCCAGCCCCTTCACCAGCCTCGTTGCTCTTCTCTGGACTCACTGCAGAGCCTCAACATCCTTCTTGTGCTGAGGGCCCCAGAACCAAACACAATATTCAAGGAGCAGCTTCACCAGTGCTGAGTACAGAGGGAGAATAACCTCCCTGGACCTGCTGGTCAACCCGTTTCTGATACAAGCCAGGATGCCATTGGCCTTTTTGGCCACCTGGACACACTGCTGGCTCATGTTCAGTTGGCTGTCGACCAACGCCCCCAGGTCACTCCCCTCCTGGCTGCTTTCCAGCCAGACTTCTCCCAGTCTGTAGCTCTGCATAGAGTTGTTGTGCCCCAAGTGCAGGACCCGGCATTTGGCTGTGTTAAACCTCATGCCATTGGACACTGTCCAGCGGTCCAGCCTTTTTAGGTCCCTTTTCAGAGCCTCCCTACCCTCCAGCAGATCGACACTTGCACACAGCTTTGTGTCATCTGCAAACTTGCTATATACATCTTATACTATCCCATGAGAAACAGCTATGCTTACAAATTTGTATATTACAAAGTAACAACTCAAGGACTACCAAGGAAAGGTACCAGTGAGAAACAAGAGCATTAAGACAGAACAAGTACCTAATGCTATAAAGAGAAACTTTGAGCCTATGTGAGCCTTTGTATTCGTGGTGTGTATGTGCAAAGCTGCAGGTGCAAAGATGTGAGGCCTTAGTCATGGAACAGGTGATCTTGAGTTCTATCATGAAGCACATACAAGAGAACCGGGTGATCAGGTCCCGTCAACATGGGTTCACAAAAGGCAGGTCTTGCCAAACTAACCTGATCTCCTTCTATGACAAAGTGAGTCGGCTGCTGAACAAGAGAAAGGCTGTGGATGTGGTCTTCCTGGACTTCAGCAAAGCCTTTGACACAGTTTCTCACAGTATTCTGCTACGGAAACCATCAGCCTCTGGCCTGGACAGGCGCACGCTCTCCTGGGTGGAAAACTGGTTGGATGGCCAGGCCCAGAGAGTGATGGTAAATGGAGTTAAATGCAGCTGGAGGCCAGTGACAAGTGGGGGGTTCCCCAGGGCTCAGTGCTGGGTCCAGCCCTGTTCAATGTCTTCATCAATGACCTGGATGAAGGTATCGAGTGTACCCTTAGCAAGTTTGCAGATGACACTAAGTTGTGTGGAAGTGTGGATCTCCTGGAGGGTAGGGAGGCTCTGCATAGGGATCTGAACACGCTGGACAGCTGGGCAGAGACCAATGGCATGAGGTTTAACACAGTCAAATGCCGGGTCCTGCACTTGGGGCACAACAACCCTATGCAGAGCTACAGACTGGGAGAAGTCTGTCTAGAAAGCTGCCAGGAGGAGAGGGACCTGGGGGTGTTGGTTGACAGCCAACTGAACATGAGCCAGCAGTGTGCCCAGGTGGCCAAGAAGGCTAATGGCATCTTGGCTTGTATCAGAAATGGTGTGACCAGCAGGCCTAGGGAGATTATTCTCCCTCTGCACTCAGCACTGGTGAAACTGCTCCTTGAATACTGTGTTCATTTTTGGGGAGATTTACGCTGGACATTAGGAAAAATTTTTTCACTGAAAGGGTCCTTGGGTACTGGCAGAGGCTGCCCAGGGAGGGGGTTGATTCACCTTGCCTGGACGTGTTTAAGGCACGGGTGGACAGGGAGCTGAGGGGCATGGATTAGTGTTTGATAGGAATGGTTGGACTTGATCTGGTGGATCTCTTCCAACCTGATGATTCTATGATTCTAATCAGACCTATTTTCTTTTCAGTGTCTGGTGCCACACTTTAACTATCTGAAGCACTTCAGTTACTGTTGTTCTTATGAGTTTTGTTTACTCATTTTAACTTGTTGCCTACCATCCTACCCATTATTTCTGTATCTCATAAGAACAGTGGCCCAAATGGCCAAGAAGGCCAATGGCATCTTGCCTTGTATGAGAAATGGTGTGACCAGCAGGTCCAGGGAGGTTATTCTCCCTCTATACTCAGCACTGGTAAGAGCGCTCCTTGAATCCTGTGTTCAGTTCTGGGACCCTCACCACAAGAAGGATGTTGAGGCTCTGGAGAGAGTCCAGAGAAGAGCAACAAAGCTGGTGAAAGGTTTGGAGAACAGGCCTTATGAGGAATGGCTGAGAGAGCTGGGGTTGTTTAGCCTGGAGAAAAAGAGGTTGAGAGGGGACCTCATTGCTCTCTATAACTACCTGAAAGGATGTTATAGAGAGGAGGGTAATGACCTCTTTTCCCAAGTGATGGCCTCAAGCTCCACCAGGGGAGATTTGAATGATCCAGTGGGTCTCTTCCAAACTGGTTGTTCTATGATTCTATGATTCTTATGTTAAGGTGCCTTTATTTCATGTAGCACAAGCTGATCAGTGCTTGGAGATGCTCACTAAATGGCCTCTGGTCTGTAACTACCCATCATGTTGGATGCATGTGTACGTGGGAAGCACCTCTCCTGTGTGACATAGAACAAAGTCAATGAGTTGCTGACCACTGACCCATCATACTTCTGCTCTTAAGTCATTGCTTTTGCTTGGAAGTGATGCTTGCAAGCACTTAGCAGGCAGGAGAAGCTGAAGACATAATGAGAGGATAAGACTGGGCAGCTTTTTTTGTCCGTGATGCAAAACTTGAATTTCCTTCCCCAGTGGAACATTTCTACTGCAGATCAGGATATTGCATGTACAACTTAAAACAGATTTACTAAGTACTCCAGGCCTGCATCTGTTTATCACTGCATTTTTGCCATCTAGGTGGATCTAGAACTTCTGGTAATAACACTCTACAAGAGACAAATTGGCCACTAGCCATGCTAATGTGTGTTGGCCTGTGCCTGCATGAGTGGCAAGGGTAGCAATAAACCTGTCCTTTTCTTTCTGCTTAAATAAGTTAGACTTTTCTGGTTTTATCTGATACTTTTAAATGGTGAAAGGCCTCAGGACTATAAGATACATGTACGCAGGAATTAATGAATAATACATTCCATAGTATTGTATTTATAACTCAGTCAAAGTTTTGCCCATACTTTGGCTTTCTTTTTAAACTTATTTTTATTCATGTCATTTCTGAACTCCAATGCTCTGGGCTCAGTTGGAACAGGAGGTGTGCTCATCGCCCTGGTACTGGTCACTATAGTTACCGTTTGTTTTTGGGGGATGCTACTCTTATCTCTGCAAATTTGGGAAGTGAAATCAGACATATCCTCACCTGAAAGAAATATTTTAAGGGAGATAATTGAGGCTATGTTGTGCCGGTTTTCAGTGGTGTGTTTTGAATTACAGCATTCTTCTGGGTGATTCATGCTGCAGACTATTACTTGAAAACAGAGTGTTAGTGATTAACATTCATCTCCAGTAGCAAAAGGCAGGAGTGAGATGAACTCGATGCAGAACTAAACCCACACAGCACAAGGATGGGGTGCACAGCTCAGTCCACTTTCCTAGCCCAACAAAAATGGAATTTTCTCATCCAGATTAGCCCCACAGGCTACGTACGTCAGGGAGCAGTTTGTGTGTTGCAGGAGGATGGGCAGGCAGAACAGTGTGGGCAGTTTGGGTTGAGAAGAGAGCATGGTGCTATGTGTTGCCCAGACAAGCTGTCAAATGCAGGTCGTCTTCTGATCTCTGTGCTGTCACAGGCACTGCTGGCTCTCTTGGCAAACATGAAAATACTGCCACTCCTGACATTCAGGTTGCTTTTCTTGCAGGGTCTTGCACCTCTTCCTCCAGAGGTTTGTGCTCTAGTGACACTTGGATTAAGCAAAGTTATCTTTGGTTATTTTTGTTTTGGGGAAAACCCTGTAATTTCCACTCCTCACACACTGTCACTGCCTTACAGACAGGTAGAGATGCATCTTAGCAGTCATGACCTGCCTTAGGCTGCAGGGTAGGCAAGAGAAAACAGAGATTGTTGAGCTGATTTTTTTTTTTAGTTTGCACTGCATTTTTGAGTGGCAAAAAAAGAAATTAAAACAAAATTAATACTTTGTCAGGAATGGCCAACTTCTTTGGGTTTGGGGATATGGTAACAATATTTTAGCCTAGTAAGGAAAGTGGTTGATCATTTTATTTGGTTAATTTGAGCTAAATGATATTTCTGTGCAGAATTTCCTTGTCATTTGGAAATGCCAGTATAATTAATATCCTGAAGTCTTATCTGGTAACACGTAACATAACTAGTTCATTCTGTCTGCCTACTTAGGGATAAAGGAATTTTTTGTATCATACAAATACTGAAAGTTGTATGACACCACCATAATGAATGGCTCTGCCCTGCCAGGCTCCCCCTTTGGTATTCCCCAAAGCATCTCATGAAGTACAGGTCTGCTGCACTCTAGCTGACAGCTCACCTGTACTGAGCAACTCCATTCTGTCAGTCTCCTGAGCAACAATTTGACAGATTTCACTGCACTATACAAGTCGAATTTTAAGTATGTATCACCAAAGCTTTATTTTCAGTTAGAAATTAAACTCAAAATGATGAGCTCTTTTCTTCCTAAATGAAAGCTTAGGTAAATATTTCTGGAAAGAGAAGAATGATGGAACCTCCAGGAGCACTGACATGAAGATTAATGGCTGAAAAAAAGAAACTGCCTTACACCAGATGAAACAGGACACTGACTGTGGTTGTCTTCATTAATGTGTAGAGGGGAATAGAAGTAATTGAAATTTCTCTTCTCTCACTTATTTTCTTTTTCCATAAATAAAAAGACTTTTTGGAAAACATAAATATATTTAGCAACACAATCACTTCTTATGAATTGTCTAGGGGTGTGTTATTAGGAAATTCCAAAATTTGAATTCATATTTTGCCTCTCTTCACATTGCAGCCTCTCCCTCAGAAGTTTTGACTTAGTGATAAATTGAAAATACATAAAACAGATAAACATAAAAATAAATGCAACTTTATTTTCATTAAGATGTTTGTGGAAATCAGACTACAGTTCTTGGGTAGCTCTCGAGGTAGTGCTACGTTAAGGTGAGGAGTGGTGGTAGTACCATTCCTAGTAGTGCTTTTGAGAGCGTAAACAGCTGGTCTGTTCATTGAGGAGCCTGGAGCTGGTGTGAGCAGCCAGAGGTATCAGGTCTTGGCATTGGTCTGGCGTAAGCCAGGGAAGGATATATTGAAATGTGCTCTGCAGGGCTGCCTCTTCCATGGGAACTGCTTATGTTCAGATTTGGGGGTAGCAGTGGAGATTATTTTGTCTATGAATATCTTTTTTTCTACTCTTCTTGACATAAAGAAGCAAGCAGTGCTTGTTGGCTTGCTGCTAAGCTATTGTAATTTATCTCCAAGAACTGGAAAATTACCAGAAATTTGTGTCCAAAACTGATTCTTATTTCCCCCACGACCTAAGCAATTATAGGCTCATCATTTTTTGCCAGTTGTCCCAGAATTGTTCCTCTGTACAGTTCAAAGACAGCTCTGAAATCCTTTGAAGTCATTTTAGGATAGCCATAGCTTGCAAAAAAATGCTGCACCGTAGAAACTCCATCTTCCGCATGCAATGACTGGGAGGCCTGCTGCTGCTCCTACAGTTCTGTCAAATGCATTTGATGAGTCTTTATAACTTAATGATACCAGCTGGACTGTGTTTAATGAGGATACTTAATGTTGTCCAATGGCTTTTCAATAATATTTTCTCCAGTGGGCCTAGGTAAGTGATAACAATAGATTCTTGGAAAGTGTTTTGTTGGCAAGAGTGATTCTGTAACTCACCTGCAAGCCTGATGTTTTTTATTTTGAGAAGTACCAGTCTGTGCTACAGCACAGGATGAAGCTGCAGGAAAACTCTGAACTGCTCAGCTAAATTGCTAAATGAGAGCTACTTTGTTGTTGTTGTTTTCACACCTTTGGGGTGTATTAGTGAACCAGAAAATTACATATACAGCAAAAAAATAGGGGAATTCAGCTATGCAATTTGTTAGTGTCTAGTTTTGGTATTGAACTGATGTTCACCATTTTAATCAGTGAATTGTATTGCTACGAACAACAGTATTCTGAATATAACATTTGTTCTTCTACAATTTTTGTAAATGTTTTGGTAGGTGTCATCATGTCTGTTTCTATCACCTCTCCACAGGCCAAGTACAGGCTTGTAGGATGCTGTCAGGCTTAGTGGCTTGTCTTCTGCTTCTGATTCTGCTCTTGCTGGCTTCTCCTTCCTCTTCTCACTGTCTTACCCTTTTGGTTTTCCACTTTGCTAGTCCTTTCCCACCAGAATTCCATGCCTTCACCCACCCCAAATCAAATGTGAAATTAAGAAAATAATAAAACTGTTCTTACGTCACTGAGATGATGTTTGCTGGGACTGCTGTGTGTCTCAGTCCTTTAGTGTGCTTGCTTTATGCCGTGGCTTTCGTATCATTTGTTTATCTGCAAGATTTTCACAGCTTACACCAGTTTTACTGTGTTTCACAGCAATTTTTCCAGAATAAGCCCTTAGATTTGTTGTGTCTCTGGGTAGGACTGTAATGAATATAATAAACAAAGTAAGGTATCCACTTTTTTCCTATTAACTGAGTTTTCCTTTTCACTTTCACTTCTCCACTTGTAATGTGTGAAGATACTCTGAGTGAAGAATGTGCTATTACACTTAAATTCTTAGCTAAAAAAAGACAGATGGGTTATTCTAAATGTACGCAATAAATGATGTTCATAGGAGTCTTCCCTTGGTCTGTTCAAATCAGCAGTAATACAGCACTTAATTCAGGGCTGCAAATTAGCTTTCCTTACCTTCCTGTCATAAGTGATTGGAAGGATAACTGTGTTCATCAGATCTCATGGTTTTAAATTTCTTACAGTTTTTATAGACAAACATATTCTTTTTCTAGCTTAGTTTGGGAAACACTATAAATATAATCTTTTTGTAGTATATATCTTTTTGTATCTTAGAAAATGAGGCATATATACTACAGCTCTGTATTCTTCGCCTAAGGTTTAAGTACATGCCATAAGAAAGCAGCAGTCTTTGAAATTTATTATCAGTTGGCCTGAAAATATCCCAGAGCACTTTTCATTTTTGATTTGTATCTCTCCTTTCTCTGTCAGCTGTGTTGACCGCAGTTATTTACACAACTTTAGGGAGAAACAGATGTCAGCAATAAAGACAATAATAGGTCTGATTCAGTTTTCAGCTATTAACCAGGATCTGCAAACAGATATCTTGATGATAGTCTGTATTTGCCCTGATAAATGTGAAAACATTTCACCTAGAAAGCCTTAAAGACAATACAGTTATTTCCAGAGGGATTAGCAGTAACTGGACTATAATCACGTTCAAAAACCACCTTGTTTTTCCTTTGGCAAAGATTTACCTTCTGAACAAGTAATATTGCCTAAGGACTGCACATGGCCAGGAATCTTCCCTTCAAAATGGCATCAGTGTGACTTCCATCATTTCTCTCTCTCTCTTTTTTTTTTCTTTTTATTTTTCTTTTTTTTAATGAAGGATTGAATTTTAGTGAGAAAAATTGGTCATACTTACTCTGAAAAAATAATTCTCATACTGGGTACATACCAGTGCTGTGTTGCATGGGTGAAACCTCACAGGACGTGGTGATCTGTACATGGAAATTTATTATAGGAAGTAAATTCAATTTTACTAGTGTGTTTATTCTCCTCTTGGGACTCAAGGACTGTGTGAATGAGGTCTCTGTGAAACAGCCACAGCAACCACAAGGCACTTACTTCTTCAGCTGAGTAGTAAGCTTGGGCAAGTGGGAGATGGCTCGCTGGCTGCTGCTTGTTCTGGGGCGGAGGCTGCAGAGCCAAAGGGAGCATCAGCTTGACGGCTGCCTAAGGAGCTGAGGGTAAAGCCCAGGGCAGGCAGGAAGGGTAAGTCAGACTTTTCACTACTTGCCATTGATTTTGATGTGAGAGGTGAAGCTGCAGTTTCCTGCAAGGCAGTAATCACCCACACTCCCTACATGAAGCAAGGTAATCAACTGACAAAATGATATCATCTGAGAAACCATTAGCTTCCTAATGACTCTTGGAGGTCTCATTAACATTGGTCACTTAGCGATTGTACACATTACTGGAAACTTGAACAGAATGTTGCAGACTTTTTCCATGGCTGAGAAGTTGGGACAATTTTTTTCTGTGTTCTACAAACAAAATTAAAATTAAAGAATAATGAGTTAAGAGCTCCATTTGCAATCTCTCCCTTTATTATTATCATGGTAATCCCAACACCATCATGTCCTTTTCTGTCTCAATACCTCCTTTCCGAAAAAACCCCCGGAAACCCGACTCTTTTAAAGTATGAGGTTTATTACCTGTACTTCTCTTGTCCGAGGAACTTGACAGCTCTCTGGGGTTTTTGTTCATGCTTCCTGAGCAGACTGTCTCCTGTTAATTAGTTTTGCTGCCTCACCATCACTCTCCAGTTTTACTGTCTGATACGGACTCTCTTCATGGATGGCAAATAATATGGGAAACCAATAAGAGAGAGCTCATTCTCTGAAATAGGCAGTATATCAGCTCTGGCAAGAAGAGTGGAAAAGGCTAACACAATACAGATTTTATAAGTTTGGTGTTTTCCTCAGAATTTAGGCAGGCTCAACTCACCTCTGGATTAGATCTTAGCTCGTTGATGACTAAGTTATGATAAACTTCTTTGCAAAGATTATTTCTACCTCTCTAGTTCTCACGACTGCACCTTTTAAGTATTTAAAACCTCAGTTCCCAGTGTGGCACAGAAGGGTCCCTTCTACTGCCAACTGGGACAGCTTTCCCCAGCCACATACTGGAGCAGAATGGTCCCATTGGGGTTCAGGGGACTTTCAAAGGAGGCTACTTGAAGGTCTGGTAGGTAGATAAGCAAATGTTTGTTTTCCTGAGTACCTGGAAAGACCAGTTGGATTAATGCTCCATTGCATTAACTATTGATGCATCAAAAATGAACTTAACAAATATATTTGTAATAGTCATAAAAACAATACAGACATGTTCCTTAATTTTCACAATTGTGTCATTTGTTTGTTTTATAATGGAGGGGAAAATATTGGTGAGCCTTGAAAATACATTGTAATTTACTAGAAATGCAGTCAGTTACTTTTCACATTTTATACTGTGCAGCCCTAAATGATGACGTTCAGTTTACTTCTTCAGATGTTAGATGAAATTTCTGCCTTATCTGTGTTATCTGGCCCCAAGCAATTCTGTGGTTTGTTTTTGATGGTGTCCATCAAAATAAATTCATGGTCTCCGGTAGCAAATAAAGGTTGATTCCTGCCAAAGACATTGTACATCTTCAGGTAGTGAGGAGGCTGTCAATGCATGTTAATAATAGGGAGCTGGTTGTTAGAGAGTAGGGATGCCTTGAAACTATCTGCTGGTAATAATGCTGGAAGTAAACAACTACCTGAACTGCCTCTCCAGCTGAAAGCTCTCTGGCATGGATTACTTTAACTTGGTTATTGAGACTGTAGAGATTGAAGTATCTTGCATTTTGTGACATATACAAGCTGTCTGTGTATCCTACCTGGTAGGGACAGTGAACTATAATTCCTTCAGTGAATGCAATACTGAGAATTGCTGTGTAACTATCTGCTCTCATGAATAAATAGCATAGAGTGTGTGACACAAACACCACCGAAGTGCCTCATCCATAGGTTGGCTTGTGGGCCAGGATACTGTGCCATTTCCATGCTACTGTAAGACTGAACAACTTGTGTTTCTCCTATTCCCTCCAAAAAACACTGTATTTTGTTGTAAAGTTATTTGAACAGTGCCACTATAACCCATGCCTAGTGGTACCTCTTTACCTGCAAACATTCATTCCAGCAAGCTTATCTGAGCAGCAAAGCCATACAGACCCTATGTTTTATTAACACAGCCTGAAAGCTTTATATTAAAGCAGTCTTTGTTTTTATCATAATAACAAAATATAACCACTGACTATTTTTATCTTCACACGTAGGGTCAAATTAAATAAAAATGCAATGATTTCAGACAGGCAGCTTCCCTGGAAATGTGATTCAATATTCAGACATTCGCATTCTGTCATGCTTCATTGTTGAGTCACAACAGAAATCCATGGTCCTCACACCTAAACTACAAGATTTCTGCTAGATTTGGGATTCCAGGTAGCTGGGGAAGCACAGGTGTCACTTTTATTAGGACAGATTTACTGGTTATGCCCCCATCAAAATAACTCTAAATGACTTTCTAGGATGTGTCTTGACCAAAGCGATGAGGGAAATCATGCACCAGAGAGGGAATTAGAGGGATTCTGGCTGTAAGTTTTGTTGCTTAGCTGGAATAAGCATTTCTTTCTATTATTTCATTTTATTTTCAAGGTTCTGTGAACAGAACATGAAAAAGAAATAAAGGCTTTTAGTGATAGATGGCACCTGAATAATTTGCTTAATCAGTGTACTACTTCAGCTATCTTTGTCACTAAAAATACCCTACACCTGAGCATGGATAGCAAGTGATTGGATATTTATTGCTATTTTATCATGCAGCTTCATTTACCAGCCTGCAAAATATTCGTGCAGAAAGTGTTGTCATATAAAGGCAACTCTTGGTTCCGAGCTCCTTTCCACTTTAAGCAAGTCTGGAGCCTTGATCAATGGCAGATTTTCATTCCTGATAAGTTTAGTGAAATCACAGGTTAAGCTTCTTATGCCAAAACCCAGCCTCTGTAGTAAAAAGTAGAAATTCTACAGTAATTTCTACTACTGGAAGTTGAGTAAGAACTTTAAAGTGTATTAGTTTAGTAGCCCACTAACGGTTTCTAAAGTACTTTATCTGAAATCTACTACACTTTCTTCAAACAAAGGTCTTGTTTTAGTTTTTCTTTTTTGTTACAGTTTGTGAAATTCTGTTTGTCCAGTTTTCATTGATCCAAAGCACAAAACTCTTCTTTCTATTTCTTTTAAGAAGTTTTTTTCTTCTTTTAAAAAATCTTCAAGGGCTATGCACGCACTCCGGTAACTCAGAAATAGATTCTGTTAGAACGCCTCTCTTGCCGTGAGTTTGCTTCTCAGTAGAGGAAAAGTGGCTTTGACTCACTTGAAAAAAAATTGTCTCAGATGTTACTAAGTTGGTTTTTGAGAACCTCACATGGTGCATGTGCAACTATCCATAAAATTAGCAATAGGCTCTAGCAGAGTCTGTGATGTGTATGGACACCAGGTCAGACTAGTGTGAGATAAAATGTTCCTGGGGGTTTTCTCTGATGTACATGTAATCAATACTGAAACATAACTGCCACTTTTGTCCAAATAGTCTATGGTTTGGTTATTTTCCTGTGGATGCACATAACTCATAGTGAATCCTAGTTTCTTAACTTCTTCCCTTAGTACCCCTTATAACCCACTATGGAAGACAGAATAACAGACAAGGAAGCTTTTCTCTGCCCTTCTGCAGCCACTTGTTTTTATGCTATATGGCTGTTGTTTTCTCATCTTAAACAGCTGAAGTAACAGGACAATAAGAAATTCATTCCATTGTGGAGCTTGTAGTAGGTAGCACATTTGAAATACTCTTAGTAAAAATTAGAGAAAGAAGGAAAGTAAAGAAGCATTAGTAGCTGGATTTTGAACCTCAAATCCAATTTAATGTGTTTCAAGACTCTTGCTGAAGGCTTTGGCTTTATTTTGCATTATGGGAGAAGATATTTTGTCTCATTCTTGCATGTATTGCAGTGTCACTTTACCTTTTAAAACATTTTAAAGGTATTCAGATCTTTTTGTAAGTTGAACATAGTACAACCAAGGAACAATAGCAGCATGCATTATATTTCATAGTTTCATTTTCCCTGGGAATTTAAGCTAATGCAAGGTCTAATACTTGTTTGTTTACATGCTGTGCATGCTATGGCCTTGGCTTTCAACAAGCAGTTTTGAGGGCTTCCTTTCAGCAGCAGTTCTGAGGGCTGAGAACATCCGTCAGTCAGGCATACAAAGACTCTTACTTGTTCTGATTGTTTCTGAGTGCACCAGCCTTGGCTGTGTAAGAGTCCGCAATTTGCCCTTCAAACAGAACCTTTTTATATAACAATCAAAAAGATACATTTATCTGGAAGCAGATCGCAAGTTTTATTTTAGTATGTATGCAGTGGCGAGCTGAGAAGAGGCAGCTTGTTCATGCTGTCAGAGACTCTGAACATAAACTGCATGAAACCCACTGGGAGAGTTTAATGCAAACCTGTGGTAGACATTTAGGTTTTGTGGCCAGACAATGCACCATTCCTATTCCATTTGATATGAACTCATGATATAACAAATGCAGCAAGTATGTTCAACTTGTAGCTTCCATGTGCTACAGCCCATCTATGTTAACTTGAAGAAAGCCGATAATGCAGCACAAGGAATAAAGATGCACTCCATGTCCCATATATACCCAGAGAATCCTCTAAAAGAAAGCAGCAGAAATACACCTGCTACTGGTGTATTTACCGGTGAAGACTGGTTCAACACACTTCTGTTGGATTCCTCATCCAGAACTTTCGTCTCCATCCCTAGAGACAAAACTTGAGGAGTTCAAGCTGTAAGACTAGCCATAATGATCACAATGTTGAAGTGTCTGCCACACACATGGTCAGTATCTGATGGTACTGCCAGGAAACACATCAGTGCAAATGCCCAGCCCAGGCAGACAATTTTGCTTAATTCTGGTATGTTTACTTCCCACTCAAGTGCTACCAGCCGCTCAGCAACACTTCAAAGTGAAACTTTACAATGGAAGATGTTATTAATTTATTGCCTAGTGCTGAGGCTGGTTGGCATCCCTCCAGCATAAATGTGATAGAACTATGGATTGTGCTATTCTATTATTACACAGTTCCTGCAGATTTGACATTTCTAATCAAGTCCTTATGGTACAATATAGCAGAACTTTTTCAGAAGATACACCAGGGTTCTTTGGTGATAATACCTTCTTTTGACTTGACGATCTTGAAAAAGATTTGAGAACACCTGGAGATTAATAATGAATAATATCTGTCCAGTCTTGCCTTTTTTGTGATGAAGGTTCCAGGTGCAAATACATTCTGTCCAGCAGGCTCAACACAGTGAATATCTAGCACAGGTCTTTAGATAGATTACAATTACATTTTATACAAAAATATTTTCTTTGATGCTCTTTATGTGTTGTCAGCCAAAAAAGTGGACATAGAATTGTATTTTGTTTCCCAGAATGTGAAGGGAAACAAGAAGAATGAAGGAATTAATAAGGAGAAGGTATGAGACTTATTTTAATATAAAACTAAATTTCTGTAGCAAAGAAGTGGTCCCAAACGCCCACTAATATGAAACTAACCTTTATTACATTTTTCAATTATTATTTATATAGCCAGATTTGCAAAAGTCTGTCCTCATGACATGAGATAAAGAGGTATTAGCAAAGAATCGGGATGCTTAGGAAATGTAAAGTTTCTACAGTTGGCAAATAAGAAGGCAAAAAATGACAATCAGTGCAAAGACCTTGAAATGTTTATTAGATATAGAAAAGATATATGAACTTTTATCTTGAAATAAAAACATAACCTGGATTTATTGCTAACTGGGAGAACCTATGATTTTTTTTCTTTTTTACCTTCACATTAATTTCCTTTTTTTTTCTAAATTAGAATAAAGATTGTAATGGGGTAGTGTTGGTCCAATTAAGATCACTTTGTTGGCATTTGCTTCTGACCTGATTGCCTTGAAAAACCTCAGATTTTGAAGAAAAATATTGTTTAGTTGCTTTATAAATTAAGTAATGTGGGAAATTAGGTCAGAAGGGTACCATAAAATTTGTATGAGTCAAAATCAGGTTACAGGTAGGAACAGTGAAATGTAACTAACTGGACTAGGTATGATTTTTTGGAGGTGAAAGAAAGATACGTCTAGTTGTTACAAGTCTTTATATGTATGGGAAACAAGACCAATCATTTTGTGAACTTGAACTTCTGGAAGCACCTCCCTGCTTTATTAGACTTAGATACACCAAACAAATGTGCAACATTGAGGCTTAAGTAAAATACCAGTAACACTGCTGCCAAACCAACCTGCTTTGACTTCTCGATTCTAAAACAGGGATAGACGTCAGGAAGTGGCCACAATCTGTATAAATAGTTTGTCTAATAGTAGTCCTACAAATGTATTAATTAACTTTATTGTAGAATTCTGCAGCTAAAGGTGAGGTATGTATCGATTAAACTTGTAAAATGTTATTTATGGTACCATTTGAGATGATGCTATAGATCTGGAATGTAAAAAACTGTAGATATGGTCTATTGAAAAGGAACAGAATAATCAAATATTTTCAAACCTTTGACAGCTACATTAGCATTTGGGAAGATTTACTTGGAGAAGAATGATATTACTGACAATATATTCTAGGCAGACATATGGGAGAAATACTTAATTGCACAGAAAAAGTACAACGATTTAAGCCTTTTTTGAATGACTGAATTAGTAATAAAGGGGTAAGTAATTACAGAACTATTTTTAAATTGTTCCTTTAAAATATAAAGTGAGGTACATTTTCCCAGGGGAATTTTTATCATGGGGCCAGAAAAACAAGAAGAGAGACTGTAAACTTCCTGTGGCAGGAGTAATGTTCTTTGTATGCAAGGGGGTCTTGTGTCTAGTCTAAGACTGAAATTAGGAGGCACGTTAACTTGCATTCTTTTGTCTTAATGGAGTCAGAAAGAAGATAATAATCTATTATGAGCTTTATACAATAGGTGTTAATAATAAATTTAAGAGGCCAGATTTTACTTTTGTTAAAGGTGGTCTGGAAGTTATTGTAAAACTCAGTGTGAAAAAAAATATCCCATACTCTCTGAAACACAGACCTGAAGAAAGCAGTGGGAGCCTGCTTCACTTGACACAGGGTATGGCAGTGACACAAATACTCCTCATGTCACTCTGCTGAGGTTTCTTACCAGAGTTGGACAGATGTGACATAAATGGAACTAGATATAACAGACACTGTCAGAGATCTGGCTGAGGGAATTCCAAAAAGGGCTTGAGGCTATTCCATTGACATTTAAAATACATTATTAGATATGGAAAAGATGAAGTGATAGGATTTATTTGTATTTTCTGATTTATACTGTAAATATAGTTGTTCCTTTAGTTTTATCTTGCTATTTCATGATTTTCTCTTGTTTCTACTATTTAGTTTTTCTCGTTCTCTGATTATTTTTTACTTTTTTTTTAATCTGTGAATCTTGAAGTGATTCTGTCAATGTATGTTATCTGAACTTATGAACCATCTAACTAACAGCAGCTTTCCACTTCGAGGAAGATCTGCATTTTCCTTTTTAAAATAGCTTCTCAATTCTGTTCTTTCACAGCATCTCTCTTAATCCAATCCTTTCTGTGCAGCAGAAGCTGTTGTGCTTAGAGCAAGGTTTTGTCATGTTGCTGTTGCTCCAGGGTGAGATAGATTATGCTTTGCATGCAGAAGATGGTGTGTGGCTCTCAGCTCCTAAACCTGTCTCTGCTGCTTTGTGGTCTTTGAGCAGTAACTTAATGCATGCTCTTCCTTTGCTACTCCCAGCCTGGGGCCCAGGAACCTCTGCCCAGCATAGAGACAAGAGGGTGATGGACAGTTTTTTTGTCTTTTTTTGAGAGCTGGCAGCTCACCCTCCTGCTACCATTCTCTGATCATAGTTAACTTCTGCTTTGGAAAATAAAATGCAGTCCAGATCACTTCACATGAAAGCTTAAGAAACCCTGTAAGAATACATAGGTACCATTATAGAGTTGAGGTATGAGGTCTGAGTAAATTGACAGATCTGAACCACCCACTTAGCCTGGGATAGCAGTGCTCTGACCACTGAGACCACACCAAAGTACAGCCCATAGATACGGCATTGGTCCTGGTGCTGTAAACTACACCGTGGTGGTATCTGTGTGGTCACATCCATTACAAATAGGTCATCACAGTAATCTCAACTGTGCACAAAGCAGTCGTTCCTCCACACAAGCCAGATACGTGGAGGTGGGGGCTCAGAGGGTTGCTGGATTCTTGCTCTCCAACCCCTAATTGGTGTGTGAAAGCAACACATTAATGTAGTCAGCAGGGGAAAAACAAATGCTGCAGCAATGATTTACATTCTGTATAGAGGAGGTTTCCATAAGGTTCCTTTTGCTTAGCAACCCGCAGATGATCATTTATAAAGAATGAATATAGAATCTGATGTTAACTGCAGGTAAAATCTCTTCAGAAGCTATTAGCTACAAAACCAAAGAAGCTTCCTTAGCAACCTCACACAGCACCAGCATCCATCTTTTTACATGAATATCCAAATCCTCTTTTTCCCTCTTGATATTGCATAAATAAGCTCCTGAGCAAGGAATCACTTGTCTCCCTCAAAACATCTATGTCTGTATTTAGTGGATTCCTTAGAGGAGGAGAGACCTAGGGTTGTTTTATCTACTGATCAGCAAAAAAAGCCAGCCCTTTTGATGGTACTGTATCCATTACTCTTGACACTTACAAGAAATTTGTTTTTATGAAGTTCTGCAGCACTAGCTCTCATATTAAAGAGCTTGAGTGACCAGTCCATGAGGCAAAACATATGGGAGCATTGCAAGAAACACATCCCCCATCCTTAGGTAAAACCTCTGAATGATTAAAAAAACCTAAATTCAACAAAATCCCAATAAAAGCCTGGTGGGGTTGTGAGCAGAGTGGGATTTGCCTGTTGAGGCTGCGCACCCTGACAGACACAGAAGGGCAGAGAGTGATGGATCAGTGGGAGAACCAGTCATCCAGCAGGGTCTATAGAAATGTGATTGATGACAAAGACGACTCCCTGTGAGGAACAAAAAGTCACCAATAACTGACAAGTAACAAAACCTCCAGTTTTGAATGGAGATTATTTTTTCCTCAGGCCAGTCTCTTACAGATGGAAAACTTTTCTGTTACTGAGGTCCAAAGGTGTATTTGACAGGACATAGAACAAGATTTACATTAATATTACAGCACAGTAGCATGAAGGACAATAAAGCTAGAGATGAGAAACCTGTGAAAGCGAGTCTCTGGCTGTGTGTTGATTGATCTATAGATCTCCAATTCTCTCCTGGAGGTATATCTGGTAGCAGGGGCTTGTTTATTCTTTCAATGGAGTATGTCAGAAAGACGACCGGGAGATTGTGACAATGGCATGGATATATAGTAGAGACCACATTTCTCAGCTTGACTTCAGGGAAGTAGTTTTGGCTGGTGTCTGACTGCAATTTACTTGGAATACCATGCCCAACTCTCTTAGGCTTGTTTGAAAATTCCAGACTGAAATGACCTCTCTGTCTTGGCTTGCTATGTGTGACTAAGCTCCTTTCCCCCTCCCTTCCTTCTGGTCAAAGGGGAGATAACTCATTTGGAAAGGGCCTACCTCTGTGTTTAGAAATTGCTTAGCAAAGTGGGATGCTCTCTTCAGTTATGTTTCCTGACCTAATTGCCTTGAATCTGTAATGATATCAACAGCATGAGTTCTTACCGACCAGTGTGATTGTAGGCATATTAGGCAGGACTTTTTCCCTGGAAGGTTTTGTGAGGAAATAGAGGGTGTCTGTCCTAAGCAACAGTGGAGAGTAGAAGGCTATTTCTACACCTGTACTACAAGAGTAAGGATAGAGCTGCTCACACTAACAGAGCTGCTCCACTTTCGCAGAAGAGATGCAATTAATTCATTTTAATGGAAATTAAATTCTATGGCAGCTGGTGATCCAAAATGCTGACCAAAAAAATGGACCCTAATGAACTGTGCAATCCTCTTAATTTAGTTAGTTTACATAATTACGTTTCTACCTCCTACTCAGCTCAATAATTGCATGAATGCCCTATCTTGAAAACCCATCTTTGCACATTAATGGAAAGGTTTAAATTATGCTGACCCACTATGCAAATAATAGTCATCAATAACACTACTTCATCTGTGTTTGTTTCTAAAACACTATCACTGTTGTTGTATTATTGTCCCTACAATTGGTATCTACAGTTGTAATTGGCTCTTCTAGGTGTTGCAGAGATGGGGAGGATTGTTTACGTTCTGACTGCTTGGGAGAGTTACCATTCTGTTTTCTTCCCTTTTTCTTTTCCTTTTCCTTCATCAGTGTTTGAGAAATCAATGAGCAATCCTCTGTTGTGCTGTAAATGATTCCTTGGTAGTCACTTAAGTTTACAAAGTAGTAGCTTGAGGCCAACCAGCTGCTGAGAGCAACTCTTCCCGTGCCACATGGTGACAGGTGGAGTCGAAGGAAGGTCACTGGTCTGTAACAGCTGAATATCTGGCCTCGTAAAACTAATGATGCTTCTGCCTACCTGGGATCTGTCTTCTGGTGTCACATCTACAACCAACATCACTGCACAAGCGCAGGAAATAGTTTTGTCTTTGAGAAGGACAAGTTCACAAAATCATCCCTCCTGTTCAAGAAAAAACATTTTACTCTTGACCTTGGACATGTAGGCTTTTTTTCCAGACTGTTTCAGGACCAGTGATTAAAATATGGAATCTAAAAGGCACTTATGAACCTGCAGACCTAATGTGGTCTGCAGGAAATGTTTATAAATGCATGTTGTCTTGAACCACTGCATATATTCCCAGTCTTGTTGCTTATAAAAAAACACCACTGCCCATTCTGTACAAGCAACAGACTCACAGGAATGGGAAACCCACAGACTGGGATCACACAGGCTGCAGTAGGTTTGTCTATTTTATTTTTAATTTACAAATGAAAGAGATTTTATTTTTTTTATTTTTCCAAACCTTTGAAAAACTAGACATATAATAATTGAGTAAAGAAACCCCTAGCTGTTGAGCTTAAATCCCAGAAGGGTTTTCCTTGGTGTTTTCCTTTGTTATCCCTGCTCATCCTGCAATGTTATTGTAGTTAGTACTCTAAAAGAAACCAGGAAAATATCCTCCTGATGTTAGATAAGTGTGCCTTAACACCTTTCCAGTCCCCTTAGTATTACTGACACCTCTGTCACTGTTGTTGAAGTTCTGCTTTGCTGACCTGCTCTGGCTGTTGTTTAGATGATATTTCATAGGATCATAGAATGGTTTGGGCTAGATGGGACCTTAAAGATCATGTAATTCCAACCCTCCGGTGATGGGCAGGGACTCCACTTCAAGGCCCTGCCTTTTGGTTTCTTCACTCAGAGCTGAGCTGAGGTTTTCAGTACATGTGGAGATCCATACAAAAGATACTGCTAGAAATTCTGTCAGCTTTCTTCTCAGATGGATCTGTAGTTGCCTGAGCAGACTAGACAACAATTTACGTTCATATTCACTGCCCATGAAAGTAGATGTATCAGTAGCACACAGAAGTCTCATCAACTTAAAACATGGCTTTGTGGGATACTGTGGAATACTCTGGGAAATTACTTGCTGCAAGGGCAAAGCTGTTGAGGTTGAAGTACTCTGACAACTTTCTTTAGTAAAGTTTTCCTTTATTGGAACAAATCCACTGGTTCCCACAGGGTAGTAATGATGCTCAGGACCTTAGGTGACTGTAATATAATGTATGCATTGCTCAGCTGCTTTCCATCACCAGAAAACTCAGGTTATTTTTTAAACTATAAACATGGGATATAAAATCTAATCATAAATGGAGATTTCCAGTTTGGAAAGAAAAAAAAGTTAAGCATGCTCAGGAACAGTCCAAGGTAGCTGCAGACAAAGGCAAATTGCTTTTCCGGAAGAGGAAATGAACAATATTATTTCATGGCATGAGGAGCAGGCATGTTTCCTGATTTGAAAAATAGTTGCTTCAAGACATGGACAGGAAAACCAACAGTTTTTTTTCCTAACATTTCAATGGATAGACAAGAACATGAGTGAGCTTTCCTCTATTGCTATACGAGTGACCAGGCAGTGTGCTTGAGATGGTCACTTCTATACGAAGGATAATTCCCCAGTTTTGAATCATTAAGTAGTTGGCCAAAACACAGGAAAGGCAGAGCATCTTAGGGGCTCACCTTGCCACTGCAAATGGTTTGAACCAGGCTCAGCAAAGCTTTTGTGAAAACTGTGAATACCAGCAGCTGCAAATATGTCAGATAATCAGAAATATGGAAAAGAGGGAAAAGAGAAAAATACATATTAACCTCACTAGTAAGTGTAGCCCAAATGATATGAAGAGACTTGTGCTGATTTATTTCATAGATAGATTTGACCTTGCAGTATGCATGCTTGGGTACTATAAGAAGCACCAGGTTTCTCCATGGAGTATATAATTTTTGCAAGTTTTATATTTCTTTCAGGCTGATGATATGAGTATGTTGTGTCCTTTTACTGCAGAAGTTATTGATCTTTGCAGATAAAACCCCCAACAAACCCAGACTAATATTGAAATTGTGGTGCTGCCATTGTATGGTGACAGGAAAGATGTGCCAACATGCAGGTTTACTCTTATGTGACACATAATTGCTCAGAAACTATTTTTAAAACTAAGCTGAAAGAAATCACAAGGAGGACACAGAGAAACCATTGTTTGACAAACCTGCCTGGGTTCATGCAGGGAATGTTGAGGGATGTGGGAACTATGCTCCAGCTGCTGAGGGGAGCAGATTATTGCCTGCCCAGCCTGCACAGCTGGCATCAGTGACTAAACCATGCTTCCCGCAATGTCTGCAGCAGGTAAAGGGCTCCCACCCCCAGAGAAATTCGGACTGAAGAAGAGCTTTTTGGATGCTCTGTAGGCCCGTCTCATTGTTTCTCAGTGCAATTTGTTTACACTGTAGGCATCTATAAATCTCCATAATGCCAGACCTTGCCTCTACTTAAAATCCTTCCATTGCTAATATTCTTAGACCATCATTACAGCAACGTTATCCTTGCTACATCATTTGTGTTTGCAGTGGTCTGTGCCAACAGTTGCTTATGCTACTTGCAGTCTGAATCAGGGGGTTTAGACTGATGGTCTTTTAAAAGCCAGGAACAGAAATGTCCCCATGTCTGTCTTTATTCTGGGCTTTCTAGGCACTCTGTATAGTGATCCTTTCCCAGTGCTGCACTGCACTCACTGTAGCCTCCAGAAGTGAAGAGAGCAAGCCAGGGAGAGGAGCCCTTCTCATATACTGGTTCCCATGTGCTGGTGTCACCACTCCACCAGCTGTGTGTGGGACTCAAGGTCATGTGTTCTGCCACTGATTCTCCATGTGTGCAGCTGGACAATGCATGCATTATATTATCCCTCCACAGGAGTTCCCTGGACCCAGATTTCTTTGTTTATCCTCTACAGTGTCCAGTTCTCTGAAAAGCAAAAATACTCTTTCTATTGTGCTTAGGAAGCACTTTTCAGCTTTTCATCTGAATCAGGCATCTGTTGTGTTGTACTCCCCAATTCCTACTCAAAGAGGTGATGTGCTGCTCCACATATGCAGGGTTCAAAGGCAGCTGCTCTGCTTCTTACACTCTGGATATTGCAGCTGGGATGAAAGAGTGAGAGATCCAGCAGCTTTTGGTTCTGTGGGAACTGATAATGCCTAAGTAAGATGATTTCTTCGTACTCTAATCTGTGAGTATTTGATATGACAATTAAATGTCCTTCCTGCAGCCCCTTCAGCATTCACCAGGATGGAATGTGTTTCCTCATCAAGTGACCACTACAGTTGTATGATCAGGAATGTGTTGGTTCTGGAAGAGGGTGAAGAGCTTCAACTCCAAGAGTCACCCACCACTTTAACAAAGAACTCCCCATGCCAAAGCTCATATTGCTGAGGCAAAGGGTTGTGAATAACTGCTGATATGATACTTATAGAGGGAATATATTTTTGTTTGGCTTCAAGTCCAGTCTGTTATGCTAAAGGCCTCTTAAACAATCTTGTGTTTGTTTAGGAACGGTGCAAAGTATGCAGAGCACATTGCTGCTGGCTTGCCATTTACACAGTGATCCATTCCTCTCCATTCAGAGAAGCACAATGCAGCTTAGGTTGAGTGCTGCAGTCCTTGAACTACAAAATGACGCCAATGACAGGGCCTTTGTCAGAGATCTGCTCTTGTAGGAGAAACATATTTCAAGATGTACATTGGCAACCTTATTGTTTTCATGGATGTTTAAAATACAGTGTGTTCTATTTCATAATGGTGAGTTACATTAGTATATGATTGCCCTTTGTGAGAAGTAAAGATGCCATTGGAAGAGTTGCCTTTTAAGCAACAGGTCTCCTGTTTTCAGTCAACCATGCAAATTATCATCTTGGAGTTCATCTGGCAGTAAACAAGCTGAACAAACATTTTTACACAAGGTGGATTATTTTTGTCCCTGAAGGTTGAGTGTTGTTTAACATTTCAGGTTATTGAGATTTATACAATATAATTTATTGAGTTTCACAATACAATTTATGCATTTATTAACACTGTAAATTTTCAAATACATGTATTGGAAAGTATTGTAGAATATTGCAGAAATGGAATGATTTGATTTGAAGAGCAAGTAACTAATCTTTATAGAACTGTGTTTCTATAATTATGTAATTATGGGTTTGGAAAGTGATGAGAAAATCTGAGGAAGAATGTTCAGTTAATGTAAATTATACTGTTTTATCACTGGTATTAGGACAGCTCCCAGAAACTCTAACTGATAGGAGCTAACTTACTGTAGGATGCAGTGTCCTACATGAAAACAAGAGTTTAATGCAAAATAGCTTGCTGTCTACATAGCCAAGAGTCAAAGAAAGATGTATGAAAAAGTACTATCTTACCTACTTTGTAATACACTGCTGTGATGAGTGGTTACAGACCAGACACCATTTAATGAGCACCCCAAGCACTGAGCAGCTTATGCTAAATGAAACAAAGGTGCCTTAGCATAAGGTTTCACAGCTTTGCACCCACAGCTTTGCACATATGCCAGGACTACACAGGTTTAAGGTTTCTCTTTGTAACATTAGGGAGTTATTCTGCCCTAATACTCCCTCAGTTTATCACTGGTAACTTTACTCCGTAGTCCTTGAGTTATTACTTTGTCATCTAACAATTCGTAACTCAGAATGCTCACATAGCTGTACTTACGGGAAAGTACAACAGTGTATGTAACTAATGATTGCTTGTTGCTAAAGGAGAGTTGTCGAATCAGCTTGCTAAACAATAGCCTGTATTAACTGAGTTAGGAATAAAAATCTGTCTTGGACTCTAAATAAACGGCTCACCTGGGTCAAATTGATTCGTTGTGTGATGACCCATTTCCTCCATCATTGCTGAGATAGAGAACTGAAGTAACTTGGACAGATGTATTAAAAAAATCTGTGGATGAAGTTGCAGCTGAGCTGAAGAAGTCTTCTTAGGAGCATTGTACTGGAATGGCTGTGGACTGGAAAATTTGGTTTTCTATGTATGTTTTTTTCCCTGATAACAAGGATCTCCTTTTCAAATTTTTTCTATGAATTAAAAATGGTAAAAGCTGACATTGTTCAGTTTTTGTTAGAATATTGCAGTTTTCAGACAGTCTTACAAATTTTTTTTAAAAGCCTATGTAAAAGCCTTTTAAACATGCTTTACCAAAAAATCCTGTTCCTTAGTCAGCTCTGATATTGAGGCCGTGCTGTTTCAGTAATCATTGGGCCATCAGTATGGTCCCTGAAAAGTTGCCACAAGTGGTCCAACAACTGCATCCATCTAATGGCAAGAAGAACTCAAACTAATTTCCTGCTCCATATAACCTATGGAGAAACAGTGAATATTCATGGAGTTGCTTCTGTGCTGTTTAGGAGAAATAACATTCCCAGAAGGTTATACTTCTATTTTTTAATCTAGGTTGAACATATGATTGTGGAATATGTAATACACTAGAGGAGAGGGGGAAAAGAACCACCATTGCCTTAGAGTAAGCAAAAAATTGCTACAATGGCCTAGGCTAAAAAACAATGTGCTGAGCTTTTGTGCCAAGAATGATTCTGGCACAAGAACAGTTACCTGAAAGAAGACAATGTGAATTTAAAACGAATCTGTTTGTATCTTCAAGACTGGGCTTTCTCTTCATAAAAGTTGGAATACCTTGAAGACTGCAGTAACCCAGTTTCTTGACATGCAGATGAGTTTTTCTGGAGAGAACATGCAAGTGATATTACAGCAGAGCCACACACCTCCCAAGGCTCTGGACCCCTGAAGATCGGGTGATGAACAGTTACGTTGGCTCTGTGCTGCTCAGCTTTTAACCCATTGCTGAAGGGGTTTCTGCAGAAGATGACTTTACAGCCTCTTTGCACAAGAGACATGGTACAACAGAAGCTGTAATACAACTGAGAACTGGGCCAACAGTGTCCTGGAGCCCTACAAGACAGAAACTGTCTGGATTTATGCTTATAAACAGCTGCTTCTTGTAGCTCTGGGAGTTATAAAATCTGCTCTGCTTTTGCTATCAAAGAACCTAATTTAAAACCATATTCTTTAGGAACTGTAGAGGCTGTAAAAAAACCCACATACCATGAAAATACAGATGAGGATAAAATAGTTTGTGTCCATTTGCCTCTCTCATTGAGTTAATAACTCATTCTTGTAGTTCAAAATGGCACAGCATTTCAGAGATAATAGCAATTAAGGATTTAAGTGACTAACTACAAGATAGAAAGCTGTGACTTGTAACACAATGGGGTATGGAAGAAAAGTTCCTTGTATCTGCAGGACTTCCCTGTATTTTCAAAAGGCATGGGCAATGCCCCTCTTTAGAACTAATGTGAAAAAAGTGGTTGTGCTTTTTTTTTTTCCAGAAAAGTATTTTGCCTGGATAAAATGATCATCAAGTGATCTCATTCTTAGAATCAACTCATACTTCATGTAATAATGCTGCCTGACTTTGGGCTAGTTATCTAGGAACCTACAAAAACTGGTGAGGTAGTGAAATGCTAACACAAAAAGAGTCAAGAGGGAAAAAACATCAGTTTACAGAAATTTCCATGCTGCTAACACACATGAAGGTCAGTTCTTCAAAATTTAATCTTTTACCTCAAGACTTTGTAAAGTCCCAGTTCCATGTATATCATTACAGGAATGAGCAGTTCCATTTTCTTCCAGCTTCCTTGATACTATGACCTATGAGATCAATATATCCCTATAAGGGATGTAGTGATACAGGGCTCTCCAGAGGAGCCATTTTATCACTGTGTCCTTATTTTGCATTTCTTCTTGGGCTTTCCATACTGACAGCTCCTGAAAAAATGTGGGTGTGGTGTTTTTCGACCACCTCAATGTTTTGATTTGTGCTTCTTAGCTTTTATGTATTCCAAGGTGGCCTAGTAGACAATAATATTTTTTTTTGTTACTCTCAACAAAATTAGGTGTCTCTCCTCAAGGTTTTGGCTCTTTTCTGAGATGGGTGGGACAAATCCAAAATATCTTTCAACAGCACTTTAAGTCCCACATACAAAATTGAATGCTGGAAAGGAAAATGATCATTTAAAAGACTATTGAGGTTCTTAATGTTGGGAAAGATAGTAACATTTTTTTTACTGTCCACTTAACTTAAAATGATTAATGTTAAGGGCAATTTGGACCAAAGAAGTCAAGATTCAAATAATACTTCATATATCACACTGGGTCTTGTAGTAAACCCTGCTATGGCCATTCTGAGCTTAGAAAGATAAACCAAAACTGCATTTGGTGTCTCTGCTATTCCTGTTTGCTGCAAGCTGGGACCAGCAAACAAAACCACCAATAACGCTTTCATTACTTGAAATCTGAAAGGAGATAATATGTAATTTTAGTAGTTTAACATAGCTTATCCAAGCCAGCTCTAAATATCTTAAAAGCTGCTGTAACTTAGGTGTTTCTGTTTTCATTGCTTACCTCAATTAACACAGTGAGTGGCTGTAGAAAGCACTGCAGCTGGCACAACTTTGAAGAACATATGTTAAGGAAACATTGGTTTGCCTGGAAGCTGATTTTAATGGGGTAATTTTGTGGCTGATAGCGAAATGGGGAAAAGATTCAGAGACTTCTTCTTCAGGCTATTTTTTGAATTGCAAACAAAATTTCCTTTTCTTGCTTTCTGAAAGGTGGATAGAAACCTCTTATCCTGGAGGAAAATATGATTTGATAAGATTACTTAATGTTCTCTGTTAAAGTAAGGGAACGATAGTAGTGTTTCTAGGTTCTTTTCAGGGCCATAAGGAGAGACTTAAGAAGAGAAGGTTAGAGATGTGAGAGGAACACCAAAAAGACTGGGTAACTATATAGTTAATAGAGTTACCTACAATAAAGAGATCGTTTATTTTTTTAAAAAAAGGGAAAGAGTGACAACTGAAGAGTTAGATGTGGTAGACTCTCAACACTTTAGTAAAAAGCTTGGAGACAATTTTGTTATTTGTACAGAGGTGAAAGAAACAGGAATGCAATTTATGAGCAACTGGGGAATAAACAGGTCATCTTTGTTAACTCTAACCTAACCAATGACTGGATACATTGTCATTTGAAGAAAGAGTAAGTTAAATCTGTAGAGGCATAGGAGGTGCCAGCCCTCACCAGGGGTGCATTTCAGACTCAAGAAGGTGGAAAACAGTGACTTTTGGGGGTCTTTATTTCTATCTTCCCCCCCCCCTTTTTTTTTTCCTTTTCAATTAAGTAACTATCCTTAAAAACAGCCTCTGATTGAAGAACACTGACATTAGGTGTGACCTTTGAACTTTCTGATGGCAGAAGGTAAGCTGCCTGTTCTGAAACAAAAATGTGCCTGTTCAGCACATACCTGTTCTGAAACAAAAATGTACTTAGTTCTTTTAAAGTATCTTTATTGTTGCTGTCCTAGGATTACTGTTGGACAGTGTAGCAAGGGTAGATCCGCGCTGTCATAACTAGCCTTCTTTATTCTACAGTTCCAAAAGCTTGGCATTCTGGCTTAAAAGAACAGAAGATAATAAATTACTAGTTATTACCAAGTACTTCTGCTACAATGTGTACCAAAACTGAAGACCCAACTACTTGTTATAAAAATTAATGTCCTCTAGATTTATATCCAAGTCTTTGAGTTTACTTAAGCCCTCTTTAAGCCTGGAGAACCATACAGAAGTTATCTCCCTGAACAAAAGCAGTTAAAGGATATAAAAATTTCCAACTATGCTAGGCATTTGGTGATTAATATTCTGTATGGAAAATGTACAGAATGAATGTGAGAAGCTCTACTTTGCCGTCACTCATATCATGTAAGAGTGCAGACAGCACCCCTCTGCTTCATTTGGTTTCTAGAAGGATCCTGGGCTTTGGGAAGTATTTACTGAACCTACTGGCAGTGCAAAGAGAAATAGACAGTGTCTGATTCAATTAAATGATAAAAATCTGTTACCACTGTGCCAAAATACCTACTTGAGGTAAATATAAAGCACAGAGGGAACGAGGCCAATGGATAGCTGTCATTTCTGTCTTTGACAGGCACCCCTGGAGTCTCCCTAGTACTGCTATAAGGCAGCACCAAGGAGTGGGAGCATGAAGGAGAAAAGTGATTTATTCCTAAACACCTCAAGTGCCAAAATTTTAAAAGCTAGAAGTGTGATTTCTACACAATTTCTCAGCCTGCATCAGAAGGTCTAAGGAAATCTCCATTCTGCATAGCTTCCTTTGAAGATTTTTTTTATGTGGAAAACTGACCAATGAATTGATGGAGCTCACCAACATGGGGCTGGAAAGACACTTGCCTTCTTCCTTCTTGGTGTGGAATCCCTAGGCTGCTGCTGAACTCTAATATCCTTCAGAGTTATTAACAGATGATTCTTTTCAGCTCTTCAGACAGGAGAAAGAAAAATGAAGCTAACAAATCAAGGATAAGCCTAATACAAAAATACAACATGGAAAATCTGCACATCCAAACTTCAGACAAGCAAAAAAAAAAGGAGGGATTCCCTCTTGATATTGATGAGCCTGAACGAAATAGCTTTCGTTATTCTATGAGATGTTATTAATCCTGGTTGGATATGAGGTGGTGAGCAGAGGCATTGATGTGAAGGTATTATTGCTTGGGCAATGGAGTCCATGGTAATCACAAAGACCCCCTCAAAATGTGGAAAAGCAGCAGATCTCATACATGTTATCAATTAGATGAATATACTTGAGGATTTTAATGAAAACTAGGCACTTGTCACTGTCTGGTTACGTCTAACATTTTCTTTTTAAAATATTTTTGTGGTAGATCAGGGTTGCTCTCAACTTTAGCTGTTTATTTTAACTTGTCCTGAATGAATTTTATAGTGCACATTTTTTGTTATAGAAATAGAGTAACTTGTCCTCTGAAGAAGTGAAAAAAGAATATAATTACTGCAGCAAAATTATATTGATGGAAAAGGTGTATGCTAGCAAAAGTCTGTGGAGTTTTGCACATGTGTTTATCTATGGGAATCAAGTAGTCTAATTCCCTTCTGCCCCACTGCTTTTAGAATGTTTTTATTAATGTAACATCAGATTGATTTGATGTGTATACAGCACGTGTGTGTATGTATATCCATATGCATATAGCTAGCCCAGAAACCTGGAGTTAAGAAAGGTTGAACTGCAAAGAAATTATTAAGAAGAGTAAATCAGGAGATTTTTACATCAGCTGAAGGGAAATATGACTCTTTGGGAGAGTTCAGGAGAGCCAGAGAGAGATCTTTTCATTCTGGTTGTTTATGCAGAAACAGTAGTCATCGGCTCCAACTGTCTCTCTCACTAAAGGCAATTACAGGTGTACTTCCCACACTTGACATCTCATTTTCTATGTCTCTAAAGTTAGGATAGCATTTAGTCAGCTATCTCCCACTGATGATGTATGTATCAGTTTTTAGCTTTTAATGAAAGCTAACCATAAAGCCATAATGCATGCTGGGCCCCTCCAGTGCAAGGAAACTGGAATCCTTTTTGACAGTTCTCATAGCTACTGTATTTTAATATACTGGGATAAACAGGACTGTAGCCTGTATAAGTGCTAAGGGGCAAAAAGTTGATATCACAGAATCACAGAATCACAGAACAACCAGGTTGGAAGGGACCCATCGGATCTTCTAGTCCAACCATTCCTATCTAACACTAAACCAAGTCCCTCAAGACCTCATCCACCCGTGCCTTAAACACCTCCAGGGAAGGTGACTCAACCACCTCCCTGGGCAGCCTATTCCAATGCCCAATGACCCTCTGTGTGAAAAACCTCCTCCTAATCTCCAGCCTAAATCTACCCTGGCAGAGCTTGAGGCCATTCCCTCTTGTCCTGTACCCTGTCACTTGGGAGAAGAGGTCAGCTCCCTCATCAATGTGAGGAAGTATCAATGTGAGGAAGTATCAATGTGAGGAAGTATAGGATAACATAGCTTTATAGGTTTATTACAGTTGCGCATGAAGGAACCTATTGGGAACACAAGGCATATCAGGAAGGAGAGATATTTTGATGAGTAGTGATACCCCTGACTAAGTCACTGGCAAGGGGGAGGAGAGAAGAGGAGAATTCCCTTGGTGTAGCTATTCAGTATTCCTTTTTCCCCACCTTTATTAAGCCTCCTCTAAAGAATAACACAAATCTGACATACTCGTACACTTGCTCATTCCCTTCCTGAAAATGATGTGATATATTATTCCCAGTTTCTTAAAAAAAATCTAAAGGGTGTTATTTTCTTCTTTTCCCTTATGTCTCTATCCTGTTTTATGTTTCTTCTGAACCTCAGAAAACTCGAATAAAGTCATCATTTTAGAAGAACTTTATAGAAATCTCATTGAGTCCCAGAAGAAGACATGGAAAGGGAGATGTATATGAAGAATAGTCACGTACACTAAAAATTTTAATAAAGGAAAGAAACTTAAATACAGTTGGGACCTTCTTAAAACTTCTCTCAAACAGAAACTTTTCAATGGATTACAAAAATGTTTATGTCATTTTACTAAGGATTTTAAAGTTTCTTTTCTAAGTCTGGAGAACCAGAGATAGAGCAAAGGTACCTTCCTCTTCTGACAGGTGGAGTTTTTACCCAGATTCAAAGGGAGAAGATTGTGGAAAAACTTCTGTGTACAGGACTCTCAATATAATTACGTGGAGCTGAGAGGATTATTAGTGGCTTCCCTGTAAAGCATGACAGTGGCATTTAAACAGTAATGTATAGTTGGGCTTATGTGGATGGGTATTTATATCTGAGAACAAAGCATCAAGCATTAAAAGCTTGATGGGGTATTATAAATGAAGCAGAGCTGAGAACTTCAATGACATCTTGTTGTTGTAAGAGTGAGTACTTAGGGTTAAACTTTTGATTAATAGGCTTATCCCAAGAATGTTGTTTCATTACTTTCCTTGTGATGTGCCCATACTCTAGTACACACGGACATTTTTTTCCACTGAAAATAGTAAAACTGAAAGTAAACGCTGAATGTTGTTCAAACCTCCAACTTTCCCTAACAACTTCTGTAGTGGAAATTCTATTTACAAGTACAGGAATACAATAAAAGGAAGGGAAGAAAGAGATCGAACAGAATAGCTGAGCAGCCCCTTTATATGCTGAGGAGTTCCTGCCCTTGCTGTGCTGTTCATGTACACACAAGTTTCAGTAAAATGTTTCATTTTTAACATTGAAATGAGTCTGTCAGCACATTTGTAATCTCTCATGACAGCTGGCTGTACACCTCAGGGACTCTACTGTAACTGAGACACTGCCTCATAGGGACTGCATAGATAACATAGGAACCAGGAGATAAATAATAGAAATATATTGCCCTGAATTATAGAGGACTTTTGCTGAAAAATTGTTCTGTTTCCACTAGAATCTTCTCTGGGCCTTCTGCTAGTGGTTCAATGCTGCTTGGAAGCATCTTCTTCATTAGAGTTGTAGTCCTAAATAAACCATAGCCTCAGATGCTTCTCTTTGAAAGAGTTCTATATCATATTCAGTTTAGATCTGTTATCTTACTGCACCTGAATAATGCACTGGGGATTTTTTTTGTGGTTTTTTTTTTATTTTTTTTTTTTTTTACTTTGAAGTGTTTCTGGAATGTGTGTACCATTTCTGCATGAAATGGACATAATTAAGTAAGGATGATAAGAGGTTAAGATTGGGGATTTGAGATTCAGATGTGGATAGAGGCACCTCAGAAGGAGCATCACAAGGGTATGAAATTTTATAACTTGTTCTAGAAAACCAGGCAGCTTCTTCTGTGGCAAGGAAAGGAAGCACGATCAGGAGAAAGACATCTCTTTGAGATGTCTTTCTGCATCAACCGTTTTGTGGATGTCAAGATTTCCACTCACTCTGAGCAACTGCAGACATGTTAATAGCTCTAATTTAATCTCACACAGTTCAAATTACCTCCAAAATTAGTAGCTCATTCTCATACATGTTAAATAAATGCTCTGCATCATGATTCACTTTTTATCAACCAGAAATATTAAATTGCAAAAAACTGTGGGAAATTAGAACATGACAACAGGGCTGAGACTGAGGAAACACATCCTTCAATTAGTTTATTCATGCATGTGCTCTTTCTCTACTAGTATGCTACTGATTGAAAAATACTCTTCCCTGGAGGTTATTCTATACCTCAGTGGAGCTGATCACAAGATGTGCATTAAAACCTTGAAGAATGAAAAAGCAGCAAAGTTCATAACAGTGCTGATGCATAGATCAGTAATTAGGAGCAGTTTAGTCTCTGTCAATAACATCACTTTGAGTAATGTGAAAATTATACATTATCCCTGTATGTACAGGTGAAACAAACAACATAAATAAACAAGAATCTCATTTTTGCTAAACACTGTGAAAAAGATTGTACAGGAACTGATGTAAGATCGTCCTGGAAATTCAGCAGCTCTGTCCCTGGTCAGTCTTGTTGTATCAGAAATTGGTTTTAGTGCAGGCAGTAAAACAATGCTGTTGAATGGTTATTCTATGATTCTATGAATACTAGATATTGGGCTCAGTTTATGTATGCTCTCTGTTTGCACAGATCTTGGGTATGAAAATCAGAAAATCACAACCAAAACAACAGCAAAGGTTTTCTGTGACTATTGTGGACATGCCACAAAGGCCCAGTAAATCCTAAGTAGGGAATAGTTTCTGCCCAGAGCTGTTGAGCACTGAACAACACACAGTCTTGAAACAGCAGGTACCTTTCCTTAGATCTTCATGCCTTTTCAATGCTTAGATCTTACAAGACCATGCTCCTAGCGTTCACATGGATTGTGCCTCAACTCCCAACTCTCTGTCCTATTACCAACTCTTTCTCAGTCACTCCTCTACAGTAATTGCTGCTCTCGTCCCCTCCTTCCACATTTGCCTTTCTCCTAGGGGACTTTTATCCATGTGATGGGTGAAGCTTGCTCTCTTTGTCCAAAAGAAATCTCATTCCCTCATGAAGAAAGATGTACCCCTTTGAGAAGGCTATTTCTCTGCATAACCAAGATGAGCTTGCATTATTTCTGCTTACACAGACTTGGGTCCAGCTTCCCACAAGCCTGATTTCATATTAGTACTGCTTCAGATAGGTGAGGAACAAAGGAGTCTGATAAATAAATTTTTATTCTTCCTGAGCTGAACAGGTACATTCCTCTTCTCCTATATCTAAGCCCAATAAGAAAAAAATGTTTGGACCATTCCTTCTAAGACATCTGTCTCAATAAGAGACCACAGACAAAGAGTTGGCATTAGTAGTGTGAATGGATCTCAGAAAATATGCAGAATAAAGAAATCTAGTGCTAATGAATTGGCAAGACCAGCAAAATAAGCCTCCATTTACCATTCATCAGACTGCTGAAAAAACTTTCCAGCATGAATTTTTGTTTCTATTTATGTTTCTCCTTGGAATATTCAATAGTTCCCAGGAGTACTGCCTGTAGGAATCTAGGGCCATGGTGTTTTTATTTATTACCATAACTGAAGACACCTACTGTGTACCTTGGATATCTATCTAAACTTCTGCTCATAGCTATTGAAAATCAACATTTCCAAGGTATAATGCATTCCATGCTGATTAGATACCTCTAACATCTGTTCTTATGAGGTAGCCTTTGCTCAGGAGTGGGCATCTTATCTCAGAAACACGCATCCACCTTTATAGGGTTGTACCTACTTTGTATCCTGTACTATGTAATCAAGACTAATAATTGCATTCAGACTTACGGTAACATAAAACAGGCTATGAATTGTTTCAAAAATTCTCTTTCATTTCTTGGGTCACACAATGAATGCTAATCTGATGTCCTATTGAGCAATATGTATGTCAGTGCACATGAGGGGCTTTGTGAAGAACTGTTTGGTTCATGAAGTTAGAGAATCACAACACAGGGTAGATCTTTGTTTTCTGTTTCTTTTTGGCAAAAACTAACTTTTGGGAGGCTGAAATAGCTTAGGGATAAATGCTACAATGTTTATTGCATTATGAATTTGTCTTCTATAAAAGCTAATACACTTTTATATGGAAAGATTATAAGTATTTTTCTACAGTTGAGTAAGGCAAATAAAATGTAAAACAGTTTCTTTCTGGTCAGAGAATAATCCTGAAACAATGGAAAATACAGTTGTCTCTCAAACATGTTAAATCACCTCAGAGTCTTCTCTTAGATTTTCACAGAGGCTTAAACTGGAAGGTCAGGAATGAATGATTCCACCCCTTCAGTCTATATACAAAATATAACCCAGCTGGCACAGCTTACAAACTAAACTTGTGACATGAGGTAATTATCAGGCACTCTGTGGGCCTGCTTGTTTGTTTTTATTTAAATCCTCCCCTTACTACCCTCACAAATATTCTTTTAGCTTTTGCAGTTGTAGAGAGAGTCCAGTAAATGCAAACTAGATATGATGAAAGGTAGCTACCTCAACCTGAAATGAAAAGCAGTTTTGAGAGGTACAGCAGGTTTCCCAGGCAACAACTAATACCTTAGACTTTTGCAATATTCTGTTATTGGTACAAACTGAAAAAAAGAGGGACCATCTATGGCATGGAATTGTAGGACAGGCGGGTAGAAAGAATGGAACAGGTCAGTAATGTCATGAAAGTGGAAATAAAACTTGAAAACAAGGGCCTGAGACTCTCACCTGAAGATGAGAACCCAGCATTTTACTTTCTGCCTATAGATGGGCTGTTGGTACCCTATGCCATGTAAAGGGAGACTGGAAGACGGTTTGGAGTTGGTAGCTGTTGACCAGCTGTGCTTTAGCATACTAAGTTGTCAGGATATGGATTTCTCTCCATTGGGGTCTGAAGGTAAACAGATCAACCTTGCTGTAGTTGTGATACTGTTCATCTTAGAGGAGTAGGAGTTATATACACACATGTCTTTAATCCAAGCAGATGGACCTGTACTGCTGGAGAAGGAATACTCCTTATCTTCTAGTTGAAATTTCTGGTAATTTTGAAAAAAAAATGAGCCTGAAAAAATCTGTTGAACAGCAGATGTTAATGAGAAGGCTCTCTCACCTCCTGCCCCAGCTGTGTTGGCTGAGAGTAGAGGGTAATTAGGATGTATTCACAGGTTTCTTGTTGTGTATGGCCTTACTGTCTTTATGGTTTTCCATAAAAGTACCCATTTTGTTCACCTTAACATATTATGCTGGATGGTTACTGAGGCAGCAGCTGCATGACCAGTGTGAAAATGTAAGAATTATTTGAACTGAGTATATGTTTTTCAATAGATAATAGATTTGATTAATGCAGCCTCTCCATCTTTGAAGTGAAAGTAGTGTCAATCTGCAGATCACTGTCTGATAGAGTCAGGTTCTTATATTAGTGCCATACAACACACATACACATAATTTTTCTCATTAATAACATTTACTTACCTTTTTTTATTAACTACTTTTTTCTTTTCCTTTGGTCTTGTTATAAAGAAGTCATTGATTACACATAGCTAGTATAACCAGGGTGTCAATTAGAAGCTCCTGAAGCTTTTTCAGAGGAAACTGATAAAGACCCAAAATAAAGGAATCTCATAAGATGTTTTCCTTTTAGTCCTATCCACACGTGTCTTCCAAACGCTGACCTCTAGCAACATTGCAGCTGTATGTTAGGTATTTTATATATGTGTCCAGTTGTCCTCAAGTCATTAGATTTTTATCTGTTTTATGATATCTTGGCCAAGAATTTAACATGACATTGAGTAAAAGCATCCTTTTTTAGATTAAATTGACAAAAAACAGTGCCAAATATACAATTGCTTTCATTGCTCTGCAATAGTTGTAATGGTTAAACACTACAACAACTTTAGAAGTCTACCATTATTCTAATACATTTGCACCAGTGTTGCTATGTTTGTCACATCTGGTGGGTATTTGAAAGGACTAAAGAGATAACCATACCAGTGATATTAGATGTCATATAATGGCTCACCCGCATATCATTCTTCTCTCAAAAGCAAAGTTCTAACTTTTGTGGGTTTTTTATCACACTGGATGCTTCACTTACAATTAACTGTCTGAAAAATGTTTTGGTCAAAAATTTTGGAGTTTGCTTTCTACCGACAATCCTGCAGGTAGCGGCAGTTTTCTTCCATGTTTCCTGGACAACCAGTGTAGATGGGGCGCTGACATTGCAGAAGTAAAATGATGCCTAGGCATAGAAAAGTATTCCTCACAAATGGCTTACGTAGCACAGCGAGCCTGGCACTGATTGTATGGGTATCCACCAAGATTAGCCTTCATTTGCTGTCAATTGACTAACAAGCAGGCATTATAACCTGCCTTACCTTTACAAATTCTTTCTGATTTTTAGTATTTTCCAGAGGTGGCATCTACTGCTTATGGCCTTACATAGGTCCTTCCTCTCTTTTAAGCCCTGAGCAGTGTGATTTCACTAACTATCTTATGAAGCAAGTGTAAGATATCCCATTAATCCATGTTTCTGGTCTTAGGCAGAAAGTTGCAAGTTTGTTATTTCTGTCCTGGTATTTAAAATATCTTTTTCTCTTTGTTTTTTGTCCTCATTTTTTCTCTCTACTAGCATATATTGGAAGGTTTTCACCTTCATCCTTTGATGTTGCTTTTGCTTACTTTTTCTTTCTTTAATCTAGAAGGCAACATTTTAAGTACTTCTTGTTCTATGTCCTGGCTTGTTATTTCCCATTCAGGAACACCAGTTCCATCTGCCACTACATCCAGTAAGGTACTACAGGACTCTTGGAAAGAAAGAGATCAAGGTACAACAGAGGTTTGCTGCTAGGAAATATTGAATTATATCTTAAAAACATTGCATTTTCCTTCTTTAGCTTTGATAATTTCTTTGGTTTGGACAGTATGAATCTCAGTTGTTTTTTCAGTTGAATGGGCATTTGGCAAAATGGCTTTGGCAAAGCATTTACAAGCAATATTTTGTAACATCACTTAAAACTTTTCCCATCTTTGCCATACTAGAAGGCTTATATGTGAGAACCTTAAACTGACTTCAGACATTAATAACTGTGCAGCCCACAATATCTGTAAAACTAGATCCCATTTTTCCTCCAGTTCAGAGCTGTTAGATTCATCCTCAGCATCCTCAAACAAACTCAAGAAGCCAGATTCTAAATAACCCCCCCAAAACAGCAAAGCACACAGATCTGCTGCCTTTATTGTGACCTAGATTTCTTTATGTTTAGTTAACTATGTGACAACAGGCATTACGCCCCTAGAGTTTACTGGAACATTAAGGTGATCTTTCCAGATCCATAAGATGCTGCTTCTGCTGCCTCTTCGCTCAACCAGGATTTGGTATTAGCACAAAACCACCAGTCCCTCTGATTAACCTTGTTTTCTGCTAAGAAAGACATGAACCACATACAGCCTGGTCTTAAGTGTACATAATCAAACTGACACACAGGAATATAAGGCTGAAGGAATCCAAGATTTTCCACAGTGAACACCACCCTTCTTTTTTTTCTTGCCTGCTCCATAAAGTCAGCTGGCTTATCTAAGAAAGTTGCCAATTCCCAAACAGATACTGCCTTAGCATGAAATATCAAATCTTGAATCACTGGGTTTAAATGTGATGAAAAAAATGATGAGGCACTGAAATACTTGTCAAGCTTTTCTATCTATCGGCTTGAATGGCCTTTTCATAATTCCCTGACCTGTGTGTCAGCAAACACAGTGCATCTGCCCCAAGCATATGTTTTCTAGGCAGAGAGAAACAGATCCATCATTAGGATGATCTCCTCACCGCTCAGACATTCCATTTATTACACATATTTCAATGCACTGAATTAGAACAACAATCTGTTTTCAGCTTCCAAATCTCAAAATACTATTTTGCCTCTTGTTTATATTGCTGAAGAATGTAGACTTGTTCCTATAAGAGAGCCCTCATCATTAAATCCTCCATCTGTGCAAGGTTGGAGACATAAATGTCTTGGGATAAAATGCAACCAGTTTCCTTGATGGGTCATTGTTTCTAATGGTCACTCAGGAATCTCATTATAAAGCAAATAAGAGCAGTCTGATGACCAAAACCAGTCTCTCTTATAAGCCTAAAACTTGTCAGATAATTTCTTTCACAATGGTGAACAATACTAATGCTTTATATTCTTGTATCTAATAAGAAATAGGAAAATATACAAAAATGTATAAACACCATCAGTTTCTGAAAAATACTTAAGTATAGAAAACAGCCACTTCAGAAGAAATAAATGTTATATAACCAGTACTCAAAAGCTTTGTTAAAACTTTTCCTGGAGGGGGTGGGGGGAGTACATATTTAATGGTGTAATGAGAAACTGAGGCAATATTACATTAAAAAAATTAAATTCCCCTTTTCTCCTGTACCTTCCCTTACCTGTGATTCATCAGTCTGTCTTCCCAGGAAACATCTGAAAGCACTAGACAGTCAAGCTGCTGAGCTACTGCATATACAGCTCAGTAAAGAAGTCTTAATAGTCTCCATTCATGATTCATACAATCAATAACAAATATGTAGAAAATGTAGCATTAGTTGCCTAAAGAAAAAAAATTTGAATAATTTTCTACAATTAGAAGGGACAATTCAAATATTAATATATTAATTTGTATCTATGATAGAGTAAATCTATTGGTACCCCTTGCAATTCTCCCACACTTTCCATTGTTTTAATCAAGAATAATATTATTACTGAACATGAGCCAGCAGAGTGCCCAGGTGGCCAAGAAGGCCAATGGCATCCTGGTTTGTATCAGAAACGGTGTGACCAGCAGGTCCAGGGAGGTTATTCTCCCTCTGTACTCTGTACTGGTGAGGCCGCTCCTTGAATACTGTGTTCAGTTCTGGGCCCCTTGCCACAAGAAGGATGTTGAGGCTTTGGAGCAAGTCCAGAGTAGAGCAATGAAGCTGGTGAAGGGTTTGGAGAACAGGTCCTATGAGGAATGGCTGAGGGAGCTGGGGTTGTTTAGCCTGGAGAAGAGGAAGGTGAGAAGAGACCTCATTGCTCTCTACAGCTACCTGAAAGGAGGTTGTAGAGGGGAGGGAGCTGGGCTCTTCTCCCAAGTGCCAGGGGACAGGACAAGAGGGAATGGCCTCAAGATCCACCAGGGGAGATTTAGGCTGGAGATTAGGAAGAAGTTTTTCACTAAAAGGGTCATTGGGCATTGGAAGAAACTACCCAGGGAGGTAGTTGATTCACCTTCCATGGAGGTGTTTAAGGCATGGGTAGACGAGGTGCTGAGGGACATGGTATAGTGTTTGATAGGATTGGTTGGACTCGATGATCCGATGGGTCTCTTCCAACCTGGTGATTCTATGATTCTATTATTGTTGTTGTTGTTATTAACAATACCAACAACAACACCTTCACACATATATATACTTCAAACATGATTGTGTATGAATGTTGTCCTTGGTCTTTTTTGGGGAAGGATTTCTTGGTCTCTGGGGTATGATTACACTCTGTTGTGTATGTCCGTTAGATTTGTTGAATCTTGAGAACAGTGGCAACATCTCTATTCATGTCTCATTGCAGATACTGGGTGGAAATAAACAATTTCCACAGTTTAGCTCCCAGGAATTGGAGATCTTCCTTGTAAAGTATTGGTTGTTACAGTGAAGTCTTCCTTTATAATTTCAGACAGAGTGGCTGGGCACACTGAAGGCACAGTTGCTGTTGGTCATGGGTGGCTCTACCTGAATGTAGTGGTCAAGAAGAGCCACCAGAAAGCACCCCAACCCATGATGCAGGTGCTAACCACTGCATGATCCTGATGATGAACCCCGAGAAAAAAAACATCCCCTCCTCAGAGCTGTGTGGGTCTGTGCTCTGAGCTTAGGGTCCTTCAGGGCACATTTCCAAGTAGTTCTTTTTCTTCATTGATAGCAGAAGAAGCCTACAGTGATTAGATTCCCAGCACTGCTACTGAGCTGTGGAACACCTCTCTTTATAAACAACACAGACGGTGCTTGCCTACAATTTACTGCTCTGCTTCCCTTTTGGCCAAGACTGAATACAGTAATTTGATGAAGAGCGGATATGCTGCTGGCTTTCATCTGACATAACTGATGGCAACCATTTAGCTGGATGGCCTCTGACTTAGATCCATACAATTGCTATAATCACATGCTTTTTAACTCCACTGCTAACAAAGGTTTTACAAAGACCTCCATCTTTCCAACAAACTTTCTGCCCCCAGGCTGATAAAAATGCTGACAGCCTGCCAACAAATCCGGTTCTCTCTGTTTTCATTGTTCTCTGTTGTTTTTAAGACATTCAAAGATCTCAGATCTTTAGTGGGAGGACTACTTCTGCTTTTTTGTGTTTTGTTTTGGTTGAAAGGATTAATAGCTTTAGGGTAGAAGTCTGCAATATTTTGTGATTAAAAAAAGTGACCTTTATTAAGTAGCCTGTGCTATTTTTTCCCCCATCACTCAGTTAGCAAAAAGTTCACATCCTACACCTAAAGAAAAGGTTATCTTCCCAAGACACATCACCTCTTAACTGATGGCTTATAATAGTCCTGAGTGTTCACTATGAAATGATTTCTGCTATTAATCCCAACTTAGTTTGTCCGTGGTCTGAGCATGTGTCTGGTTAACATGTACACTGTTTTTTGAAAACAGTTAAAAATTTTCGTGCCATATGTGGTCTTTAATTCAAACTGTGACTGGAAATATAACTGTTGTGATGCACAGAATAGTTTTTAAATCTTGCACTTTCAAGGTATAACAGGAAAGTTTATCATGAAATATGATACTTCTGTATTGAGTCTCTTCTTCACCTGCAGAGTTCATGATCTCTTAGACCAGGGCAGATAGGGCAGGAAGCCTCCTTCTAACCTATTATCCAATAAAGTCTGGAAGTGGAAGGCAATGCTAGTCATAATCCTTACAAATGGGGAGCCAAATTACTGCAGAAGATAATTTCTTCATTTTAGGTGAAATAATTGCTGGAAAAGAAGTAGAAACAAAGGAAATATTGTAAGGTTCTTGCTTATTTTCTGGCTGACTAGATGCACAGCTCTTCTGGTCAGGCCAAGCAGCTGCAAGAACACTCAGAAACCCAGTTCCTAGTGCCTGGAGAGGATGGATGTCAGGAGAAAAGTGTGTGGTGAGCTTTGTACTTACAGAGTTGAGTAGTCCTGGGGTACATATTTTGGAGGCTCTTAGGTTGTGCATTGGACGTCCAAAGCTGTCTTTTATTTATGTGTCAATATTCTTGTTTTTTGAATCTGCCCCTGAGTCACATTTGGGAACTTTGACAGATCTAACACTGCCTGTATACTTGGCAGTAAGTTAACCCTTTCTATGCAAGAATATTCTAGTGCTCTGCAAACATTAATTACACTTTATGGCCCCTCTGAGGAAAGGCAAAAAGCTAACTCTGGTTTTGGAAGACACGCTGATTTTTTTTTTTTTTTTGACTGACTGTATGATAAAGAAATGTAAAATTAACATTTATGTTGCCTGAATATGTAAACAATGTAACATTAAAAGAAAAAAATCAGCAAGATTCCAAATTCTGCTGCTTCAAAACCAGAGAATAGTAAATGAAAATAAGCTTGTTACTAGAAAGGAGTACTTTGATGACTGGGTATCGAACTTTACATATGCTACCTGAATCATCTCTTTTTATCAGTACATATGACACTTGTTTGTCTAATTAGCCCTGACATTTCCTTTGAGATCTGTTTTTGTTTTGTATGTACATATTGGAGAAGAATGCTCTGCCAGTCCCCAGGAATCATGTTTATTTCAGAATAACTATTAGCCCTTTAATTAATATAAAGCATATTTAAAATATGGGTACAGAGCAGCAAATAAAATCAAGAGGCCAAAAAAAAGAGGTATACTCTTAGCGTGCTCAGTGCATAAGGCACAATTCTGTGTCTTCATGTTCAGTAACACTCTAAGAGAAGACATATTGCACTGGGATCTTGGACAACAGGGAAGAAAAGGGGAAGCTCATAGGAATCCCTCAGATAAGTGTGAAATATCACAAGATCTTACCTGAAGTCATAAGGTCTTGTCCAAAACCCTCTTCTCACCCACCCCTCATTCAGTTTATGGGGTGGAAGGGAGGTACTGCAGTCTCCCCATGCTTCCCTGTGAGCCTGCACCTGAAGAAGCTCATTCCTTACTGGTTGTTGTGATCCCCATTACCAACCTGTCCAAGCGAGAGATAGCTTGATCTTTAGTTTCTAAATACATCAGGAGAATTGATGGATGTTATTCAGGCAGAAACAGCTTTTAAATTACATGTCTGTTTATTCATTCTTTTACTGAAGTCCCTTTTGCAATACATTGTTCTCTTCTTATATTTTGTACATTTCTCCTAATGATAATTGAATCCTTTTGGGTTTTCAACATCAGTGCAAGGGATGTGCTTACTAATTCGAGTAAGAGTCGGGCTGATGGAAAGCATCTCACTTGAGGTTAGAGACATGTTGTACTTTAGCAGAAAAAATGAGCCTCTTATACTTTTATAGTTTTTTAAATTAAAAAAAGACAAAGAAAAATATTACAGAGCTAATGTACTATTATATTATTTCTCTAATTAGAGATCTAATAATGCATTAGACCAAGTAAAATCAGTTAATGCTGAATCAGTAAATCAGCTACTTCAAATGGTCTAAACACCAGTGTAAGACAAGAGGTTATTGATCTGGATGATGAATCTGACAAATAAAAATGTACTTGAGTTAGTAGTGGAATGAGAAGGATATAGGGAAATAGTACTTCTGCTCAGATTGTGACCATATTTGTTTGGTGCAAGGAAAGGTGATTAAAGTCTGACCATAGCAGAAATATATATGTGGCATTGGGAACGATCTGTGGAAGCACTTGCTTTGTACTGTGAAATATTGCAGTGGTCATAGTTGAATAACACCCTCATGTCACTGTGATTCCTGCTAATTTAGCACCTGGCACTTAGATGTTGACACTAATAGCTTAAGCAAGCACTAGCACTAAAGAAAGTGAAGTAAACCATTCTCTGTGAAGTACATGGTGTGTCTAATAATATGAGCTAAATTATCGTATTACCTCTCCTGGGAATTTAGCAAGTTCTAAAATGTTAAATTGCAATGAGTTCCTGTGCTGCTATGTTCACAAGCACAGCCTGGAGTCATGATTTCTTGACCCTTCAGAATGGGCTTGGGAAGTGCTCATCACCTCCCAGCATGGGCCTGATCCAGACTGAGCCTCTTGCCGAGCTTATTGTGCCTCTGTGCAGGTCCCATAAGGACAGAGGAAAACTCCCCCAAAATAAAGGTTAAAGTAGCAAGATGTATGGTGCTAGAGATGACACGAAGTGTACTGGTATGCAGAAAACCCAGCAAAATCTTTGTTTTTGAAGAAGCAGCATGAGTTCACGCAGCATCACACTGTGACTGTGCTGCCTTGAAATTTTCATGGCAGACTTTGATGTCCTATCAACAGCTTTTTGAATCTTCATACCACAGCCTCCATTTAAAGAGCTATTCACGGGACTTTTGAGTGTTTGAAACCTTCTGAAGCAAGACCTCTGCTTGAATTCAGTGGAGAGTTTTGAGCATTTGTGAGGTACACAATGAGGTTATTGTGAGGCTGAGAGTGTAAACCAGGGTTTTTACCTGCTGCAGTCTGTTAATGGAACACAGAACTCGTCTGTGGTTTTCTGAAAGTCAAGGCAAGAGAGAATAGCTACAGGATGTACAGAACAGCAGTCTCTCTCAACTTAGGCTAGAGATGATAATTAATGAAGAGAGGAACACTGAATTTTAATTGGGCTGTAATTATAACACCACAAATTTATATAGTGATATTTTCAAGACTATTCAGCCCCTGCAGCATTTTGTTCCTCATCTAAATGTAGCTCTAAAAGTTAAAAGGAGATACATAATTGGTTCTGAAACATCCTTATCATAAGTGGGTTGTGTTTATGTGTGTGTGTGCGTGGTGCCATTTACTTAGGGATAACACCTTTGTGTTAGATCTTGTTGTCTGGAGACCAGGTGAGTTATGGCATTTGCAAATAAGCAGGCAGAGCTGGTGCTGGAGCAGTACTGGATATATCAGGAGGCAGGAAACATACCAGCTGCATTCCATCCATGCTCTTCACATAAAAAATCTGCACATGAACCCCCAAACCCCAGAGAATATGAATGGTATTGATGCAGACGTTTCCTTCAATGAAATGTTCCAAACTCCATCTAAAGAAAACTTCAGTTCACATAAACTTGGGTTAGCCAAGCTCTGTAGAACATCGTCTTCTTAACAGGTCTGTAGATGTCAAGAAATGTCAGATTGAATCTCTTCACCTTACTTGGATCATTGTGTTAGCAGCAGGTACAGTGGTGCTGCTTTAAAAATGTGTCTGATATAAGAATGGGAAAGTCCCAAAAATGTCCACTGCTGGGCTGGCTCAAGATGCTTATTTCAAATATCTAAACATCTGAAAAAGATCTTGATCTCAACTTCTCTTACGAGATTTCTAATTTTTCTTGCTTCCAACTGAGCTAGAAATGTTAGAAGGTCAGATTTTCCTGTGGTGTAGAAGAAAGATGTAAGAATCATGCTACTGCTTGCTCCTATCATTATTTGTAAAATTCCATTCTTAAATGCTACTTTTCCTCAACTCAAGGCAGCTTCTAGAAGAAAAATCAAACGATGGTCAGCTGATCACAGTAGGGCCAGGATTCCTGCATGAGGATGGTATGAATAACTATCTATCCTCAAGTAAAAAAAATCCCAAGAAAAATAGTAATAGTGAAGTCCATAATCCAAGTTTAATGATGAAATAGGTCTGGTCCAGGAAACTATAGTCACCTCTACTTTCAGGTAGCTCATTAGTGTGTCTCCTGTCTCCCACGGGACACGTCTTGTTTGCTGAGGTCTTAACCCTGGGATTACAAATAATGGAGAAAATTAAATACAACTTATAAACCTTAGTTTGTGAAATCATGTGGGGGAAGTGGATGATCCTGGGGGTCTTTTCCGACCTACTGATTCTGTGATTCTGTGAATTCTATTACTGCAGATCTTTTGGAGCAAGTTAGAAAGATATTTGTTAGGAATGGAATAATGGATCTCCCTTTTGAAAACGGAGGCTAAACTAGGTAAGTTTTAAAGGACATTGCCAGCTCTCCTTATCTGTATTTTGTGGTTAATGAAAGCTTTATCACTTCATAAGCTGTATTTTAAATGTAACTATTATTTTCCACAAGCAATTGATAAAGAAGGAATTTCTGGCTGAGTTTTTCTGGAAAGTATTATGGTCTAATCTCGGGAAGTTCTCCAAACTATTGGAAAGAAAAAAGGAAATGCCTATAATGCCTCAAGATTAGCTGAAAAAAAAGTAATTTAAAATTCTTGCCTTACTAGGAATTCAAGAAGTTTTCATGAAAGGCTTCCCTCTATCTTCACTCACAGTAATTTCCACCAGAAATTCTGCATTAGGCATTTCTGCTTCACATAGAGGTACCAGGGGCTGAAGGTTTGCATACACAGAAAGCAATATAGGTGGCTGCTGCAACTCTCGTTTTGAACAATTGCATTTTCTTGTTATTCTCATAGAAGTGAATCATTTCAGTATAATGTGGAAGTCATTGGCATCTTTTCTATGCAAAAACTGAGAATATTTCAAATGACAGACATTTGATGGAAGGCAGGAGGTTACAGAACATGAATCTCTCAGAGCTGAAGCTTTTAACTCATAAAGTAAAGAGAAACATATTTATCTTGTGATGCTTGAATATGTTTTCCTCTATTGTAGGGTGGCAGAGGGGGGTTGATGTATATTGTTTTTTCTGGAAAGGGGTTTGACCTTTCCTGTATCTGCAACAATGGCACTGAAAATTATCTCAGTTTACTATGAAAAACTCAATGAATTCAAACTGCATGAGCATGCTGTTTCTAGCAAAGACTTCTGTTTTTTTCATTTGTGGTGTCATGAAGCTATCACTATTCTGTAAATTAGCAAGGCTGCGCAATTTGGCTGCTGATAGAAGAATTTTCTTTCATTATGTTTCTTTTCTCTCATGTAGAAGCATTTAAGTTATTGAAATTAGTAAGAATGCTTTAGTTTGTTTCTTCAGATGTATCAGTTAGCAACAACTCAATTTGCAAGTGCCATTCATGTTTGACCAAGCAAGTGAGCAAGCGAGCCAAGAAAACAAGATTGTGGTTGCCTGCACTGCCTGGTTAAAATACACAACTGGAAGAAAGAGGCAATCAGAAAAGAGATTTCCTTAACCATTCCATGCTATGTGACCAGCTCCTGTTGGTGTCCTTGTTGCAAGTGCTATTCTTAGCACTTCTACAGGAACTCATTAGGCATTGATACTCTCGTATCTAGATGTTTTTTTCATTAAAACAAAGAGCTTAATTAGACTGCAAGTAGCAGCAGCATATATTCCATCCACAGTGCTCTGCCTCAGGTGACAGAGTGTCTCGAATAGCTCTAAGGTTCTTGTTGAACATTAGCAAAAATTTGAGCTTACACTACCTTTTATTACGACAATAAGCACGCAATAAATACACACTTTGTAGTCAAGTATACCACATTCTTCCTTACTAGGGCTTTCAGTAATGATATTGGACTAAAATGGATACTCTGAACTCAGCTAGTCCTGGAAAAAGCATCAGCTCACTGAAACACAGATCAAAGTGCTCTAGGGCAGGATGTATGGCTAAACAGAGCTAGATTAAGGGATGCAGTAAGAGCCAATAGCCCCTGGAGTCTGCACCTGGGGAGACTTAAGCTTTGATTAGCAAAATGGAACAGGGTGTTAGGATTACCAGAGGATATTATTAAAATCCAAAAATACTGCTTACAAGTGTGATAAAATCAAGTCTTAAAAGATATTTGACTAGTGAGTTCTGTTAGACTGATGAACATAAAGACACTTAATAGGGAGGGAAAGCAAGGACAAGAAAGGCAAGTATGAGCTGATGTTGGATATTAAGTGTCTGAAGCCATCCCACTACTAACATGGCCTCAAGCTTTAATCTCTCTGTATCTCCCCACCTTTAATGATCTCTATTGTAAAAATGCCAAAACGCTATGGTATTAAATACTGCAGTGGCTATAAACATGGGAATACTTCTACTTATAAGCAATAATCATTTTGGTTATTACAGAATTGATACTGAACACCTTTCAAAATGCATATACACATAAGCATAGCATGTGTGCAAATACATGATACAGTTACTTATCTGGTTTAATTTTTCAGTATTGCATTTTTATAATATTTCTTAATGTTGCTTCTTATTGTTTAAAACTCTACAACACTTTGTGGGGAAATTACAAGCATCTTTGGTTAGTTTAATGAAGATAGAGTGTATGGAGAATCTAATATGCTACACTTCTATGCAGGGAAAGAAAGACAGCAAAAAATCCAGTACCATGTCAACTTTCTATCAGCCAAATATCAGAAAGCATTTTCCTGAAATTTTCTGGAAGTCTGAAATGGTTGATTAATGGAAGATCTCATCATGACAGTGAGTTGTTCTCTGCTTATTTCCCTCAGTTCTAATTTCTTACTAAAACACTGATATTGTCTGAAAGGATTTATTTTTGACAACATGGCTATGAGGAAGTGAGAGTTTACCTATTCTTAGATAAAACAACATCCTGGAATGCTAGATTTTATTTAGTATGCAAACATAAATAAAATTAGATTAGTCTCTGGAATTTTAGTGAGAGTATTTTAGACACCTTTCTTTTTACTATTACGTTCTAGAAAACATTTCAATGTCAACTTTATTTGGGGGCTTGGGTATCTTCAAGAAAATTTCTTATGGAAATGCAAGTAAGGAAGATTTAGGCATAGGAAGTTGTTTTATAAGACATTATATGTTCATATACTGCAGCTACTCTATAACTCAAAAAGACTATAATGATATGTGTAGATATATGCATAGATGTGGTGCTTAGGGACATGGTTTACTGTGGGCTTGGCAGTGTTAGGCTTGCAGTTGAACTTGATGATCTTACAGGTCTTTCCCAGTGATGCTGTGATTCTGTGACTGTTTAGAAATGAAAAAAAAGTGTCTCATTTCTTTAGTTTGTTGAGATTATTACCATGAGGATTTCAGAGTTTTATTGTTGTTTGTTTGGTTGTTGTTTTTATTAATTTCCTTTGATTTTATAATGAAGTACAAGAGTAATTTGCTGTAATTACTTTACAGTAGTGATAAGTGATGTTATTGGTTTGCTGTAGATGTACAGAGATGATGTGTGTTGCTAGAATTGGAAACCCTAAGTACTTGATAACAGAAATAATTGCATAGAGCTGGGGATACGAAAAGGAACATACAAAGTCTTGCATGGTGTAGAAAATTTTAAAGCTTTCCTCGGGGCAATTTTTTTTGTCAGAAGACTTTGTTGCTGTGCCACGTCACGCTAAAAGTAAAGAGTTTATGTCAAAACTATGATGGAAAACTGCTTTGGTTTTAGTTATAAAAAATATTAGCTCTATCTCTTTCTTTTGCTGAAGTAGGTCCATAAGAATTAATAGGAACTTGAGGGTCAGGAGTATCAAGGCTTTTCATTTCTCGGTCCCAGCTCAAACTGCAAGTCTTATGTATTTCCCAGATCTGACTATGGAGCTGTGCATCCTGAACACAGAGATGGATGAAGGAAAAAAGAATTGACTTCATTGTACTACTTTTTAATTGGACTGCTCTATACGGGCTGCAAATTAATCAAGTAAAGATATATCAGTTTGGCATTAAGTTGTGAGCCTTCACAACTAGGTACAGCACAGAAATCAACATTTTTGCATAAGAAATAATTTTTGGTTTGACTAGTATTCGCATTGAGCTTGCAATAACATTCTGCTGTGGGTTAATATTCTTGGGATTTAGCTTAAGACTCTGGTCTTGGCAGAAACTGTTGCTATGCAAATAATATCCTCTAGATATGAAGTGTATTATGGAAATTAATAAAGAACACAACTCCATAAGTATAGCTAGAACACACAAAATAATCTATGTAGTGACTTTATATAATACCAACCATGAAATAGAAACAGAAATAGAAGTTGTGACACAATGCATGCATCAAAGAGCTCTAACAAAGTTTTGACCCTGCCCTGATTTTTGCAGAGGTGTTTCGTGATCCTGTTTCTGTAATAAATTCCTCATACAACAATGTAAATGATTCAGGGATAGATTCCACTATGGAATGGGTGTACTCAAACTAAGTGGGCATGAGGAAAAGGGGGGAAAGAGAATCTTGTTCACTTCAGAGCTCTGGAAGCATCAGTGACTTGTTATTTGCCCACAGTGAGTCAGAGAGATGTTAAAACCCTATGTCTAAGAGATATGAATGAGATCTCTATTTGGAGATTCATTTTATATAGTTTGGAAACTGAAAAATGAAACTGCTTACCTGTTTATACTGAAAGAGCAATACATCCAGAAGTGACAGATTTTGTCTTGAAAGAAAGAGAACCAGTGACCTTGAAACTATATACAGAACAGCAATCAGCTTTGAAATCTTCAGAGATAATATTGCAACATCTGAAAAAATTGATCTCTTTTTGCAGCAATTACTGTACTTTAGGAAATCAAACAAAACCCCTATGCTGTAACAGGACTTTAACCTCAGTCATGGCTTAGGAACTTATGGCGATGTGCCCTCTGTTCTATAATATAAAACCCTACATCAAGTCAGAGTGCAATTGTTCAGCAACAGGGATAAATATGGCAGAGGCTGCCAGGATACAACAGAAGTGGAATGAAGAGAATTCAGTAAAAAACACAGCCACAGCTCACAACTTGTTTTGTGAATATAAACCATATCATAGTAATTGGGACTAACTCAGCAGAGGACGGGGTTCCTTACCATCCTGCAGCCTCATGTCCATAAGTGGTTAATGAGAAATCTTTTTATGAAGGCTTATTAGATGAAGATGTCAAAAAAAAAAATCCGCTCCCAAAGTTGTTCAGCAGTAATATTTAGATATTTTCAAAAGTTTTGCCAGGTCATTCAATGGATATTTAAATGGAATCTGCAGTTACCATAAGAGATTATGATGTACTTTTTACAAAATGCTCTATATACATGTATGTACTTATATGAAAATGTCAGATACACTCATAAGCCATGACCTGGCTCATACTCTTATCTTCTTTCTCAAGGAGGTTTTATTCCTCTTCACATCATAGCTGTAAACTTTCCCATTTGTTTCAGACTTTTTTTTTCTTTCTTTTTTAAAGCAAAATGGAAAGTTCAGTAGTTGAATTCAGTAAACATATTTTTTATGCAAGGCTTTTATATCTGCCCTAGAAAGCTCTCATTTGTTTCTTTCTTCTGGAGGCAGGAAAAATTGTTTATTAAATATAATAATAATAATAAAGTAGAGATAATCTTTCTTAGCTGGCATTGCTTCAGATTCCAATGTATTTTCCCCAGCCTCGCTTCATTATAGCTCTGTTTGGTACTGCATAACCAGCATGTGTCACACTGAATGAAGGCTGGCTTCAGAATAACACAGCAGTAAGATGGTTGTTCTTGGAACACATGGTGCCCTTACTCTGTAATTAAAAGCAAAACCTGTGTTCAAAAAATTGATGTTAAAAGTCCTAGCTTATGCTCACCAGCAACTAAGAGTGCAGAGACAAATGCTGTCACACAACCCTAATCACATTCTCTGTGTCTGGTTGTAGGAGTTTTGGCATTGTAATACTCCTGGCTGGGACTGTTAAACCAGAGACTGAAGTGGATGGGGGCATGAAATGGTGCAGCCAGGGCTCAGCCTGCTGGGAAAGTTGTGCCAGCAGTGGCAGCCTTGGCTTCCTGGAGGACAGGAGCATGGAGGAAGGGATCTCTGCATCACTTGTTGAGGGGTAAATCTATCTCTTGGGGCTCCCTCCATCTGCCTAATTGGCTCTGGTCTATGTTTCTAGAGCAGGAATTCTCAACCTCCATCCAACCTCCTCTCCTCGGAGCAGTGATGTTCCCCCCTGCCTACCTGGCTGAGGGAGCAGCATCCAACCCTGTTCATGCATGGTTATTGCATCAGACTGACCATTTATTTTTCATCCAGCCTTTAGGTCTGATCAGAATTTCCAACTTGAAAAATGAGAAAAAGTTAATAAAAATATCATTCTCTGCTTTCTATGTGGAAGTAATGAAACACCTTTCTGTTCAACTGAATTTTTAATGAGTGAAGCTTAAAGAGACAAAGCTTTATTAATTTCATCATCTTAAAGGATACAAAAGCCTCAGGTTCCTAGATTGGTATTTTTAGACGAGTGCCTTGGGAGAATGGTTTTCCAATATAGGAATGAAAAAGATGGGGGTTGTGCCTTCATTGCTGGCTGTTAGCAGTATCCATCTTTCATATTATTCATTTAAAGTATGCTTAAAGAAACTGCAACAGAATCAGTCCAATTTCAAGCTGAGTTCAGCAGATATTGTAGTATTCTCCAGAAGTAAAATGTGGTTTAGGAAAGCTTGGAATTTTCTTAGTTTCTTTAGTTTTACTTGAAGAAATCTGAAAACAGTTAAATAATTTTACATAGTGGTTTCTAACCTGACTTTTCCAACCATAGCATCATGAACACATTGATAACTGAACTGGCTTTCTACAAAGTGAACAGCATGAAATTATTTTAGGTAATTGGAAATTTTCAATTATCTTTTCAAATTTCCCTTGGCTGCCCCTGATCTTCTTATTAGGTGTGAAAAAAAGTTTGTTCTTCCAGGACAGATTGTAGACTTTCAGACTAGAAGTTTCTATCTTTCTTTCCCTGCAACGATCCATTTTTCCTTTCTAAAGTTACCTTCATCTCTACTAGCCTTTCCACTTACTAAGTTCCCATAAGCTGTAGCCACATTATCCTTCAAATCAGTCCAACATTTCAAGACAGTAAGGTGCAAACTCCTTAGACAGCTGACAGTATCTATTTGTCGGATATAGTTTGCATCCTCTTTTGAATTGGCTTCACCATTTCCAAAGCCATATTTTTTTCTGTCTTCTGAGACAAGTCATTCACTTTTGATCTTGTCCCCATCTTCTTTCTTCACTCTCGACTTTCAGTTTCAAAAAGGCCATCTCAGTCTTCTGTCATTTGGAGGAGGCCAGATCTTTCTTGTCTTAGCTTTAGAGTTACGCAGTAATAAATCAAACAGCAAAAAACCCTCAATCACCACCTTAGTCAAGACCAAGACCCTATGAGACATTCAGTGAGAGGGTTTTTTCCATCACACTACCTTTTTAAAAACTTTAATTTCTATTTTCCACTGTTTTAAATTGAAGAAGTCTAGTTTTGTATCAGATTCAGTTCATAAAAGAATAATGTACGCTGCTGAAGCATGCAGTCAGTAGGAAATGAGTGGCTTTTATGAACAGAGCTTTTTGGCCACTGAAAATAATGATGAAATAAGAAGTGTGAGTTTGCTTCACTACTAACAATGTTCATTTCAGAAAATGTCCTGAAAATTTATATTAAGTTGCCAGTTCCTTTTGCTCCATTGCCTCATCACTCAACAGAATCACACAGCAAAGTTGTGTGAGTGGCTGAGCTCAGAAGGACTTCTTGGACAGATTACATAAACCTTAAGGGTCAGGTTTTGACTGGTCCTTCAGCTGTTTTTCATTGGTAGGAAATACTGCAATGGATGGTCTTCTAAATCTTTAGCAAAGATATTTTTTAACTATCTCTCCAGGCTATCAGACAAAGGTCTTCATTCACTTCCCTACAGGAGGTTATCACGATGCAGGCTAACTGTCCAGCTTACATGTGGTTACCCTGCCTTGCTCTATAATAGTTGTATCCTATTTCCATTAAAGTCAGAGATACTGCAGAACCTGGCTGGCATAGACCATCCACCAACATGCTTTCAAGTAGATTTGTTAGCAAGACCTTTAAAAGCTCTCATGGAAGCAAAGGTGCTATGGAGTAAAAAGGAGGGTACTTTGTGGGTCAAAAATTTCTCCAAAAGTTAGGAAAAAAGTGTATGAGTAAATGGTTGATGAGGGGAGTCTTGGAGATATATGCTGGGATCTGTACTGCTCAACACACTGATAAATGATTTATGAGAGGAGTGACCTGTAAAGATAGCAAAATATGCTGATGCTGGTAAGGTGCAAAAGGTGAAAAATGAGTTCTGGCTGTGAAGAACTTTGTGAGGTCCTTACAAGAGTGGTTCTTAAATTAACAAGTAAAATTCAGTGTAAATAATTGTGAAGTGATAGTAATGCATCTGGGGGAAAATTCTCATCATTGCATGTAAAATAAGGTGTGAGCTGACCACTATTGATTTGGAACAGGACCTCTGTCAATTCACAGAAATGGAACAGGACCTTTGTCAATTCACCTTGTTCAACAGAAAAAAGTACTCCATAGCAGTCAAAAAAAAAAAAAAAACCAAACCTAAAAGAAGTGTAGGGAATGATAAGGATTTAATTAGGAAGAAAAAGAACATAATTATGCCCCTGAAAACTGCCCAGATAAGCTTGTACTGCCTGCATGTATGCTGTTCTGATCTCATTTCAAAAACGATAGTGTGAAAGTGGACAATGTGTGGATTTTTCCTTGCAATTATCCTACATATATCAGACTGTGAGTCTTCAGACTAGTTAACAAGTGTTCGGACTGAGAACTGTCTTTAACTATTCTTTGTAGGCTTGAATATAATTTTTTTACCCTCTTTATTAAAGTCAGGAACAGGGTTGAAATTGTCTAGGCCTCTCTGAGGGCAATTGCTGCGGTCAGACTCCTCTGGGATTTTTGAGAGCACACATTGCTATTCATTTAGCATTTTGGCTCAGAGATCAGAATGTGCTGGGGTTATGGAAAAAAAAAGCGGGGAAGTACTTACATTTTACGCCTTGTGCGATAACCTGCACACCTCTAGCCACTTTGTGAAAGCCACACACATACCAGAGGGGCATCTTCCACTGATTTCCAGCAGAATAATATTTAGGCAACTCTGAGATTAAGAAATACTATAAAACTCTATAGGGACTGGAGGGAAGACAGCAATATTTAGCAGAAGTGAGATCTACATCACCACTTTGGTCTCCTTCATAGTTTTTTTTGCATTCACCAGTAATTTTTTGAGTGTAAAAATAATGATGCCAAAGGCTTTAGATGGCAGACAGAGTTGTCAGATAAATTATACATTTGTACCTGGGGAATAGAGATTAGAACTGTACTGTATTTATTACAGAATTGCAAATCTTTTCCATGCAAGGGAAAAGAGGTTCCCTGTCACTAATACTAATAATACAGTTCATTTCTATTCCACAGTGAGCGTTATCTTTATGGCTGCAATGTCATAGCAGCTCCTTTTAGATTGCTAGCCACTGGAAAGATTTTTCAAAATCTGCATCACCTAAATTTTTCACTCCTGAATCTCTATTTAGTCTTTGTAATAAAGGAGCTGGTTACCCAGCAGCTCTCTTGAAAGTCAGCTGGATGCTGCTGAGTAATCAGTCCTCTTAGGAATTAGTTTGGCAGCTTGCAGATAAATTCAGGATTTGATAGACCACACAAAGATTTCTTTGGTTAAACTTGGCCTCTTCCTATCCAGTCGGCATCCAGCAGAGAGCAATATTGCACATGTGAGAAATCAGTTCACCACACCGTATTATTCTAAGGGGAATTAACCACTATAATTACTGCTTTCCTTCTCCAGTACTGCTGTAATGACTAAGCTTTACATAAAGGAGTTTAACTTTGCTAATTTTTTTTCATTCTTCTCAATACTTATTTTTTATCTTGTGTATAGTCAGTGGCTTGTCAAACCTGAAGCTAATTTATTTGGTATTATGTATTTAAAACGTTTTATTCTCTAAGAACCCACTAATGGGATGTAACATGCAAAAATTAGATTAAAGAGGTATAGAAAAAAGTGTTTTAATTAGCTAGTTGACTAAAGCTTTCTGCTTCTGTGGAAAATTTATAAAGGTTCCCTATTTTGTATAAACTAATATTATTTTCAGAATTCAATTTGGATCAGATTTTCACACTGAGGTGACAAAATGGAAATGTGTGTGTATATGGGTATAGCACTTCAGGATCTCCTTCAATTAGTTTTTTGCCATCTCCTCCTTCAAATGCAGTCCAAATTTTTCCTGATATAATATTTATGTGATATATAAAAATGTACAAGACGACACTATTTCTGAAGTAAAATAGCTTATTACCTTAATACCTGTCCATAATCAGAGTTTTTAATCTATAGTCTTCCAAGTAAAGAATGGATGATAAAACTTTAATAATTTATATAATATATCCTGAAATCTCTGAATATGGTGATAAAAGAGAACAGTGGACACAAACTAAATTTATCTATATTGCTTTTATAATAAAGCTTCTCTTTGAGTGACCCTCAATGACTGTTGCCCCATATTATCCCACAGAGCAACTTAAATAAGTCTCCATCAAATTTCACATTCACCAAGGCAGAGGAAAGTCTTGCACTTCCCTTTAGGGCAAAGCAAGGGAGCCAGGAAAAGTTCTTCAAGGGCAGAGTAACACACTGGAACTCCACTGGAAGAATAAATAAAACCTCAGTCCTGCACTGAGCCCTGGACACAGGGTCCCTCTGTGTACCATGTACAGGATCAGGATAACCTGAAAAAGTCCTACCAGTTTTGCCTCTGAATTATCCCTTGTGGCAGTCTGGAACCGTGGTCTCACCTTGAGCCCACAGCACTCGCCCTGTGAGCACATCACCTTTGTGCCTCACTGTGTGATGCACACGTTGCTGTGAAAGAGAGAAAGTTCTTTATAAAAATGATCAGTAAAGCTGCTGCTCTTCTTCATTTCATCATGTACCTTGATTTCCCAAAGGCTTTTAGAGGGTTTTAGTAAGTTTGGAAGACAGAATTAAGGAGAAGATTGGAGGGGGAAGGACTTCCATAATTTACCATCCTCCTTAGTATATGAATTGGAAAGAAAGTCACGTGGGAAGCAAAGCAAGACTATTCAGCACTGGGATATGCTTCACTGGTTATCATGCAATAACCTTTTCTACATGCCCTGGGAATGACAAATGCATTCCTAATATGCATTACAAACAGGGATCTTTGAGGGCAAAATTCCATACTTCTCTATTGGAAAAGGTGATCTTCTTCATTCCAATTTTTTCTTGTAAATTCTTACAGACTTTCTGTGTGTGAGTGAGGGAATGTGGATATATATCAATAATGAGATGGAGTTCAATCCCTCAGATGAGCTTTGAGAAACCTTAGTTCATTCGTTTAAAAAATTATGCTGCTTGTTTCATCATTGTCCCAGATGTTTTACAGCAGAGGCAGCAGAAAGGAGTATATCCTGCTGCCTCCATCTCTTCAGTGTCATGGCATTATGGTGTAAACCCATATTCTTCTGTACTGATTTAACTTCCCTCTTCCACACCATTGTGGGATCAGTCAGTCTGCTGTTGACAGGAGCTGATGTATAGATGGACACAGAAAGTCTTGTCCCCAGGTATCCTCACTGTAGGCAGCTGAGTGCCAGATCGGTGATGTTCATACTGCTTGCTTGCCTCTGCCAGGTAGGCCCCTGCTGGGCACTGCTTGCTGCACACACGTGAGCAGAGTGGGGGGAGGTGTCAGGCTGTGAAGAATGAAAATGCACAGACTGTAAACCAGTACTTGCCTTCTTACATACATCTAATCTGGAAGAGAAATTATTCTGAACCAAAAGTGCCGACATCACTCCTCGTTTGGGTCCAAACTGTGCAAATGGCCTCTGTCTTCATGATAAGTATTTCAGGTCTAGGTTTAGGATGTGCACATCTGCTCCTAGGAGCTGAAAGCCTGTCCTTTGCCTGACAGGAATATCTTTAATGAAATTAGAGTGCAATAAAATAGGCTACATTGCTCAAGATTATTGCTTTCTGCCACACTGCATATTCATACTATAATTTACCACCACAGGAGATCATAGGAACAAACTCTGGGTTTTACAAAGACCTTTGTGAAGTTACAGCTGTAATCAGAGTAAGCTACATCAGCTGCTTTAATGAGGGCAATCAAACCCCACGCTTCAGCATGCCACCCAATGCCTGTAGAGTCCATGCTGAAATGACTTCCCTCCTCTTCCCAACCCACCCACTAAACAGGTCTTATGGTCATATGGATACAGGATTTTATTAAAATATCAAGAATGAGGTGTTCCAGGAGGCAAGGGAGAAGATTAATGGGGTAAGTGTCTATCAGATCCACAACAAAATTTTCTTTGCTTTTGAAAAATGTGACAAACTATTGAAGAGGTGGATTTAACTGATCATCTGCCAGGAAGAACTGCCAGGTAATAGTGGCCTTTGAGGTAGAGAGAGACATAACAGAAGATAAAAATATAAAACCAAGGGGAAAGAGCAAATAGATATCTTTTAACAGAAATAGACTTTATCACATTTATGTTGTTCCCATGAAAGTCTTTCACTGACTCCCATGACATGAAATTTATCTCTAGATTTCAGGTCAACCCTTCCAGCTTCCATGTGTTGAGACTTATCCTTTAGGAGGGTCACTAGCACCTGGATACAAGGCACAAAGCTTAGATTGCCCCAGAACATCTGACTTGCTGGGGATGGAGAAAGATGTTTCTTCTTTATAGAAGCAGTCCAGCTCTCCCAAAGACATACTCCAGTGAAAGATGTGCAAAACCCACTGAAAAGAACATGGTGTCCCTGTTGGAATCCTCAAATCTGGGCCACAAAGCTGAGCTCTGGTGGCTTCCCTTGCCATCCTCATGCCTTTTTGTGACCCATTCTGGATAGCACACCTGATCACTGGCCTCTTCTCATTCTGTGTCCCTTGTGGTCAGTTGACAACTTGGATCATATCCCTTGGTAAAGGCAGCTCAGTCTTTTGCTCCATTTGCTCTATTATTCAGGGTTTTCTTTTTTAGTCACTGTTCTTTATTAATATTTTATCTTCCAAGACATGATTGATACAATGACTGGAGAAAATAAAAGAAGGTTGCAGAGCTTCCTTCTTAGGTCAAAAAGCTGTGACAGAATAACTTGGTAATGTGGAGCAGAAGATCTAACAAATCTCTTTCATTTCTCTTTCTCTCTGGTAAACTATGAAGTGTTTTCAAAAACTCATTAGCTAAGCTCAGACTCTTACTGACCTCATCAGCCTACCTATGTAAAGGCCAGAGATGTGGAAAGCACCCTAGGCAGGCACAGTGGACACCAGAATTTGAGAAACAGGGTCAGCTGGGAGAAGGCTCACTACCTTCTCTCTAGCTTTCCTGTGATGGTGAGGGAGTTAGCAGTGTCTGTGTAGTGGGTTGAAGAAAAGGGAAGCTCAAGGTCTCTGCTGTGTTTTATTCTTAATATCCATGCCATTTTGTAACTAAGGGGTCCTGGCTTCTACCTCTATCCCACCATTTCCTTGTAGCAAAAAGAGAGGTAACAGAGACTATCCTTAGCAAGAGAAATGTGAATAGGAAAAGAAACAATGGGGCATCTGGTCAAGTCCTCTCGTACTCCCACTGCAGAATTCTGTCTTTCATCTCACATTTAAAATGTTGGGGAGATAAATTATTATGAATCACTGAAAATAATGTAGGATGACTTTCTAATGATTCCAAATGATGAATAGACCCAAGTGTAAATTAGGAAAAAAAAATCAGGGAAAACGAGTCTTGCCAAAATTATGAGAAAAATATATCTTCCAAAACTTTTTGAGACAAATCAATGACATACATTTTGTTTTTCCTAGTTTCCATCCAGATTATTACATAACTATAATAACCATAAATATTTGGTGTTCAGCTCTGTCCCTCAGTCATTTGAAGAGAAGCCTCTTAAAGAAGTGCTGCAGCCTTCCCTAAATTGCGATGCATATGGTGACACTTTTATGTGAAGAAAGCTCAGGTCCTGTGTGGTTTGAATATTCCTGATTCACACCTTGTTCAGAGGGAGTAAAGGATCCTCCGAGCTAAACAAAAGCAAACAGCACTCTCAGGAACATTTAAAACTATCACTTGACATTAGCACTGCCTCAGTTTGCAGCCTTGAGACTGTACTCATAATTCCAGCGTTTTCAAATGTGTCTGCTTTCAAACAGGGTTTGCATTCAGTCTGAATCTATTGTGGGTTCCAGGTAAAGAAATCTTCTGGGCTGAGCATTCTATGCTCACAATGATTTCATTGAAAAGGAGATGAATGTTCACATCACAGTACAGTCATTAGCAGTGTTTTCCTGACCTGCTCGGGATGCCTCCTGTGTGGTGACTGTCACCCCAGTAAGGCTTCCCACTCCTCTGTGGCACTCAAGCAGATTGCAATAGCTATGTAGCTGTGCGCATTCATAAGCACACAGAACCACTTCACTGTGCCCAATTTAAAATAAATTGCCGTGCAGAAAGCAAGTCACTTAGGCTCTGACCAGAATTCAGGACCTACTTTGATGAGATTGCAAAGCAAGCATCAGAAACACACTATTGCTTCCTTCATGTTCTTGGCTTCTTTTTCCCTTGTATGTTTTTTGAATTGCCTTTTAACGTAGAACTGCTTCATGCTACAGCTTCTCCTTGCCTCTGAGGAAAGCTCCAGGGGCTTCATCTAGACAAAAGTGAAAGATTTGTACAGTGAAGGTCTAGGGAGAGGTTCAGAGGACTGAAGTTGTCACTAAGCACCTGTGGAGATAAGAGAAGCAAAGCTAGAGAAGCAGAGAACATCCCCAGCATAAAAAGAATGAGAGAAAGAGAGATATTTTCCCCAGTGGAGTTGCTGTGGGGGCATACAGGGGCAGGAAGGGAGGCAATCCTGAACAAATTTCTCCTTTAGCTCATGATATTATTGTAGTTATTTTGAATTCTTATTTCAAATTTAAAGTAGTTAAACTAAACAAATCTGACTAACTGGCTGAGTAAATATAACTGTGCTGCTGTCATCTACTGAAATAAAAAAAACCCTTACCAATTGATTCTGATCATTACCTTCATATCGGTGTGAATAATAGTCTCGCGATTAAAATCATAAGCCCACTTATGTACTTAAACTACATTAACTGTCATTTATTTTTCTGACTCCCCTTAGACTTGCCAATCCTCTGAGAGAACTCTCCTGTGCATCTGTGACTGCTTCATGCAACAAAGAGACAGGCAGGGCTCTGCTGACGGAGCAGCCCAGCTCTGTCCATATGCTCTCATTTGCTCAGTGCAGGGCAGGGGTTTCTCTACCTTTTGCACTACTATTCCCAGGCTGCTGCAGTGATTCCACAATGTCAGCTCAGAGCCTTAACACAAAGAGAAGAGGGAAAAAAAGATAATGTTGTTGTTGGAAAGTTCAGTACATGCACATGGGTTGTTAACTTAGTAGCACTATGAGGCCAGAAGTCAGTTTGAGTGCAAAAAACCCCTACGGGCTAGTATGCATGTATGCAGCCCATATGTATAATAACATGTATTATAAAGAAGAAAATAATTCTACACAGTAAATAACCAGACTTCAGATGAAAATAGTATTTTAAGTCCCCAGGTTATTAAGAAGCATGGCCATGATCAGCTATGCCATTTCACATCAGTTCAACCCATTAGCAGCTCATAAATTCACTTAACATTTCCACACGCTTTTGAGTTTGTGCATTCCCACAGCACTTACATTCTGATTCAGAGGAGGCACTCACAGGCTCTTACCACAACCTATATTTATGACAATAGCAACACGAATATGTAAATGTTGCTGACTTCTTTCTAAACCTGCGTGGTCACCATAGTAGAGAGCTTTGCAGTTTCTGCAAGCTAGTTCAGATCAAGACTGTCCCAGGGGTCAGAATCCAGAGAGCAGCGAGGGCAGCATAATCATCCTTGTGTAAATGTTAACAGAGGGTAGCTAGCTGCAACCAGTGTGTGACTTTCCTGGGAACGTGCAGTAGCTCCAGCTGACATTTGCATCCCCCATATGGCAGAGTGCAGTGTGGCCGTTGAAGGCAGAGCTCCTCACATTAAAAATAATGTGCCTGCACTTGAATTGGTTCACAGCTTGTATTGCTGACATCCTGGACTGCTAGGTGCCTCTATTTACACTATACAAGTTCATCTCTTTTTTTTGGAAATGTTATTATCCCTGTTAATATTCTGGAAATGCATAAGTTGCATATATACAATCAATCCAAAACCAAATAAAATAAATGGTAGTCAGGTAGAGCAGGTGGGCATTGCGGAACATTGGCACAATGTTTTCAGCGTGTGTATATGCACGTTCGGTTCCGCACATGTGAAGTCAGGTCCTATCACTTCAGACTAATAACTCATCTTGTTTCTTGTAGGAAGTCATAATTTTTTCCTCCATTTAACAGTGCATTCTGCAATGGAAATTACTATAGTGATGTAAAAAATAGAGTGATTTTGATGTTTTCTTTAGGGGAAAGTATAATTGTGTGAACACACTCATTTATAGAGAATTCTGCACATAAGGAAAGTAATACAAATAAGATACATTTTCTAAGGCTCTGGACAGCAGTATATTACAGATTTAATACCCTCAGATTAACCTGTAGAACTATCTGTGGAAAATTTTTGTGCTTATTTCAAACATATATTGCTTGTTACCATAAAAGAAAAATACATTGTATATCACAATTTGAATATGATATATTAATAATTTTAAAATCAGTTAGAAAGAAGTTAGTTGCATTGCAAACATATTTTCCTATTTTAATATGCCAGTGAATTAATCTCAGCAGCAGGTAATGCAAACAACAGAGAAAAGTTAGATATTTATAGTTGCCAGAACAATTAGTTAGGAAAAAGGAAGTTTTAAGGTCTTTACGCGTCACGCCAAGTGAAGTCCATGGCATTGCAAAGCAATTTTGAGGGCAAGTTTTTTTATAAAGATTTTGAAATGCTTTGAAAACTTTATCCACCTCATGGGTGGAGTACTTGTTGCGTATCACAAAGAAGCCGTTTTCTCAGAGTTCTCTTCCTTGCACAGTTAGAATCCTTACTGCTCCTTCTGGTTTGTTCACTTGTACAAAGAATGGAAGTGGAAATAAAACTCATCTTTCATCTTTACAGTTTCTTACACGTCAAAACAAAAGGGTTTTAATGAAATCTGATAATGAAAAAGTTCCCACTGCACTTGGGGCACAACAACCCTATGCAGAGCTACACACTAGGAGAAGCCTGGCTGGAAAACTGCCAGGAGGAAAGGGACCTGGGGGTGTTGGTCGACAGCTGACTGAACATGAGCCAGCAGTGTGCCCAGGTGGCCAATAAGGCCAATGGCGTCCTGGCTTGTATCAGAAACGGGTTGACCAGCAGGTCCAGGGAGGTGATTCTCCCTCTGTACTCAGCACTGGTGAGGCCGCTCCTTGAATACTGTGTTTGGTTCTGGGCCCCTCACCACAAGAAGGATGTTGAGGCTCTGGAGCAAGTCCAGAGAAGAACCACGAAGCTGGTGAAGGGGCTGGAGAACAGAACCTATGAGGAGCAGCTGAGAGAGCTGGGGTTGTTTATCCTGGAGAAGAGGTGGCTGAGAGGAGACCTCATTGCTCTCTACAACTACCTGAGAGGGGGTTGTGGAGAGGAGGGAGCTGGCCTCTTCTCCCAAGTGACAGGGGACAGGACAAGAGGGAATGGCCTCAAGCTCCGCCAGGGGAGATTTAGGCTAGAGATTAGGAGGAAGTTTTTCACGGAAAGGGTCATTGGACATTGGAATAGGCTACCCAGGGAGGTGGTTGATTCCCCTTCCCTGGAGGTGTTTAAGGCACGGGTGGATGAGGTCTTGAGGGACTTGGTTTAGTGTTAGATAGGAATGGTTGGACTAGAAGATCCGATGGATCCCTTCCAACCTGGTTGTTCTATGATTCTATGATTCTATGATCTTAGATGTGGAGAAACAGAGGTTATCATTCGTTACTCCTGTGAATCTTACATCTTTTGAAAGTATGATTCTACTTTAAAAGAAAAAACAAGTATTATAATTAATTCTGTCCTTTATATTACATCAGGAGTGATATATGAGTCTTATTAGTACACACAGATTTACGAGAGAATATACAGTCCTTGAGAAGAAAAATCTCTTAAATTATTACATTTTACCTCTCTAACCTTTGTTCTTCTGCAAAGCCAAACTGAATATTTAAAATGTGTACCTGTCACATGCTGTCCTTAAAGATTAAGGTTACCAAAGTTTAGACTGTGCTGAAGTTGCTACCCTGAGCACCCCAAACACTGAAAGCCAGCATGAGGCATTTGTCAGGTCATGATTCCAATTTGCCAAAGAGACAGGAAATGATTGTTTTTATGGTATCAAGATCCCTTCTCCATTAAGGCAAACATAAATTTTATCCATCAGATGCTATTTAAAAGTTAGCAAACCTTTCTTAACCGTTCGGTATTCTCTTGATTAAACCAATTAGCTATGCATAGAACTAGCAAAGAAATAGCAAAATAATTATATTATTTGTACTACCGGAAGAAGAAATTAAATGTGAAGCAGCTAAGGGAAAAGAGACAGCAGAAACAAAAGAAAAAGACAGAAGGCAGGAGGAATGCAAGGGAACCTGATTTCTTATATTCCTCTCACAGTTATTTGTGGGTTGTAGTAGCCTATTTCAGTATAAAACTTTGCCATATATTGAATGTGATCAGCTATGGGCATGGGAATATCACTAAATCTAATTTCTCACTGGCAGATATAAGCAGCATTATCTGACTCTGCAGGAAGTGTGCCAAAAGCAGGGTTCCCTGAAGCCTAGCCATGTAAAAATTTAGGCAACTTTAGGTGAAATAAACTGGTTTGCTCTGAAAGTTTTCATAAATATTTCCATTAAAAAAGTACCCCAGCAGAGAAATGAAGCTTTTCCATTCTGTCAGAGAAAAGCTTTCATTGCTGCCAGCTTTGTGTTCAGTTTTGGGCCCTTCACAGCAAGGAAGACACTGAGGGGCTGGAGCGTGTCCAGAAATGGACAGCAAGGCTGGGGAAATGTCTGGAGCACGAGATGTTTGTAGAGCGGCTGAGGGAACTGAGGCTGTTTAGTTGGAGAAAAAGAGGCTGAGGGCAGAAGTAATCACTCTCTACAGATGCCTGAAAGGAGGTTGTGGTGATGGGTTTTGGCCTCTTCTACCAAGTAACAAGTGATAGGATGAGAGGAAATGACCTCAAGTTGCACCAGGGGAGGTTTGGGCTGCATATGAGGAAAAAATATTCACTGGAAGGATTGTTGAGCACTAGAGAAGCTGCCCAGGGAGTGGTGGAGTTATCACCCCTGTCGGTATTTAAGAGACCTGTAGACATGGTGCTTAGGGATGTTGTTTAGTGGTGAACTTGGTGGTGATAGTTTAAAGGTTAGGTTCAACTATCTTAAAAGGTCTTTTCCAACCTAACCAATTCTCTGATTCTGTGATTCTGTAGTTCCTGGGGGCTGGTCTGCTGTGGACCTCACTCCCAGTAGGAGATGATTTGGGGAGAAACTCTTTCCTAGGCACAGAGGAACACTACTACAGAGGCTTAGTAGAGATGACTCCATGATAATTTCTGGGAAATGGTAGCTTGCTTAAAAGAGGGCTCTGGTAGAGACTAGTGCAAATGAATGAACCTATTTCTTATAAGACTCTCTACTGCTTCTCTTTAATGATCTGTATTTCGTAGTAAGTTTAGAATGAGTTGGAAGGAAATCCTTGTTTAATCTCATTTTGACACATGGTAATTAGACCCTCCCCAAGAAACAGACAGTTCTTTATTGTAATTATAGTGCCCCCAAATGACCACTAAAACAACACAAACAATTCCTCTGTGATGTTCTGACAGATTCATAAACTGGAGGAAGGAAAACTTTCCCGGATCTATTACTGCTGCTGTATTTTTACATTTCATTTGGAAAACACACTTGTGCATATATATTAATGACTTCTCCTGCTAGAATTCAGTTACTGAAAGTGTCCTGTGAGAGTAAGACCTTGTGTTTTTCCTCTCAGCAGACACCTGGGACCTGGTGTGAGAAGGGTTTCTGTGTGCAGGGCATGGTGCACGGGTTTCCAAGGAGATGAATGCATCATGCTTGGGGTACTGGAATTCTTGGGAGAGGGAGACTGAGCAGAACAGTCTCCTATTCATGAGGTTACTCAATGATTAGGAATATGAAGGAAGAGTCTCATAGCTTTCTGGTGGCTTTACAACTGGGGTAATAGATGGGCAAGCATTTCCTGCAGAACACCAGCATTGAACAGCCTTACTTACAGATTATTTCATTGAGATAATTCACCACCACCATCACGTGGGGCCTCCTCACAAGTTAGAAATTATTGCAACATTCGCCAAGAAGGCTCAAGATGGTCATTGTCCACCTCTTTGCCATTGACCCTGACACCACCCAGCAGCTGGATGGCAGCGATTGCACCACAGAGCTGTTCCCTGCTCCTGTGCCATGGACCCACCTTCAGCCCAGAATATCTACCAGTGTAAAGAGCAGTCCATGGCAGGGCCAGGTCAGTGAACCGACACTGGTCTCAGACATCAAGAATCAGATTAAAACACCCTATATAGACACAGCTGTTAATGCAGCAAAAGCTCAGGATGAAAATCCTGGGTACAAGAGCTGGAAGTAGTTATCTCACCCAAAGTGCTGTCTAGACACCTTGTTTTGAAATAATCCTATATTCTGTGAATATTAAATGGATTTTCTGTGAAATGTAAATGGATTTTCTGGACAAATTACACTAAGCCTGTGTTTAATTGTGTGCCTGTGAACATACATATCAAATGAGGTACAGAGCTTGAAAACTCAGTGCTTCAAATTGTATCTAGCAGCCACACTATGTAAAAACCCTGTACTACTATGATTTTAGTGACCAGACATACTACGGCTAAATGAAAACTTTTTATTCCTCCTCCTCAAAAAGAAAAAGACGTTACCTATTTTTTGGTAGGTTTGATTGAAGGGAGTGCACGAAACTATGCACTGATACAGCTGATGGATAATAGGGAAGCAGATATGAACTACAAAAGCAATTATATTCTCATCACAAGGTAGGTCACAAAATCTGGATTTTCCTTTACACTTTGAATTCAGACAGTGGTGCTGTCTGGAGCAGATCACAAAGTAGCTGTAAAATACACATTCTGTACCAGGTGCTGCTTTTAATTTTTTTGATGTATTATGTCTGTCAGCTTATCCGCTTTCCATTCACATTGCCCTCCAGAATCCTGCTGAAGTGTAGATAATGTAGATAGTCATGGACTTCCTTTGCCTGCTCATAGATAATAATGTATTTATGAAATGACTTATAAGAAACTAGACCTTTATAATACACTGGTTTAATAGAGAAGGTTAGCATAATAATTCAGTTTCTTATACATGCCCAGATGACAATGCTGTGAATTCTCTTCTCTCTAAACATAATTCAAGGATTATTTCCAAAACTTGATTTACTCCTTTACCTTCTCTGGATGTGTTGATTGAGGTAATAAATGGGCAAAGAAAAACAAATTAGCATTCACATTGCAGCAAATTCAGTATTTTGCTCAGGTTAAATTATACGTAGTATTCTTAATACATTTTTCTTTCTTGGAGAAAAAAATGGAAAATACTACCCTTTTGGGGTTGAGTAGTTGCCTAGAGCTTTTTCTGTAGAATATTATACAGCTTCTTCTAAAAATCTTCAGAACTTGCTCTGAAGAAGTCTACATAAAGGATGAAAGAGAGCATGAAAGCATGAAAGAGAGTGAAAGACTCTTCTAATATGAAAAGCTAACTCATCAGTGTTTATGGTTGAATATGGGTGTGGATATGTTCAGATGGTGTTCAGTGCTTACTACACAAACTATCATCTTTCTGTGTTAGGAATGTCAAGAGACAAGCATGCTTGCTGCACTGTGTGTGGATTGTGAGCTGATGGTGCCTGCAAAGAACATTCAGTCTAATAGTAAATACAGGGAATGTTCCTAATATAGTAAACACCATAGAGTATGTGTAGATATCTTTGCAGACAAGATAGAGCAAATGTCATGAGGAGAGGAAGATGAGCGATGTACGAGATGAATGTCTATGTGTGAACAGGAGGAAGGAGAGGAGTAAAGGGAAGTTTCTGAAGGAAGCACATCAGAGTACGTTAACAGGAATTTATTTAGCAGTGCTCACGTTCTTCTTGCAAACATGCTGAGGTAGCTAAGCACATTTTGAAATCCCATACAAGTTGCTATTATGCCTTTTGAAAACCTGCTGATTTGGAATGCATATGGTCATTTCAAAACCATAGCTTTGGCAGAGCACTGTGATCACAGGAGGACAATCATTACTGTGTTTATAGCTGTTACTGCACCAGCCTGCTGCTGTATGAGATGGAAGTGCTGAATAGAAGTATTTTATACTTGTATCAGAATGACTTGAAATAAAAGGATGATTTGAACACACTGAGTGTTACTGTTCTCAGGTATTTTGATGGAAAACGTCTTTCAATTACATGAAGTATTTCACGGCTGCAGGTCGACTTTCTCAGAATTTCATTGAGAAAAAAGACAGCATTCCTGCAAGATCAAACATTACAGTTTAGCATTGCAAAACACAGAACTTCAAATATCATTTTAAATGGGATAAAAAATGAAATATTTATAATGGGGAAAAGTAGAGGCAACATCAGAAGAAGAAAAAAATAGAATGTCTGGATGAGATGTAAATATCTCCTCACCACTACCACTGCTCCTGTCTTTGGGAAACGCTCTCATATCCAATCTGATTTTAGAAGTGAGAGATCTTATATCTTCTACTTGCAAAAAACCCCATGTATTTCTAACTACCTTAAACAAGAAGCTGATATTTTATTTCAGTGTTTTTGAAATAGATATCATTATTCTAGTCTATGAAAAGAGTTTATAGTGGTCTTAAACAGGATTAAGCCCGCATCCTCTTCCAATCTCGTTCTCCTGGCATGATGCTCAGTAATCTAGATCAAGTCATATCCATGTTGCTGCACCTGGATATTTATCTGTCCAAGGGAGCAGTCAGTCAATGATCGGCTTTCTTGTCAAGCAGGACTTTAAACCAATATGACAGTGGTATCTTGTGATGCGGCAGGTGGAAATGTGTCAGAATTTCTCTGGATGCTGGAGCACAGGCTCACAGTTTCCCCTGCTTCCGCTCAGCCTGGTGTGATCGGAAGGGCTCCAGTTCTCGGTGGTGAGGTCAGACTGGGTTAAGTGCTCAGAGTTCAACAGGGCAGTGGGCAGCCTTCTGCCAGCTGGTACAAATGAGCAATCTCCATATGAGATTAACAAATGCTGGAAGGGATCCCCAATGTGCAAAGTTAATCAAGTTCTGGCCTAATTAAACCACATTACTGCTGTTCTTTCTTTCTTTCTTCCTGTGGTGTCTGAGACAGTAAGATATAATAAAGGAGGACTGGTTGTGTAGTTTTATGTATCTCTGAACAGGTCAAATAACTTTGATATATGAGTGTTGATCATATGGAGAGAAAAAAGGCTAAGATTTGTTAACTTTGTTCATCCCACCATGTTAATTTTAGTACTGTTTTGACAGTGTTAATTAAACCATACAACATTTTTTTCCATTATGTAACACCTAAATACTATAAGACAATTATTGAATAGCTGAGACCTGTTTTAAAGTTACTTCTACTTTGTCATGTGCAACTTTGTGATGCACAGAACATTTGAAAGTCAAAGGAAAATATTCTCTTTTAAAGAAACTCAAATGTATTTATGCTCTCAATCTGTACAAGAACTCTAAATATCACCAAAACACTCTAAGTACCACTAGACTGTAATTTATTTGTATTACTTCTGACTTTGTACAAGAATACAGACAAGTCAATGCTTTTCAGCGGCTGATGTAAAATATATCAATGGATTTTCCCTTCACAGTACTGCAGCAATAACAATACTTCAGTCATTACTCTAAATAGTAACAACATAAAACTATTTAATAAAGTGATGTAATTTTTGACAAATATGGAACTGACAGACAGAAATCATTAGTAAATAACAGTTAATTCTGAGATTATTTCTACTGAAATAGAACTAACATTTTAATTCCAGCCTCCTTTCAATCACCAGACAGTGTAAAAGTGTAATTTTGGTATGTCTTGTAATTTTTCTTCTGAGTTTTCCAAGTCTGATATTTCTCTCTAAGTCGAGAATTTACCCAGCATTTCAGTTTGTGTTTCTTTTGTTTTGTTTGCAACCAAATCTTTGGCTTGTTACAGGGGAAAACTTGAAAACCAACTATAGCTTTTCAACAGCTAATAAAATAAACGATCAAAAGCTTTGAAAACCAAGTTAGTTTTTCACATTGTGACATCATACTTTGGAAATAATCTTGTTCATGAATCTCTGCTATGTACATTTAGCAGTGTAATACAGTCAATGCAAGACTAGAACAATTTTTTCTTTGGTAGATAACAGAAGAGCCCTTTTCCTGGAATTCTTGTTCACTTTTGCACCCAAAAACATATTGGAAAGAAATAGGAAGTGCCTTAAAATACGGTCCACATTCTGGTGTTGTATTAAAGTAAACCAGGTACAATTAGTTTGAAAGGAAGAGAAAAAAAATTATGAACATTTATCAGAGAATAATGTAGTCCTATGCTTTCATTCTGACTGTGCAAAGTATGTAATTTCCCATTTCTGTGGTGCACTTTCTTTTCTTTAGTAACCACTGTTATCTCTTAATTAATATAGCAAATACCAGAATATCTAGTTACTAAAATTGTCCTCATTTCTTCCTACAAGCTAAAGTCTTCCCTCTCCTAGGAGGGGGAACATACCCCCTCAAAAAAAACCTAGAAATGGATGACCTAATATTTTTATCTGAGGGCAATGAGTATTCATACTCATTCTTCTTAATCACTCAGGAAATACTGAGCCACTTTGAATTATCTCACTGCTGGAACCACGAAGCAGAACAAACTGCTACTACAGAGCGGCAGGAGATTTCTGGTTGCTTCCACTTTGGGCTTCTGGCACTGGAGACTCCTGAGGGTTTTGCCTTCCACAGAGCAGCTGCTCAATATTTTGATGACCTGAAAACTGTCTCAAAAAAATCTGAAAGCTTGATACTTGAAAAAGGTACCTTCTGAGAAACAGGAACTCAGAACTGGAGGTCGCTTAAATCTGGAGTCACTTTTCAAAAGCTTAGGTTCCATGCAGCTACTTTAAACTATTTGCCCTGGCAACTCCATCTTCAATTTGTCCACAAATGTATCTGTATCTGGAAGATACAGAGTGCAAATGTGAGAGTCCAAAATTATTCATACTGGGATATGTCTAAAAACTCTTTCTTGGTCCTGCTGGATCCCCCTAAATTTGTACCTCAGAAATGTTGCTTCCATATCTCTTCATTTGACTGCTCTGGGATATGGGGCCTGAAGCATCCAGAGTATTCTAATGGGGATGGGAAGGCAGGGAAATAACTGTAATTTTGTTAATAATCAGATAAATTCCCATTAAAAATTCCATTTAATATTTGCTGAAACTTCTTGGAAGGATAGAATTGTCTAATGAAATGCTTTTGGTTAATTAAACACAGATTAATCAGAATATTTTTGGCCATCTAATTAGCTGGAAGGAGAGGCCATCAAACATTGAGTAATCGATCTGATAATGAGAATTTACATTAAAAGGCTTTTCAACCTCATAGTGGCAGAGAGAACTGTGTAGGGAAGTCATGATGATTTAACCAGTTAGCTCTAAGTATTCAGGTGACAGATATGATATTCCTATATACTAGTTTTATGATGATTTAGTAAAGAAATCTACCATCTCTAGTTATGGTAAGTGTCCATTCATCTGCCTGTCAGTTACACTCTGAGTCTGATTACCTGACAGTTAGGACATAACTGAGACGACCCCCTTAGCACCAATGCACAAAACTCCATGTGCCCAGCTAAGACAGTGCCCTCTCAGAGGGAAGGCTGCGGTGTGAGCTCATTCCTGCTGGGAAAATCAAGAGAATCAGCTCTTAAGAAAGAAGAATTGCCTTTGTGACCGAAATGTCTGACCTCAGGCATCACACAAAGCTATTGCTTTCCTGCAATAACACATCTTTTCCCTCACATAAGTTATGTTTGTTGCACCATCACTTTATTCTGTAACACATTTTCTCTCTGTCCTTTATCAGCTGTGGTTGTTGCAGCCTTCCATGGGCTAAAGGAATGAGAACACAATACCTACTAAGAGAGATGTCATGGCCCTTCCACACATTCATTCTCAGCAAGTCTTTGTGGAAGAAGCGAGGAAAGGGCTGTGTTCTGTATAGAAAGTACAAATGGTGAGGGAGTAGCATTGTAACCACATGATTCAGTAGCATTTACTCAGGAAACACTTTTGAATCTAGAGGATCACAAAGTACAGTCTATAAGGATACACATCTCAAGGGGGAATGAAAAAATGTTGCTAGGGTTGTGCTGTTGGTTTTCTTACCAAGAAAAAAAATATCAAGTGTGTAATGTTCAAGTGGGCTAAGGAAGTCCAGTAAGCCTGTAATAACAGGTGTCTGAAAGAGTTTCACAGATCAAGTAAGCCAACTGAGCATGTTTTATAGATGTTATTTCTCAATCCTTGAGTCTACTGCTTCTGAAAATAGTTTTAGTTCTGCAGCACATGAGGCAAGAGGCTGGTGTCATCTTAAATAACCTGAGGAAAAGTGAAAATTGCAAAAATAAAAATTAGGTTAGGAAAAGAATGAATAAATAAGACAAGCTTTAATTTAGATTGTAGGCCCATGCTTCCCCTTCACTCTGACTAGGAAGGACCTCCAAAGAAGTCAAGATGTTGATAAAGAGAGCTGCAGAAGTTTATTTAGTGGGTCCATTTGCAAACAGGAGTCCAGAAGCAGGAAAAAAATAGTATGAGATTTGAAAAAAAGGATTTAAAAGAAACTTGAAAGAATTAAAAACAAGGTATTCAATAATGTAGTGGAATATGATTTTTGATGAGCTCATACTTGATGTCCTTCTAATCATTGTACATCTTCTACCTTTGCTTCTTTTAAGTAAAATAACCATTGACTGCTTGGTGGATACTGTGGGGCTTCCTGTCCGGTTCTTGAAATTGCACGATAAATCAGTTGTAACTGACTTCCCTCTAGAAAGTAAGTGATTCACCATGTTTGACACAGTTGCTAACTAATACTGTGTTCAGTTTTGGGCCTCTCAGGACAAGAAAGATACTGTGCTACTGGAGCATGTCCAGAGAAGAGCAACGAGGCTGATGAAGGGTTTGGAGAACAAGTCTTACAAGGAGAGATTGAATGAACTGTTCAATGTCTTCATCAATGACCTGGATGAAGGTATTGAGGGTATCCTTAGCAAGTTTGCAGATGACACAAAGCTGTGTGGAAGTGTCAACCTGCTGGAGGGTAGGGAGGTTCTGCAAAGGGACCTAAACAGGCTGGACCGCTGGGCAGTGTCCAGTGGCATGAGGTTTAACACAGCCAAATGCTGGGTCCTGCACTTGGGGCACAATAACGCTATGCAGAGCTACAGACTGGGAGAAGTCTGGCTGGAAAACTGCCAGGAGGAGAGGGACCTGGGGGTGTTGGTCGACAGCCGACTGAACGTGAGCCAGTAGTGTGCCCAGGTGGTCAAGAAGGCCAATAGCATCCTGGCTTGTATCAGAAATGGCATTACCAGCAGGTCCAGGGAGGTTATTCTCCCTCTGTACTCAGCACTGGTGAGGCCGCTCCTTGAATACTGTGTTTGGTTCTGGGCCCCTCACCACAAGAAGGATGTTGAGGCTCTGGAGCAAGTCCAGAGAAGAACCATGAAGCTGGTGAAGGGGCTGGAGAACAGACCCTATGAGGAGCGTCTGAGAGAGCTGGGGTTGTTTATCCTGGAGAAGAGGTGGCTGAGAGGAGACCTCATTGCTCTCTACAACTACCTGAGAGGGGGTTGTGGAGAGGAGGGAGCTGGCCTCTTCTCCCAAGTGACAGGGGACAGGACAAGAGGGAATGGCCTCAAGCTCCGCCAGGGGAGATTTAGGCTGGAGATTAGGAGGTAGTTTTTCACACAGAGGGTCATTGGGCATTGGAATAGGCTACCCAGGGAGGTGGTTGATTCCCCTTCCCTGAAGGTGTTTAAGGCACGGGTGGATGAGGTCTTGAGGGACTTGGTTTAGTGTTAGATAGGAATGGTTGGACTAGAAGATCCGATGGATCCCTTCCAACCTGGTTGTTCTATGATTCTATGATTCTATGATTCTAACTGGGACTGTTTAGTTGGAGAAAAAGAGGCTGAGGGGAGACCTTATTGCTTTTCACAGCTACATAAAAGGAGGTTGTAGTGGAGTGGATATTGGTCTCTTCTCCCAAGTAACAAGTTGGTTATTAGGAAAAACGTCTTTACCAAAAAGTGGTAAAGCATTAGAACAGGCTGCCTGGGGAAGTGATGGAGTCTCCGTCTCTGGAGATATTAAAAATCTGAGAATGTGACAGTTTGGGATATGGTTTCGAATCATAGAACAACCAGGTTAGAAGAGACCCACTGGATCATCGAGTCCAACCGTTCCTATCAAACATTAAACCATGCCCCTCAATACCTTGTCCACCCGTGCCTTAAACACTTCCAGGGAAGGTGAATCAACCACCTCCCTGGGCAGCCTGTTCAAAGTATGCATGATGTCTTTTAGTAGGTATGATGTCATTTACATGGTTGGACTTGATGATCTTAGAGGATTTTCCCAACCTTAATGATACTATGATTCTATTTTTCTATATATTTGAACATTAACTCTGTCAAATTTGAATTTGAAATTGCCAGAACAGTGCCAAAACTCTTGACTGAATGAACTGGGACAGGCACATGTAGACAGACAGTGGAAGTATTTTTTCCCCTGGAAATGAGAATAAAAATTTTGTTAACAAGACATCATTTTAAAGAATGGCCATCTTGGGAAATGCTGATTATCTCCTCCCATGTGTTTTAAGTCAGGGGTTTCCTGTTCAAAAAGAAGAGAGAGATTGTTAAAAAGTTTGCTTTATCTTGCTTATCATGTATATATTTTAGTTAGGTATTAAAATAAAATATTTAAAGTACTAGAAAAATAAGATGACTTGCAGAGGCTGTTCCCCCAACAGACTCTTCTCAGACTTCTCCCATATGTTAGTGAAACAAAGTGGCACATTTGCTGAAGTAAAAACACTCTGTGCCAAAGGCCTGTAGGACACGTTGCTTCCTCCCACAGGGCTGCAGGTACCTGCTGCAAGATTTGCTCATCACTTCTCTCTCCCTTTCCTTAAATTATAAATATAATTACTGTTGCTTCCTGGCCTACATGGATAGGAGTGCTGGGCTTTCATCTGAGTTAAGGTTTAGAGCAGATTGATGGATTTAGTTTCAATGAGAGCTTGCTTGTCACCTGCTATGCGTATTCCTGGGATCACATATTACCCAAGACCTGGATCTTCAATAAAATCATGGTACACATTTTATCCTGAATGAAAAGATGATTTTTGTCAGGAATAATTTGTTGAAATCCAGTTTGTCATTTATTGTCTCTTCTATAGTAAGTTTGAAATTATCCTGACTGTAATATAATTGTTCTGACAATCAGTTGAGTGATTTCCATGAATAATTCTTAGTTTAGGATTTGTTGCATTTGTGAAATTCAACCAGGACAGATAATTGTTTCTTCTCTGTCCAATTAAAGTCTTCACAATGATCTTTCTGCTAAATCCAGGTAAAATTTCAAAAATCTCTCTTTTGGAGTGCTTCCTAATAGTTGTTCATGATACATTTTATTCCCATACTTAGAAAAGAGAAGCTTGAATGCATTGGAAGGAAACTCATGTGTTCATGCAAGTAAATATTCATGGTTAAAAAAAAACAACCTGTGCTTTGTTGTGTCATGTGGTTTGTTTATAAAAAATGTGTGTGCCATAGACTAAGAGAGTAAATTCATGTTAAAACAGTCAAATCAAGAATGGGATAGTTTGGGGGAGATATTACTGAGCTAAACATAAAGCATAAGGCTCCCTAAAATAACAGCTTGATTAAATGGGATCAGAGCAGCTGATCCTGTGGTGTCTCTTTGTTTAAAATCTTTTGATTTAGCTATGGCATAGGAATAGTATCCATCTATATATGTGAATTATGTCTTCCCCTTAACTTCCCAATAGTTCTTAACATTAACAGGAAAAAAGAAACTACATAGTTTCTACAATAAAGTAGGGGTGACACCTATGCACTTTGCAGTCTGTCTATAAATCCATTACCTTTATGCAGTAGTACAAAAACTCCGTAAGTGTTGAAGTTAAGAAAGTAAACTTGTGGTGTGCTATGACTAAAAAAGCTGCCATTTGAAGGTGCTTAGAGATTTGGAGTGTTGGCATTAGTCCTGGGAGACAGGGATTGTGATAAGGCAATTATATATGTGAGCTAAATTAATTAATCCCACAGCTTTATCACACAGCTGATGTTTTGGAGGAATAATTTGCTGGGGAAAAAAGTTTCTTCTTATTCATCCACACATGGGATTTTCTGTTTAGGGGTATGGATGAAATTCAGTCTTCTCATTCTGTTCCAAACCAAGAGAAAAGAGTACCAGAGATGAAAAAAAAACCAAAAACCAAAGAATACCCATTGAAAGCTTCAAGGGCAATGCCAGGGTGTACAGAGAGACAGTTAGAAAAACTGAAATGGACAGAGGTGTCAAAATCTACAAGAAAGAGTTCTTGAGATATATAAACAAGCAGAAACAGAAGGGAAAGAAGAACAAGTGTAAGGTATTGCACCTGGGAAAACATAATCCAGGAGTGTGGCACGGGCCAGGCTATACTCAGCTAGGAAGCAGCACCGTGGAAAGGGACTTGGGGGTCTTGGTGGAAAACAAGTTCTACATCAGAGTATGATGCTGCAGCAAAGAAAACCAATAGGATGCTGGGTTGCTTCAACAAGGGCATCACCAACAGAGATGAAGTCATTATCCCACCCATTTGCCCTTGCCAGGTCACACCTGGAATACTGTGTTCAATTTGGGTCCCCATTATACAAAAAATAGATGTGGACTGGCTGGAGAGGGTCCAGAGAAGGGCCACAAAGATGATCAAAGAACTTAGAAGGTTGCTATGTGAGGAAGGTCTGCGAGAACTGAGTCTTTCAGCTTTGAGAAAAGAAAGCTAGGGAAGACCTCATCACAATGTTCCGGTGTTTAAAGGGTGGCTATGAAGAAGATGGAGACTCCCTTTTTACCAGGAATCTCTTGTTCTCTTTATATAAATCCCAAAAGATTCAACTCAAATGATTTTAGACATCCAAATATCAAGCATTTCATCTAGCTATTTAAGATGTTTAAGTCTCAGGTAACTTTCTAGGGTGGATTCTAGCTAATGTAGAGAGCTGGGAGGTGCTCAAGCTTCACATGTCCATGCAACACTTGTGTTCCTCACTAAGGAGAGCCTAGAGAAACTACCTCAGACAGAAATCTGCACTAGTGGAGGGAAAAGAGGAATTCAGATTAAGGATCTTAACTTCTTTTTATCAGAAAGAATATGAACACCAGGTTGATTTATGTGGATTGTACGTACATATTTACAGAGAGGTATATGGAAGCCTCTGATATATTTGCCAGGTTCTAAACCAATTTACAATAATTGTGCTTTACAAAGTAAAAGGGCTGGGTTGGTACTTGGGGTTATGACATACTGACACTTCTTCCAGGCTGCCAACATGTACAATTGAATCTCGTTTTTCATTTCTGCTCCTGCTGTGAAAAATATGCCTTAAAAAACATTTGTTGAAGTGCAGGCTGATGCAGCAGTGTCTACCCGCATTTGCAACCTGAACCAGTGCCAGTCAGAGATGTGAACTGGCCCTATAATTTCAATGGCTGACTCAGAGGTTGTGTGATAGTTGTGCTGAAGTCAATATTAAGTGCTACTTTGCAAAAGAGTGGGGTGAAATCACATCAGGAAGATTTACACATCTGTTTCTGAGTGGCTTTTCATTTCTATGCAGATGCAGCCAGTTCTCTGTCTTCTTAAACTCATAAATAGCTTTACTGTATCCTAGGGCATATCTCACATCCTACAGTCATTTTGATGCTACATATAAGATTTAAAGACTAGGTTTCTGTTAAGTTAGACTGCTAATGCACTTTCTGCATCTGTGTAGTATGAACGGCATTTTTACCAGCTTCTGAAGGAGATCTTGCTCTGGGAAAAAGTTCTATTTACCTTAGTCTAAATTAAACTTCCATGCCTTTTCAGCCTTCATACATTTTTTCATCAAGAGTGATACTGAAGATATTAAGGAGTTCATTAAAAATTATGATTAATTAATTTTATGACAATAGCACTTAGAAAGCCCTGCTGAGACATGAGACCTATTGCACTGGGCACTGTAGGGACACATAAAAGAGTGGATTTCTGCTTCAAAGAGCTGAAAATTGAACTAGAAAAGACATGTTTCTTTTGGCTTCAAGGGAAACTGAATAAGGGTTTTTGTGATATTCTTGAGCAAGCTGGAACCCCCTTGTTACATTGAAGTCTTTTTTCATTTCACAGTTTCAAAAAAAAATATAATGAATGAAGCTTTATTCAGTTTTCAATTAAAAGAATCTTGGACTATCTGCTGCTCTCTCTGCCCACAGCCCACTCCTTGTGCTTTCTTCATCCTTCCTACGCAGGAACAATACATCAGCCCTGCATTTACTGTTCAGCAAACCTTTTCAAACAGCTACATTTGTGCCTTGTCATCACATTTCTAATATTGAATTTTCACATTTCTAAAGGGTTTTTACTTCTCGTTTTTGTTAGCTCTGTAGTTATATTCAAAACTTTCAAAGTAGCGAGAAAGAAACGGAGGAAGAAGAGAATTGCCTTCCCTTTCTTATTCTTCTTTCTACCAGCTCTATTAGCAATGGATTTAGGAAAATGCTGTATGAGAAATGTGGTAGTTAAAGACTATGCTCTCTTTTACCCCTAGGCTTAAGGCAGTTTTTCTTCATTGTAGAATAGGAAGAGAAAAAAGGAAGAGAACACAGCTGAAGGTTATTTGCCTTGATGTAAAGGCAGAGAGAACTCTACATTGAAAAACATAGGAGATCAGGAAACTACCAAGTTCATAAAATAAATCTTGCATTGTTCTCAGATTTAGCCTTATTTTTCCTATGTTTCTGCTCTGCATCTTGTGGGAAGTCCCTCTAAGCTCTCTCCTAAGCCTAAGAAGTTGCGAAAAAGTTGAAAAGAGAGCAGAAGGAGGAGCTCTGTACACCAGAGGATGCCCAGCAAACTGCGAAGTGACTGATTAGTGCAGACAGTAACTGAGCAAGTTCCAACCAAGTGTGATCTCTTCTAAGGGGAAACAGCTTTGTTTCAACTTGACTATTGTTCCCTGATAATCTGCGAAGCTGGAGTGGAATTATTAATGGCAGATAGGGAGCTGAGGGAAACTGCCCAGGACAGTGGAAGTGTTGGGGGGGGGGGGTGAGGGGGCTGTTTGAGGCCATTGTGAAGAGAAAAAAAAGACAGGTTCTCAGGTCCTCTAACCTATTTTCTCTCATGAAAAACAAGCTGGCAGTATTAAATTGAGTAAAACAAGTTGCTAAATCGCCATCTGAAACAAACTACTGAACAGGAACACAATCTCTCCCATGAATTTCTCTAGACAACAACCAAGTTCCCTGGAGTGTCTCTCTGACACGCAAACCCATTATTTAGTTTTCTTTGAAACCTGGTGAATTATATTAGCTAACTCAAATTCCACAAGGACTATTCCTGTCTGCTCTATAGTACCAGGCTTTCAGGAGTGTAACCATCATTTCCCACTCCAACCTTGATATGCCACAGTCCTAAATCAGTCACAAGGCTTGTGATGCTCAGACTAGGACTGGATGGTCCAAACCCAAGCAGCAGGACTGAGAGGAAGTCTGGGTGTAACATGAGAGTCAGCTCCACCCTCAGATTTCTATGTGCTGCTTCCGGAGGGTGCCACAGCACTAGCAACCTTTAATTGGCAACTGTGCCAAGTCCTGGTAGAACTTTGTTCTGTGTGGGGCAGCCGTGGCTTTCCTGCAGTTGAGTGACGCTGCCCAGTGACAGAAGCGCGGCTTTGTGTCACTTCCCTTCAATTCAGTATGTGCTATTAGCAGGCTTGTGTTTAACTGGATCTAGTGAAAACTTGGCATCAACTGGGGTCAGCACTTCAATGTTTCCTCAGGAAATATAAACCAGGTAGCCTCTTGACAACTGCTCGGATATGGAGACAAGTGGAGCTTCTGAAGATATTTTTGATTGTGTACATTTGTTCCCCATCCCTCAGTGTTAGAAAGGTAAAAAAAAAACAAAAAGAAAAAAAGAAATAACTTCAAATGGAGCTATGCTGCTGTGATAATTTGGTAACTTTCTCTTCTCATTCTGCACAATTTCAAAACAATGAGCAGTTCCATAGTGGAAAATTAATTGGAATCTTTCAACATTTTTAAATGCTTTCACTGTAGCAGAAATTTTATTATAACTGCTATTTCCCATTTCTGTTGGGTGAATTTACATATTTTTTAACAGAAAAGGACTGGAAAAATCTCTGACTATCTTGCTGGTACTTACAACCGGCATGAACCTGTTGCTATTACATTTGTGGATTATTTAGCAATTAGCACAGCAAGATGGACTGCTCTTAACTGCTACTCGAATAGCTTGACAGCAGATGAGGCATGCAGATGAGCCCTTTATGCCAAGCTGCACAGCTATTTAAGTACCCTGAACACCTGTCCCACTTCATCCATCCTGCAGCTTAGTTTTCCTGTCCTGTAGATAAAACGGGGGAGTCCAGTTAGCTGAACCATTAGTAATGGTACTCTTGTTTCAGCTGGGATGGAGTTAATTTTCTTTCTGGTAGCTGGTGTCATGCTATGTTTTGGGATGAGAATAATGTTGATAACACACTGATGGTTTTCGTTGTTGCTTAGCAGTCAAGGATGGGAAACTGGGAGGGGACACGGTTGGGAGACCTAACCCAAGCTGGCCAGAGGGATGTCTCATATGATGTCATGCTGGGGAGTATGATGTATAATGTCCAATATGTTATACATAAACTGAGGAGTTTGCCAGGGGCTAGTGTTCACTCCTCAAGGACAGGCTGGACGTTGGTCTTTGGGTAGCAATTGTATTGCATTGTGTATAACGTTTTTTGTGCATTCTGTGGTTGTTCTTATTCTTAGTTCCTATTCTTATTATTGCTGTCCTGTTAAGCTGTCTCTATTCCAACCCACAAGTTTTACTTTTTTCCTCCCCAGCCCACTGTGGTGGGAATGGGTCAACATGAGCAAGCGGCTGCATGGAGCTTAGTTGCCAGATGGAGTTAGACTACAACAAATGGTGAATTCACCAACAAGGTTTTAATAAATAAGGTAGTCCAACAGGGAGGTCTGGATTAAATTTGAAGAGAATGTGAAAGCAGGAGGTGTGTTTCAGGCACAGGTATATAAGAGTTGCAGAGGAAGAAAGGAAAATAGAAGTAGTAGGATGAGCAGGTTATTTTGTTCATTTGCTTGCGTTTCAAATGCCTTAGATACTTGATGTTCTGCTGTTTCCAGCTTCTTGGTGTATGCCTCAGTTTAAATTTTCATGGTTCTCATTTCACCGCTTAGTTGTGTCATGTTACGTTACCCTGTAGCACCATGCATCAAAACTTAATAACGGAACAAACACAACAATGACTTTCAACTAATGCTGGCCCTCTTTCATTATTCAGTGAGTTACATCATGGGTTGCTGATAAAGATGATCTTAGAACTAAATTTAAATGCATGTTTACGTAAAAGCTCTGTGTGTGTAAGTTAGTAATTTTTGTGTTCTTTTTCTGTGCACTTTGTTCTCTTGAGGTATAAGAGTCCTCATTCAGGACCTGAATAAAAGGAGGAGGGAACAGGCACAAACATGAATTCTTGAATAAATACTTTATACACACAATACACACTTTTAAAACCTCCTACTTTCATTTTAGGAAGCTTTGTATCAACCCTATTTTTAATATTGCCCTATTCTACAAATGTAGTTTGATATATCATTCCACCTTCATAAATAAAATTGGTTTTGGTGCAGTAGCTTGGTGATAAGTTAAAGCAAGATTGTGCTATTGTTGTACAATGAAATATTTACAGTTTGTGGCTTGATTTAGGAAAACACTAAGATAATCTTATTCTTCACACAAATACTGGGAGAACCAATGTGAGAGGCAGACTTTGGCAAATTATCGAGCATGCAAATGAGCATAGTAATAAACAGGTAAGCTGAGCACAATATGAAGGCATCCTGATCAATTGCTTGGCATGTGCAGGTTTAGTGCTAATTATTTATGATACTTCATACTGTGATAATGAATATTCTTCAGTATGCTTTGGAAGGCTAGTGAAGTTCTACTGCCAGATTCTGACACCTTTATTTTTAATTATCTATCTGTTATCATGTATATGGCCCCACTGACTTAAGGAGGATTAGTGTGTCTCTGAACATGGGAGAGAGAAACAGACTTTGGCTCTTAGAGTAGAAAATATAAAATTGGACATATACGTGACATAGGACAATCAGGATTAATGAAAGGTTTTGCACTGATGTTCTATGGAAGGAAGAAATGTATCTATCTTGATTTCAAGAGATGTCTTGCTGTAAGAGGTTATAAAAAAGAACTCCAACAGAGGACACAAAAGCATTTAGAAAAGGCACGGTGAATTTTGTCTGCCTTTGAATCTATTTATCAAAGCCATTGCTATTCCCATTTCAGCACAGGTGGAACAATAATAAATACTGAACAAAGCAACACAGTCTGTATTCAGACCATTTCAATACATGGAAAGTTAAATGCAAAAAGAAAGCAAGCTTGCAGAGTCAGACCTATTGACTCCTGCTACTTCTGTTCCTCATTGAAAATGAATGCTGGATGGTGCACAAATTTCTGCAAGATATTTACATTACTGCCATTAACGCATAATAAGGAACACATTCAGTAATGTGACTATTACTGAACTGAATCAATAATCTATTACATCATAGGAATGTAATTCAGCTTCAAACCTTTGCACTTTCTTTCATTTTAAATGACTAACTTTAGCTGTCAATTTTCAGACTCAGTGGAGTTCTGTTATTTCCCAAGCTGCCATTTATCCCTACAGGAGAGGCTACGTGCCATGAATGGGTCCCGTATGATAAAAAATCTGCCTCTTCTGTTGAGGAGAGGCAGTGGAAAAACTCCACATTCAAGCTGTGAATCCTGGTTTGCCTAGGTGCCATCCCCTGGGAGGAAGCAAGGGTGCCAGTCCTCCTTCATCATCTCTTAAAGAAAGTAGTGTCTGCACAGCCTTCCTAACTTCTTTTTCCTCCCACTGTCCCTATTTTAGATATTCAAAGAAAATCACTGGAATGAGTTTCACCTCCCTCAGTCCCAGCGGTTGCAGAGGCTGAAGCCTGTCAGGAACCCAGCTTAGGCTCCTCTAGTGAGCCTCCTTCCTCAGAGATAGACTAGATTTTGCGTAATTCCTGTTTCAATGAGAAATCCAAATCCTCAATATATAAAAGAAAAACAAATTAAAAAGCCTGAACATACAAGGTCATTGTAAAACAGTTAGACATCTAAAGGACAACACAAGATCACAGAAAAACTGACCAATGCTCAGTTCACTGATGCTGTTTTAAAAATAACCAAACCCTCCAAAAAACAACTGAGTCCAGAATTGCAGTGGATATGACTTCTGGTCAGATCTAAAGTGCTCTGAGACTAGTGGCAGAAACATCATTGCATTTTGGGTCAAACCATCCTGTGAAATGAGTCTTTTATCTCCATGGCCAGTGCCTTGCAGCAGATGATAAAAATTCAGTATCTTGCTTTTGGCTTGAAATTTCGAAGGTTTAGGGATTTTGTCTGATTTCACCTGAGTATTGAGCAAACAGCCTAGCACATCACTGCTTGCTTTTGGTCATTTGATCTGCCCTTCAGGCAGTTGTGCAGGCATTTTTCATTTCAGTTCTCCTCATTCACAGTGCTCTGCAGCACTTCCCAAAGCTGGTTCAGACCCTTACAGCAAAGGAAAGAAATGGATTTTAATTTTGAGTTGCAGCTGTTGTTGTCAAAGTTCAGTGCATTAAGCATGGATTTTGTTTTCATTGCTCTCTCATAACGCCAGGATCTGCATTAACTACAAAAGGCATGTACTTAAAGTAAGTAAAGTAATGGAGAAAGATATTATTCTTGTTATTTTGAAATGTCACAAAAGATCTAGGGTTCATTTCAGTAGCACAATGAAACCAAGATGCAGTTTTCACAAAGACATGTTTTTAGAAACTTAAAGTGAATAGATGAAATGTTCTTTTGTTTTCTTTTACTGATGCTTCATAGCAACACAATAAACCAGTGCCTCCATGTTGCAGCAATGAAGATCACTGCCTTCTTCTAGCTGCTTTTGATTTCATGGGTATTCAGGGAGGGTTTGATGATTCCCCCTTGTATACAGCCATATCATCTCTGTTCAGTTTTACATGTTTTGAATCACCTTTTACCCTAATGTTTTCTCAACTCGAAAGACATTACGCCGCAACTAACAACAGTACTAAACTAGAACTTGCCTAAAATCATACGGGAAATGTAATGAGTTGGGCAGAAGCCCTCAGTACGAGTAAAGGGTGGCTTGGGAATCCAACAGACATGAACACAGAAAGAAAAGGATGGTGCTGCTCACCCTTGCAAGGCTGCTAGGGGTACAAGCATTCAGGCTCAGATGTTGGTCTCTCTTTGCTCCCCTCCACCCAATATTGCATCTGTTTTGATTAGTGAAATGTTCATCTTTACTACTTTTCTCACCCTCTTCATTCTGTGGCTCTGTCACTGAATAGGTGAGAATACCCAAGACAATCTCACTGCCTGGCTGGAAGAAAGGAAAAGATTGGTGTTGCTATGGAGCAATGTTAAGGTTGTTTCAATCCCTTTAGTATCATTTTGAGTGCAAAAGTCTTGCAGGGAAGGTGCTTTTCAGGAGCTGCAATAATCCTATCTTTTTTTCCCCCACCATTGGCTTTAAAATGCAAGTTCTCCATAAAAAAGAACATTAAAAAGCAATAATCCAAACTTGTCTAAATTTCACTATGTGTATCTGACTGTGCTCTTCCACAGGGATATAGTCCATACAGTCCTTTCTGTACATTAACATATATGCACATACACCATTGGATTTGTAGCTATACACATGTTTATTTCTCTCACATCCGTTAGCATGCCCATGAAAACACCAGTGTATTTATGGAGCGTCAAGACCTCAGCAGCTCACTGCAGCTCTCTTTCATGTGCTGCCCATAGGCTATTTGTAACCACGTTGCAAAACGTTGTAGACTTCTAAGCAAAAAGAAAGTTCAAGCTAAAAGCATGTAGAAGGACTTCAGGTCACCTCTCTCTGTCCTGTGGTTTGTAAGGACAGACAGCAGCCTGCACTGATTCTATTCAAACTTTTCCAACTTAGTTGACTTACACAGTTGTCTCCAGGGTATCAGTGAAGCACTGGCACAGGTTCAGGGTGATGTACTCCTCTGGCTGAGCCAGTACAGTTTAGGAGGTCTCCTCGGCTCACTCCTGCATTCTCTGCAGGAAGCAGAGCTTGGTTTTTCATTGTGGCTGCCACAATGTGGCAGCCAGTGATGGCAACCTGAGCAGAACCACATTGAAGAAGCAGGTTGCTGACAGGCTTTCAACCAGCTGACGATCAGTTAAAAGCAAAGCTGCCTCTGTAACCAGAACTATAATACATATCAAAAGTCCATCACCCCCAACCCATCTCCAGTGGCCATGTGTAAGACATGAATATTGTGGAAGCCCTTTCCAAGTTTAAAATACCATCCTGAATGTTCAGTCCTGGACTCTCATGCAAGTGCATACATAAATCTTGCTAGGATAGGATTCCTTTGTTACAAGAAAAAAATCATTACTTGACTACTGACTACAAATGATGAAATAGATATTACTGTATTATCAAGTAGAGATTTGTAATTAAATGATATTTCTTCTTATGTCTTATTAAAGAGGATTTCACGGCATCAAACCTGTTTCTAAGAAACAGATGTTCATAATACAGAAAATGTTTTTGCGCTTGGCACCCATATTGGAAGTCTCAGTCCAAAAGCCAAGGAATGAATACACAATGCAGAAGCACATAAATGAAGCTGTAACACTTAGTAGTTCCTCTTCTATTTCTGAACTAAATTTTGAACCCAGTCTGCCTCTGCAATGAGTTTCTTCAGCCTCACTTAGGGAGCATTCACCATGATACCCAGTGCAGCTTGTGCCTAGGACAGTAATTCACAGAGCTACCAATCAAGCAACACAAAGCACCTTGAAATATCACTCACAAATCAATTAACCCAATGATTAATTAATTAAGGTATAAAGCTTTATCAAATATGAAAAGACCCTATATCCAATACTATCCCTACTTACTGTTTCATTCTCATGAAGTGTAGAAACTGCCCTTCAGATTACAGTGAACCAGAGAGTAGCAAGAAGAGTTTCTTCTTTACAGAAGATTTTGAAGACTTGTCATGGGGTTGAGTTCTTGACATTTTCATTTCAGTCTCTTCCAAATATGAAGGTTCATTCCCTCCTTTAGTGCTTGAAAGCTTTTCTTTTAAAGGCCTCCATTTCCATAATTTTGTTTAGCTCTACTTTTTTGTTTTATTTTGTATTCCCCTGAAACATTTCAGAACCACTGTATAACCAAAAAGCACTTGAAAACCATAATTGACTATAAACTCCCCTCAGCAATGTATGGACTTCCCATGAGCTGACTGCAAGAGAGCTTTCAATGAATAATGTCATCACTATCCATTTGCTTTTACATCCTTGCACAGAGGTGGGAGTCTGAATGCTCTTCTTTTAATCTGTTTCCAAGGTTTGCATTCTGTCTGATGCAATATGTGTACATCCTGTTGAAGTCTGTCAGAATTGTAAGTTTCTCATTCTTCTACCAGATATTATAGACAGTTTATAGACTTTTCAAACCTGAATTTTTGCACCTTCGGATCAGAACGTTCATTTTATATAGATAGGTTTTAGAAACCTGGCTTTGTTAATAGTGTAATACTCAATTAACATTAGGGAAGTAAACTATTCCAGAGCAGTTTTTCCATAATAAATAGCAGAAAATCAGATTTGTGGTATAATGCAATTGTCTCGGGTACAGTCCCCGAGTGTGGGGAAAGTGATGCATGGAGAGAGCTAGAAACTACATAATGCATGAGTTGAAAAAGAATAGTTTTCACTTAAAAATAAGGTCGAGAAAACCAGCACAAAAGTTAAGAGAGAGGGAAACAGGTCAGTGCTGGTTTTTAAGGCTTTTCTTTTTAGGTGTTTCCTAAGCAAATTAATTACAGGGGCATTAGTTAAGATAGTGAAATGTCAGGCATTATTAGGCCTAGCAGAAATTCATCACTTCCTGCCTCATGGCATTTCACATCATGAAATTACATCAGAAAGTGGTGTGCTGTCTTCATGAAATACATAGAACACTGCACTTATAGATGAGAAAAGGCTTTTGCAGAAGCTGTATACATACAAAGAATACATACAGCTAACTTGCATGTTATGTAAAGATAATCTAGGCCATACAATGAAAGATAAACCTTGGGATTTTTCCTCGCAGTTAGGCTTGCTTTTAAATTCTTCAGTCTTGCCTTTTCACTATGATAAATAATATCACTACTACTAAGTTGAACATGCATTTGTTGCCATAATTGGGTCACTATATTGCCACTAGAAAAATATGACAGACTTAAAAACTGAGAGTGGAGAAAGGACAAAATAAACCACCAGATGATTCCAAAGGCTTTTGCAATGTTAGCCAGGCACTCTTTCAGACACCATATGCTCAGTATCATCTGGACTTGTAGAAACATTTCTAATATTTTAAAAGCTGTCTACTAACTGGGTCTGCAGCACTGATGCTGTACTTTCCCTTGGTATCACCATGGAAAAGAAGAGGTTTGGAAGCAGAGCTCAAGATTTCAGCAAACTTTAGATTGCCCTTTCTCTTTTACCTTCTTTCTCTTTCCCTTTCCCAGTCAAGACTGTGGTTTATTCTCCTACTGCAGCATCCATGGCAAACGAAACCTTAGATGGAGACCAAAAGGTTACAGCTACTTGATGAGGCCTAGGATAGACCTGATGGGCAATTTTATGGGCAATATAGCCCATAAAATCCCATGAGTTAATCTAATAACTGTCATGAAATATTTAATTTGCATTCCACAGAGCTTATGTGTTATCCCAGAAATAATCAGACAAAAGGATTACTGTTCATGTGTTTGACTTCTGGGACAGTGTTGTGATGATATCATTTATTTTGACTATTATATCTAGTGTTGCACAATGACAGCAAATATGTAATACAACCTTGGTAGTAGAATTCATAAAAACACATCTTTCAATAAAAATGCTGTGCATGTATATGTGAAGAAAGGAACAATAGGGTGAAGGGAAGATGGTGGGGAGTTAATGAAAACTTCTAACTTGAATGAAAGACAATAATTCTAGATATGGATGACAAATAGGTTTCCACAGCAATATGTAAATTTATCCCCCTCTTGCTCTTTCACCATTTGAACTCCCCAAAACTGCACAAGGCACAGGAAGTTTACATAATAATATGTGTGATAAAGATGACAACAGAGCAGCTTGCCCTGAGCAGAGCCTTCAATGCTGTGTTGCCATGTAATCTGCCATAATAATTTGAAAGTTTTTCTTCACATTTACAGCAGTTCCTTTACCAATATGATATTTTTTTTTTATTCCAGCATGAATGCAATTTATGCAAGTTAGAATTCTTAAAGTATATTCATAATTACTTTTCATCTTACAAGATTTATTAGAATTTTCCCATTTTTAGGTTTATCTCTTGCTTATGTATTCCAGAGCCTGCTTTATGGCACCATACTTAAACGTGAATTTTTCTTCAGATTTCTTCCTGCCCTATGCCACTCCTCCTAATCAGCAAAACTGATTATTAACATTTCTCTGATATTTTTCCCCTATAAGTTTCAAAGTGTCTTAGAAGTGAAAAGCACCTTTATGTGCTTGGGAAATGGAGAGGAAACATTTTGTTTGGGGTCACAGAGGGAATCACACAGTGCTTGGAATAAAACTCAAGATTTTTAAAGCAGCAAGAAGAATTAATGAGTTCGGGACTGTGTTGTGCAGACATGGGAATTGCACTTCCAGTTACGAAGCTGGTGTGGGCACTTCTCAGGGTGTCCTGCCATCAGTTTTAAAACCTCTTTTATAACACACAGTCCATGTTTCAAATGCTATGTTTGATAGGAAATGCTGTAACTTAGCTCACGTGCCTTGCCCCTTTCTATGAATTAAAAATATCTTAAGCATGGGTATAATTTGCAGAGCTGGTTACAGAGTAGAAAAGCATTAAACTATGTCAGGTATAATAGAAAAATATACGAAGGTGAAAAGGAAAGAAAATAAATAATGATTATGTTGCCTTTTTTTTAAGAAATTCAGATTTCATTCACATTTGTTATTATGTTCTATATGTTACTTAGTGTGTTACAGTTGGTCTTGAAGCCTCAGTATGCATGCATGCATACATACACACATACATACACACTTAAGTTCCACAGGGCTAGAAACTGCCTTGGATATTACCGCATTCCCTAGTTTCCAGTTAGCAGAAAAAGATAAATCTCTTTTCTATTATTTATTTAATGATTGTTTGTAAATACTATTATTTAATATTTAACTATGTAGTATAACAATAATAAAAATCTCATAAAATTACAAAACATAACACTGCAACCTTTGGGAGAAGGGAGATCACTTTTACAATATTTACCGTTAATGAGAAATATCTGTGTTTGGAATAAGCATCAGTACAAACAATATTGTAGTAGCAGTTAAAATGCCTCATACTCAGAATGCCAGTTCTCCCCTCTGTACAGGAGGCTTATTTAAGGTTTTCCAATGCTTGTCTTCATGCATGAACATTCTTAATGAAAATGGGACATCTGGAAGAGGTTGTTTAATCTTGCTTGATATATTCCCTCTAGGATGCCTTGCTGAGTAAGGTCTGATGGTGAAGTGGAAGAAAGTGAGGGAGTGTCTTATTCAGGGCTTTCTCACAAATTCATTCATTAAAAACCAACAGCAACAACAATTAAAAAAAGAAGGGGAGACAGGTCCAAAATGGAGGGAACAATGGAAGAGGGAATAGTATTTCTCTTTGCATTTGATTCCTGCTATTGTCAGGGCTTATAAGAACCATATCCTTGGTCATTAACTTTTATGAAGTACTGATTTCCCTTTTGGTTTCCACCAGTTTATCAGCCCTGTGGTGAGAACTGTCTTTCCACACACAGCTGAGCCAAATAATTGCACAGTGTGATCCTTGAGTACATTTTCTTTCAACCAACCTCTCACCATCTATGTAATATCTTTGAGACAGCCTCAATCTGATGGACTGAATGACCTCTAATGACCCAACTGTTCTTAGGAAGACACAAAGTGGTTTTCTGCCAAGACTTAGAATGTTTCTTTTATGTTTAGTACTCATTGGTCATACAATGCAGTGTAAAGCCAAGACAAAGCAGCCAGATGTTCTGCAAGCCATCTTTCTTTCCCCTGCCTTGCTTATGAGGTCCGGCACAGAAAGAAATTAAAAAAAAAATAGAGAGAGACTGGGACTGTAGCTCTCTTTATTTAACAAATTAAGGAAATCAACTATGATCACCTTCAAAATCATTCCCTTCTGAGTTGACACACAGCTGCATGCAATGCTGCCAACATTCAAGGCAATTCCACAGATCATCTTCTGAAAGGCTATTGAGGATCTCTGTCAGTTTTGTTTTCGCCTCTTCTACTAACAAAAAGACGGGTTTCTTTGAGCATCAGTGTGATTTTTGGGAAGAGGTAGTTATTAGCTGAAAACTGCTTCACAATGCATTGCAGGCTGGTGTGTTTTCTTGATATTAACTTGCTGTTCATTCTTGCACACTGACATTTTCCAACCAGGGGTAAGAAAACATCTATATTTGAATCCATGTCCACTCATACAGAGGGAAGCAATTGAGTTGAGCCTTCTCTCACTGTGACAGGTTAGAAATATTCTATAACCATCTCTTTGTCTCTCTCCTCCTGATCTGGCTTCCTGAGTTATAGCGTTAGTTTGGGGTTTTCTTGTGTCAGACCTCATATATATCCTCTTCATTCACTTTAGATTACCTGCAGCTTGTGTGCACAGCACTATAAAAAGTACAAGCCAGCACCAATGATGCTCTCTATGGCCATTTTGAACAGTTAGTGAGTGTGTTGGTTTCAGAAAACAGAATGGTTCTGAGATGAAGAAACTTCACCTATGCCGTGATAAACCTTTTCTGAATTCACTGGAGAGCAGAGGTGGGTCTGAAGAGTGAAGCACAGAAATATAATAAATCACAGCCTTTCACAACTTCATAACTATTTCAAAATTCACTACTGATTCACTCATTGAGTATATAGTCTAAAATGTCAAACCAAAAAAAACTTCATGCTATGTGCTGCATAAATATATAGAAAGAGTAAAGAGGAAGGACTGTTTACAAAGACTTGAGGTGATAGGACTAGGGGCAATGGGTATAAATGGGTGGATTTAGACTAGACATAAGGAAGAATTTCTTCGCTATGAGAGTAGTGAGGCCCTGCCACAGATTGACCAGGGAAGTTGTGGTTGCCCCATCCCTGGAGGTGTTCAAGGCCAGGTTGGATGAGGCCTTGGGCAGCCTGATCTAGTGGGAGGTGTCCCTTCCCATGGCAAGGAGGGTGGAACTAGATGATCTTTAAGGTCTCTTCCAACCCAAACTATTCTATGATTCTATGATTTCTCTGAAAACCGCATTCTATACAGACGGGTTGTCAACACCTCTTCTAAGTGGCCAAGGCACAGACCCACAAAATAGTGTGTGGCCAAGGGACTCATTGTCAGAAAATGGCAATCATCTGATGACTGATGAAGTGTATGCAGATACATGTGTTGGACCTTCTGTGTTACCACAAACTGACCATGCAAGGAAGGCAGAAGTTCCTCAAAGGAAGTCTGAGATTGTCTGAATTACCTGTATAACCATAAAAACAAAGACTCTTAGAAAGCCACAAGAACTTTCCTTTTGTTTTTATCTGTTGCACCAGGGGGATTAAAATCCCAGTTTGATGGCAACCAGTATGACAAGGAGTAGAAAGAGAAATAAGAAATATGGAAGCCACTCTCATAGCTAGAGTGCATAGAAGTGTTTCTAATATTGAAAAATAAATGTGGAACAACAACTGAACAATTTTCTCTCAATTAACTGGTCAGCAGTTTTTCATCAAACATTGTAAATAAACATGGATTAAAAAATAGGTTAGACAAATAAACAGACATCTTTATAGAAAGGTATCTTTACTTAAATTTCTTCCCTAGAAAAAAATGGGAGAAACAAGAGGATATGTTTTCATAGTAGAGAAACAAAATGAAACCCCTGAAAGATATTATGTTTTAAAAGATTTAAATAAATATTGCCTTTCACACATTTTTATACTTTTTTTACATAATACTTTAATTAGGTATGCTTCAGTTTCTCCTTGAAGAATAAATAAAAAAGCTGTCCCCTTTTAAGGCAGCACTAGTTTTGTATCTTGAGTGCTCAATTCACTCTGTTGCCTGAATGCTAAAAAACCCACAGTGTACTGCAGAAAGACTTAAATGAACTAAGAAGTTTCACCAGTGATATATTACACAGAGCCTTCTGTAATACTTAAGACATAATATGAACCAATTTACACTCATTCTGCACCATTTCAATGTGCCATTTCTTTGTCCCCTTGTTGCTGGATGTCACTATACATGACCAGCAAGCACATCATCCTCACTTTCTTAATGCCAGGTGACTGTACCTCTGTATGTAATAGAGCAATGTATGAAACACACCCCTAAATGTAAAAATGTCTCTCTTTCAGGAAAGATATATCTCTAGGATGTATCAGGCTGATTCCTAGAAAGGAAGCAATTCACCTAATGCTTCTGCTGAAGACTGCAAACTCAATGTCCCTGTCTGGAAAGCGGAGTCTTTCTGTCAACGCCTCCTCAGAAAACCTAGTATCTTTGATTTTTCTCTTTACAACACTGTCCTCTAACAAGGGATAAACCACCCAGACGCTTGCTGCCAAGGACCAGCAACCACAAAACTACTGCTTTGGGAAATTGGGTAATAGAGTTTTTGAATAGAGAAGGAATTTAGCGATGCTAATAATCCTCCAGCAACAGAGAGAAGCCGATATTTTAGAAAACATTCTCTTTTTTTTCCATCTCCTGTATTAGGAGTATTGTTTACATATAATAAGGAAAAAAATCTCCATTTTCATGTTTTAAAAAATACATTTATTTTTTCCCCTCTGTGGGCCATCAGACATGAAAATAAACCAAGATGCCTTCTTCTGGGGATTTATTGAACTTCAATGCTCATGACTCATTCCATGATCGCTAAAAACCTGAACCTTTTAAATTTACCATATTAGAGACTGAACCAGAGTCTTTTAAATTTGTCACATTAGAGACTGAACCCGAGTTTTCAGTGCTGTCAGGGTAAAGGAAGAATGGAAAGGCTGAACCAAGTCCAGTACAAACTGTGTCTGTGTTTTACTTCCCAAGCAATTCAGTTCCCACTGGAGTCAATGGTGAAATGTTTTTTAAAAAAAACATACCTGCATTAAAGAGAAAGAATTTGAAATCAGCTGTGCATGCACTTCACCTGACTCATCCTCAGAAAGAAAGTGAATGTTTTATGTGCTGGGTGTAGTGGATACAGAAACAAAGCTGCTATTAACAGGTGTCATTTGGAATACATATGGAAAGAACAGGATATATGGTGAGAATATTTCATCCTGATTCTGGTGAGAATAGAAGAGAAAGATCTTTGCTGCTAGGAGAACAGAGACTGCATTACGTACTGGGAACATTTCCAAATGAAATGGCAAAGAGTCCTTAGAAACATGAGTGTTCTGAGCACACTACCCTACCCTTCCTGACCCAGCCACTGAGGAGTTAATGCTGCCTCTCCACTCCCAAACTGGAAATTACAATTATGGATGGCAGCTATGCCAAGACATTAGGCCCACTTGAAATACAACTTTCTCCAGGTAGCTGCCCTTTATGGAATGGAAACAGAGACTGGATTAGCTGTGAGTGTCGTTGCTTTCAGGGTTTATTTCTTTAAACAAATATCTGTTTCATTTGTTGCAGTCAGTAAAACCTGAATCTCATCTTCTGCCTGAGGATTTGTGATGGTAGTCTTCAGCTGTTTGCAAGCCATGGATGAAATCTGTAAGTACTTCAAAATTGTCCAAAGCCTTGCAAACAGTGCGTGTAATACTGCACACAGTTTAGCTTGACTGAGGGTATTAGAGATGCAGGGAGATGCTACAAGACTGTGAGACAGGACTGCAGTTTGGAGAGAGAACAAACAAGGTAGTAAGAGTGAACAATTTAAGCTTGGGGTAGACCATAATCTTCAGTGAGTAGTGATGCCTGGTGAGCAAGGCCTGAGTCTCCTCTTGTGAGAATATATGTAGTTGTTTTATCTATGCATGGGCCTAGTACAACTTTCTAGCCAGTAGGCAGATATGTCTAAACCAATGCACCAGTAATAAAGATTATGCAGATTAAAGCTGCTTAGTTACAGCCCTTGTTCAACCAGTCTTCATTCATCACAGCAGGAGGCACCTTACTGAGAAACTGGAGGGAGCTCAGTGTCAAAAAAAAAGGGCATCATATTTTGAGAAAGTATGACTTACTTTATGCATTACTTATACATTTTTAGCTTTCTGCTACAATTATGAGGATCAATTACTCAAAATCTGGTTCTTCAGGGAATTAATAAGCAATTAGTAGCGTGATGATTGTCTGTTTCTGTATTTTATGCTTGCATACCTCCTAGTGCCAGACTCTGCGCTGCAAATTATAATACTCTACAGTTTATACCAACGAGCCCAGAAAAGCTTCATCGGGCCAGTGGGGGCTGTGCTTTGTGATGTCTGTGGCTTGGTCAGCTGTGCTGTAGCTTATGGGTGTCTGGAGCCTGAAGTTTCTTTGCGAGCACAGGTGAAATGGGTCATTCTCAAAGAGGCTGAAGTCACTCCTCCTCAGTATAGTTATGGATGTAAAGTGGTTTAGCCTTGTTGCTGTTCAAATGGAATGGAGAGTGCAGAAGGAATGTTTAGAGGAAGAAGAGATGTTAATGGTAATGATTTGAGCTTTTCTGTTTGTTTGTTTGTTTGTTTGTTTGTTTGTTTTTAAGAAAATGATTTTGATCTCTTGACCACTGTGCTTGAATTCGGGGTGGGCGGTAGAAATTGCTCTCTGCTCCTTCTGCAAGAAAGAATATAGAGGAATGGAAAAGGAGACGTGAAGAGGGATCCAGATCATCTGTCTAGTGTAGCTGGCAGTGTCCATGATTGTAGATATCTACAAAACATTGGTCAAAGGGAGATGGGGAGGACCAGAAGAAAAATGGAAGGGATGCTAGGACTGAAGTATCTTCTTTCTTGTTCTGTCCCAGTTCCAGAATCAACTGCAAATCTGAGTTTTAACTCCACCTCCTCTCCTGTCTTTTGACTTTGAAAAAGTTGCTTCCAAGAAACAATATGTTACAGTTTGCTAATAGTTGATCTAATGGGATCGTTCCTTCAAGAAACTGCATCTCTCACATATGCCCATCTACACTGAACCCAGCATCTTTGGGTAAAGCCTGTTCCCCAGAAGGTAGTCTGGCATTCACATGAAGGCACAAGATGTCCAGTAACCCTCTAAGTATTTTCTTTTCCAACTTAAATATCTATAGAATCTGCTGCATAAGATAAGATACATCTGGTGTTAAAAAAAAAAAAAATCATAAGTTCTGTGGGATTTCAGAGGAAAATTTAAAGTAGTTGATGAGAAGAATAGGTTGAAAAAAATAATTAAATGAAATTAAAATTCAGGTCTAGTTTTTTCCACACTTGTTTCAAAGTCTGTTGTCATAGCTACTGCAGCATAAGTTGCCTCGGTATGTTCACTTTCTCTTTAAAGACACATTCCCCTTTTTATGAAAATTGAAGTAACCAAGCAAATATCTAGGAAAAAAATGCAAGTTGTCCTTTGTGCATCCATAACTTGATCATGAGCTATTATTTGAATGAAGGATATTGAGCCTTTATCAGCTAAGATCTATTCTTCAAGGCCAGAGCACCAGAAAAAAAACATTAGATGCATATTAAACTATGCTATAGTGCAAAACAAGTTCAAAAGGATCAAAACTTGGCATGTCTATTTCACCTCAATCTCAGTTGTTAACATGAGTTATCTAAATACATGACGACCATAGCATCTTGGTTTTCAGAAATAGTATAACTCCTATTTCCAGACTCAGGACGGACTCAAAATTTAGACATCTCTGATGACCTTTTGAATTTCACTTAAAAGTTTTAGAGTGAAGTAATCCCAAATACTTGTATTGCTTATCCTATAGTTTTATTATTTTACTCAGAAATATCTCTGGAATGAATTCTTATATTGAGTTACCAGTATCTCTTAAGAAGCCAATTTAGATAAAATAGTTTGCTTAGGTAAAAACATAGGGTTTTAGGTTAGACTGGAGAAGCTTACTATTGTTTTGTTGCAGATCAAGCATAATTTCTGTCACATCTGACTAAATGAAAGAGTGTCTGGCCTGAGCTCTCTCCTCTATCTTCCTACAGTGGCTTCATTCCTCTGCATGACTTAGGCTGTCTGGAGTAAATTTCTTCACAGTTTAGCTGTACTATCTCTTAAAACTCTGCTACCTAGTGGAGCTGCGTTTGGTTTCACTAGATTTCGGGAATTCCCTCTGGTCAAAAATTTCTTTATACACATTATGTATCAAATAATACTGGCAAGCATTTTCTCTGACAAATGGATGTCTGAAGACTTTTTTTTGGTATTTTCTTACTGTGTGGATTGGAAGTATCTCTAAACCCCATGTGTCATCCACAAGTTGATGAGACATGCTGTTTCTGGTTTGTCCTGTAGCAAGTATATTTTATTCTTTGCCCATTGTTTGTGAACAGTAATGTGGATGCTTTAAAACATACTTTTGTCAGATATTAAATGTTCCTAAATCCATAGTTTTGTATATGTTGTTTCCAGTATTCTGCAGTCTCAATAGCAGTTTTCTTCCTTTACAGAAAATAAAGCTGATAGAGAAAGGAGAAGGAATGAAATGAGGTGTTAATCAGCTTCAATACAGTTTTCTAGAACTTCCTACCAAGCAAATCTCTTGTAAACAGACAAAAAACAAAGATTGAGCAAAAGGCTTGAGTGTACATAGAATCTTGAGCATATGAGAAATCAAATGTTGAAGCTGATACAAATGCCATATTTAGTTTTATGCTCGTTCGACATATTTCAAGTTGTTTACTGTCCATAGGCTCACTCACTGGCTTAGAGATGTGTATGTACTTTTCTGGATCTGAACCTAATTAAGCAAATTCAATCTGCTTTTGCCTCTGGCTTTCCTGGCTGATAGTGTTGTAGTAGTACACACAGACTATATCTTCCCAATTTTTACTCATTTCTGAAAAATGAGATCATTTTGAGTTCATAACAGAACACAGCTAATTTGAAGGCATGCAGAACGGTTCTTCATATGATCTACAAAGACATAAATAAATGCTTAATGCAGCATTTTACATATGACAGTAATTACATACTGCATGTTACCAGTTCTCAAACAAGGAAATAACAGTCTACAAGTGAAAGTTCTTTAAAATTCTCAATTATAATATTCTTCTGTTCTGGCTATTTGCCTTCCTTAAGCACAAGCCAAGAAATACCCTGCTGGTTGACTGCCTAGGCTACACTTCTGCAAATTCTTTTGTCCAGTAAGGTCTCTTGTATAAAGGCTAAATATGCCCTGTTGTTCAATATCTTAATTTTAAAAGGAGGAAGAAAGAAGGAATAAGCATGGTTTTGTGTGATTTGATTCAAAGGTTTGTTGCTAAATATTGTCTTTATGAACAAACTTTAAGAGAGGAATTGTGTGCTGCAGCAGGGCTGTAAGGTGTCAGTGTACAGCTGCATGAGTGTAAGTTTGCAAACACCCACTCATGCTATAGTAAAAATTAGTAGCAATATATTTTTTTTCAAACAATCAGCTTCCTAATGAGTCACATTTTCACAATAAAAATGTTTCATTTACACCTGCTCTTTATTCCTCCCAGACATTTTTTTGTGCATAGCACAGCATGAAAGGGATGGCTTCCCATACATCTACTGTTTGAGATGTGGACAAGGGGATAGGGTAGGCTCAGATTTTCTTTCCCTCTTCTCTGTTCCTTGTTAGGCAAAGTCTCTTTAGTATTTAAAAAGCTGCATCAGCTTTTCCTGAGCTCCCTTTGGCTGGGTGGAAGGTTTTCATGGCAGACTCAGCTGTAATGTGACTGAGAGGCCATGCTGCTCTCTCAAGAGGATGAGGCTAATGGAAATCCAGCCAACCCAGAGAATAGTTTGATGTAAAACACTTGTACAGCACAAAATGCTTTCACATCACCTGCAAAGAGGGCTGTAGAAGCGTATGCTTGACTGGTGCAGGATGACACGGATAAAAAGACAACTGTGCACTAGGGGCCCTCAAGGCACAGCTCAACCAAACTCCTTTTTTTCTGCAGATAAGCAGGTCCAGCCTGCAACTGGCAATACTGGAGCATTCTAAATAATTAGCACATCATACTAACATACACATCACAAACCCTGTAATTTTACTGAAAAATCTTTGAAGTCAACTGTACTGAGGGATTTTGATTGTCAGCTGTCTCTGTGTTGCTATGAAGTTAACGTTATCCAACCATAAAGCCCTACTGTATGGCTGCTGATATCTGAAATACATTTTTTTAATAATTTTCCTTTTTCTTTTTTTGAGCAATACCAACAACCCTATTACCAATCTAAAATGGCTCTCAGGTTGATCAATATCATCCATCTCCCAGTAATCTTGGGCAATAGGTTGGTCCATGAGATGGACACCATCACCCCTCCCCGCTCCCCCAGCCCCAGGAGCTATCTTCATGGTGATACTAGGATAGGTTTTTCTGTTAACTTCTTCTCCTTTAAAATGTGATATCCAGACAACGTTTGCACTGTATAATTTTGGCCTATACATTGCTTGAATGATCCTTGAAGCAAAAGGTAGTTGCTACAATAACTTCCATATTCTGCTGCATTGAGTAGCTGTAAGACTTTTTGATTTTATACAAACAGATGAGTAATTTGGAGTAGATCTGGGAGGTGCAAGACAGATGTCTATGCTACTAACTGTGTCAGATTAAACATGATTAATTTGTGCTTGATTCTTCCTGAAGACCTGGCAAAGACACTTGTTTCAAGCAGTTGTACTATGAGAGTTTGCTTCTGGACATGCAAATCAATATTTTTGGTTTTGTACAGGGTGACTTCCATTGATGTTCCTGTTTCTCAGTCATATTATCTTAATGAGCTTCCTTTCACTGTTCTTTCAACAAACAGTTACTTCTGTAACTTTGCCATATAGATATTAATCAGTCTTTCTGTCAGCAAACATATCACAGCAGTTTGCTCCCTCTGCTTGTCTCACGTTTGGAGTCTTTTGATAATGAGTATGAATGTACAGAGTCCTAGACATGATACTGACCTATATAGTATGCCACATTTCAAGTGTCTGTTTAGAACTGGGGTTTGATCTGGTTTTAGTGCTTTCTATCACAAGTGCACCCTCTACTTCTCCTTGTGCCGCCTTTTTTCCCAAAGTTTTACTGCTGAACCCTTCCTTTGTTTGTGCCCATCAGTTTGACAGTTGTCCTAGCCACTCTGCAGGTGAAGAGGATAGGCCTGCCCAGCAGCTGACTACAGTCAAGAAGCTCTGATGCTTCTTGCATCCTTCTGGACAGTTGCAGTTTTCATCTGTTAGCTACTAGTCCCTTCTGTTTGCAGTAAAAATCTACAAAATGCTGAAAAGATGGAAAAGTGTTACCTGATGTGATGGAATGTTGTGCCTTAGCCATCTCTCTGCTTTCTGCACACAAAAGCTTCCTCAGCTTGAACGTAACCAAAGCCATTACTTCTGAAAAAGTCAAGTACTTTCAAATCAGCCACTTTACTTAAACAGTTCAGTGTCTTAATGTGTGATCACATTTCTGGTCTGGAACACTTATGATGAAATGGTTGAAAAAAAATGTTCATGTGGTTAACAGAGCTTTTATAGATATGTTCTCTCTTGATGTGGGAGAGAGAGAAATCCAATCTCTTAGGCATATCAGTAATTAGTCCACTAGTAGTTTAATAGTATCAGTCATGATGGTCGTTAAAAATGGATATTTGCAGAATATAGCTCATACTTTCTGGTTAAAGACTGCTTTTATCTGCGGTATTCTGAAACACCACTTGGCAACCATCCTTAACAACACGGGAAGTCGAGACTGGTAGTTTAGATACTAGAGTTAAACAGCAACAGCTCAGCACGTGGTCTTTGATATTTTCAGCAATAAAATACTTTTTAATGATTTTATGTAAAAGAGCTTTTTGATAGTGATTTATTATGTCATAGCAACATCCAGGAGGTGCTCATCAATTTTAATACTGCTCACTTATTAATATTTTGTATGTTTATTTTCCATAAATTCAAATTCTTTCTAAATGACATATCACAGGCTTTTATTTTTTGCCCTTTATTATTTTATGGAGATATTGTGTTATGTGAGAATATTCACCTACTCTGGTTGCTGCAGAAGTGTAAAATAGTCACTCTGTACCAACAACAGAATCATTGCTCATGTGACTGTTTGATTTGCATGTGTAAGCACACTTTCTGTTTTTTGATTTTTTAAATACAGAAGTGATTCACTTGTAATTTAGCAAAAACCATCTGTGATGCACAAAAATCACCTCTCTGTCTCACCAAGCTGGTTTCTCTTCAGAAGCTCACATTGAAAGATGCCCAAGGGTAGTGACTGCAGATGATCTAATAAACCATCTCAATGACATAAAGCCAGCTGCACATTACTCAGGTGTATGTTAGTCCCTGTACAGGTATATTGCTTCTTTAAGAGGTATAAGAGTTTAACAGTTTGGCAGCTCTCTAGGTGTGCAGTGAGCAATACAGATGAAACAGAAGTGCCTAGAAAGGTTGTAATAAAATCCAGCTTAGATCATTCGGTCTTCTGTTAATCACTATTTTTGGCAAATACCTAAATCAAACTAGTGTGGGATGAGAAGGAAAAAGACTGTGGTATTCAGGTAAATAAGGTAAAGAAGTGAAGCCTGTGGTTTTTTAACGAAAAGCACTGCAGTGAACAGACCTATGTGGAAGGACACTGTTGGACAGATGGGTAGACAACAAAGCTGGTGAAGGGGCTGGAGAACAGGCCCTATGAAGAACGGCTGAGAGAGCTGGGGGTTGTTTAACCTGAAGAAGAGTAGTCTGAGAGGAGACCTCATTGCTTTCTACAACTACCTGAAAGAAGGTGGTAGAGAGGAGGGAACTGACCTCTTCTCCCAAGTGACAGGGGACAGGACAAGAGGGAATGGCCTCAAGCTCCACCAGGGGAGATTTAGGCTAGACATTAGGAAAAAAAATTTCACAGAAAGGGTCATTAGGCACTGGAACAGGCTGCCCAGGGAGGTGGTTGATTCACCTTCCCTCAGGTGTTTAAGGCACAGGTAGATGAGTTCCTGGGGGACATGGTTTAGTGTTTGATGGGAATGGTTGGACTCGATGATCCAGTGGGTCTCTTCCAACCTGATGATTCTATGATTCTGTGAAAAGGATAGATACAGAGCATGGATGATTTGTGGAAATCTTGTGTGAACACGCAGGAGAAATCCAGATAGACTGTTGGTTACTTGAGCTTACTTTTTATTATTTTTTTGAAAGAATGTTTAACTTCTACTGTTCCTGAGGAAGCAGTTGGGGAATATCTGAGCAAATCAGTTAAGAGTCTAGTCATGAAAAATTTGGGCTTTTTGAAGGATAGGATCTTAATGGACATTTTATAACTTAAGGATGTGGGAGGAAAAACAGAATAGATATAAATAAGTTCTCATTAGAATCTGTTTGGACATATCTGAGATAAATCTTCCCAACTTTTGGATAAGAAAAATTAAACACTTGATTTTTACTCTAGATAAACAGAAATCATAGAACTTCTATATAGTGTTAGTGAGAGGGTAGGAGGGTTGTAGCTTTAAGGAGTAACTGGGACCTAGAGAAGACAAAATTTTCTGAAGAAAATTAAGATTAGAAGACAGCGTTAAAAATCAATGTTTCAGAAGCAGTGGCTAGAGAATTTTTCTTGTAAAAAAAAAAAGAAACATAAAAAGCCCCTCTGGTGGCATTTGGATCAAGAGTGCAGATCTCAGCTTTGGTGTCCTTAGCTCAGGATGTCAGAGATGTGTCAAGAGGTATCAAGGGGAATGTGTATCATATGTCAGAAAATTCACAAAAATATTCTCAACATAGGAACAGCTTTTATGTAACTGTTTGATTTTGATGCCACAAAGGTGAAGCCTAAGGTACATTATTGTCCTGAAGAAAATTTCAAGTAGCAGATCAGCTTCTGCATTTTTTCAGAGACTGAAATAAAAACCTGTAATGAAAGACGGAATGTAGTAGATTCAAAGGAACATGGGAATGAGATATCATAACTTTTTTGCATTAAGATTTTACTGGATATATCAAAATAAATAGTTAAGCACTTACATAATCACCCTGAAAGCAGTAGGGCAGATTTCATGTAATAAATTCAAATGAACACAGTGTTTGTGAGATATGATACCATCTTCATTTCAGTCAATGGATCTGCATGTGCCCCTGAGATCTCAATGTGTTTTCAGTTCATCCTTCCATGGGCTAACAGAAAAATAATCTCATGACTCAACAAAGCAGGTCTTGAACAAGGCTAGTGATGATCAAACCTTCCCTTGGTTTTGCAGAGCATTTTAATTTCATCTTTGCAGTCAGGATTTCACCCATGCATCTTGACATCTTGAACGCAATTCTGATATCTAAAATTTGCAAGCTTCTCTCCTGATCATAGTGAAATAAAAGGTGGTAATAAAAGGTGTAGGGAGGAAACTAGTATAGATTCTGTTATAGTAATACCATAACTATGAAATCTCTATAAAGAAAATTCGAAGCAGGGTGAAACTGTTGTAACTTGAGTTCAGTAACCAAGTAGTTGAGTTCCAGGGAAGTTAAGGAATAAGCATCTCTTGAAGTGACATGCCAGACACATGAGGATTGCTCCTATTAGCTCAACCACACCTGGTGATGAGACTACCAGCCTGAGGTGCTGAAACAGCCAGTGAAGAGAGCACTTGCTCTGATCCCAATAAACCATTAACGACTGCCCACTGTGCAGAGAGAAGACACTATGCGATTACAACTGCCACTGGATGACCTGCAGAAGCCACTAATGGCCATGTGCCCAGGCAGAGGCACATGCCCTCTCCAGAGTCTTGCCTAGAGTGTGAGTCTTGTGATTCTTCTACATAATATTAATATGTGGCTTCATTGTTAATGACATCTTACTGGCTTGTATGCTGAGGGTGGACATACTGTGACAACTTCAAAATAATGTATTCAGGTGTTTTTCTCTGATTTAGATCAGCCTTATTATGTTCAGTAGCCTGTATCAGCTCACTAACTGTGCTGAAGAATCCTATGAATTCTGACCTAGCTATTTTTGAAAAAGCTAATCCTCACCCACTGACAGCAATGGTGGCTTCCATGGGAGTGAGAGGATTTGTAGATAAGAGACTCATTAAAACATCTATACTTCATTGCTAACAGGCTTTGTACATTGAATCTCCTTTTCAGCCACTTGTGAACTCATGGAAATAGTTTCTGCAGTGATTTTAAGTCAGCATATGTTTGCAAGGCAAATTTGGGAAAATAGGAAATAAATAAAATTAAAAGTAATAATGAAGATCATTATAGCAACCATAATAGTAAAGATGCTACTACTTCAAAGAGTAAGAAAATGCAAGTTTTTAATCAGAATTTCTCTTTAAAAGGAAGTTGCATGTATGCAATCTGATATTTTGGGGGACATGTAATACAGTTTTAAGTATCAATATCTAGGAAAGCAAGTACTGTCACTAGGGATAGCTTTAAGAGGCAGAGAGTGAAATGTAGATAATCTTGAATTATGAAAATTTAGATAGTTCTAAGATATTGCATCTTCAGTTAATAGGCTTATGAATATTGGTAGCCTGATAAAAACTGAATATATAGTGGATATGCCATGGGCAAATCTAACTTGAAAGACCTACCTCCTCCTTTTCTGCTGCCAGCTTTCATTTAAACATACTGAAATCAACCCTCCTACCTTATAAATGAGTAAATGAAAAGGTTTTCTGTGTAAGCAGTACCCTTAAGGGGGTGTTGGCAGAAGTAGCTACATGTAAATGGGAACAAAGGCACCATTTAGAGACAAGAGTCCTGTTCTCTGAGATGTGCTGCAGGAAGAGAAAGGCTTTGGAGCCCTTCTTCTCTTGAGCTTGGTCAGCTCATGCTAAGAAGTTCAAGACCAGGAGAAAGGGAGGTGTTGGGAGTTTACTATGGAAGTGGCTAACAGTGACTGGCTGTGCTTCAAGTGCCGTAGTCAAACATGGAGATGGGCTGAAAGGTGGCAGCTGGACCCAGTGAAGGCAGGCAAGACCCTGGCTCTTGAAGTATGTCTAACCCATACACTTAGGATCTCTCTACACTGGGATCAGTTACTACCACTTTTCATAACAAGCTAACTTGCTGTGATACATCAGATTCTCACTGTCTTTTTCATCGCCTGGCCTTTGAAAACAAGGATGATCACCTACTAAAACACCTCAGAACAGAGAAGTCCTTATTTTCAAGTTAATTTATTTGATTTTTTTTCCAGACTGTGAGCTCTGTAAACAGCAAAGTTGTTTAGGCATGGCAGTGTAGGAACCTATAGCACATGGGAGTTAACTGCAATTCTGATTTTTCTGCAAGTGCTGTGGATGGGGTTTTTTTCCCTGTATTTAAAATACTTATTTCACGCTCACATTTATTTCAGATTCTCTAGTCTTCAATTAGAAAATAACCTGTCTCAGTTGTAGCTATGCAGCTACTCAAAGCCACAGAAATTTACCTCATTCAGTGCCTGCTTCCTGTGTCTGCTTCTTAACCAGTCTGTGTTGTGTGTCTGAACCACTGTAGGATACAGCAATTGAGTGCAACCGAGTTAACTGTTTTGGTTTGGATTTTTTAAGCTCTTATTTTTAGTCCAAGTTAAGCATAATGTAAGTGGTAACAATCCAGAAGATATTACTATTTTTTTTACAAAAAGCAGTAAGCACTAGTAAGAACTGTGTCCCAAGATCCAGGAGAGGTGAGGCTTTAGGCAGCAATGTTTTTGTCAATAGGTTGTGTTGTCTTGTTGCTTTCACTTCTTGGGCTCAGTTATCTTAGCTTTGCATGATTTCCTCCCTCACCCCACCCCTGCACTTGGACTTTTCAGACTTCCAGCTCATCACCTAAATGTACCTCCCTTCTGATATGTTTTGGATATGTTGTGTGGGGAGGCAATGGCAGAACTCTCATGAGATGCCACAAGCACATTTAACCATTGTTTCCATGTAGCACCCCCTATGGCATTGTTATTAGTGATATTATTCACAACACAGGCTGTTCCTGTTTCTGGAATTTCTGACTTTCAGCTTGATTGGACTCTTCTTGGAAAACTGTGATCTCTTCACATAAAGAGTTAATTCTGAATCCTGTAATCGTGTCTGAAAACGTTCTGTTTCAGACCAAAAGCATGGACAAATTTCTTATTTGGGACTTTTGGGGTCTCCCAAACTCATCAGATGGTTTTCTGAACTTCAAAATTCCTTCCCTCTTCTTTAGCCTTTAAATAAACTACAAGATTTAAAAAAATAAAATACAAAACTCTCTCTGTTATCTTCACAGGATCAGTGGTCATCAAAAGATGCCAGTAGAGTTTTATGTTAGGATCCCTAACACTATAAGAAATCAAGTTCTTTAACATACATGTACCTCTTCTCTGCCTTGAAGTCTGCTCTTCAGACCCTGTTAGAGGTCTTCAACCTTCTCTAGTCACTGCCCTCACTGTTGAAGGGTTTGTCTTTTGTTTCCAGTTCTGGCAGAGCTGTTAACGGTTCTGAGGCTTTCCTGTTTGTTCATTTCCATTTGGACTGTGTTCCTCTGTTACACTCCCAGCAACAGAGCCAAAGTGCCTGACAGAGGTCTGCTTCATTCAGTGGCTGACTAGCAGCGCATAACAGGAACATCTCTCCAGTGGAATAACCATTTCCAACTGTCTTTTGCCAGTCATTTTAAAGCACAGCTCTCTACAGCTGGCATGGTGAGTTTGATAAAGAGACAAAGCCAAGCCTGAAGGGAGTTACAGAGACTGGGAGCCTTCGCAGAGGAAAGAAGCAGTTTTGCCTTCACTGCTAAGAGCTAATAGACTCCATGAGAAGTTTATGGACCCTCCAGTAGTGAGTGACCATTCAGACTCACCACTTTATAGGTGACTAAAGTAATTTATCAGCTTAGCATGTCTTTGCAGTCTCTTCACACTGGCATTGATTTACCTCAGTAACTAAAATGAGCTTATGTGGCTGTCACAAATATGTTCTTACTTGCAGTTTGAAGTTAGCATGGCAGAATTTAAAAAGAAGCTTTTCCTCTCTAGTGAGGAATGTCTTGTTCTCCAAACTGACTCATTAGCTTCTGAGAACCAAGATCTCAAACCTGGCATGAAGCCAAAGCAATCAGTTTTATCTCAGGTTACCAGAACTACTTAGGTGCCTCCTCTAGATGCTTCATTGAGCTTTGGCATTGAGAATATGTCCTCGAACTTGTAGATTCAATGTACTGATAAGAATTTGCTTTCTGATAGGGAAGGGGACAGGGAATAATTTAAAAAATCAGTAGTTTTAGCTGAACAGCCAAGAACTGAACTAACATCAATACTGTTTGCCTCCCAGAGAAAGACTGAAGCAAGACAAAGTACAGAGACCTGGCTTTCAGTCTTATAGATTGGCTTGTGCAGTGCTTGTAGTGTGTGATCACTTTCTATTTATTACTCCCTTGTGCTGCCAAATGCTGATAGCTATTTTTTCCTTTTTTCTTTTTATTTCAAAGATGATGTTAATTTGTATATTTTTATTTGTAGTCTGAATATTAACTGATCACACTACAGATTGCTTCTTTTCTAATTCATAACCTAGAGTGGATTGGGACCAACCCTTAGAGAACAAGTGTTTTGAAATAAACTTTTAAAAGGAATCTTGTGACAAAAAAAGCATTTATTTTAACAAAAGTCCTTTAGTTAACATTCTAGATTTTATTCTGTCACTTGTCAGTGTTTTTCTTCAATCTAGTGGAAAAAAAGAACTGCATGTTTTCTTTGTAATGAAATGAGAAATGACAAACTTTAACAATTATTCAATTGTGTTATTGTACAACAGCTTCAAATTCTTTGACATTTAACAGTGTTTACAAAGTACGATATTAACAAGTAAAGTTTTTGAATAGCATAATTCCACAGAACTGAAATTTGATGGAAAAAATCAAACAGCAATATATTGCTGTTTAACAGAACTATTCAACCGTAGTTAGTTACATATATCACTAATTACTCTAGAAGAATATTTTTTAAAAAATATGGAAAGCCATAGACATTGTTGCCTTTTCCTAGCTCCAGTTCCTGAAATATTAATTTCTGCATTGCAAGAAGAAATATTAAACCTGTAATGTGAATGCAGTCAAAGGGAAAACCCTGGTGGGAGACAAGCACTTGCCATAAATTAGTAGCTTTATGAATATTTGAGTTTGTTGCACTTGTGAAGCATCCTAGTGGGTCAGGTCTGCTGTTACTGTCACTAGGGTTGTACAATTATGCTTCTCCGTGATGTGCAAGTACTCTGAAAACCAGATCTGTGCTGTCTGGAGGCAGATTTTCTATACACTGATTATCATTCTGCACATGGAAGTAGGGGAAGATTAAAATGAGTATAAATAATGTTTTCTGTTAAATTATAAAAGAGGAACATGCTGTATGAATTGCCCTCCTGTAGTCTTCACTGTGTATGTATATAATGAAACAATGCATGCTAATCCTCATGAGTCAGTCAGGAATATGTTAAAAATTTTTAACTAATTTCTTCCTGCTGCTGGTGGCATTTTTAAGATTCCAAATACCGTGAACATATTCCTGCAAGAGGGTAAGAGTTGAAATGATGAAAGCTATAAAGTCAATGTACTATTAAAGATACTATTTTCCAGCTTGAGATTATCCTTTCACCTGAGAATGAGTAATTTACAAGCAGGACTATTGCTAGGGTGTGAAAATGTTGCCATATCACCTAGAGCAAGATAAGAAGCCAGCAAGGCACACTGGTCACTGTCTACAAAGCCACATTTTTGTTTTCTGCTTTGTAGACAGAAATGCCTATTTTTAGAATAAGCGATAGATGACCTGAGAAACACAGTAGAAGAAATCAGTGTCCACTTCCCAGGGATACATAAGTTGCTGTCCTGGGGATCCTACACAATTTAATCACAACACCAAGACAGTGAGCGTTGCTCCAAAGCTACTATTGAGTGGCTGGAAACACAAGTTCCTGTCCAAGAAGAAAGCAGAAAATTCAAGGAGATGCAAAGTCATCTCATGTTCATTCCTGCTTCACCATGTAGTCTCCTGGTATGGCTTGAGACCTGAGATCACAATATTTGTTAACTTGTCCTTCTGTAACAATGGTTGGAGAACCTTGATATATAGTTTGAAGAATAATAGAAAAATGTTAGTAGTTTTCTTATATGTGTAGTTATTAGAAGGTTCATTAGGTAATTGAAAGGCTAAAATTATGTGGAAAGGGGTTTGGCCATACCAGGAACCCAAAGGGTAGAAGAGCCAAGACTTTTTTTTTTTTTTTATCATGGTTACTAGATATAAATGACCTAAGATACAATTTTCCCTTTTCAGAATAATGGATTTTTACTAGCAAAGTATTAGTGTGTAGGCAATATGTTCCTGCCTCTGTTACTGTGCTATACTGATTATACAGCAAAACACAAGGCTGATGGTGTTGGTAAAAGGAACTTTTGTAAGAGTTGCATGTATTTTTGTGCTCACTTTTAACAAACTAGCTATTACCTGTATAAGAGTCTCTAAGTCTGGCAGACTTTTTTTACCCTTCTTCCTTACAGCTACTTACATAGCATCTTCCATATTAGGTAGAGGCATGCATAATTCAAAAGATGTTAGAAAATTGAATATAAACACTTTGGAATAACAGTATTATGAACACTGGGACTGTTAGTGTAACAATATGCAGCTGCATTTAGTCTGCATATAATGTTACATAAACAAGAAAAACAGGTGACCTAACTGAGAACTAGTTGGATCTTGGACTTTATTAAATGCGTCAGCCTTGACAGTGGCATTGGAGCCTGGTTCTTAAAGGGCTTTCTAGAGAGGGGGCAAAACCCACCAGCAATACACAGACATTTTAATGACTTATACTAAAAGGAAACATATAGGTATGCAGTTTTATGGAGTGCCCAGCTATTTACTGTTTGGAAGTGTCTTTCTTGGTTAGACTTTCCTCCCTTGAAAGCTCTCAGACTAATCCTGATACAAAATGGGAAATCCTGTTAATTACCAAAAAAATTAATAGAATGGGAAGTTCATTTTCCATATATTCTTATCAGCCATATCTTCTCAGTGTAGCACAACTTTAGTTTTCATGCCTCTTGACAGGTCCCAGTTTGAAAAAGGAATCTTAGCTTTAAAAGGCATCACTACAAAAAGCAAAACCACTATTGGGATTCTAATTAACACTTTGTCATTCTATTATAGGGTTGGAGGTGTATGAAATTATCTCCCATGAGTTTACCACCACTGGGAAAGGTGATTGATTCTGCTACGTGTAGAAAGTAATAGATAATGCATTAAGTAATACAGAGATGGTTTGTTTTGTTCATGCTAAGTCAAAGACAAATTTCATCTTCATTTTAATTTTTAGATGAGAGGCAGCACCACACAGAGGCACAGCTGCAAAGCTCAGACTTTCACTGCTACACATTGGGACCCCAATGAAGCAGAACATTAATCTGTATGGCAAACAAATGACTATCATTTACATAATTATATTTAGTCACAACTTATAACAGATTCGTAAGTGTATGAGTGAGAATGATGCATTTGGTCTGTAAGGGCTAGAAAGAGTGGATTTGCTTGGGCTTTACCAGGATAAGAATAGTAACAGAAGTGATTTCCCAACATGCTGGAAAACAGATTTCCAATTTGAGTCCAACCAACTCATTATTTCTTGTTTTTTTTTATTCAGACATGTTATCCTTCTGTGACAGGTTGTAAAATGAAGCTTCTTCTCATGTCATCCTATTTTAACTCTTACAGAGATCACTTCGGGGGGGGGAAGGAGGTGGGGGAGGGGGGAATCTATCTTTCTCCAGAAATGCTTCCATTAACAACTCATGATTTACTTGGAAATGAAAGAATGTGGAGAGGAATTGGAGTGACTTCAAGAAAAATCTGTCTTTTCTCTCTCTCTCTCTCTCTCTTATGGCTTCCATTGTTCTCCTGTGCCAGTAGTTGAATAGCAGGCAGTAAAGCTTCCATGAAGTTTATGCTAAGCCTGTGTTAGTTTCTTTCCCCAGAAGAGCAACAGCTAATAATGTTATGTATCGGTTTTATTCATCCTTGAATACCAATGCTTGCTTTTCCTCTGTTATCTTTTTTTAATTAATTTTCTTATTTCCAACTCTCCTTTTCTGTTTGACTCCTTTTTTCCCTACTTTTTTTACAAGTCAAACAGGGAACTATCCCAGCTGTTATAAGCAACTGCTATGGTATTCCTCACTCTCCCTGTTTCACATAAATTCCTTGAATTCTGGCTATTTTTGAGCTACTGGACATATATTTCAGGGATTTTTCATGATTAATTTCAACTATTTCTCTGAGATTTAGACTTCTCGCACAAATGTGTCAAAGGACTAGCTCTGTCATTCTGAAGAACATGCAATTGCCGCTCAGGATGTGGAGAAAAGAAAAAAAATGAAGCCTTGATGTAAAAAGAGAACTTACTGGATATAATCAATTAAAACAGAAAGGGCATCATTCAACTTAAACCAGACTTTTGTTTTCTCCTGGAAATAACAACTGTCAGATAACCCTCTGAACAGAAAACAATCAGTTTCCTGTTCAGATGATCATTTTTTCCTTCTTTAACCTAAACAGCTTGCTGAGGGATTGACATCTATCTGCCCAGAGAGCAACAGATGAACAGCACAGCCAGCAGCAGCAGATTTTTACTCCTTGTTACTGGCTTTGCTGGGGCACTCAACTGACAAAGTGTTCTTAGGCTACATACTCTGTTCTGGAGATTTGAGGGGCTCATTGGAAAAAAGAGGGAAAGCACTTGCAAGTACTTAACCCTATAGTGAATGAGAGCTGCTTGAAAATGTCTGGAATATAGTGTCTTGGTTTAGGCTGCATATGATTTCAAATTAGGAAAAAATTCTTTAGTGGAAGAGTGGTGAAGCGTAACAAGTTGCCCAGGGACGTGGTGGAGGCACTATCCCTGGAGAAGTTAGAAAAATGTGTAGACATGGCAGATCAGGACATAGTTTGGTAGTCACAGTGGTGGTGGGTTGACAGTTGGACTGTATGAGTGAGAATGATGCATTTGGTCTGTAAGGGCTAGAAAGAGTGGATTTGCTTGGGCTTTACCGGGATAAGAATAGTAACAGAAGTGATTTCCCAACATACTGGAAAACAGATTTCTAATTTGAGTCCAACCAACTCATTATTTCTTGTTTTTTTTTTATTCAGATGAACCTAGAGGACTTTTCCAACATTAATAATTCTGTGATACACACATCTACTCTACCTGTCAGCTACAAGCCCATGACTTTAATGCATTCCCCTTGAACAGTGTTGCTTTTAACAGGGGTTGAGCAATAAAGATAGCAGGTTTTTGTCTAAATTCAGATTTGGGAAGGCTGTCTGCCATGAGTGTTAATGTCCCTACAACTAGCTAGTTACTCAGATTTTTTTTTTTTCTTTAAGTGAGCTATGTGACTGTGGTGAGTGCAAAAGCAATGCAGTCAAAGAAATCCCAAGGAGACCTTTTAATGTAATAGCAATGTTCGTATCCAACTCCCACCCATTTTATAAAAAAAAAAAAAGTGATAGTTATTAGAGTAATTTTTGTGAAATTCTGCATTCTTCACAAAATTCAATTAGCTGCATTACAATTGCACTTCACATGACTTCTGTTTTCAGAGATTTAAAAACCCTTTTTCATGTATCCTTACGCAATGCTTTAGGAAAAAAATAGTGTATGTCATGATGAGAAAAGCTATTCCTCAATCCAAATTTTATTTTTATCCTGGAAAATTTACTAAATTTAAAAGACACATCTTGGAAATGAACTTGCAAATATCTCTGGCTATTGGTTTGGTTTTGGGGTTTTTTTGTGATGTGAGCACTATGTTAGGGAACACAGGAAAAGTTCTGTGACCTGCTTCAGATTTCAAAATATTTTACTTAATATTATTTTTTGCCTTTGTGTGACTCTTATTACCTCTATGGTATTTCCCGTGTAGTTTTCCCAATGTAGTTTTACACAAAGCAGGACATCATTTTTCCTTTCCATGAGGTATTTTGTATTAGTTTATCTTGTGATTAATCTCTGGCCATAGGCAACAAATGAAACAAGTAGTTACACACTGACTTATTGAAGTTTTCTGTAAATGAGGTACTGCTGAAGGATTCAGTACTCTCCTGTAAGGCTTCTATCCAGGACTCCTACTTTATCCTCTGGTTTCATTTTGATCTTGGGAACTGCTGGTATTCAGTTCTGCACCTGACTGTGCGACTGATCCAGGTATCTGAGCTGTGAAGCATCAAAGAATAATGAAGATTGTGAAACTTTGGACCAAGATTTGGAGGCACGTTTTTCGTATTTTATTTCTTAATTAGAGATCAGGCAGCTTCTGCCTTTCCTTTTTGAATATTGTCCCAAAGAGCCTAAGGCAAATATTTCTAGGGGTCCAATCTTTAGCAAAACTTAAAGAAATATTTGCAAAACATCCATTTTCTCTGGACTCGGACCATCCTTTCAGTCATGTGTGGCAGATATAATATTTGATTTGGAGAAAATAACCAATACAGAGAATTCAGGGACACAAATAGAAAAGCTCGGGATTTAGAAAATGTGATGTAAGAAAAACTGAAAATAGTGAAAATAAAGTAGTAAGGGATAAGAGAATACTAAAAAAGACTGAAGGATTGGAGACATTACAAATACATAAAAGACTTCTGTATATATGAAATAATGTATGGAGAGCAGTTATAACCTGAAAATTATTGTCTGGAGGAGATGGTAGAAATTTCATCACTGAAAACTCTCTTAGGGACAATTATAGCAACGCCTAACAAAGATTTTAATTCACCTACCTTTAGTTCAGTCTGTTATGGACCCTTTTATCTTATGATAACAATCTCTTTAGTGAGTGCCTGGGGTGCTAAACACCTTGGGCTGAGATGTGCTTGGTTCTCAGAAGTGGGGTTTAAATACAAAACCTTCTTGTGAAAGGTGGAGTGATTACTGTGGGCCTTATAAGTGATGTAAAGGAATGTAATAAGAATTAATGAAATGTGTTTACCTAAAGGGCCATGAAAGCTTCTTTTAGGAGTGCTCTACTGTGGAATGTTTAGTTCAGAGAACCTTAGAATCATAACCAGAATAGTTATAAGTAATTATTGTTATTAGGAAGTTTAAGTAGTTTCAAAGAAAAATGAAATAAAGAAGGGTTAATATGCATTTGATGTGGCTGGTAGGACGAATGAGAATAGAGGCACGTTCCCAGTGATCAGTAACATGGCACCTTAATACTGAATGGTAAGCTGTTTTACTACGTGTCAAAATGTGTTATTGGAAAATAGTGATACCTTCCAGCATATACTTTTGTCAATGAAATTATAGAGAATCCCTAATGTCAATCAACCCAATCATTTAAAGCTAATAAAAAGCAATGTTCTCATTTATATTCACTATGCAATTACTGAACTGTGCTTCAGTAGGAAGATGACAAGCTCCTTGGAAGCAATAAAATAGACATGTTCTTGAAGATCACATTCCAATCCAGCTCTCTGAGACTCTGTAATCTTTAACAAGTCTCAAAACCTATGGGATTTCTAAGTGACCTTCATAAATATGATGTACAGTTTTGAGGATTAAATAACACCTGAAACCTATTCTCAGTACAAAAAAAGACCAGCTCTGGAAAGTCAGTGAGATCTGTCAAAGAAATCTGAGAAGAAAAATGTAATGAAAACTTGTTTTGTAGCGAATAGGAAAGGTATCTTTGCACTGGAGATACAGTATCTGTGTTGCACAAGAGAAATCCAGAGACAGAACTTCCTTCTGCACATCAGTATAGTCCAACCCTACCCAGAGTCAGTTTGTGGCCCTTAAAGATACGTTAGAGGATAAAGGAAAGCACACTTTAAAAGAAGTGTTTATTTTCTCAACAGCATAAGAAGATACAGCATTAATTTCCTGATGACATGATAAATATTGTCATGGGTAATTCTTAAAACCTAATGTTGTCTAAACATCTAGCAAGAAGCTCACATCTGTAACAAATACTGTAGGATGGCTCTTGGTTTTGTTTATAGGGTTAATGGTAAATCATAGAATCATACAATAATTGGGTTGAAAGAGACCCACTGGATCATCGAGTCCAACCATTCCTATCAAGCACTATACCATGCCCCTTAGCACCTCGTCCACCCATACCTTAAACACCTCCAGGGAAGGTGAATCAACCACCTCCCTGGGCAGCCTGTTCCTATGCCCAATGACCCTTTCTGTGATTTTTTTTTTAACTAATATCTAGCATAAAACTCCCCTGGTGGAGCCTGAGGCCATTCCCTCTTGTCCTGTCCCCTGGCACTTGGGAGAAGAGCCCAGCTCCCTCCACTCTACAATCTCCTTTCAGGTAGTTGTAGAGAGCAATGAGGTCTCCTCTCAGCCTCCTCTTCTCCAGGCTAAACAACTCCAACTCTCTCAGCCATTCCTCATAAGGCCTGTTCTCCAGCCTCTTCACCAGCTTTGTTGCTCTTCTCTGGACTCACTCCAGAGCTTCAGCATCCTTCTTGTGGTGAGGGGCCCAGAACTGAACACAAGAAGGATTCAAGGAGCGGTCTCACCATGCCAAGTCCAGAGGGAGAATAACCTCCCTGAACCTGCTAGTCACACCGTTTCTGATACAGGCCAAGATGCCATTGGCCTTCTTGACCACCTGGGCACACTACTGGCTCATGTTCAGTCGGCTGTCGACCAACACCCCCAGGTCCCTCTCCTCCTGGCAACTTTCTAGACAGACTTCTAGTCTGTAGTACTGCTTGGGGTTGTTGCACCCGAAGTGCAGGACCCGGCATTTGGCTGTGTTAAACCTCATGCCATTAGACTCTGTCCAGCAGTCCAACCTGTTCAGATCCCTTTGCAGAGCCTCCCTACCCTCCAGCAGATCGACACTTCCACATAGCTTTGTGTCATCTGCAAACTTGCTAAGGGAGCACTCAATGCCTTCATCCAGGTCATTGATGAAGGCATTGAACAGGACTGGAACCAGCACTGAGCCCTGGGGAACACCACTTGTCACTGGCCTCCAGCTGGATTTAACACCGTTTCCACCACTCTCTGGGCCCGGCCATCCAGACAGTTTTCCACCCAGGAGAGTGTGCTCCTGTCCAGGCCAGAGGCTGACAGTTTCCATAGCATACTGCTGTGAGAAACTGTGTCAAAGGCTTTGCTGAAGTCCAGGAAGACCACATCCACAGCCTTTCCCTCATCCAGCAGCTGAGTCACTTTGTCATAGAAGGCAATCAAGTTAGTTTAGCAAGCTCCTTTGCCCTTAAGTACTGTCTTCCAAGAGACTTTGCCAACTAGCCTTCTGAAAAGTTTGAAGTCTGCCCTCTGGAAATTTCATGCTGCCTTCCTGCTAACCACCCTCTTCACCCTAGAACAGAAAACTCTATCATCTCGTGATTTCTTAGTCCTAGGCATCCTCCTACTGCTGCATCCCCTACAAGGCCTTCTCTGTTCACATACTGTAGGTCCAGGAGGGCACCTTCCCTCGTTGGTTCATTCACTAGGAATGTGCAAGGAAGTTGTCTTCCAGGAACTGTCTAGACTGCATCCTTTCTGCTCTATTGTACTTCCAGCAGATATGAAGGAGACTGAAGTCTCCCACAAGAACAAGAGCCATCAATCTAGAGATTTACTCCAACTATTTATAGAAGAGCTCATGTATGTGGCCTGTAACAGACTCCCATCACAAAATCTACCTTCTTACGGGCTTCTCTGATTTTAACCCACAGGCACTCAGTCTCCTCATCACCACAATCCATCTCAGTGGTGTCCAAGTTCTCCCTTACAAAGAGGGCTGTCCCGCCTCCTCTCCTGCCCTTCCTATCCCGCCTGAAGTGTCTGTACCCCACCATACCTGTACTCCAGTTATATGAGTCATCCCACCACGTTTCCGTGATGGCAACATCATAGGCTCCTTGCCCTACAACAGCTTCCAGCACTTCCTTCTTATTCCCCATGTTGCATGCATTGGTGTAAACTCACTTCAGCTGCTCTGCCGAACCTTCAACCCTCTTAGAGGGAACAGCATTCATTCCAAATTGCCTGGTAACTGGAGTAGCTTGTACCAGAGTACTCGTATCTCCCTTACCACCCCTAGATGTGTTCTCCCTCACTTTCTGTGTGGTGATGTATGGGTGGTCCTTACCAGCACACCCTCTCTGAAACACTAGTGCCCCATGTCCAGGCTCACTCCTTTCTAGCCTGGTCTCAATCCCCTCCCCTTTCACATCTAGTTTAAAGCTTGATTTATGAGCTTAGCTAGGTTTTTAGCAAGGGCTTTAACCCCCCTAGGAGACCCACATGTTCCATCCTTAGCAACAAAGTCTGGGGGTGTGTGAGCCACTCCATGATTAAAGAAACTGAAGCCCCTTTCCTCACACTGGGCTCGGAGCCAGGCATTAATCAAGTTCTTCTTCCTGACTTCCAGGTCCTTTCAGTTTAGCCTCGGGATGGCGCAGAATACTATCTGTGCCCCAGAGCCCTCCATGATTTTCCCAATGGCCCTGGAGACTTTCTTGAAGATTTTGGTCTTTCTGCTTACTAGATCACCATTATCAGTTTGGACTACTATCAGAGGATAGTAGTCTGTCTCATGGACCAGGGCAGGAAATTTTCTAGCTACCTCTTTCACTGATGCCCCTGGTAAGCAGCAAACCTCTCTGTGGAGTGGGTCTGGTCTGCAAATGGGTCCCTCCGTTCCTTTGAGGAGGGAGTCCCCTACAACAATCACCCTCCTCTTATTATTAATGGAGGACATTTTTATCTTGTTCGTAGGATGGTGCGGCCTAGGGAAAGATTCTAGGCTGTGGGAAACATCCTCAGGATTGGATTCCACCTGCAGCACATGGTACTTATTCACCAGGGGGATCTCAGGTTTTGCTGTCTGGTTCAGGGGAGCAGGTTTCCTTCGTCTGGAAGGAACTTGCTGCCATTCCCCATCTCCTGTTGCTATCTGTGAATCCTATAGTGGGAGAGCAGGGAGGAAGAATTAATTTACTATGTAGCAGAGTGAGTAATAATATTGTGATGAGTCAGTTATAATTTATGCAAGTGCTGTGGCGCCTTGTTGCCATCTGAGATTTGTGTACACAGTCTAAATTCAGCAAATTAAGTGAGCTGTTCATCAGTCAAGACAGTGATAGTGTTTGGTTTATCCAGTCTCTGAGAGTTAAACAGGAATTTTAAAATCCAATTCAATATACTGCACAACAGCATTAAAAAAAAGATATTTTAGTATGTCACCTAGGCCTCCCTTCCTTTTACCTTTGTGGAAAAGTCACAGGTTATACACCTTTCCCTTTGTGTTATTGCAGTTACACTTTATGACATATCAAAATCCAGTGTTATTTGCCTCCCATTTGCAGAAGTGGCTCAGATCATGGTTCCTTAACAGCTTCCTGCTCTGCTTCTGACTCCCTATTCTGCAGTTATCTTTTAGGGTCTACAGCACTTTGGAAAATGGGTAGAACTTCAAAATTCAGCCTGATTTTCCAGTCTGTCTTTCCTACAATGAACCATGGAGTGGACAATGTGTGATGGTTATTCCTTTTAAAATAACACAGCTCAGAACAGAGTATCTGCTTCCCCTCAGAACACACTTATGAAGTGATTATCATGATTAACATCACAGGTTAAAATACATCCATAATAAATCCTGGTCTGACATGCCGTGTACATTTATCGGAGCTCTGGCCTGGTGGAGCTCAGGCCCCTGACCTTATCTCTAGTCATCTAAACAGTCTGTCTCCTCAGACATGTCACCAAATTACAATATATTTACCCCAGGATCATTTTTTCTCTCTCTGTTTGATCTGACTTTGCCCATATCCTGTTCTCTTTGTTGCAATCTTTCCCTTTCAGATCTCGGTGCTGGGAAGACACATGAATTATTCAAGAAATGTGTGTATATAAGCAATTGCAGTAATCACAAAACTGTCTTCAGAAGTAGAACGCCCTTTTTATTTTCTTGAGTTCTGACAAACTCTAAAAATAACCTTATTTAGCAAGTTGGTACAGGCAGCACCATATGAAACAAAGCAGTAACCAGCAACAGTGTGATGCCAACACAAATGAAAAGTTATGTTTTATAGCACACTAACATAAATCCATTAACTGGAAAGATCATGTGACAGGGGCTGATGGAAGATGATGTGGTATATTAAGTTTACTGGTCTGGGGTCCTATACTTCGAGTGGTGTCTGAGGCTTTCTTCAGCCCCAACATGCAGTAATTGCTGTTTTCACAAAGTTCAGCTTATTACATGTTCTGAGTGTCTAAGGCCAACGGAGGTCACACTGCAGCTGAGAGATTGGTGAGAAAACAGCTTCCTGGGCAAAGTACCCTGCAATTGAAAACAATGTATAGTCAGAAATGAATCATTTGTTTTCCCTGGGAATTCCTGGGTGCAATTGCACTTTAGACCTGTGGTACTTGCTGTTGGACAATAGCAGAGTCTTTACTCATTGTGATCCCATTAAATCAGCAAAAAATGAGACAGTAATAATTATGACTCCTGTGGATTCTGTGTTATGCTGTTGCTTTACATCCTTTTCAGATAGGGGACAGTTGGGCCACTGGTTTGTGGAAGAAAAGAGTTGTTTTTTCACACAGTTCACCACCCAAATTTTGCATCTGGGCAATAAAACAGATCAGTAATGAACAAGTCAGAGTGCCTATCCAAATGTCAGGCTACGCCAAGCAAATTGCAGTTCCACATAAGTAAAGTGGTCAAGTTTCCTTAGGGAATTGCCTAGAAATGATTGGGTTTTGCAAAAGGTTTACCAAATCCTCACAGTCTTAGGTCCAGTTGTCATGTATTCCTGTTGCCAGAGATCTGGAGACAGACACATTGCTATTGATTGAGAGTAACTCTTGTGGCCTGATGTTCTCAACCTAAGCAGTCTTCCTCATTCCCAATCTTTCAGTGTCCTTTTACTAGACACTACACTGAGTTAGCTATGTTAAAGATATGATGCTCTTTAGCAGACTTTGGAAAATCTCAGCAGTGAAGGTATATTGCATTCAGCCTTGAAGTAGATGCTACCTTTTAATAAGATAAAGGGCGTGTAAGCTTTAGTTTGACTGTGGCATTTGAATGAAGAAATGCCATAGGAAAATCTACAATGGAGAGTCTCAGGAAGTATGCAGTTACTTGGGGGTTTTGAGGAATTTATTGTTACAAACGTTATAGGGAGCTTCATTTTTAGACAGTATTGTCTGCAGAGATAAAACACAAGAACTGTAAGCACAGAAGGGCAGTCTTCAGGAAAAAAACTACTTAAACAAAATTGGTCTAAGGGAAGTGAGGCTAAGTGGTTTGGTTAACCAGAGCACCATTGCAAGAGGAACAAACCTGCAGAAAGGACTGAAAGTCAGAAATTGCAGTTTGCAGATCCTCTTAGAAGATCAGTATGATTTGCGTTTGAGCTACATTCTTTCCCTGATTACAAGATCTTATAAGAAGAACTAGTTATTTGCTTCTCTGCATTTCCCATAGAGTACCAAGCACGCTGCCAACACAAGTGTGAATAATGAAGAAGGTAGATTACAGGCTCATTTATACATCTAGCAGAAACTTCTTCAGGACTTCGTTTGCAACAATGGAAATCTCAGAAGATCAAAGACAAATCACTATGATCAGCATTCTTTATTGACATTTTGAACTCTCAGTAGGGGTCTGCCTTTATGATCAAGAATAGTAATTGCATTTTAAACTGACTAATGCACATTAGGTGATGAAAACCAGTATTTAAAACTCCAAGGGCTGCAAGACGAACAAAATTCAAGTTAGAGGTAATTTCAAGTGAAGTGAGATTTGCCTGGGAAGTAAATGCATAAACGAGGAGGTAGCATAGCTCTCACTTAAAGGTCTCTGGAGAAGAGGGGAAGATATGCTTCTACTGATTAGAAACGATTTGATTCACCGCAGGAGGAAATTCTACCTCATAGATGATGATTGGTTTCAAGGATAGTATTGTTCAGTCTGATCTGAAGTCTAGAATCCCTTTGCTTGTAAAAGGATATTTTCTGCTGAAGCTTCACTGAAGAGCATAAAAAGGAATGCACAAAGTTTTGCCCAATCAGTGCATAAGTTTGCAAAGCCAGGGAATGCTCAAGACCATGAGTGTTCACTAGCTGACTGGAACACAAACACTCTCAGGAATTTCACCAGCAGTGCTTGAAAACACAGCTCCAACTACTGTGATTTGTTTCCCCAGGAACTGCATGCAAAATGCCTTTGCCATCTTGCCTCTGCTGTGGTGTCTTAGGAGTATCGCCAGTAAGACAGGGAGGCATTTAGTGTGGCTATTTCTCTGCTAACTAGATTAATTAAAGATAACTTACTTGTTGAAGTATCTTGCCTGTTTCCCTTGCTGCAGGTGCAACTGTCAAACTGTTGCATGAAGCTTGTGACAAAGCCAAAACCCACATCCAATGCTCTGTTGGCCAAGCACAGAGCATGGCTTCTTATCACTGCCTAACCAGTAGTGCATCTGTCCATCCTTCCATTGCTCCTGCTTGCCAGTAGGAGTTTCACTGAACTCTTTGCCATCTTTCTTCAAGCAGTAGCACAGGAACAGCCTCTAACTCTCCTTAGAACTTTATATTTTTGAAAAAAGTAATTCAAGTAAAGTAATTCTTCTACTTCCATTTATCTTGCCTTTCCTAGAGCTGCCTGTGAGTTTGAAAAACAGCATCAACGTGAATATCTGCAGTCTTCAGTTCTTCACAATTTTCTAATAACCATCTCCCTTTGCTTGGAGATTTAGCTTATGTACATCTTATTGTGTGCATCTAGGCTTTCTGCTAACTTATGGCATAAGACATGTGGTTTGGTTTGGTTTTGCTCATGTGTCTAACGTTGTACCTCTTCTTCTCAGTGTATGTACTTTGTGAAGTGAGGCAGCCACAAAAACAAATGCTGAAGTAAGATGCAATAACTTTTGATTTGTTGCTCCAAACATGAGACCATTTTCCCTCTTAGGACCTCTGCAGTTGCTCTTAAACCTACTCCTTTCAACATAGTGCATACCTGAGATCTGTGCCCATAGCTGGTTATTGGCTGTTGTTATATTCTGCAGTTTATCTACAGTGAAAGATGAAAAGAAATATGAAATATTTAGAAACAGATAGGGATAAAAGTAAAACGTGTTGCTTGTGCACACTCCCAGGAGAGGTTGGAGCACACAGAAAACATAAATGCAAGTGTGTGGAGTATCTTGCCAAAATGCTGCCTGTGCAACTAAGACTTGTGCAAATCTGTCATTTTACATGTGTGGCCTGCAAAAGGAGGGTGCTGTTCACAGCTATACATTTAATTCCTTTGTCTCAGTTTATGCTATATTGAAAATGCTGTCTAGCTTGTTCATTCAGAGCATTGAACCATGGCCTGAGTGTTTCAGATGAATCCACACATGTTACACAGCAAATAATCATGTCATACTCCATCACTTCAATATTTCTCTTGTTCAGAATCAAAGGTTTTACAACAATTTCCAATTTGATGTTTCCCTATAGTTGGAAATCACAATTGTATTTTGCACAGTTTGTTAATTTGCAAAATCAGACTTCTTGCATTACCAGGGACTACAGGGCATCACACATTCCCTAGAGCATTTGCAGGCACTCCACCAGGAAAATGCCAAACCTACCACACTCCACCATTAGCGCTCTTGGAATTGCACTGTGAGCACATATTGAAAAAATTCTTTTGATTGTAATTCAGTGAAAAATAATATATGCACAACAATTAAGCTTTTCTTGCTCTACCCCTAACATCTACACCTTATTACATCTGTAACTGAGCTAAAGTTATACAATGCCATATTTTGATAGAGCATAGAGGAAAACAATTTAGAGAGGGCATCCCTGTAGCAAGTGATTTGGACTCTGAGGTTCACCTTCACAAAGAAACATATGAAGGCTTTTAAAATAAAATTAATTTGCATACGCTTGCTTGTTTTTTCCTTTCAAGAAATGACAAGATTTGGCAGTTTAAATAGGGACTGTTTGTATCCTGATGCAATTTGCTTCTTTCTGTGGCATCTATTTGTGCTGATTTTCTGTTCTAATCTTAATCTGAAGCAATGGGTTTACAGTCTTAAACACTCTTCACTGTTATTGAAGAACAAGGCTAAATGAAACACATGATAGTAAAAGAATTTTCTGCATTTTAAAAATTGATTGAATACCCCCCCCCCCCAAGGTATTCTAATCTTGCTTAAATGTTCAGTTGTCTTTCTGAGCTGCAAAGTTGGAAGTACCTCTGCTTTCTGATTGATTCGAGAGCGCCAAGAACTAGTACCCCTTAGAGCTATGGTCTTAAAGATCACAAAATAGAAATGCTGCCTTATTGTCATTTTACAAAATTATAGTAAGGGTACCATAGCTTATTTGCACCATCCTTTTATACATGCATTGCCTGAAATGTAGCAACAATTGGGTTGCCTTTCAGTGTGTGCTATTTGTACTCAGAAGGCAGACTTTTGAGATGCTGATCCATATGCTCATTCTTTCCAGGTTTCTCAGTGATACTCATTGCAAAACTGACAGTCAGCTGGCAATCTGCTCAAAATGCTGATGGGGAATCAGAGGTGAATATTACAATGTGGCTTGGGTAGCAAGCAGTGCTTCTCACTCTTATGGAGACAAAGCCTCAGAAGGAAGATGTATACCTTGCCTGTCTACTCATTTTCTGTTGGAAAATCAGATGAGAATTGTTGGCTGTAACTCAGGGCAGATTAATAAGTCAGAATGAGTTCTCCCTTAACCCTGTGTGCACTCAGCTTCATTGCACATCAGTTTTAGCACTGTAACCAACTTCTCTCCCTTCCCCATCATGAAACTTTCATTTAAGCAACTTGCTGTTTTGTTTTAACCCATACACTGTTGAAACTCTGAATTTATTTTTGTTTTCCCCTAAGTTATCTATCACACACTGAACTGACACTTTACTGAAAGCTTTTTTTGGGAAAAAAACCCAGTATTTATTGTTTCCATAGTTTCTACAAGATGTGAAGTGATTTTGAGGTTAACAAAATATTTTATTTATTACTTCAGATCATTCCAGTTCCTAGTGGTTTCTTTTTGTCCTCAGCATCTCAGATTCTATTTCTTTTTAAGTCTTTAACTAGATATGCTGCTTTCTTACATTTTATAGTCCATTAATTTCTCATTTGTAACCAGTAACATGCACAGATTAAATAAATGCTTATTAAAAGTGTAGAAATGAATCTGGTATAAAAGTAATAAACAGGCATTATGTTCCATATGGTGTATTCCTTTGAGCAACACTGAATTCCCATACAAAAAGTCCTTCCTTTCAGATCAGGGTAAAGTTTAAGAATTTGGGTCTGTATTCAGATGTGGACTTTTTAAGATGACTCTTTCCTTTTGAAAGATTTTCCCTGCTCTTCTGTTTGCTTTTTTTATAATGTATTTACTTAATTGCCAAACCATAATTAATGTTTCACTTTTGTTTTCATTATTTACTACATTAGGAGCTGCTTGGTTAGAATCTTCCCACACACCAAAGCACAAGTCAAAATATTCAAGTGATGTGCAGCTCAGCTTTTTTCTGTTTAAGTTATTAGGAATTGAACTGTGCAGGCAGGGGGTAAATCTATCTGAGGAGCCTACTGAATCCCTGCCTCCAAAATATAATTAATGCATGATGGTAAACTTATATGCTCAAATTAAATTTTTAGCACCAGAACATCTATTGCTAGCAAAATTGGAGCAGCTGGGTTGGAGTTTTCTCTGGCAAAATCTCTTCCCAGTTACTCTTTCAAGAGTAAATTTTAACTTTTCTAACTGGGAAGTAATATTTCCTTAGATCTAGTGATATTTGCAAGTCAGATGTACACGGATCATCCTGTGTCTTTTTAGGTGTGTGTAAGTTAGGGAGTAGCATGGACCAATATGAAAAAAATCATGTGCTGAAGACATGGTGTTCACACAATGGGCATCTCAGGGAGATGCAGTTTGGATTAGGTCTAATCTCTGATCTCTGATCTTGTCGACAGTCTGAGGGTAGAGGACATCTGGTTCTGTTCATGGACTGCATCTTCCAGTTATTCTTACACTCAAGAAATGAAGCTTAAGGAAGATCACCACACAAACTTGTACAGACTTGGTTACTGGACACCTCAGAAAGAGGTAGTGAGTGATTACAAATATTTATTGTTGAAATTTCTTCTGAACTTCTGTTGAGCACTCCTTATGGCCATTTTTTATATAGATAAATCTATATTTTCAAGGTGTCTTTGGCATGAGGAAGCTTCCAGCCAAGGGGAGGCTGGAAGATATTCTGAAAATGTTATTTCTGAAATATTTTTTTTCCATCCACAATTGAATTTTTGTTAGAGCTGTCTATTGGCTTGCGTTAGATTAAACTCAACTGGGGTGAGATAGCATTCAGTAAAAACAAACAAAAGACTTTTGTCTTTTTTAATACATATTCAAATGTGAGAATAATGTCACAGAGTTGAGAATTTCTTTTATGTGAAGGTAAATAAATAACATAGTCGTTTGTAGCAAATAATTTCTGGTCATTGACTGAATTTACTCAGGGGAGCTGTGACAGAACCTGCTTTGTGTTTGTACCTGCGTTTGATGGGAAAACGTGCTCTGATAGATAGCTGGGATGATCAAATACAGTGACCTTTGTGCCCTTACTTAAAGGCATGTAAATCTTCCATTTCTCCTCTATCAATGAGGTTGTTTCACTTTGGCTTCTGTAACAATCTTGATATAATATTCCTAAACATCTTTAGCATTGTTATTCATCCACGCAACATCTCAGAGTGCTGATCTCCATCCTATGAAAACAAAGGAAAAAATAATTTTTTTTCCTTTGACAATCTAATGGGAATTCTTGATGAGAACACTGAGGCCAAGTTCTTGCTTCCCCTTGTAGTCTCTTCAAATTTTGATACTAAAACCTCCAGCACTGAAAAACCTCCATTGCCCCGAATCACTTCAGTCTCTATTTATTCTCTTTCAAGAAGAGGTTTTTGTGGAAGAGAGTTTTGGAAAACTGTTACTCCTTCCCAATTGTCAGGGACCTGCTGTGTGTGTATTTGGAGGGTGGTTTGAAAGTCAGAGTTACTGAACAAGCCACTCCTCTCTTCATGTGCCTACTGCATGGTCCTTTTGTTTCTTTCACAGGTCCTGTGGCCACTGTGTACTTGCACATACACTTTCCACTCTCTTCTTGTGGTGGTTGAGTGGGGCATCAGCTTTGTGTTGGCTGTGTACAGGCAGTGGTGAGGTCATGCAGATAGCACTCTTTTTGTGCTTACTGGAAGACCGTGCAGACCTAAGGCAGGAAAGACACTCACTCTCTGTTGTTGTGCTTTTTCATAGGACACAGTGGGTGTGTTGTAAGCACTGTTTAGAGACACCGGTTTGCTTTTTTTAAACAGGTATTTTGGATAAATGCTTCTTATCTCGTAAGCCTCCTACTCCTTAATATTGCATATGTCAATGGATAGAAAGGAATTCTTTCTGTGAATGAATGAGAAAAAAAACATTCTTTTCATTTTTTAAAAACCAACAGAAGGCAATTGATCCCAAAACAGTTGAATGATTTTTGTATTCTTTTTAGAAAAATAAAACAAAATCAAAAAACAATACAGAACCCCTGTGCTCTGCAGTTTTTCAGTATACATAATTCATTAACCCTGTGGTAGAAAACTATCATTTTTTCATAAACTTGTCCCTTCAGTTGTTGCAGTTGACTTTGCCTTATGACTGCACAATGTGATAGTTCTCTTCTTCCCTATCTGCACTGATTTGCTTTCACATCGTCTGAGACAACATGTGAAACTTCTGCTTTTTTACTTAGTTAGCAAATACAGCACTCTAGAATTCAAATACGTAACATTTCTCCTGCTCCAGCAGCTTTCCAATTCCCTGCATATATCCAGCACTGCAAAAAGGAGAGCAGAGGGGGTTTGTTTTCTTTTAAATAAAGAAAAAAGTTCTATGTATGTATCTGAAGAGCTAGGGAAAAAAAAAAAAAGCAATAAACTCTTTTCCAGTTATCATTTGTTTGCTTTTTCTAGAAAGTAGTTAATGTTGCAAGTAGCCTCCTTCCCCAGGGAACAAGGGGAATATTCTTCCACGTCCCATCAGATGCAAGGAAGACATACATCTCCTTTTGCCCCTTGTCGATTGATCCAAGAGTGCATGGGCTTTGAGGAGGGTTTAGGAAGCAAGTTTACATGTGTGTCCATCCCTACCACTTGTTTCTTCCTGAACAATGTCCCAGAAGTGACATGAGTGACAGTGCTAAAATTCATAAATAAACGGATCTCAGATACCTTACTGGCTATAGAGCAATGCGATTTCCTCTGCAAATTCGATGTTTCTGTGTGGTAGCACACAAGCACTTCAAGTGACTTGCAAGAAAAGCAGTTTTATAAATACACTGTGGTTAGGGTTCAAAAAATGAAACAAAATAAACCAAAATCAGCTAGATACCCAGTTTCTTCCAGACTGTGGTAGGATAGGGTGGGTGAGATCTGAGATGCCTTTGTTCAACTGCTTCAGGGAGCGCAGCCAAATGGAAAGCATCATGGCTTGAGGAGCTGTTGGGCAGTAGGAATACTTTCCCCTCACAAAATCTATCCTCTTTATTATCCCAGTGTGCAACCCTGTCAGGGAATGCAGGATAGCTGCAACTTTATTTTAATTTTGTGTATACAGTTATGAGAGAGAAAAAGAAAAAAGATTTTTTTTTTTTGTTTTCAATTACACAAAAATACATAGGACAGGGTTTATCACCTTTGCGATATCTTCATATACATATACACAGTGTGTGTAAATACATATATATGTTTATCTATGCATACGTGGATATACATAAACACTGTGGAAACTTTCTCCCTTGCACCACTTCATGACACAATCCCATGTCATCTGAGCACCCATAAAATATTCCACGTTACAGTAAAGTTGCTGTTAAAGAGATTTTCTTATTTATACTTGGGCAATGAGGAGTGGAAAGACAGAGGGCAGCAGTCAGATCTCCTCCTACAGTATTAAGGTAATTTTGTTACCGTATCTCCACATAGTTTGGTTTTACCAGTCAGTTCTTTATTCGGGTAAGGTGGAGGTTGTATGCCATTCTTTTCTGCCTAGATTTTTTTTTCTTTTAAATCATGGAAGAGTTCAGATTTCAGTGTTTGAAATGAAAGTATTAATCTCTCTATATCTTTTAATTTTAGAGATCTGTCTGCAGCTATAAAACTAGTTTTGTAATAAAGGTTGGTTTTCTGTGCATCTCCTCTTTTCCTCTGACCTAAAATTTCTTGGTTTATGGAACCTGAAGGGCAAGGGAGATGCACAGTGCAGCATGTGAGTGTAGCTACTCAGGGTGGGAGTCATCCTGGATTTTATACCTCTTCTCCATTTATAGAACTCCTTTGATTGCAACAGTTACACCAGCAAGTGACTAGAGCGACATATTTGTAAATTTGGCTTATGTAAAATAATTTTGGGGGCACGAATTTTTGTGGATTCTTTTCAGAACATGATAAGGATCTCCCACTTTTGTACCTCTTTCTGTTCCTACAGAAAATATCATCTTGGCAATACTGGAGCTATAAGATAACAGAAAATGCACATTTTAATAAAAGCTTTGTCAGTGTTCAGCCTGTTGCATATCCTCTGTCACACAAGATTCAGATTTGTTCTGGAGAATCTGATGCCAGAAGAGGGCTCAGTGATGTGATTGTGGCCCACTTGTCATGGTTCCTCAGAACCTGTTGTAGCCTCACATGGACACCTACCTGCAGATTCCTCCCCAGGGTGGTTTCTTGCATCCATCCATGCCTCATTGTGTATGAACTTTTTCTGGGATACTGTCATGAGAGGGTGGATGGCATCTATGACAGGCACTTGCATGTAGCATAGGGCCTGAAATTTTTAATTCCAAGTGCATGGACGTGATATGGAATGACTCCAAATGATGGTAAAATTGTATTCTCTTTTATTAACTATGCACAGCCTCCCTAGACCCACAGAAAAAAAAATATTTTACAAAGTGGGAGGTTTGATTTTTTCATTCCATACAGAATATATGGGCAGATTTCAGGAGTAACAGAGATATGACAATTGAATAAGGGGGAAAGGAGGACACAAACAGTTCACACTCAGCCAAGGAATTCTGACCAAGTCACAGTGGCCACAGAATTTGGGATATGAGCAGTGATTTACTTGGTACACCACATTGCTAATAACACCTTACATTTACTCGTTAGCTTCAGTAACTGATGGATATCAAACTTTCCACAGACGGCTATTTCAGATTAATCTGAATCATATCCCACCCCAGCCTTGGGGAATATTAATCACCATTTTATTACATTCATCTGGAGAAGCTGGAATTCATTATCATAATTTTTAACTACGCATTATGGAGTAACAATGAGATTGAACTAACATACACCTATTAGTTAGCATTAATGACAATTAGGAGGGAAAAAACAATATGCAGGCAATAGAATTTTCCCATATGATTCTGAACAGGGTAGCATTGAACCATCTGAAGTACTTTACTTTGAATACTTGATTAAAAATACTTTTTCATCATTTCAAATGTAGAAGTCCTTTTACTGTGAAATACAGGTCAAATAGTATTAGATTGGAAACTAATTTAATTTAGCTCCTACTACTCCCCTTAATTTCCCAGAACACTGTACAAAGCAGTAACAGGAACCAGTAGTGTGATACACAGGCAGGTAAATCTATAACCTATTCGCAGTGGGCCAGTTGCAGGCTTGCTGTTCACTTTTGTAGCTCCAGTGCAGGTGCTGGGGGATATGAGGCTGATTTATACCAGCTAGGATTTGGTCCAAAGCCAGAGGTGTGTACATAAAATGGCAAAGCATAAAAAATATTATTTTGAAAAAAAAGAGAAAGATTAGCTAGGGGATCCCATTTATTGCTATTACTTTTTAGAGCCTCTTAATCCAACGCCCACAGATTTTATTAAAAAGTTTTGGTTGAGATACCACATGAGCAATAAGATCCAAAATTTTTGCTCTGAAGTCCATTAGCAAAGGGACAAATGAGGTTTCATTAAATGTCTTATTCACTACAAGACAGTTTCACAAGTGAAGGTGTACTGCAGGTGTACACATAGATGGCACATTTCTGAAGCACTGACCACTCTGATTTTCAGCAATAAAGGCTATACCTTTATTAGTGGTTGCATTCAGGAACCACCCCAAATTCCAGTGCAACCAGCAGGAAAAGACTTGGTTTCACAGATGTATAATAGAGATATCACAGCTGCTATTGTTCTGTTTTATTGCAGTCAACTGCTTAATGATACTGTCTCCAACTTTTCAAGTGAAGCACCTGTCTTTAGCAAATTGGAAAGTCAACTGATTCCTCCAGCATTTCGGCTGGAGGTTTTTGAAGTACTGATTATTTCAGTCTCCTTTGTCAAAATGTCTACACATTCAGACAAAAATATGCAATACTAGATTGATCTACAGTGCTGTTAGCTTTCCAGGGAAATGGAAAGGAAAGGAATCTCCTGTGGGAATTCTTAGTGAACAGGCAACAGCAGCACACCACTATTTTAGCTACTTCTTTGCAGATGGTTTGACAATCTTTTACAAGTTATACCTCAGCGTGCAGTCTTAGCTTGCCATTTTTCTTCAAGTGATGATATCTCTGGGTATCTAGCTCAAGAAAAATATTCCCCTTCTATCCTAGTGACACTCTCTGTGTGATGAGCTTTCTACAGATGCCCACTGATCAGCAGGATGACTCCAGAAACCATTATAATCTGCCAGGTAGAAACAGATAAATCTATTAGCCCAGTCTGGTCTTGTTTCATCATTGTGACAGCCTCCCATGAGCCTGCATTCATCTGATATCCTCAAAAGAGTCAGCCCCCACATCACCTGACAGCTAAATTTCCATGACAGGTTTCTAGGTTAAATACATCTTTAATCTTTATTTAATTACTCATTAAGAATCCAAGTCCTGATCCATTCTCCCTCTTTATTTTTTAAAATTGATTACTGGATGTTTACTGGGAGACCAGACTGACGACTACAATTGCTGCTGTGCATGTCTTGACAAGAGCTTCCTGACTATTTTGTCAATCAAATTAAAATAAGTACCAAAAGACCTTTTGTTTCTTATTAGAAGACACTGGGCACATCCAGTTAAATATAGCAATAGGTTTCTGCCTAACAGAGGTGGCAGAAAGATGTCTGTGCTATTATATATGTTGCCACAGCCACTCTAGAAATCACATCAAACACATATAGAAGCACTCTCTCTGCAGACCCTGCCTTGTAAATTATCATTCCTAAAAATGGATGCTTCCTTATGTTTTCAGGTGTACTGGTGTAAATCAGGACCAAAAATAGAACATGGGAAAAATAAGTAGAAGGAAAGAAGACTAGGACAGCTTTGATATAACTTAACTGTCATATTTCTGAGTTATCCACACATTTTTTTCAGCAAAGAGAGTATTACCGGAAAGTGAGACTTTCTCCTGCATTAGATTTAAACTGATTCTGGGTCTAATTTTCTGATTTTCAAAGTTCTTTGTCAAAATGTGTGCCAAAGGGAGAAAACCTGATAACACTGGAAGCTGAGGTAAAGTAGACTGAAGAGGACACAAACCTTTTCATCCCAATCTGATTTGTTGAACAATCAAATCACATTAAGCCTGTACTTGCCTTTCTAAATATTGAATCTACTCAAGTTGCCTGAATAGATATAGTATAACCATAATAGATAATAGAAATAGGTAACAGATAAATTATAATTTATGTATCAGGTTTCTGCATGACATCCAGGTGAGATTTTCTGTCACTTAGCACTAGCAGACTCTGCTTAGAATGTGCACTGAGATATGTGGCAGATTTAACCCTCGTAGGGTCAATTCTTTAGTGAGTATTTTAGTTCTTTAGTGTTCTCTCTGTTTCACTTAAGTCAGACATGTGCCATTTTCTGTCTCCCTTTTTATTATTCAAGTCACTGAAGTTCATTTTCCATCATCAGATTGCTTTGTTGAAGAATTATAAAAACTAAAATTAAATCTGTTCTTTTAGTTCTTTCAAGATGGAAAAATGAGAGATATCTTAGCTAATAACCAACGCATTGTTGTGACTCTTCATTGGAAGCATGTATTTAGCAGAGTTAGGTGTTCCTTTGTAATCCCATAGGTAGCAAGTCACAGCAGCTTTGGTTACAACTCAGTATGCATGATCTTGTCCCAGCTTTGTGGATTTCTGTGGCTGCAGTTCTCTTAATAATGACATAAGATCCCTGCAGCAGATAAGAATGAAGTTATATCAAGGCAAAATATCTTACCTCTTACGGTAGAAAGCAGTAGACATCCAAGAGTGATCTTTTCAAGGTGTGTTTTCTGAACCTCCTCTGAATTGCAGCTTAAATCTTGAGATACAAATAGAGCTTGAGTGGAGAGAAATCTCAGTGGATTTTTCTTCTGTCATGTTTTCAGTTACTTTTTAAACGCACATAAACTTTTAGTATCTCCAGCATCCTGTGATAATCAGCTCCACAGTTCTAACTTAATTTTGAGTTAATTTGGTTTTTTTATTTATGCTTCCTAAATTTGTCATGTGACCATTTAACTTCCCTTAATCCTTGCATTAGAAGACAAATGAATAATTGTCCTCTGTGCACTTTTCCATTGCTCCATTGATTTTATAGATCTCTATTATGTCTTCCTCACTTATCCTTACCCTTTAATCTCCTTAGTCCTTCCTTAAATAGGAAGGACCATTCCTTACCCACCTAAGATTTCTGTCTTGGCTAACCACATAAACAACGATTGTAGTACGTCTAAAACACTGACAGATTTCTTTGTGCTGGTAGAAAAGAGGTTAACAGCTCCATGGTAAACATTTGTCTTTGAATGTTTTTTAGTCAATGTCTCTTAAATCTTCTGTGCTCCCAGTGTCCAACTGTTACATAAATATTTTTCAGCCCCAGGATCCCGAATAAATTGAAGGCATAACTTAGTGTTTATTGCTCTCTATGTTAATGCATAGACCTCATCATACATCACAATCCTCAGGCAGGAGAATTCCATGGAAAACAGGATGTAGAAGAAGCATTGGGGATAATTAAATCAATGACAAGAATATCAATTTGTTCTTTATTAAAGCCACAGTTTCTTCATAACAGCAGAGGGAACTGCCTTGTGAGCAGGCAAAATCTGAATCATGTTTCTGGGTTTTGTAGCCTTTGCCTCTTTCTGTTAGCACACCGGTTCCTCAGGGTCTTGCTACTATCTCACAGGTTTCATCTCTGCAAGCAAAGATCCATCCTTCCTGCCACCCTCCTGGGGCAGCAGACTCTTTGGCTGTGCTTGATCTGCTCAGGGGAGCATATCAGACAAAGTCCATTTAAAGTCCCAGGACAAGAGGGAATGGCCTCAAGCTCCACCAGGGGAGGTTCAGGCTGAACATTAGGAAAAAATTTTCATGGAAAGGGTATTTGGGTACTAGCAGAGTCTGCCCAGGGAGGGGGTTGATTCACCTTCCCTGAAGGGGTTTAAGGCACGGGTGGACGAGACACTGAGGGGCATGGTTTAGTGATAGGAATGGTTGGACTCTATGATCCAGTGGGTCTCTTCCAACCTGGTGATTCTATGATTCTAAATGAGATCCAGAAATACCTTCCAAAATATGCTCTTTGCTTTTTCACCCCGTTCAAAGGCAGATATTAATACCAACACATGATAGTATTTCTTCACAGTTATAGCCCACCATGAACCTGTGAAATTAGCTTCAGATTTTGAGTCCAACCTCACAGGCTTATGCGGGAATCCACCTACTAGGAGAAACAGGATTGTATCATCTTTCCAGGCTAGCCACCACACAGCAGAACTGTTATAAATCTTAATTCAAATTCCACCTTGGGAAGGTACTGTGATGAAGCAAACAGGACACCAAAGCCATGTCTCTACATGAAGATGCAGAACAATCCATTTCTGCAGGGAGGTTCTGGGCTGGGCAACCCCTCAGCAGCATTACTCCAATGGGCAGTAGTTTGTCCCCAGCTGACGCATAGTTCCAAACACCAGACATACTGCTTGACCACAGGGACTCTCTCTGATATGTGTTTCTCTAGAAAATTGCCAGTGATCTTCTTGTGGTTGGTATCTAATAAGTTCCTGGAGCAGAAAGGAGCAGGGAAGGTTTTATGAGCAACATGTCAGAGAAAGGGCATGGGCAGTAAGTCACACAGAGAGACTGTTACGTATGACAGCTGTCAAGCAGATAAATAGAAACTGACGAAAAAGCAAAGTTAGCTTTCTCTATTATCTGAGTGTGAGAAAGAGAGTCTCCAATATCTTCACAGGGCAGTTTTTTTCCTCTAGTTTAAGGGACTGAGTTCTCTTCGAAGGGAAAGGCAACTAAAATGAACAAAAAATACCCAAATACCAAAACCACAAAACTAGCCACAGATCAAAATAAAAATAAATATAAAAGGAAGAAATTAGCTGAGTAATAGCAATAATATTCTGGCTGTAACTTTAGGATGAGGTGCCCATATTTCGTCACCCTTATCTGAACATCTCATTCCCAGCTCCCTAAGTGTCCACGAGAACACTTCAGTGCTATTACAAAGCACCAAAGAATACAGTCCTGGACATCCCTTCTGTGGATCGCACATCTAGTGAGGGGAACACATAGTGATTAAAGACCCTGCACTCATTTTCATTTGTGACTAGAGTTGGATGTTCAATTTAAATCTAAAAAAAATGGCAGTTAAAAGCTGCCAGTCTAATCGATTTCAGAATGGTTTCCCTTTTATTTCCAAGCAAGTGTTCAAATTGATTTTATTTTTTTTTTTTTTTTTAAATCTAGACCACTCTGTCTACCCTGTTATGAATTATAAAGAACTTTCCTGGTTGGTTCCAATCCATTTTAATCTATCAGTCTTAAGCAAATATTACAACTATAGGCACTTGAAATAAGATTAATTTCTGTTAAGACAGAAAGAAATTGCCATTTTGTTGTCAGAATCTGTTTCAGAACGTGGCTACCTGAGCACCACTGGGATGTGGAATTATCTCTTTAAACCCTCTGGCCTGACTCTTAGCATCAGTCCCATGAATTTGCTCCACCTCAAGTCACATCTGATTAACAACAGGATTAGATTGATCCATTTGGTGCTGATGTTAATTCATGTCACTGCTTCACCAGCATTATCACAAACTAAGTGTGGCAAGGGAAGAGACACAGCAGCCCAGTAACTTGGTGGCTATCAGGATGCTCTTTGCATGGCTGAGGTTTCGTTGTGGTTCCCAGACCTGAGAGCATCTGGAGTCAGTCATTGCTGTGTTCTCCCACATTCCTATAGCTTGCATGGAATGTGACCCAGAAAGTCTTTGCCTTTTGACTTCCATGGTTTGCAATGGCACATATAGCTCTGTTCTGGATACGTAAACCATATATTTTCTGTTCCTTCTTGTGTTGTCTGGTTAAATCTCTTGGTTTTAAATCTATGACTGCTCAACCTAAGGGAGAAAGGAGAAAATGTTGACTTTGTGGTAGAACACTCTGAGCTGAGAGGCTTTATTTGAGCAGTAACACCTTTTGGAAAAACTTCTGGCAGTATGTCCCTGTGTTAGATGCGTGCTGCATGTATCAGTTCCTTTCTACCTGTTTCAAAATGATGCAGGTGGATTAACAACCCAGTGCTGTTGATAAGCCCTTGCTCCTCTGAGGACAGGCTATTCTCTGCTTCCTCATGCAGGAGAGCAGTTCATTTATATCAGTGATCCTTTCAGTTCCAAGAGCATTTCTGGGAATGGAAGGTACAAGTATGTAGTGAAATGCAAACTGGCATAGACACAGTAAAGGTTATGTGCCTGGTCAGTAGCCAAATTAATTACATTTGTGTTTTGCATTTCACTAACTTTTCTGCTCACCATTGCATTAAGCTGGCATGGCTTGTGAGAAAATAAAAATAAAACCAGAAAATAAAACTACAGCATGAAGTTGCCAACAAACTCAATCATTTGCCTCTGTAGGATATTGGCACACCTGCTTGATGACAGACTGCCATCAGAAGGAAAATCAATACATCTGAATCTATTTTTTTCATATGACTGGATCTGTGACTTACAGGGAGGAAAGTTGAGAAGAGAAACAACAAACCAAACTGAATTATTTCTGGATAAAAACTAGTTTTCTGAGAACAAATGAAAATATTCCTTTTACTACTCTTTCTCTGCATGTGCTGCTCATTCGACTTAAGATCCTGTTGTAAATTTGGGTTTAAGATAGTAGAAGGCAAAGAAACACAGGACTGGTACACATAACATAGAAATAAAACATTCTGTCACCACGAGACTGTGCCTGCATTAAAATTCAGCATCATAGGAAGCTGATTTCACATAGTGGAAGAAAACCTTGGCAAATTTCCAGTTGGATCTATTTATGTTTCTCTCCTAGTAGACAATTCATACCCATCAACATGTGGAGTTGCATTCATGTCATGGTTGGACTCGATGATCTGATGGGTCTCTTCCAACCTGGTGATTCTATGGTGATTCTATATACTTTCCATGTTCTAGCACACAGAAGAACACTTGTAGCTCACAGAGAACAGAAGAAATCTCTGGTGTCTCTCACATGTCTCTTACTCTGCATGGGACTTTTGTTCTATTTGAGCTAATAGCGTAGCAGCAAAAAATGTGTAGAAATACATTATTACTTGCTGAATTTCCATGCTGCCTCAAAGTAGTCTACTTAATAAATATTTACTGAAGAGTAAACTATATTCAAAGTGAACTCAAAATACTTCAGCTGTATTGAAATCTGAATGAGATGAACATGCTAAGGTTTAGCCCAATCTTGGATCTATTAAAGAGCTCTTTTGTTAAACACAGCAGAAGACAATTTGCATTACTAAAATGCAAAGCAGAGAAATTAATCAAGGAACATATTTTCTGAATAATATTCTAACGGTTCAGCTTATGATGGATTTGTTGTTGACAATAATGCAAAATTAGCATGCACAACAATTCCATCTCCCTGTAACAAAACCATGAAGGATTTGAGCAGAAGCAGCTGCCATGGAAGAATCTTTAGCAAATCAGAAGGATACAATTACTGTGAAGCTCTTTGAAAAAAGATGGACTTCAAAGATACACATCAATCAAGGAGCTCTGGAGATTAATACAATGTCTTGGGAAAAGCATGAGTGAATCTTAGGCAACATCATGCCATAAAGATGGATTTATAATTTCAGACCTTTGTATCTCCATGAGTACTATTTCTATAATGTTGATAAAATACAGTAAAAAGTTTAAATTAAAATGGTTCCTTTTGATACACTATTATCGAAAGTTCCTTTCTACACATTTTTTTACCTAGACAAACCCACTTCTCTTTCCAGATATCAGGCCTTGTAAATCTCTCTTCTTGTTAGATGGAAGTGCCATGCTGAAAATAAATAAGTAAATACCTATCATTGCCACCTGAATGTTCAAACACTCTGTAATTATCATTCCTTTTAAGCTGCTGACACCAATCCATATTTTACTTACCTAAACCTATGAATCAAATTCTGATCTAAGGTATTTTGTCTTGCTTTGATCAGTGATGCAGCAGCTCATGTTCTGTGCTCTGCTCTCACTGACCGGAGCATTCAGGAGAAAGAAAAAAAGAAACAAAATATGTGATAATAAATTTCCAAAGAGAGCCCAGAAAGAGAGTGTATCCAGTGAAAGAAGAGTAGATGGATCTGAGTGTGATCTCAGTCTCTGGTTGCAGTAGAGGGGTTGAAATATTCCAAGAACTTCCTGAAGCTTCATCATCTGTTTTCTCTGGTGACTCTGTGAACTGGCCACCTCTACTTTAAGCAGGATTGCTACCACCACCATGAGGGACTATATCTGTGGTTTTTAAATATTAGTTATGTATTTTGCAGATAAGCAACAAAAATGCCAATGCTGGATGCCATTGCTAGGTTATAGGTATCCCAGTGGTGATCAGTATCAGGGAAACACATTTCTACTTTTAGCTGACTGTCCAGCACCTAAATGACCTTGCCCAGAACAGGTGCAAGCAGCACCCTTTACCACAGCTACTCATGTGACTGGTGCCATGAGGGAGATGGCTACGATAACAGTTTGATGCCTTGGTCAAGTGGATTGTATGCCCTCAGGAAGTGTGAAAACAGGCAATTACCTTAGATCAGACATTTAACTTTTCCACAACTGAGATTAGCCCTGGTTTAGGTATGGAAGGACTGGAACAAAGCCCAGGAAAACAGTTCCTGAGCATTTTCAGTGAAGTGAAGGAAGAAATAACAATCTGAGGTCTTACGGAAAAAAAATGTTGTTAGAAAGTAATGCTAGCAGCTGCTGTAATCTTTTTGTAGTGAAATTAATCCCTATGAGGCACTTCAGTAAAGCTCTATTCATGACCTGTATTTTTCTCACATCCTCTCAACAGAATTAAGCAGACATTGAGTGGTGGCCTCTCCAGCCGTTTGGCTGGCATCCTTGACACATAAATAATTTCACTGGTGGAATCTTGTGATTTCTTTAAAATACATGATAAGCATATGAAACACACAGGTAAGGAGACTGTTAATAAAAGAGAGAATCTGTAATGAAATAAGGAAAAAGTACTTAGTGGTCTGTGAGATGGTGAGAAAATCAAATAATCAAACCTGCTCATTGGCTTTCAGTCTATCTCCTTGACTTAGTGTCTCACCGTCTTGATGTGGAATAGATCCATTAAAGCCATAGAAACTGAAAAGGAAAACAGCAGCAGTTCCCAATAAACCAAAGATAAGCAACAAAATACAGTGCTTACAGCACGAGAAACATTGCCACTTACACTTAGAAATATCTGGGGTTTGCCTTAAAGTAAGAAATCTAAGTGAAACTAGACAAAAAATAGATCTTGTTTGCTTGCTTTCATTTTACTTTCCTGCTTTGTTTCCATTTACCACAATCTCTTAATGTCAGACCTCATAACAACAGAGGTAGTGGATAGGATAGGGACAAATAAAGCAAATAATTCCAGGGGAAGGGAAAACCTCACACAGATCAATCATGTATTCCAAAACCATAAAGTTTAACTACAGTGAGAAAAAAAGACAGTAGAAAATGATTAATAGCTCAAAAGTTGTAAGTAAGATGCAAGCATCCAGCTTTAAAAAAGGTAAAAAGCCCTAGACCCATATTATGTGTATTGGTGGGAATGTGTGCACTCTAAGGCCTTTTAGTACAAACTATTGAAAAACAAGTATAGTTCTGAATTCTATAAAATGTAAATTAATCTTCCTACTTTGTCTTACCAAACTTGTTAGTCTGAGTCTCTCAGGACATCTGATTTATAGACTTAACAGCACTCATGTTATAAAGCAAGGCAAAGTAAACCTAATAGCATATGATATGCTGTTTAGCTAGTGACATATAGATGTCCAGTTAAACACTGCTCATAGAATCATAGAATCACCAGGTTGGAAGAGACTCATCGGATCAGTGAGTCCAACTGTTCCTATCAATCACTAAACCATGTCCCTCGACACCTCGTCCACCCGTGCCTTAAACACCTCCAGGGAAAATGACTCAACCCCCTCCCTGGGCAGCTTGTTCCAGTGCCCAATGACGCTTTCTGTGAAAATTTTTTTCTTAATCTTCAGCCTATCACTGGTTCCTCCAAAGACCTGTATTTCCTTCAACTTCTGTATGTATGTAATGTGTATACCAGATTATTATTTCTTTTTCACGTGATGGAAGTTGAAGACTGCTGTAAGGTGACTCATAGTTTGATCTAACCAAAATCATCTGTCTGGAAGACTCAAGCATGGGTTGCAAAACCTTACTTGCTCTACTTGTTACCTAGAGGCCTAAAAAAGGTCAGAGACAGTTCAACAACATGTACAGAAGGTGTATTTCATGGAGAAACGTTTTTTTCTCACTCCTGCTAATGATACTGCAGAGATGATGACTCTGTCATCCCATCTCTCTAGGTAAGCTGGCTCAGTATGAATGTTTTGCATCCTCCTAATGTTGAAACAGTCCCTCTGCTCCCTTCTTAAGTCTTTCTACCCTGTCACAGCTCCATCTGTACGTTCAGTGTCAAGTTGATAGAGCAGCACACAACTTGCCTCAAGTAGCCACTCACTACTTGTGGCTGCTCAGTGCTGTGAAGACCAGTTCAGAAGTGCATTAAACCGGTTTTATTATAGGGAATGTTTGGCAAACAGGTATTTAATGTTGACTGCAGTGATATTTTACCCAATGCTAAAGGCAAGCAACAGCTGAACTGTTAAAGAGGCTTCTGACAGAGACCTGGCGTAAAGTGAAGTTTCCTCATCAATTCTTGTTTTGAATTTCCTATTTTTACACTAGGGAAAAATTAATTGCATGGTATGTATATATATAGTTTTTACTATGTTACCAAATGCATTGTTTGGTTTTTTTTTGTTTTAGGGTTTTATTTTTCTTTTCTTTAACTTTACAAAGTCAATTAAGGAATAAAATACATTTAAAACCAAAAATTACCCATTAGCAAGACATTCTTCTTATGAAAACCAAATTGTTTCCTACTGAGCATCATATTGCCACACCTGCTTTCTCCTGGAAAATTTACATTAATATAGATAACTCAATCTTGAGTTGATGTACAAAATGAAATAATATTTTTAAAACCTGATAAATATCTTTTTTCAAATTATGTACTTAGAAACTGTCTTATCCCAAATGAAAAATGGATGAGGCCATGCTGAACTTTGAAACACTGAAATCTACATTAAGAAAATTATTATAAAATATGGAATCATAATAAAATACAAATTTAAAGTGCAAATACCAACAGTTTTAATGCAAATATATTCATATTTAATGACCAACTTATGTTACTTTTGTCTAAGACAGAATATTTAAAGGTTACACAAGCACTCAGGTTCTTTTTGCCATCTAAGGACATTGAAGATTCATCTGTAAGATAGACACATCTGACTTGCCGCAGTTACAAATGTCTTATTCTTGATTAAATAGCCCTTTCTCTAAATCAATTATTCTTCCTATTCTTTCTACTATAAATCCTCCCTAAACATAGTTCCAAACAGCTAGTCAGAGAGGAATTGGTGTTATACGTCACTAGTAGAGCTGATTATGTTGAGATACAGTGCTTATATTTTTAGTCTTAAGAATAATTATTATAAAATTAATATTAATAATTAATTAATTATTGCATGTAATTTTAAAGCAGATAATTGTTGGTTCTTGTAATTCAGGGTAAAAACAGTAAACATGGAACTTTCTATATGTAAAACACCTGAATGGTGTTTTACCTGTTTATGTTTACACCATTGTTTTACCTGAATCTCCTATGGGATTCTTGGGTCCTAACTGAAGTTCTTCCTGCTCTTCTACTCTACAGAAAATGTGTCCAGTAAGAAGTACACAGATATAATATGTTCTTGGCAAGGCAGAGTAAAATACGTAGTGAGCATCCTTCTGAAGCTCAGGGAAATCCTGGTTCTCTGCCTTTTGTCAGAAAACAGGGACTCCTACTTCAGAAATTCAGTTATGTACAGCATCATAAAAATGGTGAGAAATGGCAGTTTTGAAAACAAGTGGAGGTTTTTTAAAGACTTTTCAATAGATTATATTACTCTAAAATTTAAAAATAGTACTAGTTTATGTAAAGAATTTACTAGCAATAAGGCAATAAAACTTCTCATCGGGACTGAAGAGGGGGGAGAGAAGAAATGTATACTGCATGATGGGTAGCTGCATACTTCTAATGCTTCCCAGCAGTTAGCTTCTGCGGCTGTGCAGCTCTCCAGTTATCCATTCAAAAACTGATTAATCATCCACTCAGATGCACCATAAAGTTTTAGAGTTTTTCCCTTGGTAGATGGCTAGAACATTTTGGGGAAAAAAGTAGGTAATTTACAAGCAAGGACGAGGAAAGCTGAATAGTTGTTATGATTTAAACCCAAACGTTTGCTGATAAAAGCTGCCTACTCCTTTCCAAGTGCTTTGATCACAGAGGATCGAGGCTTGCAGTGTGTCCTACCTTATCAGAGACTTCCCTGAACCAGGACGTGTCAGTACTGTGAGTCAGTAAGTGGTTTTTGTAGTTCCCCAGATTCTGTCAGAGCTAGGATGATGTGGACCAAATAAAACAGTTGATAAGCTGGAAGGAAGTATTAAAGAAGGTATTATAATATATTAGGATGACAAAGATGATCAGGGACTTGGAACATCTCTATTATGAGGATAAGCTGAGTGAGCTCAGTCTGTTCAGCCTGGAGAAGACTGAGAAGGGACCTTTTCAATGCTTATCCATATCTAAGAGAGGGTGGGAGAGCATGGGTTTCTTATCAGCAACGCCCAGCAACAGGACAAGGGGCTCTGGGTACAAACTGGAGTCCAGGAAGTTCCCCATGAACATGAGAAGAAATTTCTTTCCTACGAGGGTGACAGAGCCCTGGAACAGGCTGCTGAAGGAGGTTGTGGTGTCTTCTTTTCCAGAGACATTCAAATACCACCTGAACATGTTCCTATGCAACCTGCTCAAGACGACCTGCTTCAGGAGGCAGTTGGACTGGATGATTTCAAGAGGTCCCTTCCAGCCGCTACCATTCTCCAATTCTGTGATTATATCCAGGTTAACCTTGATAAAAATCCTGAGTTCTTTGTGGAAATATCTAGGAAAAGACACACAACTGGAATATTTTCCAGGTGTCAATGACAAAGCAAATCAGATCTGTATGCTTCAGTCCAAGTTATCACTCTGTCTTGAAGGTCAGCCTGGTCTCCGGCCATCAGATTTCTTCTGCATCTTCTTGTTCACCAGTACTTTTACGTGAGAAGTTTAATTTTAAGTTCATCCTTGACATTTTCACCCTCAGCAATAATTTGACATCTACCACATCTTATTACTTTAAAAAAACTGACATTGTGTCAGTCTTCTAGCATGAACTTTCAGCCACTTCAGTTTTCTTCCCATTTAATTGCAGCCATGATTGAAGGAGAATTGTTGGCTGTTCCTGTCCAGCCAGCCCACTTATGGGTAAATATCCTGATTGAAAACCTGTTTCTAAATTTATTAGCATATGAGTATAAGGCTGCAAATGTCTGTATAAATATTTTTATGTATATTTGAATGTGCATGCATGCATATATATGTATATAAACATTTTGAAGCATATGTGTCATTGACAGTAAAAAATAGTTAAGGGACCGTATTTTACAAGTGACATTCAGTGTTATATTAATATTAATTGATTTGCTTTATTTGTAGAGTGCATACACTGTTCTGTTTTCTTTCCACTCTCATTAAGGTAAACATTTCCAAAGCTATATGCATCAGCCATAAAACTAGTTTTCAGCTCAAAATGCTTCCCTGTGACCTTGTTACCCTCTTGCAAGCAAGTCACCATTCCTGGATTTTTTTAAAAAAGTGTGTAGACATGGCACTTTGGGGCATGATTTAGTAGGCATGGACTAACGGTTGGACTAGATGATCTTAGACATCTTTTTCTACCTTAGTGATTCTGTGATTTACCAGGTATAATATTACATCCTAAAAAGAAGTGAAATCAGTGGGAAATCAAAAATTAACTTCTGAGCAAGAAGTAATTTATATTAGAGCCTTTAAATAACCATGCTTTGATACAGCATTATCAGAAAGACAAACAAAGCCCCTGTTGCAGTTGTGTGATCTCTAGAGTGTCAGTCATTTCACCTACAGTTATTGATATAGGTTTGGGCTATTTGAGAAGAATTAATTAAGAATGCATTAAAGACGTGTTTTTTTCCTTGTTTTTACATGAAGCAGAACTTATGTAAACTCTGTCTCATAGTAAGGTAGTGCTAAGAAAAAGATATAAAGTGAAAAGTCATACTGCTACTCTGTAGAAAAATCCTTTGAGAGCCACCCATGGGTAAATACCTGAGACGAGACACAGTGCTAGTGGTCGTGATAGTAGAGTAGAGTCCTGCCTTGCAGGAGGCAGGGAGAGAAAACTCCTGTTCTCACCTTGCCACTCCGAAATTGCTGAGTCCCGTGCAATATCCCAGAGGCTTGGGGACACCAGAGCGATGACTCAGTGGCAACTGGAGAAGTAGCACTTGTGTCAATCCCATGCTGTGCCCCTTTCCCCCTACTTCCAAAGTTCCTACTGCTTCCTAATGAAGGTGTGAGCCCTCCTGGTGGATCGAGGGTGGTACGTAATTCTGTGTGTAGCTTATACTCCTGTTTAGCTCTCACAGAACATCCAAACTCTGGCAGATTTGCTTCCCAGAATAGAAACAATATTCTGCTGACTGGGGATTTTTAAAAGTTAATACATGTACCAAATTCAGATGATGACATATCCCCGCTAGCCACAGAAGGAAAACAACGAATGGTTCTCAAGCATTGTGGGATGGGGAGCTGGCAAGGGAGTCTCAAACTTTAGGGACAGGCTGGTTCACTGGTGCAGCTGCTCTCCTACCCATCTGTTGTTGTGGCAGTGTGCCTGCTTAGAAATTACCCAGCACTACACAAGTGGATTGTGCACTGTAGGTGAAAACAACAACTTCAACATTCATACTTCTCTTGTAATAAAGCAAGAGTTTCTCAGGAGTTTTATGTTGAATTCCTTTACGTGTATGTGTGTGGGGTGCATATGTGCACATATTTATGTTATACTTATTTGTGTGTGTGCATCTGTACATACAGATGGATAGGCCTCTTGTTTTCTCCAAATGTAGATTATTTTCAACATTTAATTTCTACTGTAACTGTAGTCCTTAGAATTACAGAACCTTGTTTATCTACCCTTCATTTGGAACCATCAGTGCAATGAGCAAGAACTGTTATCCATACTTCTAATCCTATTCATTGTACTGGAGGCCAAGCAGCCTGTTCTGCAGTTAGCTGGGCTGCTGTCTTAGTCTGGAAAGAGGCATTCTTTCCATCCCATCCCTTTTGCTTCTGACTCTCTGCTGGAACTATGCCAGGACAGGGAATACAACATTAAAAATTGAATTGTGTGAGATGCCAAGAAAATTGGCACTGAAGAAATTTATACATTGCTATTGCTACAGTGTGAAAAAAAATCTTCTTTAAAACTGTTGATCTCCAGAATCCTACTTCTGCATGGAAATAATAATTGAGCAGTTTGACACTGACTCTTCTGTACCATAGAAATTTTTCCAGTTCTCCTGTTGACTGAACAGAAGAAACTTAGACTGTTTTTTTCTCTTACTACCCTCACTCACTTTTAATTTAAAAATGTCAACTGAGTTTCAGAGTGAAGTTGGAATTCATCTGGTCAAATTAACCTTCTCAACAGTCTTTAAGCAATAGCTGACCTTTGCTGAGGTATAACTTACGTCAAATGCTTTAAGGAAATCTCTGGGACCTAAAGATTGTTCTGCAAGTGAGTTGCTGTCTTCAAATTCAGAATATGATTTTATATATACAGAACCTGAATTTTGTCAACATTCAAGAGAAAAAAATCCAATATTTTTCCTTGAACAAAACATTTAAACAGAACCCCAGTTTCTACTGCAAGAAAATTTTTCAAAATATGAACCTGTTTGTCCATCCTACATGACTGATATATTATACACTAAATTTCAACTTGAAACATATAGTTTTCACCTCTTTCTGTGAAAAAATAATCTTAGATATGATTTGATTTCTTGATTCAACATTTTTGGAGAAAAGGGAATGCTGATTGGAAATTCTGCATGTCCCAGAACAGGGGAAGAAGAAAAAACCCCATAAATTATATCCATGTTTCTTGATGACCAAACCCAGTCTGTTGCAAGCTCAGTCCTTGACTGCACTTTATACAGATAATGAAAATGAGGGAAAATATTGTTGCAAATTATAACAAAGCAAACTTGATACAAATTTTTCTGGTTTTAAGTCTGAGAGGAGGGGTTGTCATTCAAATGCTCTGGGCAGCACAGCTACGTGCCCCAGATTTCTACCTGTTGAAGGGCAATTTGATGCTTTGTCCTTTTTTGTTTGAAATCTGAGTGAATGTAGGCTCTACATTTAATTTAATCAGTATCTGATATCATGGAAGGGCTTGTAAGGAAAAGGCGCTCAAGGTCAACTGCAAGAATCCAGAATAAAACTTACATATATCACACACTTATTTTAAAAGTATAAATTGTAGGATTTGCAGTTTCTCTGCTGCTCTTAAACATCTGTCCCACTTTCTTCCTGAGACTTTCTGAAAAAAAATCCAGGAGCATAGCAATATTTCTATAAACCAGTGCTCTTCTAAAAGCTCCAAAGCATTTCTGATATTTTCCTTGTACTGCAGATCTTGAACAGGTGGTTATTTAAGCAACTTAGAACTGAGGGTATAATGCTGTCATTTAATTGTCCTTGAGAAAATTTCAGTTGTAATTATCTGCCACAAAGCAACAATTACTAGTGATCTAAGGAAACTTGAAGGATATTATCACATATATTTTCACAAAGAAACTTTACTCAAACTACAAAGAAACCTTGGAAAGTGGATAGTATAATTGAAGAAAAAGTTCTCCCTAGGGGAGTAATATAGGTAAGGCTAGAACTTGTTAGATCCTTCCATCTTGCTGCTTGGATGTGTGTTAAAACAGTTAAAAAAACCGCATGTGACACCTACAATGGAAGTGTGTCTGTTTCTTTTTTTGAGCTGGTGTGGCTTATAGTGAAGACTCCGGGTACCAGAAAACCTATGAGCATTGACATATAGCTGTGTGTGTATATGTGTCTATCTAACTATATATATATTTACATACATAGACAAAGGGTGATTCCATCTTTTAAGAATCTCTGTTTTTCTCTTTCAGTGTAAGAAAAACAGATATGCTTTGGTTTGTTTATTTTTACTAGTAGTATGTGAGAATCACAAAGGTCAAAGCAGATTTCATCCATTGTGCAATTCAATGTGGCAAGGAGGAGTTCTCAGTACCAGATTCTAGTATCAATTTAGAATCTAAGTATCACAGAGATGGGTTGAGGAATCATAAAGAAATGAGCATCTGTTCAGCTTCCAGTGATGTTAAGCTATCTTATTCCTCTGGCACAGGTCTATTTATATAAAGTGAAGCACTAAAACCAAATGTTGGCTTAGCCTCAATCTCTTTTTGTAATTTTTTTTTTTTTTTAATCCAGTGTAATGAAAACCATTTTGTTTTGTTTCAATTGTAAGTTACAGTTCCATTTTCATTTTTGGCATTGTGGAAAATAGTTTTCTCCAGGTAAACACTGACAGTTTACAAAGGCTTGTGAAAACCAAATGGAAATCACTTGAATATTCAGGGTCTGTCCTGAATGTTGTAAACTTCTCCTGACACCATTATGTAGGAAAAGCCTATGGAATTATACTTGCATTTCCAAGTGCTTCTGCATGTGAACTCAAAAGCCCAAGGCAGAATTCCAATGCATGGGTTTTTATCAAGTTAAAAAAGTGAAAAGCAGCTGTGTTTCATAATCAAATAAGCCCCCCAAGGTTAAATACTTCAGTTTAAAAGTAGGTTGGTTTGGATCTGCCTGTAGCTTAAGGGTTTCAACAGAAAGATTCAAAGGTCTTAATGAAAATTTGATCATCATCTCCTGGGAGGGCAGGGGATTGTGTGAGAATTCAGATATGCCTATCTGTTTGGGCTGATACAGCCCTTACAGCTGCATTTCAGCTCCTAGCCAGAATGAAAATGAAAACATAACTTACTTTTTCTGCAGCTCCATTAAAACTGAACTAGTCTTTAAGAATATTATATCATAGTTACATACTTCACAATAAACTTTATTTTTTCCATAGAAATGAGTGTGAGCCATTAAGCTTTCAAAAACAGCACCTAAAATGATGAGGAGGAACACATTTTTATAATGAGGATAATTGTAATTGCAGAACTTTCCAAGAGAATGCAGTAAAATTTCTCTCAGTTGTAAGACTGGACTTTTCTAAAATATATGCTTTAGATTATCTTTAGTTAATTTTGCTTATTACAGAAGGCACTGTGTGAAGTTTGACAACCTAAATTTTCCAGAACAAGCTGACTGAGGCTTATCCTCTACTTAAAATCTTTAAAAGAATCATTTACCTCATCAATGAAATCCACTGCATTTTTGCCATTTTTGTTCCATGTGTTTTCTTCTGCTACCTCCCATGGTACTGATAATAAATATACACTAAAATAATTTATAATGATTGAACAGGGGTCAAAAGTTTTTGCACAGAAGAAAAGTCACTGGTTTCCATAAAAGGACACCTCCCTAGCTGCCATCCCAGCTAGGAAATCCCTGCTGTGCTCTCTATACCCAGTCACGTCAAAAGTTAAAGCTGCTGTTTCTCTGCAAAGAAGTATGAAAGTGATGTCACTAGTTGGAATAACATTTCCTTTCCTGCTTTTTTTATGTAGTAGCCTCAGGGCTAGAGGTAGTCAACTAGGCAGGAGTCGTTCTCTTCCTTCATAAAGATAAGCAAAGGAGGAGACAATTAAAAAGAACATCTATTTGCTTTTTCTATCAAGGAGTGAGAAAGGCTCCAAGTCTCCTTCAAGCCTCTTGCTGTCCTTTAAATTATCCATCAGATCTCTACCATCTATCTGGGAGGTACAATGACTTTGTCTTGTATATAAGGAGACATTTGACTTCTCTGTTGAGCTCAGGGCACATAAGTGATTGTACAGCATTTGGTGTAGCCGATTAGTAGCTTTTCTGTTCCAAAATCTGACATCAAAACCTAATGAATGACCCTTCAGGGTTGGTTCTTTCTTTCTTTCTTTCTTTCTTTCTTTCTTTCTTTCTTTCTTTCTTTCTTTCTTTCTTTCTTTCTTTCTTTCTTTCTTTCTTTCTTTCTTTCTTTCTTTCTTTCTTTCTTTCTTTCTTTCTTTCTTTCTTTCTTTCTTTCTTTCTTTCTTTCTTTCTTTCTTTCTTTCTTTCTTTCTTCCTTTCTTCCTTTCTTCCTTTCTTCCTTTCTTCCTTTCTTCCTTTCTTCCTTTCTTCCTTTCTTCCTTTCTTCCTTTCTTCCTTTCTTCCTTTCTTCCTTTCTTCCTTTCTTCCTTTCTTCCTTTCTTCCTTTCTTCCTTTCTTCCTTTCTTCCTTTCTTCCTTTCTTCCTTTCTTCCTTCCTTTCTTCCTTTCTTCCTTTCTTCCTTTCTTCCTTTCTTCCTTTCTTCCTTTCTTTCTTCCTTTCTTCCTTTCTTCCTTTCTTTCTTCCTTTCTTTCTTCCTTTCTTCCTTTCTTTCTTCCTTTCTTCCTTTCTTCCTTTCTTCCTTTCTTCCTTTCTTCCTTTCTTCCTTTCTTCCTTTCTTTCTTCCTTTCTTCCTTTCTTCCTTTCTTCCTTTCTTCCTTTCTTCCTTTCTTCCTTCCTTTCTTCCTTTCTTCCTTTCTTCCTTTCTTCCTTCCTTCCTTCCTTTCTTCCTTTCTTCCTTCCTTCCTTCCTTCCTTCCTTCCTTCCTTCCTTCCTTCCTTCCTTCCTTCCTTCCTTCCTTCCTTCCTTCCTTCCTTCCTTCCTTCCTTCCTTCCTTCCTTCCTTCCTTCCTTCCTTCCTTCCTTCCTTCCTTCCTTCCTTCCTTCCTTCCTTCCTTCCTTCCTTCCTTCCTTCCTTCCTTCCTTCCTTCCTTCCTTCCTTCCTTCCTTCCTTCCTTCCTTCCTTCCTTCCTTCCTTCCTTCCTTTCTCCCTCCCTCCCTTCCTTCCTTCCTTCCTTCCTTCCTTCCTTCCTTCCTTCCTTCCTTCCTTCCTTCCTTCCTTCCTTCCTTCCTTCCTTCCTTCCTTCCTTCCTTCCTTCCTTCCTTCCTTCCTTCCTTCCTTCCTTCCTTCCTTCCTTCCTTCCTTCCTTCCTTCCTTCCTTCCTTCTCCTTAGCAGCAGACAGATTGATCTGTTCATGTGTCAATTTAACAAAGCAAACAGGACAGACTTCTAGAGAAGGAATATTGGAATGAGAAGAGGAGGTGATGAAAAGCACTAAGTGATGACTCATAATATTATGCGATTATTTATGTAAGGTCTTCTACACCCCACACCCATCTACCCACCACAGTTCAAACAGGTTTTTCTTTGAACCAGTTCATCACATAAAATATGCATTAGGATCCAGGAAAATGTTTACTTTATTAACTGATATCAGGCTTAGACAAAAAGAGAAAGCCTCTTCTATCAAAATAAGCTAAAAATAAGGATGATGCCACAACAAAGTGGTTGTGTCAAAGATCTGAGCTCTTTTGCAGATCTCTGCTGAATATTGCTTTTCTTTTTCTGTGTGACTGCTTTTACTGTGCCATTGAACAGTACAAAACCTCCACAACTCGAAAACTTCAGGTAACTGCTATTCATTTTCACCAGACTCCCAGTCCAGCACACTATGATTAGCACCTCCAGATTTAGGGCTTAGCACTTTTGACTGCTAATGTGATTTTGGGCTGCCAGTTCTGGTATGCATATTACTTTGAATATCATTCCCTTTAATGTCACTTTTCAATGTTTAATAATATGATTTTGATAAATGGTTTGGATATTTATCGCCTTCCTCACAGAGAAGGATCCCATTAGTGAATTCAATAATTTCAGGATGGCCAGACTTGCTTGCCAGAGATTCAGGTCCAATTTAGCACAGGGCTCTTTTCTTTCCATATCTTATGACCTGGCTAAATGTATCATAAGGGTAAGATTTTCCACTGTCAAATAGAGGATGAGCTACTAAATTTTAGTATAAAAAATAGTTCTGCTGAATAGATCCCCAGCAACCCCAAGAGCTTCAGTACAGCTAACCATTTGCTACTTCCCCTGACTCTCTGAATGTGCAAACATTCAGATTCCTTCTTCCTGGCTAAGAGACAAATCACAGAATCACTTAGGCTGGAAAAGACCTTTAAGATCTTTCAGTCCAACTGTAAACCTCATGCTACCGAGTTCACCCATCACTAAACCATGTCCCTAAGCACCATATCTACATGTCTTTTATATCTCTCTGGGGATGGTGACTCCAGTGTTTCCCTGGGAAGCCTGTTCCAATGCTTCACAACATTTTCTGTGAAGTAAATGTAACTTTTCCTTCACAAAGACACACATTTCTTCTTATCTCATGGAAGAAAAATTCCATTTGATTCAACAGAGAGATTTCAAGTAAACCAGGATACAGCTAAAAGATGTCTCTTCTAAGATGTGACTGTAAAACCTCAGTAAAAGTTTGTTAGTTATGTAAATTATATTAAATTACTGTTGTACTGTGTGAATTTTCTTCTTGCTACTCCTCCTTTTGTTTACATTAAAATAAAATTCACCCTCATGCCATAAGAATCTTCTTTCCACTAATTTTATTGCTACATCCAATCTATTCCAAATACTAGCTAGGTTTAAAATAATTATCACAGAATCACAGAATCACAGAACAACCAGGTTGGAAGGGACCCATCGGATCTTCTAGTCCAACCATTCCTATCAAACACTAAACCAAGTCCCTCAATACCTCATCCACCCGTGTCTTAAACACCTCCAGGGAAGGTGAATCAACCACCTCCCTGGGAAGCCTATTCCAATACCCAATGACCCTCTGTGTGAAAAACCTCCTCCTAATCTCCAGCCTAAATCTACCCTGGCGGAGCTTGAGGCCATTCCCTCTCATCCTGTCCCCTGGCACTTGGGAGAAGAGGCCAGCTCCCTTCTCTCCACAACCACCTTTCAGGTACTTGTAGAGAGTAATGAGGTCTCCTCTCAGCCTCCTCTTCTCCAGGCTAAACAACCCCAGCTCTCTCAGACGCTCCTCATAGGGTCTGTTCTCTAGCCCCTTCACTAGCCTCGTGGCTCTTCTCTGGACTTGCTCCAGAGCCTCAACATGCTTCTTGTGGTAAGGGGCCCAGAACTGGACACAATATTCAAGGAGCGGCCTCACCAGTGCTGAATACAGAGGGAGAATCACCTCCCTGGACCTGCTGGTCACACCGTTTCTGATACAAGCCAGGATGCCATTGGCCTTCTTGGCCACCTGGGCACACTGCTGGCTCATGTTCAGTCAGCTGTCGACCAACACCCCCAGGTCCCTCTCCTCCTGGCAGTTTTCCAGCCAGACTTCTCCCAGTCTGTAGTTCTGCATAGGGTTGTTGTGCCCCAAGTGCAGGACCCGGTATTTGGCCATGTTAAACCTCATGCCGTTGGACATTGCCCAGCGGTCCAGCCTGTTTAGGTCCCCCTGCAAAGCCTCCCTACCCTCCAGCAGATCGACACTTGCACACAGCTTTGTGTCATCTGCAAACTTGCTAAGGATACCCTCAATGCCCTCATCTAGGTCATTGATGAAGACATTGAACAGGACTGGACCTAGCACTGAGCCCTGGGGGACACCACTTGTCACTGGCCTCCAGCTGGACTTAACACCATTTACCACCACTCTCTGGGCCCGGCCATCCAGCCAGTTCTCTACCCAGGAGAGTGTGCGTCTGTCCAGGCCAGAGGCTGACAGTTTCCATAGCAGAATGCTGTGAGAAACTGTGTCAAAGGCTTTACTGAAGTCCAGGAAGACCACATCCACAGCCTTTCCTTCATCCAGCAGCCGAGTGACTTTGTCATAGAAGGCGATCACGTTGGTTTGGCAGGACCTGCCTCTGGTAAACCCATGTTGACTGGGCCTGATCACCCGGTTCTCTTGTAAGTGCTTCATGATAGCACTCAAGATCACCTGTTCCATGACTTTCCCTGGCACTGAGGTCAGACTGACAGGCCTGTAGTTCCCCGGATCCTCCCTGCGACCCTTCTTGTAAATGGGAGCTACATCAGCCAGTCTCCAGTCCAGAGGTACCTCCCCAGCCTTCCAGGACTGCTGGAAGATGATGGAAAGGGGTTTGGCCAATACATCCGCCGGCTCCCTCAAAACCCCAGGATGTATCCCATCTGGCCCCATGGACTTGTGGGTGTCCAGTTGGCTAAGCAGGGCTCTGACCACCTCCTCTTGGACTATGGGAGCCTCGTATTGCTCCTCTGTTTCCCGGGTATCTACACAGAGGGAACAGCTTTCTTTACAATTAAAGACTGAGGCAAAGAAGGCATTAAGTACCTCAGCCTTCTCCTCGTCCCCTGTCACTGCTGTTCCCTCTGAGTCCAAAAGGGACTGTATGGTCTCCCTTGTCCTCCTTTTACTGTTAATATACTTATAAAAAGATTTTTTATTGTCTTTTGCAGACTTATCTAATCTAATCTCTAGCTCAGCCTTAGCCCCTCTGATTTTTTCCCTACATAGCCTCGCTTCCCTCCTGTAGTCCCTCCAAGAGGCCTGTCCCCCCTTCCAGAGCCTATAAATCTTCCTTTTTTTTCTAATTTCACTCAAGATTTCCCTACTTAACCAAGCTGGTTTTTTCCCCTGCCGGCCTTTTTTCCAGAACACGGGGATGGCTTTCTCCTGAGCTGCCTGGATCTCCTTTTTGAAGAACTCCCAGCCCTCATGGGCTCCCTTGCCCTCAAGTGCTGTCTCCCAGGAGACTTTGCCAACCAGCCTTCTAAACAGTTCAAAGTCTACCCTCTGAAAATTTAGTGCTACCGTCCTGCTTAGCACCCTCTTTGCTTCACCTAGGACAGAAAACCCTATCATCTCATGATCACTAAGACCTAGGCGACCCCCTACTATCACATCCTCCACAAACCCCTCTCTGTTGACAAACAGCAAGTCCAGGAGGGCACCTTCCCTCATAGGTTCATTGACCAGCTGTGCAAGGAAGTTGTCTTCCACGCACTCCAGGAACCTCCTAGACTGCTTCCTTTCTGCTGTGTTGTACTTCCAGCAGATATCAGGGAGATTGAAGTCTCCCACAAGGACAAGAGGTACTGACTTGGAGATTGACCCCAGCTGTTTAAAGAAGAGCTCATCAGCTGCTTCTCCTTGGCTGGGTGGCCTGTAACAGCCTCCCAGCACAAAGTCTCCCTTGTTATGGGCTCCCTTGATCTTAACCCACAGGCACTCAATCTCCTCATAGCCACAGTCCATCTCAGAGGTGTCCAAGTCCTCCCTTACAGAGAGGGCTACTCCACCCCCTCTCCTACCCTTTCTATCCCTCCTGAAGAGTTTATACCCCACCATACCCGAACTCCAGTTATAAGAGTCATCCCACCACGTTTCCGTGATGGCAATGACATCAAAGGCACCTACAACGGCTTCCAGTTCTTCTATCTTGTTCCCTGTGCTGCGTGCATTGGTGTAAATGCACTTCAGCTGAGTAGCTGAGCCTTCAGCCCTCCTAGAGGGGACTACTCCTCCTGGAGTAGTTGATGCCAGAATATCTATATCTCCCTTGTTGAGCGAGGCTGCACTCTCCCCCACTACCTGTATGGTGATGCGCTGGTGGTCCTCACCAGCACGCCCCCTCCTAAACTCCAGTGGCCTACGTCCAGGCACGCAGTTGTCTAGCCTGGACTGGATCCCCTCCCCCTTCACACCTAGTTTAAAGCTCGATTTATAAGCTTAGCTAGGTTTTTAGCAAGGGCCTTAGCCCCACTAGGAGACCCACATGTCCCAACCTTTGCACCCATGTCAGGGGGTGCACGAACCACTCCGTGGTCAAAGAACCCAAAGCCCTTTTCCTCGCACCAGGTTTGGAGCCAGGCATTAATTGAGTCCTTCTTAGTATTCTGCGGGTCTGCTCCATGTATCCTGGGGATGGAGCAGAACACCACCTGTGATCTAAGGTAAGCAAGTTTTGAAAAACCTACCCAAGTTTCCTAGCATCTAATTCAGTAAAACACATTAGTTTAGCTGAAAAAATTCACATCTGAAGGTGATTTTGGAAACCCTGGCTTTGTCCAAGTGATGTTGTAATCATATATCTGAATTGATTATAGTGACTCAGAGATCATTAAGAGAGTGAGGAACTGTCTGACCAAAACAAGAAAGTATCATGAGGACTTTGTGTCCTGGGCTTACTGCAACATTTATCTGCTACTTGCAGTTTTCTGAGGTAGTTAAGCAGGTCTTCTTACCCCAGTCTATCTTGCAGATATTGCCATCAGTTGAGTTTTGTTTAATATCACTTACTTCTGACTAGGGTTTTTTTCTTTTTTTGCACATGTGACAATTCATCCAGCAAAATCCTTCTGGAGTGCTGTCTTGTGTCCTAGAGTTCCCCTTCTGTGGATGGTAAGAAAGTACTTGAATTGTTCCTATAGTTTTTCTTTTCACAGACAGTAATAGTATTAAAATGTAATGAAGAAAATTATAGAAAAAATGCAAGTACTGAATGGTAGCTTTTGTCTGCTCTGAGATTTACAGGACAGTTATAAACTCATCACCACACACTTTTTTTTGTCTGGTTCCTGTCATGAGAAGCGGTTGTAAATTCCCAGGGAGAGAGTCACTCTGAAGTGTGAGATCAAGTGCTTCATGCAAGACTTTGGACTTGCACTTCTTAATAGCAGAAACCTTGTAGAGGACACTGAACCCACTAGTAAGGACAAAAATGTTCTCAGTGGAGGAAATGCCAATTTGAGAAGAAGGCTTTTTTTTTTTTTTTTTTTGTGCCAACAGTTATGTTTTCATAAGACAATCATTTGCACTCATGTCACTGCAAGGAGCCAAACTTTTGTACACTGTGCAGATACAAAATATGAACTTGGAGCACAAGAGCAGAAAGAATCTTTCCCAGATGCACCTCCAAGCTCCCTCTTCCCTCTGGCAGCCTGCTGGGTGCCTGCTGGCTGGGACTGTTAATGCCTCTTTCCAGAAACCACATCACTACTGCTCTGATTGCCAGGGCAGGAAACACTAAGGACAGTGGAGTTTTGCTTCATCCTGCCTTGGATAGAGTGGGTTCTCCCTTTTTCTCCCTGCTGCAGTTCCCTCCTGTGTGCGGGACACATGCCAGAGGGCACAGCTTCTTCCCCAAAACAGTGCAGAGCTGCTCGCTCGGCTCCCTGGAAGCCTCAACCAGAGTCTGCTAGCAAAGTTAACATCTGAGAAATCATTATTTGGGAGTCAGGGAATCAGAACAGATAACACCAGGCACAATTTGTTTCCTCTGGGATATTCAGGGGACAAGCTGGATTCAGGGAGGCTTTATTTAGTTACCTATGACCATCTTTCTCTGCTGAAAGCTCCCCTGCAGGTAGACAAACAGGTTCAAAGATATTTACAAAATATATCTGAACTGAGGTAATCCTTATTATCCTAGGCAAGTACAATCATACATCTGGGAAGTGTTTAGCCTGCAGACTTACATTTTCTCTCTGTTTTTCCTAAAAATGAAACCTGTTCAGCAATGCAAGGTATATTTCATCAGGGTGAATGTTATGATCAGATTTTAGCCTAAAGTCTGAAGACTGCTGAGAGCACTCCCTGAACATCATAACTTGAATTTACCATGTCGGACTTGGTGTATCTTGTTGAGTTTTCTCAGCACCTTGGACACCTTGAAATCCTCCACAAGCTGGTGGCTCTTTGCTAGAGGAATTCAACCTGGGGTTTATTCCTATCTTTTTCTTGATAATTGACACAAAACTGAGTGCTTAAGTGACTCTCAGTAGAGGAATATGGGTCTCTTTATATGGGTTGGGGGTTTTTTGTACATGTTTACTTTTAAAAGGTGGATTGAGAGTTTGTTCAGTTTTGGAATGCTTTGGGGTTTGGTTTTTTTAATTTTTTGTGCACTGCCAACATCTGTGTTTCTTTCTGATCAGGATTTGTTATGACACTGTGACCACCCCTTTTCTGCTTCCCTACCAGAAAATGATGACTGAGTCATGAAAAGCCAGTGCTGAACATCACCTCAAATACTTTGTGACCATCTGTGACTGTGATGAGTCCTTGCCTGTTAGAAAGTCCTAGGAACATGCAGGAGATTTCGTTTTCCTGTCTCTTAAAAAAATAATTAAAAGTTTTACTGTTTCACTCATAGATTTAGTAAAGATGTTTGTCTCTGTCATCATCATCATCAAAGAACACTGCAGGTCTCAAACTTCACAAAAAAGCAATGCAAAGGAATGATTTCCTAGGTGACTGGATGATTTTCTGACATCAGTAAAGCATCCTCCAAGGCTGATTGGACTGCTGTACAAGACTTAGAGGAAGAGTCAGATGGCTCCCAGAGGGAATAAGACAAATCCCTAAATAAATCACATGCATTTCTTTCATCATCTTTCAATTCTGTTCTGTTAAAACAGTTAAAATTTTACTTAAAATTAAAGGAGCATCCTTATGAAATGTATTACTAACTAAAGCAGTTTCAGAATACCTTCATTAGTGGAACTAGACCATTTTTTTTTCATAAAACTAAAGCTTGGAAGGCAGTGTGGGTGCAGCATGAGCATTTTATCTAATATCATGGATGTTAACATCCACTTACACTTAAATCATCTGGGATTCACACTGCTAAGGAAACTCATGGGTGAAGACAACATAAAACAATCCAAGCTAGTTATGACAGTCTGTCATGGCTCTTAGTGCACCCCGTGACCCAGAGCATGGGCAGGCTAAAGGATGGGAACAGCAGGTGACAGGTTCCTCAGCAGACCCTGAAGCTGTCCTGAGGAATGTCCTTTTGGGGAAGAAGCAGTGGAGGAGATGGGCAGGAGATGGGTATAAATACTGCATTTTTTAAAGCACTAACTCATGATGATCTTAGACAAAACTACATTTCCATTATTAATGCCTATTTTTTTCTCCTTTATACAAGTACAAGTGACACAGCTATTCACCTTCAAATAAGACACATAATTAGGAAAGTCCGAGGAAATGGAAATATTTGTGTTAGCTATGTATATTCATGAACACATAGGGAGTTATTGTAAACCTAGGGAAGCCATTGCTATTTAATGTCAATTTTACATAGTTGTTATAAATCTATTTTACTCTGCTGTTTCCCCCAAATGATTGTTACCTTAGCAACTGCCAAGTTGCATACATATGCTTGCACCGAGAAGCAGAATTTAACAAAGTAAAGCACCACTGTTTAAGGAGTAACCAGGACTGCAGTGTGTATTTTCTTGGGGTTTTTTTTAAAGTCTTGTATATACTTAAAGACAGAAATGGTATATTTGTTTGCTTTCAAGTTTTCTAAAAGACCTTCTAGTAGCTAGTCACTCATAGCATCCACTTTGTCTATTCCTCTTCACCCAGCTTCCCATCTCCTTTCAAAGCTAACATTTCATTCATAATGTGTTATGAATCACTGTGAGGTTAGTGATGTGCGTGCATCAAGCTGGGATTGGGTAAAACAGTAGATAAGGCTTTGTGTGTATGTGTGCGCCAGAGGATTCATATTTACTAGTTGTGTCCGGCTGAGATGTCTTGATCCACTTAAACCATTTAACATTTGGTATGGAGAGACAGGTTAGGATAAAATTCAAATAATTTCTGAATATTTTACCAGCCACTCAAATCATACTTTTTGGTAAGATTTGATGAAAATAAGTTGGAAAATTACCTACTTTTACTGTCTTATCCTGTGTGCTGCCATTAACCTTAAATAAGTAGCAACTCTAAACTTTTATACAGTAAATGAATATCAGTATATTTTGCAACTGTCTCATTTGGTTATTTCCACCTCCACAATGTACCCGTTAGGCAATGCTCTATCTAAAGAAATGCATGTCAGTAATGGATGTCACTGGAACACACTTCAATTTGTTCAAAGCATATTGCCAGAGAGGCCAGTCTTTGTACTTGTTTTCACAGAATCATAGAATCACCAGGTTGGAAGAGACTCACCGGATCATCGAGTCCAACCATTCCCACCAATCACTAAACCATGCCCCTCAGCACCTCATCCACATGCACCTTAAACACCTCCAGGGAAGACCAATCAACCACCTCCCTGAGAAGCCTCTTCCAGTGCCTAATGACCCTTTCTGTGAAGAATTTTTTCCTTCTGTTGAGCCTGAACCTCCCCTGGCGGAGTTTGAGGCCATTCCCTCTTGTCCTGTCCCCTGTAACTAGGGAGAAAAGGCCATTACCCTCCTCTCTACAACCTCCCTTCAGGTACTTGTAGACAGTAATGAGGTCTGCCCTCAGACTACTCTTCTCCAGGATAAACAACCCCAGTTCTCTCAGTTCCTCCTCGTAAGAATTGTTCTCCAGCCCCTTCTCCAGCTTTGTTACTCTTCTCTGGACTCACTCCAAAGCTTCAATATCCTTCTTGTGGTGAGGGGCCCAGAACCAAACACAGTATTCAAGGAGCGATCTCACCAGTGCCGAGTCCAGAGGGAGAAGAACCTCCCTGGACCTGCTGGTAATGCCATTTCTGATACAAGCCAAGATGCCATTGGCCTTCTTGGCCACCTGGGCACACTGCTGGCTCATGTTCAGTCGGCTATTGACCAACACCCCCAAGTCCTTCTTCTTCTGGTAGCTTTCCAGCCAGACTTCACCCAGTCTGTAGCTCTGTATAGAGCCCCAAGTGCAGGACCCGGCACTTGGCCGTGTTAAACCTCATGCCACTGGACTCAGCCCAGCGGTCCAGCCTGTTTAGATCTCTTTGTAGAGCCTCCCTACCCTCCAGCAGATCAACACTTCCACACAGCTTAGTGTCATCTGCAAACTTGCTAAGGGAGCACTCGATGCCTTCCAGCTCAGTTACAGAGATGTAATCAGACGAGTGATTTGTCCAACGTCACACACTAAGTTATTGGTTAAGCCAAGACTGTAAGATCCAGGGATGCTCTTCTTTCACAAGCTTTTGCTTTTTTTACTTCTGCTACAACTCCATTCCTGTGCTGAAATCCCAGTACAGAGAATTTAAAATTCAATGTTATTAATATCAGGGAAGTCTCTTCTGCACAGAGCATTCATGGTTGGGTTTTTGAGTTTTTTCTGTTGATTTCTTTGGTTGTTCTTTTTATACCAGTTCTCTTTGTAGGTCTACTTTAATCTGACACTTGAATGGGAAATATAATTTCTTTCAGTTTAAATATCCTGGTGAATACACAATGTGGGAGATATTTCCTAATTCATTTTGTTCTAAATCCACTAGGCAACACTTCTACAGGCTGTTATTACCTGTAATACATTGCATAAGCCACAAAGGAGAAAAAGGCATCATGAAAATACATCAAGTGGTATGAGTTTAATTTGAAACAGATTTCAAATTGGATTTCCTATACAGCAACCTAAAAGCATCAACTTAAGTCAATTTTCTGGAAGAGTCTCATAGCCAATACCATTGGTACTCTCAGATTATCTCGTCTTGGGACTATTGAGGTTTTTTATGTATATGGTTACATGGGTAAATAGGGGTAAACCTTTTAATTTTTGATGTTCCTGAGTCATAGTCATCCAATCTTGTGCTAGCCAAGGGAGGGGGAAAAATTAAGTGAAGGAAGAGGAGGAAGAGCAGAATTTTCCACTTGACAGGAGGCTGGCTGATGTTGTGCCCATCTGCAAGAAGGGTCAGAGGGAGGACCCAGGAAACTACAGGCCTGTCAGACAAGGTGCTCAGGGACATGGTTTAGTGGTTGATAGGAATGGTTGGACTCAATGATCCTGTGGGTCTTTTCCAACCTAGTGATTCTGATTAAAATTCAAAGCTTTGCTACCTTTTTACTTTCTCTTACAGATGGCCCTGTCATAGGCAAAAAGTCAAAATCAGCAATTTAATAAAGTGCATCACAAAGAATTTGTTTCCCTTTCCTGCAGGTAAAACAGAATTGAGTCCTCTGTTTATCACTGCACCCTGACATTCCAACACGAAGTTCAATCATAGTTTTATTTTACTGAAAAATAGTTTCAAATTTATGACATTTCTGTTATATCTTATTCTCTTTCAATCTGCTGACTCTAGTCTTTTGCAAATGTTTATATCACAATCTTTAGTGTCATTGAACATTTTAGTGAGGTTTCTTGGGTCTGTGTGCTTTTTTTCTTAGCAGATTCTAGAAGTTTCTAGGACCTGAGACCTCAGTCAAAATGGGCTAGGTGCATAATCCAACCATTCTCTTGAAAAAGATTTTAAAATCAAAGAAAATAGTAAAACCAGCAAATTTAGAGTATGATAACCCTGATGGACTTGTTGCAGGGGACTGCAATCCATTCAACCTATCATAGGTCTCCTTGGGGCATTAGGGTAAAGTACAAGGATCTCAGAAAACTAAAGCCAGAGTAGAATAAGCAGATAAAAACTGTGTATTTCCATTAAGAGTGATGAAAGAAGCAGAAAAGGCCTAGTTTGACAATTTGCAGCTAAGAATACAACTAGAAAGTGAACAGAGAACAGTAAACCACAGCTAGTGTTAGTGCAGAAGAAGACCAGCCAAATTGTTTGAAGGAAAAATTTGGAAGAAAAATTGTGGATTTTTTCAGTTTTCTAAATCATCTAAGCATAAAAAATTAAAAAAAAAAAACCAAACAACCCAACAAAAACCAAACTTCTTTCAGTTCTGATCTCTCTTCCTGATCTCAGAAAACACTATTAACTGTACTAGATACTTAAATCAACACAGTGTATTCTTTTCACTTCTTCACCAACTGCCTCTAAAAAACATGTAAAAGGTAAAAGTTGTATAAAACGAAGTTCCTCATCTAACCGAAATAAACAGTTGTCTCAGGTAGAAAACAGTAGAAGGTCAGGGTACCATATTGAAGCAATCGTTAATCTTGCTAAGGGAATAATTAACCTGTTTACACACACTGTGTTGTTTCTCAGTGCTGCATATGATAAAGACATTTGAAAATACAAGTATTTCTGTGGGACAGCAGAGTACCAATCTCCTCTAACTTGCCAAGCTTCAGTTTTGTTGTAATCCATTTCACTTAAGTTTTCCTTTTATTCTTTCACACACAGTCTTGGTTTTTGTTTTCTACTCCAGTTTTTAGGTTCTTCTTGAAAATCAATGAAATTTAATGGTTAAGAGAAAGGGTAATGAACTAGGCAGTATAATATATGGTAATGAAAAACTCTGGAAGAAATTATGTTCTTTATTGGGCATTCATATCCTTCACAAAGCAGAGTTGCTAACACCTTCCATACTTATAGAAAAGCATAAGGTTTATTATTTAAATCTAGACTATGCTGAAGCTGAAGAATAGTATTTGTTATTAATTTAAATAACAAGTGAACCAACTACTCTGTGTTAGCAACTCATTACTAAAGAACTTATTTTAGTGTAGTTTTCTTCTGGAGAGGGTACTGAGAGGCTAGATAGTCTAGTTTGTAAAGAACTATCTGTGTTAGATTGAATTCAGAACAGTTCAGGTGATGTCTCATCGTAAGTGCTTTACTGCTGAATCTATTAAGCACTCTGGCACAAATACAGCAACTGTCATTTGCATACAGGACTTGAAGCAAATATCTGTGGATTCAATGATCTCATGTATCCATTTCAGTAGCTTATGAGGAAGAAAGGAAAGAAATATTCCTGGTGCCATATGTGACCTTCCTATGTCATGTGTTGTGTTTGGGGTCATTAGAGTTTATGCCAAAAGCAATGTAGAAAAAAAGAGATGGAAGTAGCACAGGAGTTTAGCCCAAGCACACAAAAAAAAAACCGTCCACATCCAGCTATTGTAAATGAAGATATTTTCAGGCTGGCATAACACCACACCTTCCTTTTGTTCCACTACCAAGGTTTTTTTGAGGATTTCAGGTGTGGAAGATCTGTCTTCAGCCCAACATCACTCTCATTCCAGTCTCCATCAGAATTTTTGTGTTGTCATATAACAGTGCCAAAGGACGTAGATTAATAATGATCTTTCATTTAACAGAATTGGTATTACTTTTGGACTGCAGTACTTAGTGCAACCAAAACGCAACAAACCAATCATTTCAAGTAGAGAAAAGGCAAAGGAGAAAATGGACTTTATATCTCTGAAGTATCAGAAGAGTTGGAGGATAATAAAGTGGCTCTTTGGAAAGCAAAGCATCACCAAATTCATTCCCCCCTTTTCAGTCGAAGGAGCACAGGCTCAACAGCAGCCACACTATCTCAGAAGTGAGAAGTCTGCCAATCAATCACTCAATAATAATGAGTTCAGCACTAGCAGAACAGTTTGTCAGACCACTGCTAAAGCTAAAGGGGTTAAAAAACTTTCTTTTCTTTCTCCAGAGCTTGCTGTTTCAAGAGAAAGACAAGCCTGACCTGACTTCAGAATAGTGACGTTGTCATATATATCTTATGAGATTAATTTTTGTATCTCATCTTTTTTATACTGTGTTTTCAATTTTTTTTCACCCACTTTCTGTTTACTTCCTGGAAGAGAAAAAAATAAGCATTGAATAAATAAAGAAGAAAAAGCATAATGAATAAGAGTGTATTTCATAGAGTCATAGAATCAACAGGTTGGAAGAGACCCACCAGATCATCGAGTCCAACCATTCCTATCAAACACTAAACCATGTCCCTCAGGACCTCATCTACCCGTGCCTTAAACACCTCCAGGGAAGGTGAATCAGCCACCTCCCTGGGTAGCCTATTCCAATGCCCAATGACCCTTTCTGTGAAAAACTTCCTCCTAATCTCCAGCCCAAATCTCCTCTGACAGAACTTGAGGCCATTCCCTCTTGTCCTGCCCCCTGTCACTTGAGAGAAGAGGTCAGTTCCCTCCCCTCTACAACCTCCCTTCAGGTAGTTGTAGAGAGCAATGAGGTCTCCTCTCAGCCTCCTCTTCTCTAGGTTAAACAACCCCAGCTCTCTCAGCCGTACCCCATAATGCCTCTTCACCAGCCCCTTCACCAGCTTTGTTGCTCTTCTCTGGACACACTCCAAAGCTTCTATATCCTTCTTGTGGTGAGGGGCCCAGAACTGAACACAGGATTCAAGGAGCGGCCTCACCAGTGCCGAGTCCAGAGGGATAAGAACCTCCCTGGACCTGCTGGTAATGCCATTTCTGATACAAGCCAGGATGCCATTGGCCTTCTTGACCACCTGGGCACACTGCTGGTTCATGTTCAGTCGGCTATTGACCAACACTCCCAAGTCCTTCTCCTCCTGGCAGCTTTCCAGCCAGACTTCTCCCAGTCTGTAGCTCTGCATAGAGTTGTTGTGCCCCAAGTGCAGGACCCGGCATTTGGCCATGTTAAACCTCATACCATTAGACTCAACCCAGCGGTCCAGCCTGTTTAGGTCCCTTTGCAGAGCCTCCCTACCCTCCAGCAGATTGACACTACCACACAGCTTAGCGTCATCTGCAAACTTGCTAAGGGTACCCTCAATGCCTTCATCCAGGTCATTGATGAAGACATTGAACAGGGCTGGACCCAGCACTGAGCCCTGGGGAACCCCTCTTGTCACTGGCCTCCAGCTGGATTTAAAACCATTTCCCACCACTGTCTGGGCCTGGCCAGCCAACCAGTTTTCTACCCAGGAGACTATGTGCCTGTCCAGGCCAGAGGTTGACAGTTTCCATAGCAGAATGCTGTGAGAAACTGCATCAAAGGCTTTGCTGAAGTCCACATCCACATCCACAGCCTTTCCCTCGTCCAGCAGCCCAGTCACTTTGTCATAGAAGGCCATCAGGTTAGTTTGGCAGGATCTGCCTTTTGTGTACCCATGTTGGTTGGGCCTGATCACCTGATTTCAAGGCAAAGAGGAGTATAATGTCACAACGGGATTGATTAAGTGACCCTGGTGATGCACACAGCACTTGGTGGTTTTCTCTTCCTCTCTAAAGCCTTGACTAAATAAATGAAGTTAAATGATCTCAGATGATCTTCCCAACCTTTACCTGAGCAAGGTGCAAAATCTGAGGTATAAATTTGTAGGAGAGTGTGTAGTCCTAGCTACTGGAAGCAGTGGGACTTGTCCAAAAAAATAGGGCCAAATGAGCTAATAACGTTCCTCCTCTCCAGAGCTATTTCCTTTGGTACTTACATCTCTCCCTCTTCTCCTGGCCATCTTCCCTGGGCAGCAGAGAGATGGACCTAGCAGCTTGTGGAAACAGAGTCAGAGGAGTGTGAATAGTAAAATGGAGGCAATTATGGCATCCCAAGCATTTTCTCTATTGTTAGAAGCTGGAACAATGGGCTTAAAAAAGCAAAGGAGGAGAGGAAGGAATACAGTGATTACCCACAATGACTGCAACAGGGATGGAAACAAGCAAAAACTAATGCCATATTATATTCTAAGCCACTAGCGTGTGCCAGTACCGTCAGGAATACAGCATGTAAGTCTAAAACAAAGCTATGTAATATAACCCTGATCCATATGATGAGCTCTGTGAGGAGGTCAGAAAATCCAGAGGAAATTCCTACCATGCAAATGGCTGCAAAACCTTGTGGTAGTTGAGGAGATGGGGATTATTGCTGCTGCTTTACAAAGAAATCCCTTTGTCTGTACCACATTTAAGAAAACAAAATTGATAAACATCACTTCTTAGCCAAGGATTTCTTCTGTATGTGCATATCCATGCACTGCAATCTTCCAGACATTTCTAGGTTTTGCTCATTTTCTAAATCTTCCAGGTTATGATATGGTTATGATATGACAGGCAAAATGTGATTACTATATTTTTTCTCTGTTGCTTTTTCTCAAAAAAAAGAAAATATGAAATGAAACATTATATGGGTGAGCTATCTACTTTCTTGATATTTTCATTCTATAAATGGAAAAAGGAAAAGATGAAAACAGAGGAAATAGTGATTCATGGAATCTCTTTGTTCTGTTCTGTCTTCTACCTGGAGTAGTATTTCTCTCAGTTTAAGAAAAATCACATCTTCAATTATACTGCATTTTTACTATAAGAGTGAGACATGACTTAGAAGCTGGATGTTTACCCAGCTCCCAAATCTAGTTTTGTGTACTTCTGTTATTGCCTGAGCAATTCCCAAGAAATACACCACTCTTTCCATAATTCTTCGAGAATTCTTCTGTCTCTGCTTCTATTTAGTTATCAGAATTGCAACAAAGGAGAGGAACAGATCTTGGAGGAAGTGAGTTTGACTCTGTTGTCCGAAGTGAAATTGTGGGACTGTAGTAGCCAAAGAACCTACCTCAAGTTTTCCTCTCTCTTAAAATGGCTTCCAGAGTTACTTTTCAGCCAGATATAGCCAAAAATTACTACTAAGTTAAGAAACACTGCAGTAACAATGTTTTTACAAAATCTACATTGAAATCCTTATTCTATCTTGTAATGAAAACGTCATCAAAATTCATGCACTTTCCCTGTAAATATTTTTCCCTAGTTCTTCATTTATGTAACTATACATATTCCTTTTTAAGCAATACTCTTTCCCTTGCCACTTCTGTCTCTCCAAATTATTCCACATTTCTGTTTGTGGTACAGTAAGGTTTTTTAAATGAAGACATCTCAGGCTAGAAATTGCCTAGCTCAAGCTGTCGTGATGGGTGAGACCATGACAACAGAACTTTACCTGCTTGCCATTTCACCTTCAATAGCAAGGGCAAGTTCTCACCCAGGTCAGTATGTGGCAGTCAGGCATATAAACATAAACCACATTTAAGAATAAAGATAAGTTATGAGATAACTTGGAGAATCTTATTATGCTTGAAAACTACCACTTCTGCCCCCTTCCTAAGTAGAATAGGAAACCTTATTTTCTAGCAACTGCTAGAAGTGATGAGTGTTGCTGTGGCTTTTGTTCTAGAGTTATTATAACATCAGTTGTAGTTTTTTTCCAGGAAAGAGAGTGCAAGGCTGGTCCTATCAAGTATTTCTGTTCTGGAAAAGACACTATTCCCTTCTTATCTTTTCCCAGCATTTTGTAATTTTGAGCAACCAGCTAGTTGCTCATAAAACCAAACAAAGTGACTTTAGCACTTGTAGTGTAATAAGGATTAATCACTGGGGTGAAAAACTTCCTGTATCTTTTCTTGAACTTTAAGGTGGAATCTACCTTACATTTATTGAATACTTTTCCAATCTGTTCAAATCTGTGTATCTTTAAACATTGCTTATTCATGTATTTTATAAAACTGTGTTTATTAAATCCTGAGGGGTAGGAAGATCTTACCTACAAGCATTGCCATAATCAGATAGGATGGCGATAGGTACCTGGGATGCCTGACAGTTTATGGATGTTTAAGGGAACTCACTGATGTCATACACTGCAAAATTAACAACACTCATAGCCAAAACATTTATCTTGAGAGCACTGAAATACTTTCCTGATCAAGCAAACAATGTTAGGTGTTGTAATGACAAAGCATAAATTGTTCTGAACATTTCAAAATGGCACATAGAGCAGCTGCAATATTTCTTATTTTGTAGGATGATAAACAGAGCTGCTTTATGAACACTTCTTCTGAAGAAAAAGGATTTGTTTTTACTAAGGCTGCTGCCTCCATTGCCTCAGTATGAAAGAAAATCTGAAAACGTTCTCAGTTAATCCTGAACGCTTTCAAGATGAAAATCAGCAAGATCAATGAGCACAGAGAAGCCACCATAATATGTTAGCTTACTTTTTCTGTGCTTCGAAATGGAAATGAATCCTTACCCTGAATATTTGGAGATGATCATGAAAAGGGTAAAAAGCAGATTAGAAGTACTGATTTGGGGCCTAGGGAAATACTTACAGATAACCATTGTTTAGCAGCCCCGGATGAAAACAAAGAAAGAACTAACACTGCAGGATACGTAGAAATATTTTAACAAAACAACTGACACTTGAAGGATAGCGGAATAGAAACTGCTTATACCTACAGAATACACCAGGATGACAGTTGTTTAGCTAAAACAACATATCTCTATAAGCCTTATGTAGGAAGGGGGCCCATTGTTAAAAGACTTCTGATAAGCAGGACAAGTCATCTGGACCTGTGATAAGAGTGGAGTCATCTGGACCTGTGATAAGAGCGGCCTGAGAGCACGGATGCAGAAGGAAAATAACTGCCCCTATTCCTGGAAAAAACCAAGAAGAGGTTTCTTCTTAAACTCATTAATATGTATAAGCATTTTTGGAATATGTAACAGTTCACTGTATAAAGCTAAGAGGAGTTGCCATGATGGGTACGCATGTTGTTTTGGAGAAACGATTCTCCCGTGCGTCTCAGCGCTGAATAAACATACCTACTTTATAACTTTATAAGTTATGGAGTCTTGATTCCGCGTGTCAGTTTAGTACTATTTTTTTTTTATTCTGTATCTGGATAGTTCAGGTGACCTATTCCCTGATGAGAGATTTGTGGAAGAGGAAACACTGGTCTCTGTCTATGACACATTTTTTTCAGATGTGTGTATCTACCTGAGGAACCAACAACAAATTCTGAAAAGCATGCAGACCCTTCCTGGGTACTTCGTATTTGCTTTTACTTTTAGGCTGGTAAACACTGATCCTGGAAGGAAAAAGTATGTGTATCTGGGAGGAAATGATTACTATGGATAAGAGGACCAATGAGAGACCAGAAGACTCTTGTTATGTACAGCCCAGAACCCAGGATGGAGGTCAATTTACTATTGAACTGTTTATGAGGACATAAGAGAAAAAGGAAAAAAGAAAGTGGAGAATTGGCAAACTCCACAAGACATTTAGGAATTTGTAATACTGTATAAAAAATAAGTGTACATAGAAATATCTGGCAGTATGTACCTTTGCAAGGTTTCAAGGGAGGAAAGGAAAGGGATGGATATTTGAGAGAAAACATCAATATTGGAGTACCTGACTTCTGGAAGTGGAAACAAACAATGGGCTGGAAGGAAATCTTATTCACATTGGAAATCACAGGATGGTGGGGGGTTGGAAGGGACCTCTGGAGAGGTCCAATCCTCCAGCTAAAGCAGGTTCACCTCAAGCAGGTTGCACAGGAACATGTCCAGACAGGGTTTCTGTATCTCCAGAGAAAGATACTCCACAACCTCTTTCAGCAGCGTGTTCTAATATTCTGTCACCCTCACAGGATAGTTTTTCCCCATGTTCAGATGGAATTTCCTGTGCTAAAGTTTGTGTCCATTGTCACTTGTTATGTCATTGGGTACCACTGAAAAGAGTGTGGCCTCATTCTCTCACATCTGTCCTTTCAATATTTATAAGTATTGATGACATTCCCTCCCATCCAGTCAGTTCTCAATCCATCTCACTGGTCGCTCATCTAATTCACACTTTCTAAGGATATTATGGGATACAGTGTCAGTGGCCTTGTTAAAGTTGAAGAAGACCACATCCACCACTCTCCTCTCTCCAGTCTGACGTCACAGAAGGCTATTAAATTGGTCAAGCATGATTTCCTCTTGGTTGATATCTGTTGGCCACCCCCAATAACCTTCTTTTATTCCACATGCTCAACAGTGGCAACCAGAATGAGCTATTCCATTACCTTTCCAGGGATGGAGGTAAGGTTGACTGGCCTGTAGTATCCCAAATCCTCTTTCTTGACTTTATTGAAGACTGGAGTGACACTGGCTTTTCCCCAGTCCTCGGGTACCTCCCCTGTTCTCCATGATCTTTTGAAGATAATAGAGAGTGATTTATATCTGTAGATAGTCTGGAAGTATTTTAGAAGCCTAACCTTGAGAAACTTGATGTGGGACACTGAAATTGGTCTCCTTATGACAAATCACTGGTACAATTCTGCTAGGATGTGTTACATGGGTTAGCAGGATAATGACAAGATATAAATCTCTTGAAGACAACCATTAAAGATAATTGAGAAATGGATGATACAAGGAATGATGAACTCACTAGCTGATGGTGAATTCACATTCATCTGTCTCATCAAGATCTATAATTATACAAAATTACAAATTAAGTGTACTTTCATTAGACTTGCAAGTAAAGGAAATAGCTTTTCTAATGATACAAGTAAATTTGCAGTGGAGGTCCCTCAGTACCTGTGCCAAATCTTTTCTGGCAGCTTACAAAGAGCCCCCTTACCTTTTTAAGTTGAACTGGAATTGCTGAACCCCACACTGAACTTGAAAGTACATTAAGCAGAACTAATTGCACTGAAAACTCCCCTCAGTCTTTCTCCTGTTTTCTCCCTGCCTCGGGGCTCCTGTGCCTCATTTGTGAAGTAAATTAAGGCCATTGTTCTGGGATGAGAAACTTGTTTAGCCTCTTGAACTCAGTCTTGTGTAAAAATGTGGAACACTATAATATTTAAATAAATAAACAGACTTATTTTGTCTCTGCTTTTGCATAATAATCTTATCATTCTCTGTCAAACAATTCCCCTTCTCACATTTTTAGCCTAAAGGTGTAAAACATATTTAGAGTAAAGTAAAAGAAAGAAACAAAAATTCTCTGAGTTGACAGGATTCTTCTGTTTGTGTGGAAGGGGTGCAGTAAATACTGGGGCCGAATTCTTAGAAACTTTGAGTGACTACTTAACTTTTAAGACAGAAAGAATTACACTCCATTTGTGTATTTCTGGTGGGCAGTCCCAGCAGTCAAGTGAAACTGGACCTACTTAATGCCACACACTCTGTGAAACACTTACCTGGACTGGACTTCCTTGAAGAACAGGCTCCGGGCCTTAGCCCTCTTTGGTTGCCATGGATTTGCCATATATGTTTATTAGTGGTGGAACCAGGTAGCCCTCATCAAATCCTCCTAAAAGAGTTTTCCTGTTTGGTTTTTTTTTTTTTTTTTTTTTTAAATGGAAGTTGTTAGGAACTTTTTCTGTCAGGACGTTTTTTTATTTCTTGCTTATTTTCAAAGAAGGACAGGATTCCCCTGTCAGAGCATTTTATTTCTTGTTTATTTTCAAGACTGGGCTGCTGGCCTGGTACAGTTTGGAGATAAGGCCTGTCTGCCCCAGACTCTGGGAGGGGAGAAGAATGAAGGGGAGTTTCAAGAGACATTTCCCCTCAGGATGACCATAAATCCTTCTCCGAAGATATGAGTTAACACCACCATAAACTCTGAAAAAAAAATTCAATGTTTTCTATAAGAGAATTGTTGCACTTTCTCATATTTTGTAATTGTAGGCTGTAGTGATAAATAAAAAGGATAAGTATATTTATGATGTCAATATTTTCTGATTTCTTGACATCTTTTGAACATCTTTCAAGTACCCTACTTTTCAATGGAGTTTGCCCTGAAATAAAACAAATATCATAGTTACAGCAGCTCTTACTACACAGAAATATCATAGGCAAGCAAATCTCCATAAAAGGTTTGTGAAATCAAATATGTATCAGACATCCATCTAATTCCATTAGAAAGATGATTTAAAAATAATCCCTTTGGATCAATGTGCCAGTAAGTCTCCTTTTGCCACACCTTCCACAGGTTGCATTATGCAGCCCATTTTCTTCCTGTAATCCTACCAGTCTCCAGTGTACTGCACATTTAAAAAATGGAGAGTTATGAAAGCAAGGAGATAAAACTGAACAGAAAATTTGCAAATGTGAACTAAATCAGGGAAGGTATTTGATATAAATATTGCTTCAAGTGAGGAAATACTAATTTTCCCTGTTTTTTTAAGTGGAAATAAACATGATTAAGAAAAACAAAAGCCAAGGTAGGAAAGGATAAAAGGAAAGGTTTATGTCCACTTACTCCTCATGTGGAACACAAGAAATATTGTCAACATTTAAATCCTCTTTATCTTACTGCTGGGAACAGAGTACTATCAGCAGCTGATCTGGAAACAAAGCCTTTCATTCTTCAGCACAAACCCTAGACTTTCCCCTTCCTAAATGCCAAAAATGGTCTGTGTAAATATGCTTTGCTCTTAGCAGTGTGCAGATGAGCAGCAGGCAGCTGCTTGGTTTTGTGTACCACATGTGAGAAACCCATAATTTATTAATAGCGCTGTTGACAGAGTCACCTGGAACCCTTTCACTTACCTTGTTTGCTTTAAATCCAGACTTGTCCAATGGTCCCTACTGTAAAAGACCTTGATTTGGATTCTGTCTTTTTCCTAAGAATTCATATTTAGTTCTTACATTTTTGCAGCCTTCTCCCAGCAGAATTAGTTTTCTTTTTCCTCTCCAGAAAGGTCTATCACTTTTATCTCAGAGGAGAGGAAGGAACAGGCTGTTGCATCCATCCTCTTTTCAGATCTGGAATAGCAATGGGGAGAGAAAGGTGCATTATTCTTCTTTTCTTTCTTTCCTGTTTCCGCTCACAGAAATCAGAGATGCTGAATGGCAGAAAGGAGAGAAGAACCTGTATAACTTCTTTTGGAAAGTAAGAAAGAGAGAAATTGTGGAAGGCATTTCCAAGAACATTTAAGAATTTAATCTTTTTTTTTCCCTTTAGATTGTGTGTTCCAAAACATTCTAAAAAAAACAGTATAAATAAAATTCTAATTTCATAACACAAAGGCAGCTGATGAATATTAGTTTTTACATGGTTAGATAACCTAACAATAGGCTTCAATAGACACATATGTTTCAATTTCTCAAACCTTTTAGAAGAGGTATGTCTCATAGACTTTCTTTTCCCCTTATCTGCCAGTAAATGTGCCCCATGTAGATATTGAAAACAGAGCAGCAGAAAAAGGATTTGTCAACTCTTTCCTTTGCCTTCTTTCTATGTATGAACAATAAACAGCTTAAGCAACTTTTTAAGGTTTTTTTATAATTCAGGAAAAGATGGCAATACAGTCTCATGACTACTTAATGTTTGTTTAAATGTTGGCAAAGAGTCCAGATTAAGGGCACTTTTCATATCTATGTTATGTTTGGGATCAACACTTTGGTGATCGGCTCTTCATTACTAAAACAGTTTTTTATTGTCTTATTTGATGTCATATTATAAAGAGTCATAATACCCCAGACAGGTAAATGTTATAAAGAGGCATAAGAAATTCATATAACCTCTCCATATCCTCTCAGAAAATTCTACATAGAGACACAGTAAGCCCAGTTTTTCTAGAGGTCTGGCCTTCTTCCTAATAAAGGGAGAACAATGTAACCACAGGTAGTTACTGTACCTGGTGTATTCTGTTCGACTACGTTTCCTGTGTGTACAAAGTTGGTTATGATTGAAGTTCTGTGTTCCAAGTTGTTCATATGAATAGAGCTAACACAGTCATCTTATTTTGTGGAGACTAGGCAAAATTAGTTTCTTCTAAGCTCAGTAGCTAACTAATTTTTGTGCCCGAGTGAGTTATTTAATCTCTCTGAATCCTGTTTGTTACAGTTTTAAAATAGGTACATGTATAACCCTATGGGTTTGTGTAATTAGTTTGGTTAAAGATCCCACCTGAGGAGAACTGGTTTAAATGATTTAATGTATTGGGGTGTTTGCATTATTATTTCAATACAGATGCCTTCACATGACTATTCCTAGAAATGAAGTACAGTTTCTGCTGAGTTTTGATTTGAGCTTAAGAACTGTAATAGCAATGATGATGGAAATTTTCTCTCTTCAATGATCTGTTTCCCCCCGTTACTGTAATTGCCATCACAACTTAAAAGTTTCAACACTGACCTCAGATGTCTGCATCACAGATGTGGAGTTATGTGGTAATATAGATACAGTTGTTCTCTTTCCCCTTTCAATATCCAGGGGGATTTTTCTACATACACTCCTTTTCACCTACATGGCATCAGAGCAATAGAACAGGTTGATGGAAGAAGGTGGAGTGGGCACCCAACAGATTCATGAAACTCATGGGAACTGCATTTAGCGTGTTTGACCAGGGTCAGGACAGTGTTCAAGTCATAGAATCATAGAATCACCAGGTTGGAAGAGACCCATCGGATCATCGAGTCCAACCATTCCTATCAAACATTAAACCATGCCCCTCAGCACCTTGTCCACCTGTACCTTAAACACCTCCAGGGAAGGCGAGTCAACCACCTCCCTGGGCAGACCATTCCTGTGCATAATGACCGTTTCTGTGAAGAATTTTTTCCTTATATCAAGCCTGAACCTCCCCTGGCAGAGCTTGAGGCCATTCCCTCTTGTCCTGTCCACTGTCACTGGGGAGAAGAGCCCAGCTCCCTCCTCTCCATAACCTTCCTTCAGGTAGTTGTAGAGAGCAATAAGGTCTCCCCTGAGACTACTCTTCTCCAGGATAAACAATCCCAGCTCTCTCAGTTCCTCCTCGTAAGACTTGTTCTCCAGCCCCTTCTCCAGTTTTGTCACTCTTCTCTGGACACACTCCAAAGCTTCAACATCCTTCTTGTGGTGAGGGGCCCAGAACTGAACACAGGATTCAAGGAGTGATCTCACCAGTGCCGAGTCCAGAGGGAGAAGAACCTCCCTGGACCTGCTGGTAATGCCATTTCTGATACAAGCCAAGATGCCGTTGGCCTTCTTGGTCACCTGGGCACACTACTGGCTCATGTTCAGTCGGCTATTGACCAACACTCCCAGGTCTTTCTGCTCCTGGCAGCTTTCTAGACAGACTTCTCCTAGTCTGTAACACTGCTTGGGGTTGTTGTTCCCCAAGTGCAGGACCTGGCATTTGGTTGTGTTAAACCTCATCCCACTGGTCTCTGCCCAGTGTTCCAGCCTGTTCAGATCCCTTTGCAGAGTGTCCCTACCCTCCAGCAGATCAATATTTCCACACAGCTTAGTGTCATCTGCAAACTCACTAAGGGTGCACTCAATGCTGTCATTGAACAGGGCTGGACCCAGCACTGAGCCCTTGGGGAACCCCACTTGTCACTGTCCTCCAAATGGAGAAAACTCCCTTTAGCACCATGCTCTGGGCCCTGTCATCCAAACAGTTTTCCACCCAGGACAGTGTGCTTTTGTCCAGTCCAGAGGCTGACAGTTTCCATAGCAGAATGCTGTGAGAAACTGTATCAAAGGCTTTACTAAAGTCCAAGAAGACTACATCCACAGCCTTTCCCTCATCCAAGAGTCTAGTCACTTTGTCATAGAAGGTGATCAGATTAGTTTGACAAGACCTACCTTTTGTGAACCCATGTTGACTGGGCCCGATCACCCGGTTCTCTTGCAAGTGCTTCATGATATCACTCACGATCACCTGCTCCATGACTTTCCCTGGTATTGAGGTCAAACTGACAGGCCTGTAGTTCCCTAGATCCACCTTGTGCCCCTTCTTATGGATTGGCATGACATCAGCCAGCCTCCAGTCCAGTGTACCTCCCTAGTCTTCCAGTACTGTTGGAAGATGATGGAAAGGGGTTTTGTTAAGCACATCTGCCAGTTCCCTCAGAACTCTTGGGTGGACGCCATCCAGCCCCATAGACTTGTGGATGCTTGCCAGGCAAGCAAGCCTCTAACCACCTTCTCTTGGATCATGGGAACCTCGTTCTGCTCCTCCAATCCCTGGGGTTGTGCACAGAGGGAACAACTTTCCTTACTATTAAAGACTGAAGCAAAGTAGTCATTGAGTACTTCAGCTTTATCTTCATCCCGTGTTACTGTTGTTCCCTCTGCATCTAGTAGGGACTGGAGATTCTCTCTAGTCCTCCTTTTACTGTTGATATATTTGTAGAAAGATTTTTTATTGTCTTTCACACACTTGGCCAATCTGATTTCTTGTTGGGCTTTAGCCCTCCTGATTTTTTCCCTGCACATTCTTACTTCCTCGCTATATTCCACCTCAGTAGGTCCAGGAGGGCGCCATCCCTTGTTGGTTCGCTCACCAGCTGTGTGATGTAGTTGTCCTCCACACACTCGAGGAACCTCTGGGACTTCTTCCTTTCTGTTGTATTATACTCCCAGCCAATATCCGGGAAATTGAAGTCTCCCATGAGGACTAGAGGTAGCAATCTTGAGACTACTCGGTTGTTTGTAGAAATGCTCATCGGTTGCTTCTTCTTGACTGGGTGATATATAGCAGACTCCCATCACAATATCTGCCTGCTCGTGTGCTCCTCTGATTTTTGCCCAGAGGCACTCAGTCCCTTCCTGACCATAATCCAACTGAAGGGTATCAAAGCCGTCTCTAACATAGAGGGCTACACTGCCACCTCTTCTGCCCTTCATGTCCTTCCTGAAGAGTTTATACCTCACCATGGCTACAATCCAGTTATACGAGTCACCCCACCACGTCTCCACAATGGCAACAACATTGTAGTGTCCTTGCCCTACCACAGCTTCCAACTCCTCCTTCTTATTTCCCATGCTCCGTGCATTGGTGTAAATGCACTTCAGCTGGGCTGGCGAACCTACAGCCCTCATAATAGAGTTTCTTCCCAATTGAGTGGTCCTTGGGTTAACTAAGGGAACAGTGCCAGTTTCCTGCTTACCATCCCCAGGTACACTCACCCCCTCATGCTTAGTGGTGATATACTGGCAGTCCTCGCCAGCACACCACCCCTTTGACACTGAAGCCCCATCTCCAGGCTCATTCCCATCTGGCCTGGCCTCCTTCCCCTCCCCCCTCACATCTAGAACTTAACTAGATTTTTGGAGAGGGCTTTTTACCCCTAGGAGACAGATGTGTCCCATCCCTAGTAAGAAAGCCTGGGGGTGCATGGGCCTCCCCATGATCAAAGAACCCAAAGCCCCTCTTTTCACACCAGTCCCTTAGCCAGTCATTAATCGAGTTCTTCTTCCTTACTTCTTGCTCCTCATTCCTTAGTATTGGAATGGAGCTAACTACTACCTCTGCCGAGAGCCCTCGATCATTCTCTCGAGAGTCCTGAAGTCCCTCTTAACAGCTTTAGGCTTTCTATGCTGTATGTCTTCATTGCCCACTTGAAATACTAAGAGCGGGTAGTAATCTGTGTCCTTGACCAGGGACAGAATTTTTCTAGTAACGTCCCTTACTGTTGCTCCCAGCAAGCAGCAGACCTCCCTTTAGAGCTGATCCAGTCTGCAGATGGGACCCTCCACTCCTTTAAGAAGGGAATCCCCCAAGACAATCACCCTCCTCGTCTTTTTTACAGAGGATGTTTTTATGACTGTCTCAGGATGGCGAAGCTTTGGAAATGTTTTCAGGCTGTGGGTGCAGTCTTCCTCATCGTCAGGGATGGGGTACACCTGCAGAACCTCATATTTGTTCCCCAGAGGCATCTGGGGGTTAGTTGTCAGGGAGGGGGGAGTGGGCTTCCTTCTCTGGGCAGGAACCTGCTGCCATTCCCCACCTCTATCTCCCCCAGCTTTGCAGTTTACTGGTGGGTGGTGCTCAGCCTTACTAGGTATGGCAGCCTGTGAGAGGGTCCTGCTCCACTGATCTATCTCCCTCTCAATCATCCTTCACCTCTCCTGACTTGCTAGGTAGTTATCTGTCAAACGTATTGTAGTCTATTAAATCATTTAAGTGAAACAATAAACAGCTCCATTCTGTAGTTAGAACATAGGCAAAACTTGAACTGAATCGCCTTGGAGGTTTGGCTATCTCAGATACTTTACCCAATTGAGAGTTAATAATGATGATGATGATGGTAATAGTAATGAATAACTTGAAGAATGTCTATAAGATTTTTCCCTCAGCTTTTGTTCATTCAATCTCACATGACTCCAGGGGCATTCCTGAGTCAAGGACTGAAAAATTTCAAGGCTGCAGATGAAGTCTATTCCTTGCATGAAGAAGTGCTAGTGCCGAGAATTCCTAGCTTTTTCAGACTTTTTGTAACAAGGTGCCTAATTCTCCAGGTTTACCTGTCCTTTTAACTCTTCCAGAAAATCATACTTTTACTATACTCTTTGTCATTAAATCATAATGTCTTCAGTGAGGAACTTCTTATGTGTACTCACAATGAAAGCTTCAGCTCAGTTTGAGGGTGTTGGGTTTAAATATGTTTAGACTCATCCAATTCCTGAAAAATGCATGTGTAAATGTTTGTTTTAAAGGAGCATTTTTGCCTTGAAATCAAACTTAAACTTCCAAAGGGATTGAATTTTACCAACAATTATTTTCCAAATAGGCTGTATTGAATAACACTAAAGGCAAAAAGAACTAAATTCTTGGAGATCGTAGGTCAGTGAAAAACTGATTTTTCAGGTCTTCTGCTAATTCATCCACCTACTATTGACATTTATATGGTATTAGAGAGAGACAAGAAAGAACATTGATCCATCTGAACATGAATCAAATACCCCTGTCAACTGCAGTAAGCTCCTTCAATCTATCCTTTAAAGTCTTAACCTCACACAATAAGTTCTCACCTGGTCACACACCTACCCCTGTAGGTTTCAATCAAACTGAGTACCAGGCAAAATACCGGTTGTATTCCTTAGGTCAACCAATACCATATTTCATTATCTCTTCAACAACTGATGCTTTTCACTGGAAAAGTTTCTGCTCCCTTTGTCCATTCACACTACTGGCAGGATCTAGCACCGCCACTGTTGTTATTTTCCAAAACCTTCATTGAACTCTAGAGTTTTATAATCCAATGTCCAAAGGATCTCAGCACCTGGGCATTGTATTCAGCATTATACATCTGCAAAGCATGGTTGGGTTATCTTACATAATTAATTTCTTCCCTTTGTCCCCATCTCCTCTGCTTGCCCTTTTTCAGTTCTGTGTTGAAATAAATTGATTTCCTATTTTGTATGAAATATCACAAAATGCAAATAAACCACAGAAAAAAATTATTCAGAAAGAGGATTAAGATTTCATCGTGAAATTAACTTTCTCATTTTAATAATGTTCTTTTACATTCTCTTTTTGGTTTTGTAAGAACAGAAATAAAATGTGAACTTTTCCTTGGCTGTGGGGCAACTCCACTTTACTCATTTGTGTGTATTGCCCTGAGATTGCTCCTATCAGGCACATAAATTGCACATAAGAAGGTCATGTGGCTTTTTTCTCCTTTGCCACCATCTTCTCTACTACACCCCTAATTTTCGTGTGATATCGCAGTTGTTCCTATGACTAACATCTTTGCTGGTGGAAAAAAATGGCTACACTGGGTGCTTTGCCCTGCCTGAAATAGAAGAATAAGGAACAATTGCCATATGCTTATCCTTTGTTTTCACCACTGAAATGCAATATTGACTGGGGATATCAAGCAGCCCCACGTGCTTATACTCAAAGGCACTTAAAAATTCCATATATGCGGATGCCTAGGTAACTGCCTTGAATCCTCTATTTCATACTGATAATTGTATTGCAAGTGTGAGAAGGTATTATATAGTTGAAATATGCTCTCAGTGACACTGTGAAGTTTGGTTAGCAGTGCCTCATGTTCCCTAGGTTTTACTTAAGAAAAAAGCTGGTAATCTGAATAAAGAATGATATACTCACCAGCATTATTTCAGGTGAGACAAACACTTCCTTTCTGGGTCTATGGTAATTGGTTTCATCTCTAGCAATACAGAAAGCAGGAGTATTTAAATTTATTTAATATTCATGGAGAATTCTGAATCAATTTTTTATTTACTGTCCCAATGTTTTATTATCACATATAGATAAGGCATGTCATATTAAGATAGATTTAGAAGAATTTTAGGAATGTAGATTCTTGAGAATCATTTTCCAAATTCCTAAAAAAATGTCAAAATACAGAAAAAGAAGGACTGTAGCTGCTAGAAAACTAGAGAAGTTCTAGACTGTGCTTAACAGAAAAGCCAAGAAATCAATTACAGTTGTAAAATGTTGCTGCAAGCAAGCTCTGCATATGCTGAAGGACAGGACATACTTAGGATGTATCAAGAAAAAAAAACAAGCAGGACATCTTAGAGAGGATGTAATGTTCTCCAGTTCTTATTCTGTTGAAGAGTGGAAATAAAGCTATGACAAATGGAAAGCATTTAGGAAATCTCAAGCAGGTGAAAGAAAATTTAAGAGAGAATTAAAAAAAAAAAAAATGATGCATATTACAATTAGAGCTAAATGAATGACAAAATAAAATCGCATATCATGATAATAAAATGCCTTTTTAGATGCTATGACCCTTAGAGATAATAGTGAAAGGCTAGATATTTCAGCGCTTTCAGACCAGTCAGTAATGTAGAAGAAAATCAACCCCATGAGTTGAAGAAGGAAAAAATAAATGAGAAATAGAAAGCAAGAAATTAAATTTCATATTTTTCATGAAAGGCTTTTTGTATTTAGATGTATAACTCAGTGTCTCCCAAGTGATTACAGTCAAAATTCCTCCTCTGTAGGTCTAACTACTTCTCTGCCAGATGGAGCATTACACTCCCTCAGCTGGATTTCTGCAGAGAAGTGACATCCATTGACTTTCCCCACCCTGTTTTCAGTGAATTTGATCTGTGTAGGCTGCCCACCTATTGTGGCTTTTCAGGAGTGGTACCTTTTTTTTTGCAGCTGACATTCCTCATCTCAGACAAATGCTGATGAATACACTGATGTATCGGTCCCTTCATTTGATACATCTGTCTCCTTTTCTCTGGACTCACTCCCTTTTGCAACTGCATTATTCTCTTTAATTCCCTCTGTTCAAGTGCAAACTATAGTCTGTATGCTTTTTCAGGACTTTCTACATTTAATATTCAAGATTACACTGGCTGTTTAGAATGACAAACATAATTTCTGCCATGTGTAGCAATAGAACGAGTAGTAGGGTCATTTATCAACCATACCCATTGAATTGCTTTATGAATTCTAAGCAGAATTTTAAGGAATTCAAGTGGGATCCAACAGCTAAGATGATTCTATGAGATGATGATGCAGAAGCCATTTGAGAAGAATAAAAATGCAACACAAACTGTAAAGAACTGGGTTACAGTTAAACTGGTTGTTTTGATGAAGTCCCATTATGGTGAGTTACTTAGCAAAGATGTCAACTCAGTGCAGTAAGTGTATGCTTACCTGTTTCAGTGAAGGATTCATCTGTCAGCTAATCAAATATTGACTACCAAATTCAGCTCTAGTATTCTTCCCTGCAGATAACGGCAACTTTACTCAAGGTAGTAAGGAATGCCTTGATTCAAGTTGCGTTGAAATCAATGCTGAAGTCAATGAAATCAAGTTAGCTTCAACAGAACTTCAATCAGGTCCAAAATTCTGGTAGGTCATTGCTGCTGGACTAACTGCTGGATTATGCCATCTCTCCACTGGTTTAATAATCAGAATCAAAGCTCACAAACTAAAATGCACCTAGATGATTGTAGTTTTGATTCAACAACAGCTAGTTCTATAACAAAAGAGGAAAAATCTCTCTAAGCTCAAGCTCCCATTGTACTCCCATAATTTACAGTATTCAGTAACCAGAAGTCATCTATCTCACAGTCATACTGACTCATTTATTTACAAATAATCTGACCATCTTTCAATGTGATCTACTAATGTAAAAGCAGACTAGCAAGGAACAATAATTCATTTTCAGAAGACTGTCATGAACTTAGATCAAAGGTTTTGTACTTCATCCTATCAGGATTCTTACCCCATCAGGTAAGTAAGACTATTTGCACATTAAAAGTGTTCTAGATTTACTTTTCAGATTGTGATGTTTTATTTAAAGTAGGAAATCCCTAAGAAATTAAATAGCACAACATAAGGTGCATAGTTGACAGCAATTCTTTGTGCAGCAGTGGAATACAAGACAAGATCTTCCTGTTTTTGAATGAGGCTTCAGTAGTTTCTCTTAAAGAAGAACAAAGAAAACAAAAAAAGAGTAGCAAGACTTGAATCATACCAATATAAGTCTAAAGTGTCTTGTTCTTTCAAAATTAGCAGAAGACGGAATAAAGAATAAATGATCAATGTATTCAAATTATATCTTTGTACTATTACAAATCACTAAGATAATGAAAGAAGACAACAGCCTAAGTGTGTAGAAATTCCCACAATGAGTTTGCAAATCAAGAGTGATTTTTTGTTGTTCTTTTATGATGTTTTGGTTTTGTTTACTAGCAGTGCCAGAGAAGGAACCTAAAAGTTCACAGGAGAGTGGTTATATCTACATTAGTAGTAACTCAGTTTAAGAGGAGTGTGTCAAAACAATTCAAGTAGAATTTTATATATGACTTAGAGGATCTACTCCAGAGGAGATATAATCTAGTCCTTGGAGAAAAACACCTCTATGATTTGTGGTTTGAAGCTTTATGGAAGGAAGAAATCCTAGGTACATACTGAGAGAGACATTGGGAGGCTTCTTGCACTGCATGGCTTGTGGCATGAAACCCTCATTTAGATTTCTTCCAAAAGGAACCTGCTCTGAGGGCACCAAATGACCCTGAGAACTGAAGCAAAGGGCAGTCAGGGGATCCACTTCACAGCTGCCCCATTGCTGCGCATCAAACCACTCATTTGGACACAGCCTAAACATCCCTGCATTGTCTTTGGACGGTGTAATAATTTCTCACTTTACATAAATAATGGCATAGGGCATTTCGATGCAAATGAGTTTTGAGCATCACTGTGGAACAACAACAAAAGGAAAAGAAGTTAGAGCAACTCAGCAGGAAATTACCCAGAATCTGCCTAGAAACAACACTAGGACGTTTCCCATTATTAAATAGAATTGAAGTTACTAGACTAAGATAATCCAGAAAGAACCAGCCCTAAAATTCCCTGCATATCATACCTTAAAGCAACAAAAATGCTAAATAGCTGAAATCTTTTCTTAATTCCAATCTTGATTTTTATCTCTTTTATCCCAACAGATGGGGTTGAGTTATAGGAATCCTTATTTCCACCAGCACTAGTAAGAATGAGATCTTGTTTTGCAAATAAGAGGAAACTGGCATTTGGACTCATGCAAAGAGCAGTCACTCAGCTAGTGATATGTGACAGCTTTTATATATGCACCTAATGAATGGTGGAGAATGATTACAATGGGGGCATAGAGGTAAGCATGGGTGCTATAGCAATAAATAAGAGCCAATATAAATCAGTGACATTTTATTGACTCCAGTTCTGCTGGTCTGATTTAAATCAAGCGTGAACTTGGCCCTAGGGTCTTGCAGAAAAATCCCTAGATTTGAATGCTGCTGTCTCGACTCAGATAATTTTCTCCTAAATTTCAGTGAGAGTCATGGTTGAACAAGGATTTCAGAATTCTCCTGTCACATAACACAAAACCCAGCTCTCTCATCAGCAGCTCATTTAGTTTTGAAATCTATCTAAATGTTTTATGGAAATTACCAGCTTTTAAATTGTTCCCATTGTGTTTTTAATGCTGAGGCATTTTCCACTCTTCATATGTTCAAAAACGTAAGTCACGGTCCTAGCTAAAAAAAAAAAAAAGAATCCTATGTAAAAAAACCAAAAAACCTCAAACAAAATAAATTACTTTTTTTTTATTATCTCAAATGTAGAAGTTTCACATTAAACAGAAACCAGTAAAATATCAGTGATTCATAGGCACATAGCACTGTTGTTGGAAGTCAAGTAATGTGGTATTTCTTCATTTTTCTTACTTGTTGCTTTTATTTGGGTGTTTTCAACACAGACCCATCAACTCTACAGGAGTATCAGACTCCGGACAAAACTACATACTAAAACAATTGCTAGTTATGGGAGAATCAAAAAAAGAAGTGCTCAAAAAAAGGACAGGAATATTTTAAGAGACCCAGATGTTTCAGGGTTTTGCACTTCCCAAGGAGAAGTATTTTACAGAAGGCCTTTCATACCCATGTGTAAGAAAATGATGGCACGTCAGACTCAAAAGGAGCATACAACAAAACAAGACCTGCCTTGCTCTGGATAGTTATATTCAAAACCTGATATTAAACATGGTAACACATTAAATCTCCTGCCACACTGGTCACTTGCATGACGACAGCTGCGAGGGACTGGGAGACGAGGAGCACAGAAATGGCCTTCGCACCTGGGGCACTCAGATTCTCAGTTAGGTTCAGCTATACAAGAAGCAATCAACCCCAATAAGGAAACATGCAGCAGGGCAGGAGGTATATAACCCCCTCAGCTGCTGTTTTGGGGCTTTTGTTTGTCCTCTGTTGTAAGGAGGGCTTACTTTTCATGCGCTGAAGCAGAAAAGATATTTTCCCTTTTGGCCTCTGGAAGATAGGGGTGCTATCTCAAATTTACATAAGTATTTGAGGGTGGTAGGATTGGGAGGTTTTGTTAGATTTTCGTGCAGGTGGTGACTCAGAAAAGAGAAATAATTCAGATCAAATGAGAATGGGGTTTCTGCTTTTTGGGGTTTTGAGGGGAGGCAATAGAAAGGAAAGAGAAAAACCACTAAAAATAAATAGCAACTCATTTTTAATCCTGAAGTGAGTGTTTTACTTTCTTTTGGGAGCAGGAGATTGTGTTCATAAGTAACTTTATATGAATTTAAAAAACAAAATTATGATTTCTACAGGGCTAATGGAAAGGTTCTCTCTGAGCTGTTGCCTTGAATTTTTTTTCCTGATTCTTTGCTGCTTTGATCTGTTGAAATAGTTTGATTGGTTGTTCAACTCATAAATTGCTTCAGGCAAATGCATTTGAGGGTTTTTTCTTAAAACTAGTCTGAAATATTTTTATGTTTCTTCTTCAAAGCATGCTTAGAAATAATATATTTGATGGATAAGTGGCTCTGAGGACGTCTGTCTATCCTCTGTTTCTAATGAAGATGTGAGATAATGACCTGATAGTGCCTAACACTTCCCAGGGTTTTGTTGCCAACTCATGCTAAACTCTTTGTAAATGTTTTCACATGCTCCCAGAACTGGAGGTCAATCTGCCTCTGAAATACTTGTCCTATCCAAGAATGCTCCACTCGTGTGTGTGTGTGTGTGTGTGTGTGTAAACTCAGTGACTTTGCATGTATTGCAGTATTGGTAGTAGATGGCTTTGTAGCTTGGGCTAGTGTCAAGCAGCTCAGAGGAAATGGTGAAGGTATTAAGATTTATTTCTTTAAAATACTGTGAGACAGGAGAAGTTCTGTTTCCAAGCAAAGAGAGGTTTTTAAACAGCACTTACCTACAAATTTACAATTGCATAGAGGGAAAAGCAATCCTGCCACAAAAATCACCTTTCTGAAAACAAAACTCCTGTGTTTAATAGGGTATATTATTAACGCTCTTTGGCTGAAAAATCCAGCAAATATCAGCAGCCTAGGTAGAGAAAAGCAATGGCCACAAGATGGTTTCTTAAAGGAGCCAGCTAAGAAGGTGCATCCCTTGGTCAGAAGTCTGGTTTTGTGAGAGGTGCTGCTTGCTGTGCCCACCCATGTCCTTCCTTGGAAATTTTTTGTATAATTTGAAACTGGACTGCAGATCTTGCTACAAAGAGAAAACTCCTATTTAACTTGTTTTTACTTTCATTGTGTTAGGCTGCCACAAAGAAAGTAGGTGATTCCTTGCAGAGCTGAGCACTTTGCTGTCTTGTTTCCAGATCAACCTCTTTCTGCCCATCTCCTTCAACACAGGTTATTGCTGTCACTGATACTCCCTGCCCTGGCCCAGCACCAGGACTGGACCCAGAAGAGTCAGGTTTACTTTGCTGCTTAAGTTTTCTGAAAAGTGTGTATGATCCAAAGACCAGCATTAAGTCTGAAGAAACTCATTTTAAAGCAATATTTGGCATATCCTGCTCAGTAACCATGGCTCTACTGCTTGTTGCTATACCTTTACTGCACAAACATCGTATGTGTGCAAAATGCTGATGGCAGAGGAGGTCGAGGCACTCTAGATGAGCATCAAAGTTGTCTGTGAGTATAAGAGAAAAGACAATGATGATATTAATGGAGGTGCAGCAGTTGACTGTCAAGCCTCGGTCTATGGCACATTATACAAACGGCCCTTTGTGTCATTCCTTGCCTACACCTGCAAATTCTGTAAAGCATAAGCTTTGCTAAGGGACAATGTAAGATCTTTTGCTAGTTTGGGAGGATTTGGCTTTTTTTTTTTTTAAAAAAAAGCAAGTTGTATTACTTTAGATGCATGGCCGTAAAAATAAGAAATAGTTAATGGAGGTGGAAAGTAACTATTGAAGTCATAAAGAAAATAGACATAAATCGGTATGTTCACTTCAATTACTTTGAAATACTTTGGTATAAGATTGTCCTCAGGGTTCAAAAAGTAAAGTGCTCTTTATGTATAGGATAAAGCTATCCTTAGCTATTACCATTTTCTTAGCCATTAAGTAAAAAATGTTGAAGAAATGAGCAGAAGTCAATGACATTTAGCAGGATGGAGCAGTTAATCCTCAGTTATGTGGTTTAGGCATTGATACACAGGATCAGTGTTACAACTGAGTGAGGGGAAAAAGATAATCTGGTCTAAAATGCAAATGAGAAGCAGTAGGGTATACAATGAAGGAGTACTTCAGCCACCTGGAGTACAACAGTATTTGTGACAAAGGTGAAAGCAAATCTGGATTCTGCAAAAATAGCTGCTAAAACAAAGTGTTTGCTCTTATTACCTGCATTTAGAAAGAAATACCATATGTTTCCTTATAACTTTGAATGAAATACTTCTACTACCTGCACTGTCTGTGTGATGGTGGTATGTTCTGCATATGATTTTTTAGACAAGGTAGGTGCACGTGTTTCTTGGTCTATGGATGAATGCCTGAGCTGTAGCAAAATCTTCTTAGGCTGATACCTGTGCTAGGTCTGAGATGCTACATGATCGTCATAATCTTGGCATTTCACTTCAGTAACAGCTCTTCGGATTACATGTCGCTCCTGATTGATAGTTGCACATCTCCATTACTAGGATATATCATATCCATCACTACTATTTCAGAAAACCTATGTAAAGACCAAACTGTGAGCTGGGAAGAATCTTCTGATGTTTGTGTAGATAGCCAGCAGCTAAGATGCTATTGGGTTTTCAGTACTGCAAACCTGGGTACACAATTGCTCTTTGGTGTTCCTTCCACACATTTCTAGGAAAAACATGTAATTATTTGTGGACAACATATCACACCCTTGAAGGATAATCAAATGTTTTAACCATAGGAATAATGCATGGCAGCTCAACTTCAGTGCCCAGGACACATGAGTAGGCATCCCAGGATCCTATCATCACATCCTTTTGAATGAGCCTATGTTTTGTTCAAGAAGAAGAAAGTCCTGAAAAGGAAAGGAAGAAGTCCTAACTAGAAAAAAAAATGTTTACAAGTTAATTATTCAAAATGTGTCAATTTTTTTGTCATTAGTTGAGTTTGACATGAGAACATGTCCACAGTGATGTGATTTCCACTAGGTGTCTGACAGCCAACAATTTGTCAGCTGAAGTACTGGGTTTCTCTGAAGAGCAGTCAAAATGATGCGAGGACCTGGATAAAGCTGAGAGAAGGCTCCAGAGGGGGACAAATCTGTCAGATGCCTAGGGGGAAAAAACCCCACTCATTTTATTTTGCAAATCAAAAATACTGCACAGAATCTGAACCTCTTTGGATAAGAGGGACTGCTTTATCCCTGGTAGAGTACTTTCTATCTACAGCAAGCTCTGTACAGAGGGAGCAGTAGCTGTTGTACTGTGCTATCTGAAATAAGAGATGTCCCTGTTCTGAGGACAGAGCCCTCCTGACATCCTGCAGCTACTGGTGAGAAAAAGATGGGGTAATGCCACGGGGCACTGTGGCCCCTGAGTTGGAGAGAAATGTGTGGCAGTCCAGCACAAGGCAGAAGGATGCCTTGAAATGCGATGGATAGAGAAGTATGTAATTGCAGGTGACTACAGATGATATTACAATGTAGTTCTTCCAAATTGTGCAGATCACCGTGAGATGTGGGTCACTGCCCTTTAGCTATATGGATTAAATAGCTTAAAAAGTGAGTCTCTCATTAAAATGATATGTGGAAAAAGAGGTAAGGAAGAAGACATCCTTCTGTTGGTATACAGAAAGTAGTCTTAAGTTACAGTCGTGTTCAGAGCATGCTGTAAGTCTAAGAGCTGTGTCAGTTCTAGATGAAAGCAACTGCCTCATTATAGAAATGTGATACAGTGACAGCAGGTTGCTTTTGGTTTGTATCATTGCTTTAATTCTTAATAGATCAGGTTGGCTTTTTAAGGGCCACAATCTTGTTAATGTGGAAAATTCTTTCTTCCCTAAAAGGAAATTGTTGCCAGATGTGAAGGCATTTTACATTTAAAGGCTCAAAGGACTTTGTAACTCCTTTAGGGTTCTCCCATTGAAAGGCATCTCACTGCCACAGTTTCATTAATTTACATGAGCATGAGATCCTCCATCTGAGCTTAGGCAAAATTGATGCAGGCACTGATCTGTGTTGTATGGGCATTAGCATGTTGAAAATCATTCAGATGGGTGTTGAATGATTTGCTCTTCATCAATCTGGGCCATAATTTATTGTGCAAACATCCCTGTTCTTAAATCCATGCGTTAATCTGTTTTCTGAGATGAAGAGTTAAAAAAAGCTACATTAATCACTTGCCATCTTTGACAGTATGAAACGTCTAAAAATTCTCCTCAGTTTCAGTTCCACACAGCTCTAGAAGACCTCAGGCAGTAACGTCTAATGGAAACATTGGGAAATCCAGTTACCACCCCGGTTTATGTTCAAAAATACAAATGCATAGTGTATTTAAAGTAGTTTTACTTTAGGTTTGCATATCAATATGAGGAAGTAAATAAAGAATTAACATGAGAAATATCTCAAAGGGAACAGTCTGAGTATTGCTCCTTCTAGCAAACTCTGGTTTAACTATATTTAACAATGTGCCTCCACTCAAAAGCATGGGACTACTTCCTGAGGGAAGAAATCGAACAACACCCCTGAACTTCTGACTTACAACATTTATATAGCCAGAGATTTCCCTTTCTTTGCAGCATAGTTGTCTTGTTACTTTGGCAGTTGTAAAGAAGTTGTGTTATTTTTTTCCTTGCTTTGTTGGATTAGTTCTCTTTGTTTTCTTTGCATTTCAGATGAAGTGAGAAACTCAAGGCAAGCTAAGACTTAGAAAGTACTGTGTCTAAACTGTATCTGGTGATTTGTATTAAGAAAGATAATTGTGGAAATAACAGGGAGATATTGATGGTAATGTTTGAGCCTTTGTCCAATGTGCCTCGAGAGACTAAATTTTCTGCTTAAATTGATGTAAAAAGAGATATAATACTTATTAAATAGTATTTAGAAATTAAGCTGAAGATATTTCATAGATTTAGTTGGTTTAAAGTTAATGTTGTTTCAAGAAGATTGTCTTCTTAATTAAATGTAATTTTAACTGCTGAATAAGCTAGAACATCTAAATAGATCCTTTTGCAACACAGCTTTTTAAAAAAAAAAATAAAAACGCTCTCCCTTATTCTTCAGAAGATAAAAACAGTAAGATTTTTACCCTGTGTTTCTGCTCTTGCAGTAGCTGAAAGGCACAGGTCAGTGTTAGAAAGCACAACAAGGTCTTCAATAGGTGTTGTATTCTCTGAAAAGCCTGATGACATGAGGAGAGGGAAAGAATTGCAGGGGAGTTCTCTCTGAGACGGGCCAGAACAGGTTCTGGAAAGGTGGTAGTTCCTGCAACAAATTGCTGGGCTGTTTCCAGGTTTAATAGGTTAAATTCATGTCTGGGATGGCTTTTATCCTCTGTATTATCTCTGTATATTTAGCTTCTGTGTCCAACTGACCCTCCTGCACCACTTTCCAGCACTCTAGGAGCCAAATAGGAAGCTGGGATGTCCTTTGCCTGTTCCATAACATGCATCTTGCCACATGTAACCTTGTTAAGTCTTGCAAGGGAAAGCATTGCAGCTTGCAAGGGCTCAGTATGAGAGTCTCTCAGCCCCTCATCATTGCTCACAACAGCCCACTATCTACCTCCTATCTGGCTCTGTATAGCATCTGAGTTGTTCTGGGATTTTTTTTTTTTCAAATTTTCTCCCAGATGTGAACAACTCAAATGCAAGGTTTTACCATTCATGTTATATTTTCACTAGTTTTACCTCTTTGGGTGTGTTGTCAAGCTGCTTGTCTATTCTAGGGACTTGTGAGAAATACACAAATGTGCTTTTGGTAATTTAAGTTATATTTTCACTGCCTGGTAAGCTGGTTGTAGTAAGAATGGAAGCAGGGAAGGTTGTTAGTTCAGAGAGTACCTTCAGCTACTCCAGAGCTAAATTAGAAGTTGTTCTGTGTTTTCAGTGGGAGGGTTACATTTAAAACTCATGAAGACAACCCTGAGAAAACTAGATTAGTTCTGATGTGTTATTCCAGCCTTTACCCATTACACACGCAGCAGATGGTTCATCATGTTATATTTTATTGACCTACAGGAAGTGATAGAAGAGGTGTTTTTGTCACTCCTACTTGCTACAAACCCTATAAAAGTTGCTTTTAACTGCTAACTAGTGGCTTTAAATTGGGTATCTGTCTTGTATAATGATAAGAGGAAAAGAGTAAAAAAATCAATGAAAGTAGGGTTTGTAAATATGTTATCTGAATCCCCTGGGCTTATTAGGTAGGATAGTCTTGTAGACAGCCAGAGCCATATGGAAATCCTTGAGGTAATTTCATGCAGTGTTGTTGCGTACTTGTAATTCTTCAGCTGCACAGATGATTTCCTATCTGACCAGACTAAGTAAGAGGGGTGAGTCACCCATTAAGAGGATTAAATTCTTCTGGCTAGAAGAAAGCAGAGGCTAAGCTTTCATGTGTGGCATGGAATCAGGCTAGTATGATAAAAGAAATGCAAAAAAAAAAAAAAAAAAAATCTAATTTTCTTTTCTGACATGCTAAGATAACAGAAGAATTTGGAGCCACTCTGCTTTAAATGAGAAACCTTAGTGACTTACAAAAGACCACATAGGGGTAAATTAAGTTTATAAACCAGATGCCTAAAAGCAACATCTAGGTTTTTCTGTGAGTTGTTCTCCTAAAACAAATGTAGTCTGAATTTGTCGGTTGCTCAAATGTTTTATAGCCTTAGAAAGTTATGTCAAGAATATGAACTTTGACAAAATTGTAAGATTAAGGCATTAGAACTCCAGAATTTGTGCAGAGAGTTAGTTCTGTCTGAACCACAATTGGAGACTTGGAAATGTGGTTGCAGTTCATATAAGTGTAGGCAAACCCCATCAGATGTGCAAGTGGCTTAGTTCAGTAAAATCTACATATCACTCAAAAAGCTGTAAGGAACTTATGGATATAAAATATTAATTTCAATCAGCAAGACACAGGTGGCATTTATATGTGAAGGACTGAGGTGGCAGGAGTGAAGAGGTAGAAAAGCAGTTTAACAAATGGTAACAACCCTGTTTGATATCAAGATTTGATCTGTTTGGCTACCCTGAACCTTCAGTGGCAAGTTGCATGTATATAATTTAAATTGGTTTTGAATGATGAAAGCATGTAGGAACGACATTTATTTGCAAATTGCTTGACAGGTTGTATCCCCAGAGAAAATTTTCAAAAGCAAAGAGTTTTGAGGTATCTAATTTCCCTGGAGTGGGTGATGAGAGCCTAACTTGTACTGAGTGCCTATCCAACCTCACTCTTCCTCTTTGTGTTCGTTTAATATGTACCATTGCGTGTAGCATGCTTCATATCCTAGACCTCACAGGAGAGTGGATTGCTGATGATGACTTGTGTGTTCTTACAGTATTAAATAAGAGAGGTGCTACAATTCCACGCACACACACACACACACACACAAAAAAAAAATAATGAAAGCACACTTCCACAACCCAGAAAAAACAGTTAATTTCTAAAGGCTTCTTTAGTAACAGATAGTACCTGGGCTAAGACAACTATGCACCTCATGGAGCCAAGTTGATCCCACATTTCCATGAGTCCCAGAAGTTTTATTAAGAGTCTGATGTTAGTATCTACTTTCAGCCAACAAAGTTTTGTCATCTAAATGGAAAATTATCTTTTTATTATCTGAATAAGGTCACCCAAACTGATGATTTTTCTCTAGAAATTCAAGATGGTCTAGTACAAAAGCTATTTATACATCCTCAGACTTGGACTGCGAATGGAATTAACCCTTGCACTACTGTTGTAGAGAGGGTCAAAGGTCCTTACTTTTCTTTTGATATATTCATCAATGGGATAAAGGGTCTGTGTTGGTAAATGTCAGCAATATAAAGAGGGAGTACTATACCCTTATTAGCTCTTCCTTACTTCCGCACCTCTGGGGCTCTGACAACATGATGCTGCCATTCAGCTAGTAGATTTATATCAGAAGACTCTGATGTCTCTTAAGAGTCACACCCAGGGGGATCTGTCTTTTCTAAACAGAGGAACATTCTGTGATTCTACCAGGTTCAGAGTTTATGGTCCTCACCTCTGTTCTAGGAAGTGCTAAATCTGCTGAAGGAGGGCAATTCCTCTAACCATTCTCTGTAATGAAAGCATAGGGCAGGAATTGATAAGCTGCTTTTACGTGCTCAGCCTGCCCTCTCTTCAGACTTAACAGACATTGAAAAAATCTAAAAGCTGGAGTTTTACTTCCATGGTTTTTTTCTGTCAATTTGTGAGTCTCTTCTAAACCATGGTGTAGAATCCCAGGTCGTGTTTCAGAGGTGAAGTAAAGTAATGGTAAAGTGCACATTTAGTCCAAATGGCAAAGGGCTGAACAAACTGTTAGATGTTTGGTGACCAGATCATGATTTCTTGGATAAGGTGACAGGATCACCTGTGTGGTAAATGTGTCCTGCTTGGACCATATCTCTTCTCACTACATTGCAACTAGTTCCTTGTGTCCTCAAAATAAATACCCTTGTACTCAATCTCTGTGCCCCATCTTCTTCAGCTGTAGGAATGGGAATGATTGCTCAGTGCATTAGGGTTTGGATACTAATGTGTTGTGGGTTGCAAGTTACTTGGAGGCTAACTGGAATCAGAGGTTCCAGCCTGGGAAACATCCGTAAATGAGCTTCATGGCAAAGCCATGAAAAGCATCCCTGCATTCATGAGCAGTGTTTTAGGGACTGAGAGCTCAAGGCATGACTGGCTGGTGTAAGGATCCCTCCAATCTGTACTTCTTCATTTGCCTCAGCAGGCACATCTCGGGCACCTTATTCACCAAATGACAGTGTGGGACATATTGTGGTGACTTACTAAGCTAGCTTTGCTTACGGAAGATTGTGTACACCACGAAACATACCTGTTCTTCTCTGGTATTTTTCCTAAATTGTAAGTGTGTAGTCATTGAGAGCATATTTTGTATTTGAGAACTGATTATGCACATGGATTGTTTGGCAAATGTTTTCTGAATAATGAGCAAACATTTAAGAAACCTGGTGTTCACTGACAACACACAAATAGAGCAAAGGTAGAATTCATCAGCTGCATTATTCATTATAAACTGTTCAACCAACTCTAATATACTTTCTTTCCATCTCTTGAGAAAGGATCAGGAAATGCATTCTTCAGTGTTTTCTTATTTGATTTTTTTCTTTCACTGAATGGCTTTAAAATTTGAAAATATAATGTGCTGTGGATAAAATTAATGAAAATGGTCTGTTCCCTTATGTCATCCTACAGTTACTTTTCTCTCACCTTATGATACACTACTATTTTTTCATGCTCTCCAAAGAGTAGAATAGTGTTTCTAAATTCCCAAACTACAACTTATTACATTTGCATCTCGCAACCAGTGCTCTGCAAGTAGAGGTATTCAGGAGGATTTGCAATGCTGTTGGAGCAGAACAGAAAGAAAAGCTGTTGTGCTGTTATTTTAAACAGCTGGTTCTTCTCTTCAATAAAGTTAATAGACCTGTGCACAATTGACTGCAGCAGGAGGATGGTTTCATCACCCTTCTTCTACTCCTAGAAAATGTTTTTCTTTTCTCATTTGAATTCATAGGCTTAAATGATCCCACCCAGAGCACAGGGCAGGTGAAATTGACATAAAAGGCATGCTGAAGGGTGTCAAAAGTAGGATTTGCTCACCCCTCAGTGCCACAGGATCAATGTCAATGAGCTGTGTCTCTAGCCAGACATCGGTGGAGTCCCCAGAGCCCAGGCATGACACAGGCAAGAACTCCAATGATTCAGTATCATCTGCTCACTTGTATTCACTTCAGTGAAAGCTCTGTGCACAACAGCAAAATTTAAACCTCAAAATAATCTGCTTTCGTAAACTGGACTGTACGAGTGGTTTACTCTGTGCATTTTCCCTCTAGGCATCCTCAGGGATTCTCTCCTTCCTCAGCTGCTTCTTAAACCAATACCTGTGGAGTATTTTGCATTTCTTGTGGCTCAGCCACTTCTCTGCCTTTGTGGCAAGGCCCACATGGGGTGGATTCTCCCTGACACCGGCTGTGGTTGCTGTGTGCAACAACGCTCATCTTTTTGCCTTGTACCTGCTAGAGGCAATCAGTGCCTATCTGCCAACAGCCCCTGAATACTGGTCAAAAGGCCTTTGGGACAAATCCTGAGGTTGTTTGCCAGGTAACACTTGAAGCATCTTGCACAGCAGTGCCACATATACATTAACAGACCAAAAGAGCTTTTCTCATCACCTGATCTTCCTTTGGAAGAGAAGATGAGCTGCTTGCCTTTATCTCTGTGACTGGGAATAACAGACCCACCCAGAGCTTGTTCAAGGAGTGGTAACAGTTCTCTTCCCTGTTCACCTTTCCCCTCAGATGCTTGAGGCTGTTAGCATTGTGTGAGGCATTTGAATTAAACAATTCTTGTGTTCTTTGGGTGTTTTCTTCCATTTTTTTATGGTGTGCTTGAAGTGATATTTGAAATAAATTGTATCTTGAAGGCTTCAATATTTAATGTTTTTCTCTCAGTAAATCTTGGGAAGACATAAGCACAAACACACACTGTACACAATGTCAAAATAGAAAATGTAAGCGATATCTATTCTTCCTCACTAGTTATTTTTATCCACTTACACTTTTTCTTCCTCTGTTGCTATTCTGCAGCTTTTCTGACCCTTCTTCACTTCTCTAGCAAAAATAAAACTCATGAAGAAAGTTTTTCAGCTTTTAGGGAGTTACTGTGTTTCAGTAGTCCTTTTTAAAAGTGAGATTGCCAAAGGTAGAAAAATAGTAAGAAATAAATGGATAAAAGCATCAGTGATTCTATTACATTTTGGTAAAAATTTTAAGGTTCAGGATTTTTTTTTAAACTATGGAATTGTTGAGAGATTGAGAATGGATTGGGGGGGTTATGGGTGGAGTAAAGCTAGGTATAAAATAAAAAGCATTGGGGAAATGGATATTTCCTACTCTGGAAGACATAACTCAGTCTTTGAGCACCACTACTGTTGATGGGAGCATCAGGGAATCACACACAGACATTAATATGATCAGCCAGTGTTCAATTTATTGAAGTTAGCTGTTCCTCTATAAACCCTTTTCGGTTACATAACTGGGTGCCCATGAGGTAATCTACAGTGTATTACTGGTCCATAAAGCTACTACGAGCATGTTATTGGCTAAACTACTGCACATGCTAAGAACCCAAGTTACACTAAAATTAACTGTGTTGATAGTTCTCTTTGATTGTTTTTCTTTCAGCTGGTACTTGTTCCCACTGAACTAGCTGTTGTATTCCTTTCAGCTGGCCTTTGTTTATCTTTGGCTCTCTGTTTCAAGGCCTAGTTAGAGTTGTTCAGTATCAATCAATCTCACAGCATCCAGGCCTTGTTCTCTGTAAAATGTTCCCACACACTACTTGGATGACCAACAAGGAAAGTGTCTGTAATTTTGTGGATAACGCTAAGATGCTAAGGCAGGATTTGGCATATCACTAATACCTGGTTCTGGAAATCATTACACTTTTATGGTATTCAATAGATAACACAAATGTAGTTTTGAGATCAAGGCTTACTAAGAATCAGAAAGAGCCAGGAGAGTGGGATTCTCATTTTAAAAAAGCTGGCCTTTAGCTGCTGCAAATCGTAATTTCCCTCGGTTTGGTGGATGAGAGATATTTTATTGTTTGTTGAGTAATTCAGAAACTGACATTTTGAACCAAATGTGTTTGCAGCCTTCCTTCATGGAAGGAATGTTTCTGCTTTCTTAAGAATTCTGTGACCATAACAAATAAAGGTTATGTTCATGGTGGAAGTGGCAATGTTTGTGATTGTAGGAAATAGTAAGACTGCTAAGGAATGGTTGGCTTCTCCAAAGACAGGGCAGAGCTGTGGGTTGAAGTGAGCATCATTAACCCTTTAGCCTCTTTCAACCTACTGTCCCAGTATATATGTTCACACATCAGGCTCTGTCTGCATCATGCTGTAGACCTACACGGGGGACGCAATACAAGATTTTATTTTCTTGTTGTTGGGCTAGGGAGATTCCTGACCAGTTATTGATGTTAGTTTATATTTAGATGCAAGCATTATATCAAATATGTTTTATTGTCATTTGTTCCAATAAAAAGGTAAAAATTTAATATCCAAATGTAAACTTGTCCATGAGTAATAATTATAAAAGAATCACAAAGAATATCTAGTAAGTTGGCAGTCTTACTCTAAGTGTAATACTATAAAGAAAAAAGAAAACATAAATACATACATAAGGAGAAAGGGAAGAAAATGCATTTATTTTGAAACAAAAACACAACAGAGACAATTGTACTCTAGGCTTCCATTCTGTCAAAGCATAATATAATAAGCTCTCAATTCTTAAGGAAAATCTTTCTGTGTCATTTTCTGCATTTTTTAAGACAATAAACTAAGAAGGAAGCACTGATTACTCCTTTACAGAGTGTCTACTACTTTGTGCTTTCTCAAAACACTTTTCAGTTGAACTTCTTGGCCATTGTACTAGGAGGAAAGTGTGTTTGCGATTGAGAAGATCTTCAGAAGAATAAAGAAAGTCAATAATAAGATTCTCGAGACAACAGCTACCTTTGCAGCAATACAGAGCAGTATCGCGTGCCATTTCTGAATGCTATAGACTTGCATGAAGCCCAGTAAGGTTTACTTCTCAGAGAGGTAGTCATGAACTTGTCACCTTTCCTAACGCAGGCCTGTTTGTAGCAATCTCAGTTTTATCAGTACCAATCTCTTCCACATAGGGACTTTGCTGCTATATCTTTTAGATCACCAAGGAATTATACAAAAAGCATCTGGGAGCTTTCTGTGAAAATACAGTCGACCAGTTTTGAAAAAATCATTTACAGATATGTTTTCAGGCAGTCCTTGTGGCTGCTGGAAAGAGGAATTGGTCATGGGATCAAGGAAGGAGAGTTCGATTAAACTCAACAAATGCAAAAGGAACACTTATATAAATGTAACTTCATGCAAAACCTTAAAAATAAGTCTGTAAAGGCTTTCTGTGTTAAAACTCTGTCCTTTGATTTGCTTGTAGAGGCTTAATAGTGTTTCAGGCTAATGTATTATCCGTTCACCTTCATGCTAGTTGAGACCACATGTAATTACCATAGGGAGAGGGCTCCGTTGGTCTCAAAGGGAACAAGCAAACAAGCAGAACTAATGAAACTGCTTTCTTCTGAGCTTGTCAATTGGGTCAATTCATTCTTTGCTCCATAATAGATGAAGTGTTTTGCTGATTCAACGTACACCAAAAAGATTCTTCTGGGTTTTTTTCCCCTAAAGCCTTTCCACTTTTCCCAACACTAAATATCTGGTAGCATTCCTCATGGTTTTATAAAATTCCAGCTTGCTTACACTAACTCTCTATTTCTAAAATGCTCCCAGGTATTCCGGGTATTTGAGAGCTAGGAAATATGGACATGTTTAGTTACTAAAGTCAAAAGTATTGATGTAGTGCCTTTATGTGGCTCCTGTACTATCAAAACCCCTTGGGTTTTTCCTACTCCTATATGTATAGGAAGGCAATGAGGCTCAGTAGCTGTGTGTGAGGATTTGCAGTTGGGAGCATCCTTGCTTCCTCTGTACCAGATGAGTGGTACCTTCGAAATAATCTCTGGCAGCCTGTGCAAAGTCCCTCTCTCTACTACTATGACCCACAGGCAGGTCAGCACTTTGCAAAAAATATGTGACTGTCTCTTACAGACCCATAATTGACTGTTTGTCAAGTTTGAAATAGTCACTAATTAATGAATAACTTGAAACAATAGAATGCTTCCACAGCTAATTTCTAGAATCTTTATTGACACTTTGACATCTAAGTAAGCTGAAAGAGCACAAGTCCATGGAACTTGATGAAATGCATCCATGGGCTCTGTGAGAACTGGCATATGAAGTTGCTAAGCCACTATCTATCATATTTGAGAAGTCATGACTGTCTGGTGAAGCTCCCACTGACTGGAAGAAAGGGAAACATAACCCCCATTTTTAGAAAGGGAAGTAAAGATTACCCAAGGGACTATAGGACAGCAGGGTGAGAAGTGATTCTGCTCCTCTCTTCCATTCTTGTAAGACGTCATCTGGAACTCTTAGGAAGGACATGAGCTTGTTGGAATGGGTCCAAAGGAGGGTCACGAAGATGATCAGAGGGCTGGAGCTCTCTCATGTGAAGACAGGCTGAGAGAGCTGGGCCTGCTCAGCCTAGAGAAGAGGAAGCTCCTGAGAGACCTTATAACAGTCTTCTAGTACATGAAGGAAACCTACAGAAAAGATAAGGAGGGACTCTTTATCGGGGAGTGATAAGATGAGGGGTAACGGTTTTAGCTGAAAAACACAAGATTTAGGTTGGATATTAAGAAGAATTTTTTTTTTTCTATGAGAGTGGTGATGCAATGGCACAAATTGCCCATTAAATTCATGGATGCTCCGTCCCTGGGTGTGTACAAAGCTAGGCTGGATGAGGCTTTGAGCAACCTGATGCAGTAGAAGGTGTTCCTGCTCTCATGGCAGGGTGGTTGGAACTGGATGATCTTTAAGTTTTCTTCCAACCCAAATCGTTTTATGATCTTTTTTTTACTACAAATTTATTCTGGAACTTGCCTATGAATTCTTCTTTTTTCAGTATTTTAACTCTTTTCATTATTTTTCAATATTTTGCTCTTAAGCTAAGCCATCTTCTTCACTTGATAGAATTCGTCCACCTAAATATTTCCTTTATTTCCAGCAGCACTGCTCGTGATTAATTCATTTGTATAAGACAATAAATCTTTTAGCAACAATAACCTCAAATACTCTATGTTGGAAAAAATATTAGGTGCTTTTGCTCCCACAAGAGCCCATGACTACAGCAAGCACATTTGTTGCTGGTGCTGGTGACATCAGTATCCTAGATCTTCATTTGAAGATAGACAACAACTTGGAAATTTTTATACCTCAGGGTGGCTACACTTCCTGTAACTCCAGCAAGTACATGCAACAAAGGAAATGTGCATCAAGGCCTTTCCTCCTTCCCTAAAACAATTAATCTCCAACCTCAGAGCAAAGTAGCTGAGGTCATGCTATGTCAGAGGGCAACGTTTTGGTCACTGTTAACTGCAAAAGGTAGGATAGAGCTATCATTTCCTCCCACTTGTAAGTATTCATTCCTTTCATTTGCTGTAGGAGAACCATACTGGGAGCATCACATCTTCTGTCCTGTAATTATCATATCCCTATGAGCAGTACGTGGGAAGGAGGCATTTCTGTATATCAACAATTTACTCTCTGTCCATTAAATACCCTTTGGATAGTTTCTTTTGCTTGTGTATGTCCTTGGGGAAATATGATTCTTTTTGTTAATGACAGAGAAATCAATTGGTCCAAATCATATTTTTCAGAAGATACTTTTCCTGATTATCTTGGAATAGGCAAGAAGAGATCATTCACACTGTTTCTAGTTGTAAGCACATCAAAGTTATGTATCTTATAAATCAGCCTTTACAGGGAAGTGATGCATTTTGGCTGCTTTGAGGTTTAAGATCTGGATATAAACACCAGATTTGAGCAGTTCGTACTTTTGGGTTTGTCCCTATCTTTGGGAACGAGTTCTGATGTTGTTATAGAAGTTAACAGAATTCAGCTCTGCTGCTCTGTTCAGTCCCTGAGGTCTTTTAACCTCTCTTGTACTCAGAGGTCCCTCAGTCTAGCTTCTGAGAGAGTGAGTGTTTGCATGGATTATGAGGGTGGCCTTGCAACAATGAGGCAGAGCCAGATCAAGAATGCTAAACACTTCTGTCCATATGTTGGCTGTTATCCCTTCTTTTTCTCTGGGAAACTACTTAGCATGTCTTGTCCTCAAGGACTGTATTTATTTTTGATTTGTGTGGAACACCAAGGAAATGGAGATTGACGAGATCAGCTGCTGAAATGTGTGTCTTTTACCTTTTATTAGAGGTGTTAGTTTACATCTTCAAGAAGGAAGTATTATATGATCACAGAAACAGAATAAATTTATCTCTTTTATCAATTCCCTCTTGCCATAAAGTATGAATTATTGATAAACCCCAGGCCTTCTGCCACACCTGTATCTTTGGTTTCATAGCCCTCTCCTACATACCCTTGTTGCTATGGTACTCCATTTCACAGCTACAATACATTATATATTGTAATAATTGACATATGTTCAAGGCAATCACCAAAAAGTTGCCCCTTGGTAGTTAATAATTTCAAATTCCTGACTTAAAGGTTTTTTTGAGACAATCACAGTGCTGTCAGGAACAGCAAAGGTACTCATCAGATAATTCCCATGACACCTGCCATTTGAAAACGCATCTTGGGGAAAGGGATCTGCCTAGAAGAAATGCATAAAACATGGAATGTGTGCTGCAGAGAGACAGATGTCTTAGATATAGGTTATCATATTTTAGTTAAACAAACAAACTCCTATGTCTTATACCAGTCTCATTCTGTTTCATATGTCTAAAATTGGCAGAAAATGTGATATTTTAAATGTGTGAGACCCCAATGGCTTTGTGCAGCAACCTGCAATGAAAAGTCAGGAATATTTTCAGAGAAAGAAAAAAAACCAACAAAAAACCCCAAACAATCCTTCCCCCCCCCATTTTCTTACAATGACATTTTCTCATTTTCTATTCCATATTTTGAGGTCAGAACTGCCAGGATTACTTAAAAAAAAAATCAGTGTCTTCCTGTGTAAGATAATGACATGATGCTTCCTCTTGTTAAGAAGTTTATGGATGATGGCAATCTGTTTAGATGGGGAACAGTCCATCTGAAAAGCATTTCCCATCACATGTATATTAACAGGCACATTCATTCTTACACAAATAGAAAACTTAATAAAGTTAGCTTAAATATTAATGTTGAAAATAACACCTAACTTACTAATGTGTAATAAAGTGAAATAATATAAATATATGAAGTAGCATTTGAAAGGAACTGCTAGAAAATTTTGAGAGAAATGGGTCCAGATGCGACTCAAGTCTTGCTGAGTTCCAATACAGTTGCTGGGGTGTCTTTTGGAAGAGCTATTAACACCATACTGAAGCAAAAGAAGTTTATATTGGTCATTTTTTTCTTTTTTTTTCCTATGTGGAGCATGAAAGTGAGAAGTAAGCGTGATCTGAATGTAAAAATACTGTTCTGACAATTTAAAGAAACTAAAATGAAGGCCCCAGGCTCCCCTGCTGCTCACCTGGGTGTGCTCCAAACTGAGCCGCTCACCCTGTTCCTGCGTGAGCAGAACCCCTGCTAATTAAATGGTCAGAGATTGCCAAGCCCATTATGAACATTTTAGAGGAAGAGTTGAGCATCCAGGGTAGCCTTAGTGGGCTTTGAACTTTCTGTCAGTGGTGAGTCCTCTGGGATGCGTGATCCGTTTAGGTTTGTATCTGGGTTCTTGATGCTTGCTGAATCCTGTCACTGTCAAAGTGTAGATGTCCAGCCTTTTTCTCCTTGCCTGTTGTCTATACTGGCTCATTTCCAGCTCAGCTGGCTTGAGGTTGGGATGCCACTGCCACTGGCACATCTCCCTACAGAGCAGCCAAGCAGGTGGTGGGTGCCAAGACCCACCAGAGGTTGAGATGTTGCTGCTTCCCACTGTCCTGCTGCCAGCTGCCTCCTGCTGCCAGCAAACAAGTGAAGCAAATATTGGTGTCTCCCTTGCATTTTCCCTCATGTTGGCTCATGATGTTTATCTAGTAAGCAGAAGTAACCTTAAAAATAACTCCTGGGAAGAATTCTAAATGCTGACTTTGTTCTGTCTTTAACCTTAGGCAGACTGTTTTCAGCAAGAGGCTTTTTAATGATTTCCAACACCACCCCATACCAGTACTTTTTAGTGCTGCACTGAGACACAGAGGCATAGTCTTTATTTCCAACTCTAATGTTTTTAGTACTTCTCCCAATCACTCTCCAACCCTTCCATATGTACCTAGTATGTTATACACCACCTCCCTTGGGCAGCGATTTCTCTTTGCTGAATGTTTTTACACCACCTACCAGACCTTACCTGGTGTCTCTGGTTATACACAAAAGTTAAATAACAAAACTAAAGGGAAATAGCTAATGAGACCAAACTCAGTATTTCTTTTTTTTTTTTTTCAAAGCATCCTGATAGAAATTCTTAATATGAAGCAAGAGAGGGAGATAGCCAAAAGTACAGTCTTTATTTTAACCAGGGTTAGAGTGATGTGTGTATGTGCACAGTGACTGCTAGGCAGAATCAAACTCCATGGAAACTTCTGTTTAAAATATGTCTCCAATCTAAATTGGACAAAAGGCTACGTTTTGAGAACCTTATACTAAAATGCTCCACTAATGTATTTGGAACTGATGCCATTTTAGTCATATCAGATAATTTTCTAGCATAAAAGGTAACTCCTTGCAGAGAAAGAAAAAAAGACATCTTTTTGAATTAGGGTTAAGCTGTTGTGATATAAACATCAATAATACCCATTATTAAGTAGGCTATGTAAATAGAAATTACTGCTAAGTTTTTTTAATCATGAAATCATTCAATAATTTAGGTTGCAAGAGACCACTGGGAGGGTTATATACTCCAACCTATCACTCAACTGCTGGCTTCACAAAGCAATTGGCTTGCTGAGGGGTCATCCAGCTGAGCACTGAATACCTTAAATGACAGGGACTTCATAGGTTATCCACTGTGAAATATCGTTGCGGTGCTTCATAATTTCATAGTCGTTTGATTGTTGTGATTGAAGAACATTTCTTCATTCTGTCAGTGACCATCTCCAAGAAGGGTCTCGTGTTCTCTTTAGATCCTCTCTCTGTGGCTGGAGACCACAGCAGGTCACTGATTTTCCTTCTCATTTTGGAAGTTAGGTGCTCCAGCCTCTTCCATGTGTGTATCAATATCTTGTGAAGGACAGTGCTTAGGTTGCTGTACATGTGATGTGGCCTTGCAAGTGCTCAGTGGAGGGAATAATTAGTTCCCAACCTGTTGGTTATCCTCTTGTTAAAGGTACCCAGGATGAGGGTACAGGGCTTGCATTTGCCTTGCTAAGCTCCTTGAGGCTCTGCTGGGTTCATCCTTGCAGCCCGCTACGCTCCCTGAACTTACCCTCCAATAGTTCCTCTGCTCACCATGTAATGTGGTGTCACTTCAAATTTGCTGAGGGTACTTTTTTCCCAGTTATTTTGGTCCCTGATGGAGACACATCAGCATCCAGTATTAACATCTAAGGATATCACTCATAATTGGCCATTAAGCAACTGCTCACTTGATCCCAGCAGTCTGGTTTACCTTCTTACCATGCCTAAAGAGAATAAATCATAATTATTATAATATAATAATTTTTATATATTTTAATATAATTACAAATCAAGACAAATATAATCAAAATGGGAACACTGGCATATTTTCCAAAACTGACATGGCATTTCATCATACTTTAAAACTAGTGTAAGTTATTTTGATATATTAATGTTTCCTTTTTCTGGTTTTCATTCAAAATTGCTAGAATAAACTTCTTAATTACTACATTTTAAAATCAAATTATGTAGACATTATCTCTACCTGTTCTAAAAGCAGTATTGAGACAAGATACTGATCCCTTGAATTTTTTAGAGGAGAGTTTCAGGATTTTTATTTTTGTTTGGTTAAAGCAAAAAGGTAGATTTATTTGTCAGCTTGGATCTGAAATTATTAACACCGAAGAGCAGTAATATGCTGTTCCTCAGTTTCCTGATTTTATTGGATTGCTTGAGTGTTATGGCTGAGGTAGAATATCAGTCCTACTGAGAATGCATTTGACAGCAGCCAGATAGGATCCCTTTGCAGAACTGGCACGAGGCTGGCATCTGAGCTGTCACCACTTGAAATTTGACAAGGCGTTTCTCCAAAGCCAGTCCAAAGGTTGTAATGGCCAAGATTTATCTTAGTAATTTTGGTCCTGGCCCACTGGAAATGTTTTTTAGCCTTCAGACATGCTGCTGGTCAAAGCTTTCCAATGGGATGCAAGCCATGGACTTTCTCATTCTTAGCTGAGTTATTTTGCTACTCGGCTATGCAGAAGCAGCAGGCCTTTAGGCTAATTAATAAATCATCAGCGCATTTGTGGTGTGAAAAATGAAATATTTATGCTTGCCAGAGTAATATTTCTGTCTTGCAGCCCCATGCTCTGTTGATGCCTGATGGAGGATGAAGTAAATACCAGCTGGTGTAGATTGAGCAGAATATAATTACTTTCTACAAAGTTAACTGAATATTAAAAATAGAATTCAGAGAAACTGGCAAAAAGGGAAAAATACATATATATAAGTGTCTGAAGGTAGGACAAAGACAATACCTGAAGAGAATATTCACTTAACCAGTACCATAGGGACAGAGAACCTGCAGGATCCATATTGTGTACAAATGTGTCACACAGAGGTCTTTTTACAGAGCAGTTAGTGAACAGCTGGAGTAGTTAAAAGGCCTGAAGGGAAGCCAAAGATGAACTAATGTTCTGGTCGGTCATCATTAAGGGACCAGTGAAGAACTTAAAACATCAGATGTTGTTGCTTTTCAAAAATGTGTCTACTATTAAATAAACAAAATATTACTTCTAGGTTTTAAGGCAATAAGTAGGTAGTTTTGTTCTTTGTTCTGACACAATAGTAGATTTAACAGAGCCATGCTGGGCATGATTTTTGCAATCACTGCCTCAGTCTTCCACAGAGTAAATGTATGAGCCCTGGGCCAATCAAACCCCTTGAAGAAAAACATTCTCACGTAACAGGAAGCGGATTTAACTCCTTATTTGACGTGGAGATTCAATGAGAATCGGCTAAATGCAGTCTACACAAAGGGCTGATTTTATATGCTGGCAGTTACAATCAGAGGGTTTCAGAGGGTGAACTATCAAAAAAGCTCTCTAGACAAGTGGAGTGGTGACATTAGCATCCCCTCAGCCCCAGTCTGGATTTCAGATATTTTTTCCTGAACAAATTAGTTTGATTCTTTCCCTTTGTTTTGTGTGCAGTCTCAAGGTCTGATAATAAAAAAAAACAAACCTTAATGTCCCAAATTCCCATTCAATTCTTGTGATTTTTTTTTTTTTTTTGCTTTCACAGCCATGAGCAATTCTGTTGTTGAGGTGTTCAAGTTCAGTTGAGTAATTGAGCCTCTGAATCTATTACTGAGCCAAACATCAATGCCAAACCCTTCAGAGTGGTAATACAACCTATTATCTATGTTCAAGTTTGGTGATTCATAGTAGAGTCAGTATGGAACTTCTACTGTAGATTATTGATTTACCTTGCAGCAAAGTATTTATTTTAAAATTGTAAAGGAACATGCTGTTCCTTTCTGGTCCTGCCATTTCTGGACTCAGACAAGGTGCTAAGGTTTCTACACAAGAGACTGGACAGCTCATCAAGCTGTTCATCTTATGGGGAGCATTTGGCATCGAGAGGAAGAAAAAAAGGCTTGCAATCTGTGATTTTCTTTCTGTTAAAGTCTTGCTGTATAATATAGTATTACTGTCACCTTTTAATAATAGTTACCCTTGATGTATCATGAGGGCCATATTATGATTGAATTTGTACTGCGGTACAAAGCTGACTCAAGGCACGTACTGTCATTGAATGCCTTGCTGGAGGAGTGAAGGAGTTGGAGATTTTGCCCCTGTCCTTCCCACCCCTATGAATGTGTAAGCATTGGGGCAGTTGTGCAGCCAGGACATGGTAAGAAACTGAAAGTCCCATTCTTAGCTGACAGTAACAAAAGTGATGCAGCCAGATCCCCTCAGGCTCCTGGCCATCAAAATGCCTGCTAGTTAGGATTTGAATAAGTCAACAGTATATGTACAGAGAAAGAAGAATGTACCTTTTTGCACTCATCTGCCAGAATAAAATCAACTGTATTCAAGGAACTTAAAAAATAGATACAAATATTTCAGGAAGAGGTAAATTTAAGATCTTCAAATACTGCTTTAAAAGGATGTTGGACCATTTGAGGATATCCCTTTTAAAGAGAAAAGGCAAAGAAGCAGCAAATAATCTCTCTTCTCTTTTCTTCTCTCTCTTTGCAACAGGGATTAGAACTAAATGTCATATTTTAGGTCCATGCTTCATGTTTGCTTCTACAAGAGCAGACAATTTAAATGTCAGTTATTATAGCTTGTCAATAAATTTCAGATTCTAAGCAACTCTGGCAAAGATGACTGACAGCTACAAATTAATTTAGCTTTGTTAAATAACCAGCCAGCACTGCACTACTCTTGCTGACATGCATCACTGTATAACACTAGTAATTCAGAGTGGGAGTAATTGTTATCATGAAATACAAATTATGCAGATTCTACTCACCTCCTAGGAAGAGAGAAATCTTTGAGGCTGTGATGCCCTTCAGGAGAAGTAATCAGTAGTCTTAAAAGCTGTACAGGCTCCTAGCTAACAGAGAAGAGGTATGGTTTAAAAACAAAGCAGGATATGATCAGTGCATAAAATCATAACTACTAGAGATGGAAATTAGCATCTGTTGCTTTAAAAGAAAAGAAATATGAGGAAAACGAAGGCCCTCACAAAGTTAAAGAGCCAGCATGAACTAATGTTAATTAAGTAGAACTTTTGAATATCAAGCTATTTATTTAAGCTTTTAAGTAGAGTCACAGTAGACTAAATATAGGTGTGTTTGTGAAACACCAGGCTATCTATATCCGCACTGGATGTTGAAGATGGAAACCATTAATATTAATGCTAATCTTCTAGGTTAGAATTGCCAGATTCTTTTGTTGTAGACAAAGTGATAAACAGTCTTCTTGACAAGAATATATATTTAAAAAAAAAAAAAAAAAAAGACAGACTATGTAAGGAGGTGGTTTATCCTCAGCAGGTGGCCAAATAGGAATGATCTAAAAATTCCCATTTTTCTTCTTTGACTAATGTTAATTGGCTGTACTGGGTCATAACCCATACAAATACCCAATTTAAAAATGAATGTTTTTTTCACTGATGTAACCCAATGATCTTACCTTCAAAGTTTTCACCCTCTTCCAAGGGCAGTAGGCTGTGGCCCTGATGTTGTAGATATTATTTATTACCTTCAGTGGGGTTTGCCATGAAGTCCAGCTAACTGAGAATTCAGAATCTCCCCTACCATGTGAAACATTGTGGGAGTTGTTCTACAATGCTGAAGATTTATTGGAGAAGTGTGCTCCGGCACGTGTGCTTTCGTGCTGTACTTTACATTGCTGTAATTTTGAGGTTTGTGAATTTTTTTAAGTCTATTTGGTTTATTAGTCTATTTGGTCTTCTCACACACTTATTAGTGATTACCATGGGTAGCGTCTTTCACTGTTCAGCTCTGTTTTCAGTCCTTCCTGCTAAACATTTCTTTGATACAAATAGGATGAGCTTAGTAATTTATAATGTCAAAGATATAATACAGCTATGACACAGGACTACTGTTGATCACCACGTACATTCTGGAGTCTCCTTCTGTCAGTGCCAGCACAATGCCCATTTCAGCCCTGATGTGTGGGGAAGCAGATGCCACTGAATGCATTCCCCTCAAGGTCTGTAGAAATATTTGATTTTTTGTTGGGGTTTTTTTTCAGGGATTTTTTTGTTTGTGTTTTTTAGGTTATTTGTTGTTTTGTTGCATGTGTTTTCATAACTTTTCAATTAAGAGTGTTAAGGCAAAGAAATTCTAGCTGCATTTATTATAGGGCTACTCCTCTACCTGCAGAGGGATTGAGGTGAATGTATCTTCTCCTACAGAATGCATGAAGTCATTAATCTAAAAAAAAATACAAAAGACCTTAGTTATCTCAGCTGACTGTTAGTCCTATGGTTTAATGATGACAGTGCAAATTTCAATATTATTAATTATTTCATGAAGCTATCTAACAATGGTTCTGATTTTTTCAGAGTCCAGTCTGTAAAAGTTAACTTTTGTGATATAAGGGATCAAATAATACTCCAATTAATGGTTTTGTATTTCAGCAGAGAGCCTGAGAGAGTAAAGTGGGGATGGGGAAGGTTGTGCTTATTTGTGAATCTCAAAGGGGAAATAAATATATTCCAGGAGAAAGAGAGAGATTGGATCATTTTGATAGTCAATTTTACTTAAAACCATTTAAGCTGAGCATGACTAATTTACTCCATATTTCATTTAGACTTTCAGAGGTGTTGTTAGAGCAGGTTTGAGAGCACCTGAGCAACATTCTGAGAGAAGCATATGGCAAAGTAGTTACAGTTTCTCTGTATGCCCTAGAAGCCAGCTCATCACATATTTTAAGGTAACTTTTTCTTGTGATATGCCATTCATTTGTCTCAACATCTTTCAGTTGAATTGCCTTACAATTGTTGTACTGATTGGATCTGCCTGGTGTTGAGTATCTTGAAACTCCAGTGGTTTCTTTAAGGTCCAAAATAGGAGGTGATCTTTGTTTTGATGAAAACTGCTATGTGGCAGCCTAGGTACTGATATCCATGCAAGAAATCTCTTTGAAAATCAAGAAGTGTTTTAAAACACTTATTTCTTAGTTAGACCATTTTCCCTGGTTGTAACCTTAATGTACTAAAGTTGTTCTATGAATGTTAGTCTTTTCAAACCTACATACACCCCTGTGATGTCTTCAGTTCTAGTGATAGGAGCCTTGTCTCATCCTGTATTAAATGAATGTGTTATGACAAATAATGCGATATTTATTACTATTAACCTGTTGAATTGCTACGTTCAATGTTTAATCTCCCTCATTCAAGGGTTCAGAGTCAGTGTGCATTTGATAACCACTACTGTTAGCTGATCAGGCCTGCATGCTATAAACATGTCGGTATTTGAGGTTTGTTTTTGTTTTTTTCTCTTCTCGATTAAACAAAAAAACAAACTCCAGGAAGAAAATAAGTATGGTATAAATAGAACATGTAATGAAATTGGCCTGAGCCTAAAACTCATCAATCTGGAACTCATAGATGCTGTAAACCCAACAGGTAATAGATAAAAGGTCATCCTATTTCATGGACATTGCTTTAGATAAAATAGTTGTTGAAGTTAATAATTCTCACTATAAATCTTACAAACATAAAGATCTTGGTAATACATCTGTAGATATTTTTATATCAATGACCTTAATTACTAATATGAACCCTACACTGTAACAGATTTTGCTCTGTCTGTTGTGTGCCAGAGCTGGGAAGTCCCCAAAATGACCACTACAGAAGAAGTGAGTATTATTACAGGATTTAGTTTGCATGGAGTACCATAAAACTACAATGGACCAGAACTGTTGTAATTACACTCACCTCCAAATCACAACATTATCAGGGAGCCATATAAAGCTCAATCAGCCTGGAGGTGCAGCCTGGTTTCAGCCTCAACTTGCCTTGAAAAGATCTGAAGAAGTTCCTCTGTAACTTTTTCTATGCTTTCAAATGGTATAAGTTGGCCTAATGAGACCTACCACCTCCCCATAGGAATCTGGCTTCCATATAAGAGCATGTTCATGCAATTTAAATCCAAGGTCCAGCAGCACTTGTGTCAATGCTTCATAGAGGCTGTGTTTAGTCTGCCCATGCTACCTGAGTTTTCAGGTCTAGCAGGACCTCTTGTTCTTCTGAAGGCATAGCGCCAGACTTTTAGAAAGACAGTAGCAAAGAACATTATTCCGATTTTTTGGAAAGCTGGCTTTATTTCTGCACCATCTTGTGAAAGAATTGGAAGTTTTCTGTTTGCATGGAGGAAGCCTGAGAAGCACCTTAGGGGGCTAACTGTTGCTAATTTACCTTGGTAGGTCTCCAAAATAAACTCACTAGAACCAATCACAAATGAAACACACATCTGTAAATATTTATCTTCCTCCTCTTTGCCTGGGGAGAAAAACAAACTGAAACAAAAACAACCAGGGAATTACAGGGTAGACTTTGGGTAATCTCTAGGTTACTGTCTTGCCAATTGTGACTTCATTGTGGTATTATGTTTTAACTACCCAAAGATAAACCTTCCTTCCTTCTTGGATCATAAACTTCCTTCTATGGCATTAGGCAGGGCCTACTCTGAGTATCATACCAGTCATTTGTTCCAGGGTTGGCAAGCATCTTTTCCACTGCTGCCAGATTCATGAGAGAAAGGCAGACTAATTTTTGAGGCTCTAGGACTTAATATAAGTCATCAAAAGATCGGAGTCAAATTTCTAATATTATGCAGCCAGCAAGTGTCCACTGCATACGTTTCTTTTTGCACTTCCAGAAAGGAGGTTAGGATGAAATTCCTTGTATTTTCTGAAAATAAGAATAAATAGGTGTTGCTTCACTTCCTAAACAAATGAGGCACAATGCATGTGAACAATGGACTAGAGTTACCTAAAGATATAGAGGCAGACATAGTATATGCCTTAGACATAGTATATGCCATAGTATATCCCTTAGATATCGGTTCGTAGGTGTGCTGTCGGCAATGGCTTATGGGTGTGAAGAAGTAAATGGAGTTCTGGTTTTTTAGATATTCAAAACTCAGTATTGCAGTTTCTATGCTCTTTTTTTTTTTTTTTTTTCCAAGACAACTCTTGCTTTCTCAGTAAGAAATAACAGGAGGGGAAAAAAAAGAAATTTGTGTTACAGTAAGGTACTTATGCAAAGCAATCTCTAGGTTACTGCAAGGCATATAAGAAGACTTTGTCATGAAAAACAAGTAAAACGTTACTGGTAAAATATTTTTCACTGGCATACTAAATTTCTTGGTGTTTACTTAAATGTGGAAATACGTGAAATGTTATAATTTGTTAAGTGATATTAGTAGAGATGGAGCTATAGGGGAAGTTAAAGCAGAAGAGTTGTAAGAAACTAGTAGAGTTAAACTTGCAAATTTAATATGGAATACTTAAAGATTTTCAAGCAGAGATAATCAAAACCTCACTAATCTATTTTACAAATTCTCATAACACAAGGATGATTACTTTAAAATTAGTTCTTAGTATAAAGTAGGATTTGTTACTCATACTAATATGATAAATTTAAACTATTTGCTCCAATGAGTGCTCCTATAGTTTGGTTTGAGGCATCCCAAAAGCTTGCAGTGAACTGAGAAAGGTGCCTTTGAACAGTTTAATTATGCATGGCCATCTTTATCCTATTTAGCCTGAGACTTATCTAGATTACATGATTGGTTAGCCTTTAGAACAAGTTGACCCTTAAATTAAAATGTTGCCTCTTCAAAGACTACCAATCAAATTAAAACAACCAATCTCACTTTAAAACAAATTGTTTTAAAAGTGTTTGCTTTTAATGATCAGTTCTTACATAATAATTTATAATTGTCAGTGGTTCGCGTGAAAGAAATTCAAACTCAATTGAAGACAAGCACTATGAGGGGTCTTTCTCTGAGTGCTTCCTTTCATAACATTAAAGCTATGATTTTGATAAGATCATAGAACAAATTAGAACAATGTCACTCACTAAATTAGGTCATGGTTGAGATGAACTAAATATAAAGACTGAAAACCAGTCTTCTGACTGCCGTGTGAGGACTTCTAACCACAAAGTAAAGCTGTTCTTCCACTGTTTGTTAAACTCCAGAACATTTAGGGGACTTTCTAGAATATCATATGCCAAATCTAAAGCCTTTAGAAAAGTTCTCTCATTTCCACCACATCTGTGACTCTGCAGCTAGCTGTACTTGTAGCTCCCACAGTGGCAAACTCCTCTCCTCCTTTTGTCTGGCAGATGGGGGTGACCCCCATTGCAAGAGGCTTCCTGAGCCCTAGCACATTCTGTAGCTCCAGAAAGACTATTGTTTTCTCTTTTCTTCTTTTTATTTTTCCCTTAATTTTGTCTTTATATGCAATTTATTTTAATAGAAATTATTCTATTAAGTAATCTTTGATGATAGCAACCTGTACTGTAATATTTAGTATACTTTTTAAATATTTCAATACCACTTTTCTAAAATGCTAACTGTAAGAGGATTTTGTGTCCATATTGACAAAACAGGTAATTAACAGCTGATGTAAAATTCTTGTACAAAAATTGCTTTAATGTATGATAATAATGTCTTTCTATTACTCATATTGATTCAAGCTCCAGCACGGACAAAATGAATTTGTATCAAAAAAATCTGGTATATGATTTAAATCAGAGTGGATTTTTGGATATGGGTGCAAAAGCTGTAAACTTCAGAGATATCCTGGCTGCCCATTATAAAATATCTAATTCTACACTTATTGTTCACACAAAGGTGATCAGTACCTTTAAAATAGTACTTTATTGGTAAGTACCTTTAAGCTGAAAATATTTTTGACAATAAAAGATCTATGTATGTCATGACACTGCACGTGAGATCATGGGGATCTTCATTCTGGTCTGGTTTTCTTGCAAGGAAAAATGTAAACGGGATCTGGAGGGTGTTTTCAGGGACGTATCATTCAGATTTCTGTCAGATTTTGAACTTTTTAATACACACATATTGCATTTGAGATTATGCCCATTATAGTCAGTATGTATCATCATCACAATTGCAGACAGGTATGCATCAATGGCTGAATTTAGCCATACCTATTTCAATATTTCTATCATAAACAAGGGTAGGCTGAGACATGACTGTGTTCCTGGGTATGGTTATTATTTTAACTGAGAAGTTGATTATTGCTGTTGGTTTCTAAGCCTTGTGCACATGCTGCTTTGAACCCCCACCTTTTTATAAAACAGCAGGGTTTGTGACACATTTGGAGTGTTCTTTACACAGCTCATTGTTTATTATTCCAATCACAATTTTGGGGAAAATGGGAATGCTGTTGGAAAAGATTAATCATTGACACACAATCCTGAAAGCAGCCAAATCTGGAAGAAAAGGTTATGGCTGAAGTTTGTCTTGATTCGGGTTTCTCTGAAGGGCAGAACTGACCTGGTTAATACAGTCCAGGTTGAACATAAGGGAGCTCTACAGCTTAGTGGGCCGTGCCCCTACTGAGAAGGGTGTATCAATTTCTGTGTCACTACAGCTTTAATTCATTGTGCTTTAGACAAAAAAAAGATTTAAAAAAAGTTTTAACAGACCCACTCTCTACACATCTTAGAAGATAGCAAATGAGAAAAGAGATTTCAAATTTATTTCTGTGTTCTGACGTTATAAAATATAGGTGTTTAAGAAAACAATTTCAGAAACATCTTACAAACAGTTGGACATCTTTTCCTATTTATTTGTTTGTTTGTTTGTTTGTTTGTTTGTTTTTGCCTCTCCCTAAATGTTGCAGCACCTTTTGGGGAAATTGCAAGCTTTGCAGGGAATCTCAGAAAGTATATTTTGGGGGATTCTTTTTATTCATGCTGGAGAAGCTGAGCTATAATACAGTTAATATGGCTAGTGCTTTGGAAAAGGTCTTCTAACTATGTGCAAAAACCTTGTTCAGTAAGGTTAAGGGTATTTGCCTTTATCCTTTAGGGAGAAATTGTTAGAATGGAGGTTATAGTCCCTTGCCTGTTTTCTTTCTATGCCAGCTTTAATGTTAAGGCTGTATTCACAACAGAAGCTGAAAAACAGCAAAATTTAATTTCTCCATCTACTGCAGAAAATTGCTCATAATTTTTTGATAGCCGTTTAGTCTTGCTAAGGTCACATCCTCCAGCTAAACTAGGCTTAAATGTATTTAGTCATCTATATTTAAGGCCGATAGCAAACAATATTTAACTCTAACAGCAATTTCTAGTTCAGGATCCACATCAGGGTTGAAGCTGGCACTGTGGCAGGTTTCTGGAAGATGTGAGCTGACCTACATTAAGGAATGTCCTACAGGATGATTGCCCTTGCCTGAAGGATCCCAGAAAATGGGTCAATTTTCTCAGCTTAGTTTGAAGAGACAACTGTTCACTCTTAGTTATTTAGATGCAAACTGTAGAATTCAGTGAGTTGTGTTCAAAGCCAAGACCACTATGCTGCATTTGGTGATTGCTTCTTTAGGGCTGTGAGGACTCCACTTAGCTTGTGGCTGATGTGGAGTGCTTGAGTAGCATTTGCCACAGTGATGGTCCATCAGTACTTAATAAGGGGTTTGAGATCCTTCAAAAACCAGGATTAAAACCACAAATACCCACTGACAAATACAAGCTCCAGCCAGTAGCAGGTATTATTCTATTATATTTGCCATCCATAGAGAAAAAATATACAGTACATTACAGCATTATGTTATTGGAAGTTTTAATAGACTTTACATTTCAAAAGCTTCCCGGTAGTTTACCAGGTTGCAATTATCTAGAAACACATTTGATGTTATTCCAAAATGCACTTTCATAACTTGTTCTTTCTCTGGGAACATAATTGAATGTAAAGTAAAAGACCCAATTGCTAATAGGTTGATAGGATAAAGGCTTTTTTTTGATGTGAGGAGAACAAAAATAATCCTACAGGCAGTTTTGCCAAGTGTCTGAGGACAGAGCTGCAGTGTTTATAAGCTGTCAATAGCAGCAGAGAAATCAGCAGTCTCCTTCACTTTCCCACTGAATTCCAGGCTGCACCTGTCCAGGAGCAAAAAATCAGATTGTACCGAATGGAAAAGGTAGCACAAGGATTTTGCAAGCAATCATGATACCAGAGAGTGCTCTGAGCCAGCAAGTTTTCCAACAGCTTCCACTAGGCACTAGAAGTGCCTTTATAGACATCTGAGAAGAACGTGGAGTTCCAGAGAAGCTACCTCTGAATTCTGGCAACATTATATGAAGATGAAAAATATAAAACCCAGCAGATATGCTGGAGGTTTATTTCACCAATGAAACCAATACAAAGGAGGTAAGCAGGAGTGGGACTGTCAACAACACTCTTCTCTCGAAAATTAATATATTTAGTATAGAGACTTTTTTATGTAAGTATTTTATATTTAATGTAGAATTTAATGAAAATTGTAATATCTCTTTTTAAGCATTAGATAACTTGGCTGTGGAGGTGAGGTCTTTGCCTCGTGGTTGGCCTTTATTGTGACAGACAACACAACAATAGTCTGCCTCCTGGCCTTACTGAATTTTTGTGTTTCTGCAACCTGAACTGCCAGACAGGTCTCATGCTTTGTCCTTTGCTACTGTAACTCTGTGTGTGAGATTTCCCTGACTCATTATTCATTTTTAGCAATTAAAGGGCTACCCTGCAGAATGCAATGAGTGAGGGGCAAACTCTGTGGATGTGTGAAGGTCGCCATGAAGGCAGCAGCCTCTGAGGTGCCATGAAGCTGCAATAAAGCAGGATCATCACTTGTTACCCTCTTGTAGCATGAGTGGTTCCCGGAAGACCAGTGATTTAGTAGACCAGGAATTGCCCAGACTGGGGTCTTTCCAGTAGTGCCTGGGAAACTCAGCAGGACTCGCAGCAGTGTGGAAGCTGATTCTTGTGCCTGAATGAAATAGCAGTTGTAGGTAATGTGAACAGACTGACGTCTTGCGATGCAGCAGGCTGCTTCCCTACTGGTGGCACAGGACTCCTCTTCAGTTTTTGATTAGCTTTCAGCTTAGCTTGTCATTAGTTGCTCGTAGGAGACTTGCAGCCCACAGCTGTTTCATGCTGCCATTTGATCTAAAAGCTAATATTTCAAATGAATGCACAAAAGATTACCTTCTGACCTGCCAAACAGCTAACATTTCAGTTCCACATCCATGTCCAAGCCTCATGTTAGAGATAAAAAAATTCTGCATAGCCAATGTAATCAGATGCATGTGGGTTTGGCCTCAAACTAAAGGAACACATTCCTAAATATTATTTACCTATGATTCAAGTAGTTCTTTAAGAAATTGTAATTAGGCATGTTGAAACAGTTAACATCCGTAAGGGCTGTTTTGCCCCTTTCAGCAGGCAGTGCAGGGGGTTGTAACATCTTAACACAGAGTGATAATGACTTATAGCAGTAGTTGTTTCATGCACTTCTCCAGCCAGCTGAGGTGTCCCACAACCATGGCAAGAGATGGTCCTCCAAAAGCGATTGGCACAGCAACAGCAGTAACCTGCTTTTTTTGTTTGTTTTTCTCTTGAACACTCTTGCAGATCAAAGCACACGGCACCACACAGTTCTTTGGTTTCAGCATATTTGTAGTTAGTAGCTAATGTATGTGTTGATGTCAAAAAAAATGAAGCCGTTATGGTGCTGTGAGTTGTCAGAGTGTTCCTTTGAATTTAATTATTTAAATGACCTGTTATTGTTCCTAAATTAAATATTTAAGCTTGTTAAATGGCTGCCATCCAGGCTTAGTTGTCAATACATTGTTATTGGTACTGACAGAAGTGGAGCTGGATGTTAGAATTGAGGGGTTTTCAACTCTTCAGTCTTTTCTTAGCACTGACACCACCCCTGTGAAGGTCAGTTCCACACCTCAGTACTGCCTAGGCAAGGCACTGCCATGGAGATGTGTTTGCAGTGTTGTGGCTGAGGAGCTGGGGAGCTAAAGCCTCTGAGAGCTCATCTCGTTCTCCTGCACTGACACATGGACAACCATGCATGCTAAAACATGCAAAATGTGGTATTAAATCGCTTTTAAGTGTTCTAGTTCTTTCCAGACCATGGTTGAGTCCAGGACAAGTAGTCTGGCTGCTAGTGTCATGGGCACATGGAGAAATTCCCCTGAGCAGTATTTGTGGAGTTTCAATAGACTCACCAGGTACAGGAGATGGCTTTCCCCAGGCCCTTGAGAGAAAGCATCCATTGGGACTCAATGGGACTGTTTCCTTTCTTAGTGAAAAAAAAGAAGTCAGGCTTCACTCAGGGAAAAGAATACAAGGTCATTTGAGTCACCATAAAAAAATATTTTTTCTGGGTTATCTGGGATTTCTCAGTTTGCATCTTTCACTTTTCTGCTGTTTATAAGATAAGGAAGTGTTCTATTGGCCTGTAACTGCCACCTGGTCCTGGCAATTGATATTCATCTACTTGTTTGTGATTCTGTGATCTACTTGTTCCATAGTAGCTTCTACCAATGCTGTCTTTCATAGAATCATAGAATCAGAACAACCAGGTTGGAAGAGACCCATCGGATCATCGAGTCCAACCATTCCTATCAAACACTAAACCATGTCCCTCAGGACCTCATCCACCCGTGCCTTAAACACCTCCAGGGAAGGTGAATCAACCACCTCCCTGGGCAGCCTGTTCCAGTGCCCAATGACCCTCTCTGTGAAAAACTTTTTCCTAATGTCCAGCCTGAATCTCCCGTGGTGGAGCTTGAGGTCATTCCCTTTTGTCCTGCCCCCTGTCACTTGAGAGAAGAGGTCAGTTCCCTCCCCTCTACAACCTCCGTTCAGGTAGTTGTAGGGAGCAATGAGGTCTCCTCTTGGCCTCCTCTTCTCTAGGCTAAACATCCCCAGCTCTCTCAGCTGTTCTTCATAGGGCCCGTTCTCCAGCCCCTTCACCAGCTTTGTTGCTCTTCTCTGGAAAATACAGACCAATAGAATACAGGACCAAAGTGCATCCTTTTCTTTGTAGCTTCCCTAATCCCTACCACAAGCACTTATATCTAAAATGAGTGGTTCCCATGCAAGACATTTAGCATTTTCTCACACCATCAGAGTTACCAAGTAATAATATTCCTTGTTGTGAGAAGACAAACATCCCTCCCCCAAAAGAAATAAGTGAGCATTTTAAATGACATACCTGTAAGAAAAGGCATGACACTTTTATGTGAATAAAATATGACTCCTGACATGCAAATACTAGTTGAATATCTCTGTATGCAATATGCTTGGCAATTCAAGAAGGGCTGGAGCTCAGATAGGTTTTCATATTGGAAGAGGACTTTCACACTGAAAGGAACTTTTCTATGGGATGAAGAAAAATTAGGCTCTTGAAAGTAGAACAGACTGTCAACCATGCAGAGATGCAGCTCAAAAATGACCAGTTTTGAAGTGAGAGGCTTGCTTATTTTCATGAAGCATGCATATGCGCGTGTGACAAATGTGCATCTTTATAGTTTTGCACAGGGAAATTGATAAGGTCTTCTGGTGTTTGTATCAAAGTCCTTAAATACACAGGACTTAATCAAACCAGAAGTGGTCACAGAATATTATAATCATTTAAAAAAAAAATGGGGGTGGGTCAGGGTTTTTTGTTGGTTTTTGGTTTTGTTTTTGTTCTTTAAATAGACCTAACCCCTAGCAGCGTTGTTAGCTCTGGGTCTTTGATTTATTTGAAATTATTTCAAATGTCACATACTATCAGTATAGAAGGGATAGTTCTAGTAAGACATTAGGATTGAACAACTTTGTAGTTATAATAATTGTATTTATAGAGAGTATATATAGAGTATACTCTTAGAGAGTATATTTTAATCTCTTCTGCTGTTTTTGACATGTCAATTTTTTTTTACATAGTGAGCTGATTAAAAAGTAAAAAGACAGAATAGTCCCCAAGAGGCAGATTCTCCCCAGGCAGAGTATATGTTTTAAACTGACTGCCATCACTGTGATGTGGTAATAGACCCTCATCTCTAATGCAAGCACTGGCAGAAACAGAGGCATCAGAGGCATCATTTACCAGAATATATCTGAGGATGACTTTTTGTAGCTTTTTGTAGCAATCTGAGTTCAATTCAAACCATAATCAGCTAATCACTGGCAATTTTCAGATATGAGTCAAGCTAATTTCAAGACAATCAGACACAGATAGTTTCATTGAACAGCCCTGGAGATGATGTTTATGTTGATGTCCATTAGTACTCCAATGGACGGTAATGTGCCCTCTGCAAAAAAGGAAAACAAAACAAAACAAAAAGTCCCATAAAAAAAAAACCCTAAACCCACAACTCTTTAAAATGAACGACAACAAAAAGTCTGCAAGCCTGAAGTGCAGAAAATGGAAGTTTATCTTTACTCACCAGTGTTCCCTAGTGAGTGATATGAGCTGAGGAATGCTCCATGTAAAGAGGCAGTGCTTATTTTGGATACTTCCCCTGATTTGAAGCTCAGCTTCTCTTCAGCACTGAATGTCAATAAATTTGCTCTGCATAAAAATAATGAAAACTATAATCAGGGTCAGAATCAAGGACCTGCAGCGAAGTGTGTTTGTTATTTTTTGCAAGGGATTTTGAGATTCAAACTATATACAACTTTCCTACCATGTTTCACTGTGGTGTGTAAATGAGTCTAAAAATTCACTTGATTGATTGATTCTTTTTTCCCTCTGCCTTTTCTTTTTTAACTAGGACTTGAATTTCTTTTCGCTTCACAGACTATAGACTTAGATATACATGCCATCCCATCTGCAGAAGAATATCCCCTACAACACAGAGGGACACCTCTTCGAATCAAACAGCCGAAGTTAGATGCTGTGAGACTGAAGTGGACAGGTTAACCGTGTAAGCTGCTTTAATTTAGGAAAACACTATGTCAGTCTGTCAGTTTATGAGCAGAAGGGGAATGGGCAAGACCTGTCTCTGGCACTGCTGAACACAGAGAGGTGTTTTCTGGCATCCATCACAGGGAGGGATGACCCTTGAGGTCTGTTTCTTCGGGTGATATGATATGCGACAAAGGTATTGCAGTATTAACTTCACTAAGAAGTATTTATTTCCTTTTGCTGTTCTGGTTAGCCAATACAGCTTTGGAGCTATTGTCATTGCTCCTTCGGCCTTCCATGTCCCAGAAAACAGCCAATCTCCCTGCTTTCTTGCTTAAGCATCAACAATCTGGATGTGGCACTTAGGGACATGGTTTAGTAGTGAGCTTGGCAGTACCAGATTTACAGTTGGACTTGATGATCTTAAAGGCCTTTTCCAATGTAAGCAATTCTGTGATTCTGTGAGCAACATGAAATGCTGAGGTCTCTCGGTCCCTGCCTGGCTGCTGCTGAGGGAAACCTCTCCATGACTCGCAATGCCATGTGGAATGTCCCTCCTGCCTCAGAACCTCTAACACTCTCAGCATCTTTTTTTAGTGGAGGAACAGGCTACTGTTGTACCATGAAAGAGCATTTCTCACACATAAACCCTGATGGGGAACCCACAAAGAGATAGAGGAGTCTTATTAAACCTACCATTAGAAAACAGTAAACTGTACAAAGGCAATGAAATAAGCAGATTGAAAAAAAAATTATCTGAAATCAATAACTACTTAAGCAGACTGAAATGAAAACTAAAATATTTTTTAAATTAACCCTGTTGTATTGGGCAATCTGATATTCTGTGCTTTGTCCTAAGCAGCACCAGTCAGGATACTCTTCAGCAGCTGTCTCCTGTTTGTAGTTTGCATTCCTGTTTGAGGTCTGTGGTCTATAAGGACAGGTCCTGTAGTTGCAAACAGTTTTGCTCATTATATGGGAACAGGCAGATGACAGTGAGAACAGTAACACAGCTAAAACAGGGATATGCATTAATAAGAAAAGTATCAGAATTCCATCTTATAAATCAATACTCCTTCACCTTGGATAGTGTGTTCTGCTGACTGCACCCCAAAGATGTGAATGGCAAAAAGAGGTCTTCAGAGAAGGGATTGGTGTCATAGGAAAACATTCCTAGGGAGAGAATGTGAAATGACAGCACCTGCTTACCATAGATGAGATAAACCAGACAGAATACTCTTCTGCTAGACAAAGTAATTAATGACATGCTCTGTGCTCAGAGAGTTAGGCTTTAACAAGATTCTAAAGAACACATGATTTAAGTATGGTAGGCAATAGCATTCAGAAAGGTCATACTGACCATACATTATATACCATATATTATATCACGTTACATACTATGTGTTACCTGTTAACATGTGACACATCACACATTACACATTGCATATTCAAATTTATCATTTGTTATATATAACTTATATATTTTATAGGTGCTTATATGATATATAACATTATATTCTAATATATTATAACATAAATAACCTTACACTATTACACTTTAATCATAGAATTGCTTGGTTGGAAAAGACCTTTAAGATCGAGTCCAACTGTACCTGTAAACTGCTAAATGTTATCCCTGAGCACTTCATCTACCTGTTTTTAATATCTCCAGGGATGGGGACTCAACAGGGTAGAGTCAAAGCAGTTTCTTCCGCATTCAGGTCATTCCACAGCTGCCCACGAGGAAGAATATTGCCAGAACAACAAAGACTGAGTAATATCAGGAAACAAATTTACTGCAGATTAACAGACACAGATTTATCCTGGTGTCAATCTGATATATCATTTAAAATGGCCTCAAATTGCAAATGTTTTGAGGCGAGTACAATAAGAAGTGTCAAGTGAGCCTTTTTCAGGCAGCTCCTGACACACCCATCCACAAAACCAAAGATATGTCTAACTGCACTTGATTTGAATGACATCCCTTTGCTATTATATCAGCTGATCAGAATTGGATGCTTTTTGACTGGAGGTGTTAAGAACACACTTAATAAGCATTTGAGAAAGAAGCTGCTGCTGCCTGACAAGGCTTCCTGATTGAAGAGTGAGCAGCAGATGATCCCATAAAGCACCTCATGCCATTTCTGCTCACTGATGGGGACTGTGGGAATGCAGTATTAACATGAATAGCCTAAAGCATGATCTAAAATACCTTTCCATGAAGATTTTGCACAGCAAAAGCCAGCCTCATAAATATTTGTAAGAAGCAAATACAAAAGGTTTTTGTGCAAAATTAATACATTTTAAAAGGATTGTAAAATACTAATGAGAAATATTTATCATAGAACCACTAAGGGTGGAAGACCTCTAAGATCATCCAGTTTAACTGCCAGCCCAACACCAGCGTGCCTACTAAAGCATCTCCTGGAGTGCCATGTCTATATGTTTTCTGAACCGTTCCAAGGATGGTGATTCTGTAATTACTTCCCTGGGCAGCCTGTTCCAGTGCTTCATCACTCTTCCAGTGCTTCATCACTCTTGCAGGAAAGAATTTTTTCCTAATAACTAGTTTTATTTCTAGCATGAACTTAGAGTAGGGATCCAAGTCTGGGAGTTACAAACACATACTTTCAGCTTTAAGCACCTAGTTGCAGTCATATGGCAGATCCTCGAGGTCCTAGGGCTTTAGTATTTCAGGTACATGGATAAAGGTGAGGACCTAGGTTGTTGGGGCTGAACAGAAACATGGCAGTGATCCTGTTATTTCAATATCTCTGTAGCTTATCTGTTGACAGGCTGCAGTGCTGCTTTGCAGGGTCATACAACACCAGCACTGGAGAAATTCTGACCTTGGTGCCCTCTATAAGGCTGTAGCAACCGTGTCCATGCAGACCCTGCAACATCCTGGCTCTGCACACCAGCACGGAGGGCTGAATTCATTGACTGAAGCCATGGATGTACAGCTGTATCTGACAGCATTCATCTTTTCACCTCCATTGAGGTACCTGCAGGAGGTTAGGTAGGCACAGGAAAACAAACCATTCTGAGTTCCATCTGAATTTTTTAAAGAGCTCTAGCTAAATTAAAATTTCAAATATAATTTCTATTGTCCTTGCTTTTTTCCTTTGGTTTGCATTTGACATCAAGTTATTTTCTTAACAGTCTGCATCATCTCTCAGCAGTCTCAAGAAGTTTGCAGGGGTCAGAGATGAGATGGAACTAAAAGAAGGGAGATCCTCAGAGGGTTTCTGCATGTACAAACTGACTCAGGCAATCCCCTGACCTGAAAAATGTTGGAGAAGGGGAGACTAGGAAGAACAGCTGCCTATGTGCCTGTTCTGTACTTTGCATTATGCAATCATAGCAGATCATATGGATCTCTTGTCCAGCCTCATGGAGGTATTCTGCTGAAAGCTCTTCCATACGTCAGCTTTGACAAGAAGGACACAAGTTAGGTGCTACAAGAGATCAAAGTTCAGTGAAAGAAATGTGGAATTGCCCTGAATATGTAGAACAAATGGAAGAGTATGAAAACAGCCTGGCATTTAAACAATTCTACATTAAAAAACATAGCTGAAACAATAGACCTAACAGTAAAAGAGAAAGGCACTGCTGTGTTTGGTTGCAGAGATGCTGCACTGTGGTATCTCTGGGCTCCTCTTCGTATTATCTTTTAGCAGGATTAAGATTTATTGAGCCATATTTGTCTGAGATGAACAATGGCTTCCCCTTCATAGCTGGTTACTGAGGAGAAGGTATTCATTCCAAGGGTGAGGAAAGGGATCAATACCCATTCAATTGCATATTGATTTATTTCTACTTTAGACTCTCACTTCCTTGAAAATGATGAAATATAGTGAGAGAGCATGTGTGTAGAAAGTACCCACTAAAGCTTCATGCTGGATCAGCATTATTAAATTGTGCTTTCAAACCACGGCAACAGCAAAGGCAATGGAGATGGTCCTCTTCAGTTTGATGTGTGCAGTTTCTTGGATGTGTGCAGTACCTGGGCAAAGCACCTGGAAAGCTCTGAGGAATACCGAACAAAGAAAAGGTTGTGACTTGAGCATGTACCTGAGCTAAGATATGGGACATGACTGCTAAGCAAGAGTCATAAGACTGGGAATTGAAACAAAAGCAAAGGCCAGTGCTGGCAGTTGTAGCCTAGCTGTTTCTGCACTGGAAGAAGGTATATGAATGGAGTACCCTGACCATTTCCCACACTTAGCTGCCTTTCCAGGGTGCAGACCCAGAGAGGAGCTCAGTTTCATCACTACATATTATCTGCGTGGCTTGTGTGTGGATGAGGAACTGAGTGCAGTTAGATCTGCATAATCACCTGCACTGTGTGTGTGATCCAAAGCCTCCAAGTCCTCTGTAGTCATTAACAGCATCACAGCATCTTGGAGATACATCCTCCTGAAAGACACTGGCTTAGAAAGAGTCTTAATGGTAATTAATATATTCATGTGCCAGATGGCCACTCAAACACCTCAGCTGATACTAGGAAAAGTGTACAGCAAACTTCAGCTGTCTCCAGGCTAAAACCTCAATTCGGAGTTCTCCTTGGGTGACTGGAAAAGGGGTACCCAGAGAGAAAGTTGTCTCATATGTACTGTTATCAGCACCCACTCATCTATTGCCATATGGCACCTTATGCTGAGATGTGCTGTAAACAAAGCTGCAAGAGTCTAAATAATATTTAATGAAAGAAGCATAGGCCCAGCTGTTCCTCAATAAAACTTAGAGTTCCAATTATTCCCTTTTCTCATCATTATAAATGAATCTACTCAGCTGTCCTTACAATGATTTTCAATCCTGTCTAATTTTTTTCAAAGTTAGAAAGGAACGTTCATTTGACAATAATTGAGTAATCACATGGTATTTGCATTGAGTTGGTAGAGTGCTGTTGTAGATGGCAGCTCAGTTAGGTTTTTATTATAGTAAAGATATGGAATTTTCAGTAAAACTGGCATTCTTGTAGAACCCATGGTGAAGTAAAGAATTTCCTCTCTCCCTTCACTCCCTCTGGTGAAGTCTGGAGTGAGATTTCTAGATAGATACAGACTAGGAGAAGTCTGGCTAGAAAGCTGCCAGGAGGAGAAGGATCTAGGGGTGCTGGTTGACAGCAACTGAACATGAGCCAGCAATGTGCCCAGGTAGCCAAAAAGGTCAATGGTTCAGAAACAGTGTGACCAGCAGTTCCAGGGAGGTTATTCTCCCTCTGTACTCGGCACTGGTGAGACCGCTCCTTGAATCCTGTGTTCAGTTCTGGGCCCCTCACCACAAGAAGGATGTTGAGGCTCTGGAGTGAGTCCAGAGAAGAGCAACAAAGCTGGTGTAGGGTTTGGAGAACAGGCCTTACGAGGAATGGCTGAGAGAGCTGGGGTTGTTTAGCCTGGAGAAGAGGAGGCTGAGGGGAGACCTCATTGCTCTCTATAACTACCTAAGGGGAGGTTTTGGAGAGGAGGGGGCTGCCCTCTTCTCCCAAGTGACAGGGAATAGGACAAGAGGAAATGACCGCAAGCTCCACCAGGGGAGGTTTAGGTTGGACATCAGAAAAAAAAAAATCAGAGAAAAGGTCATTGGGCACTGGCAGAGGCTGCCCAGGGAGGAGGTTGACTCACCATTCCTGGAGCTGTGTAAGCCACAGGTGCATGAGGTGCTGAGGGGCATGGTTTAGTGTTTGATAGGAATGGTTGGACTGGATGATCCTGTGGGTCTTTTCCAACCTAGTGATTCTGTGATTTCAAGTGTCTTTGTTCCTGACATCCAGAACTACAGGGCTGCACAATTGCAACCATTACAGGAGCAGTAGTTCTGTAGATGGAGAGATAAGACAGCAAAGGTAATAGTGGTTACAGATGTTACTTAAATCACATTTCAAGGAAACATTTGGGTTTTTTTCTTTTTGGAGGAGACTTGTCATCTGCAGTAGGACACAAAGAAGCCATGTCTAGACAAAAGCTAATCAGCTTCAGCATCTGTATAGGACTGGTAAATATCACCAACCACTGTGAGTACCTTTAGTCACTATTTCTGATTTTGGTCAGGCACACACTAAATTTTCCTACTATATTCCTACTATTTTCCACCATTTTCCTACTATATGAGTATCTTTTTCCATTCATAGCATTAGCTGATCACAATAAATCACACTCATAGTAACTAAGTCTTATATCTCCATTTAATCTGACAGAAGAGACAGTTCAGAAGAAAGTAAAAGGAAATTTTGCTCTGGAGTGGAAAATACATTTTTTAAAAAAAGGATCTTAAACTCTGTGAAGTTAATTGGCAGCAATAGTTCCCCCCCACCCCCATTTTTATTCTGCTTCCCCCCACTTCCTGGAAGAATGCTCATTACTTTTTTCTGTAAGTTGCCTAAATCTTGTCCTTGCTTGTCATGACTATATAGTATACAAGCCAATCAGCTAAACTGAGATACGATTAGTTGTAAGCAATTATGTTTGGCCAGATGAAATTGTACAGTTAATTATGACCAGGTGTGTTTCAATATAGCCTTACAACCTTTGAATTGCCCAATATGTTCTCACTCATATTTTTGCTTTATCTCATCAATTGACATAGCAAGTAATCACAGACAACTTTCCATAATGTAACCATAATGAGGGAGATACTAACTAAGCTATGAGTCTGAACGTTAACCTGCAGCTTTTCCTATCAATTTCAGAAGCTTGAAATCCCAGCTCTTGAAAGGGGTGACTTGTAGTCCTGAGTTACTCCAGTAGTTTATAAGTTACCGGTTACTATTCAGCCAGCACAGCAGTCACAGTTTCATTTCAATGTGTAGTTGGATTTATTTGTGTCTACATTTATGAGTCAGATGGAACAAGAGACAAGAAATGAGACCTGAATTCATCATAAGTCCCTGCTCACTTGAGTGAACACAAGGTAGAGGAAGGGCTTTGCTTTGCAGGTTGACTTTTTGTTCCAAGAACAGTCCCAAGAATATTTGTCTGTAGTGCAGTCCATCACATCACAGCTGGCCTTAGGACTTTTGTTTTCTATTTTCAGAAGAGCTTTTAGGACACAGGGAGTAGGAAAATCATCTGAAGAAGAGAGAAACCAGGCCATGGAGACCTTAAATCTATCAATGCAGATAAGTTCTTGATATTTTCTTTTATACAGAATCACAGAATCACCAGATTGGAAGAAACCCATCGGATCATCAAGTCCAACCATTCCTATCAAACACTAAACCATGTCCCTCAGGACCTCATCCACCCGTGCCTTAAACACCTTCAGGGAAGGTGAATCAACCACCTCCATGGGCAACATATTCCAATGCCCAATGACCCTTTCTATGAAAAACCTCCTCCTAATCTCTAGCCTAAATCTCCCCCAGCGGAGCTTGAGGCCATTCCCTCTTGTCCTGTCCCCTGGCACTTGGGAGAAGAGGCCAGCTCCCTCCTCTCTACAACCTCCTTTCAGGTACTTGTAGAGAGTAATGAGGTCTCCTCTCAGCCTCCTCTTCTCCAGGCTAAACAACTCCAGCTCTCTCAGCCATTCCTCATAGGGCTTGTTCTCCAACCCCTTCACCAGCTTCGTGGCTCTTCTCTGGACTTGCTCCAGAGCCTCAACATCCTTCTTGTGGTGAGGGCCCCAGAACTGAACACAGGATTCAAGGAGCGGTCTCACCAGTGCCGAGTACAGAGGGAGAATCATCTCCCTGAATCTGCTGGTCAACCCGTTTCTGATACAAGCCAGGATGCCATTGGCCTTCTTGGCCACCTGGGCACACTGCTGGTTCATGTTCAGTCGGCTGTCGACCAACACCCCCAGGTCCCTCTCCTCCTGGCAGCTTTCTAGACAGACTTCTCCCAGTCTGTAGCTCTGCAAAGGGTTGTTGTGCCCCAAGTGAAGGACCCGGCATTTGGCCGTGTTAAACCTCATGCCATTAGACTCAGCCCAGCGGTCCTGCCTTTTTAGGTCCCTTTGCAGAGCCTCCCTACCCTCCAGCAGATTGACACTCCTGCTTAGCGTTGTCTGCAAACTCGCTAAGGGTACACTCAATGCCTTCATCCAGGTCATTGATGGAGACATTGAACAGGGCTAGACCCAGCACTGAGCCCTAGGGATCCCCACTTGTAACTGGCTTCCAGCTGGACTTAACACCATTTACCACCACTCTCTGGGCCCGGCCATCCAGTCAGTTTTCTATCCAGGAGAGTGTGCCCCTGTCCAGGCCAGAGGCTGACAGTTTCCATAGCAGAATGCTGTGAGAAATTGTGTCAAAGGCTTTGCTGAAGTACAGGAAGACCACATCCACAGCCTTTCCCTCATCCAGCAGCTGAGTCACTTTGTCATAGAAGGTGATCAGGTTAGTTTAGCAGGACCTGCCTTTTATGAATCCATGTTGGCTGGGCCTGATCACCCACTTCTCTTGCATGTGCTTCATGATAGCACTCAAGATCACCTGTTCCATGACTTTGCCTGGCACCGAGGTCAGACTGACAGACCTGTAGTTCCCCGGATCCTCCCTGCGACGCTTCTTGTAAATGGGCACTACATCAGCAGCCTCCAGTCCAGTGGGACCTCCCCAGTCTTCCAGGACTGTTAGAAGATGATGAAAAGGGGTTTGGCCAGTACAACTGCCACCTCCCTCAGTACCCTAGGGTGAATCCTGTCTGGCCCCATAGACTTGTGGGTGTCCAGTTGGCCAAGCAAGGCTCTGACCACCTCCTCTTGGATCATGGGAGCTTCGTATTGCTCATCTATTTACGGGGTTTGTGCACAGAGGGAGCAGCTTTCTTTACAATTAAAGACCGAAGCAAAGAAGGCATTATCATCCTTCTCCTCATCCTTTGTCACTGTTGCTCCCTCTGTGTCCAAAAGGGACTGTATGGTCTCCCTAGTTCTCCTTTTGTTATTTCTATATCTATAGAAAGATTTTTTATTATCTTTTGCGGACTTTGCTAACCTGATTTCTAGTTGAGCCTTAGCCTCTCTGATTTTTTCCCTACACAACCTCACTTCCCTCCTGTAGTCCACCCAAGAGGCCTGTCCCCTCTTCCAGAGCCTATAAACAATCCTCTTCTTCCTAATGTCGCTTGAGATCTCTCTACTTAACCAAGTTGTTTTTTCCCCTGCTGTTATTTTTTCCAGAACATGGGGATGGCTTTCTCCTGAGCTAGTATCTCCTTTTTGAAGAGCTCCCAGTACTGTCTCCCAGGAGATTTTGCCAACCAGCCTTCTAAAGAGTTTAAAGTCTGCCCTCTGGAAATTTAATGCAACTGTCTGCTAACTACCCTCTCCACTTCGCCTAGAACAGAAAACCCTGTTATCTCATGATCACTTAGTCCTAGGCGTCCCCCTACTGTCACATTCCCCACTAGGCCTTCTCTGTTGACAAACAGCAAGTCCAGGAGGGCACCTTCCCTCATTGGTTCATTCTCTAGCTGAGCAAGGAAGTTGTCTTCCACGCACTCCAGGAACCTCCTAGGCTGCTTCCTTTCTGCTGTATTGTACTCCCAGCAGATATCAGGGAGATTGAATTCTCCCACAAGAACAAGTGGCATTGATTTGGAGATTAACCCCAGCTGTGTGTCTCCCAACCACCGCTTTTCTGCATTTCCTCTAGTAATGATAAATCACGCCGGTGGAGGGGGAAGGCAAAACTTTTACTGTTTACCCCAAAATCTCTGCTGAGTGGATTAAAGGTATGCCAAAATACCATACCCAAGGTCTTACTGCCATGATTAATTTAATATAGCTATATAAAAATTATTTTTCAACATCATATTTTATGCACAAGAGATAATTTCTAAGGCATATGTTTTGTTTATTTAGAAAACTATAAAAATGAAGGCAACAAATTTTCATAATTCCAAGTGTACTAATGGGAACTCTGCTTTTCACCATTCACAGAATCACAGAACAACCAAGTTGGAAGGGACCCATTGGATCTTCTAGTCCAACCATTCCTATCTAACACTAAACCAAGTCCCTCAATACCTCATCCACCCATGCCTTAAACGCCTCCAGGGAAGGTGACTCAACCACCTCCCTGGGCAACCTACTCCAATGCCCAATGACCCTTTCTGTGAAAAAACTCCTCCTAATCTCTAGCCTAAATCTCCCCTGGCAGAGCTTGAGGCCATTCCCTCTCGTCCTGTCCTCTGGCACTTGGCAGAAGATGCCAGCTCCCTCCTCTCTACAACCTCCTTTCAGGTACTTGTCGAGAGTAATGAGGTCTCCACTTAGCCTCCTCTTCTCTAGGCTAAACAACTCCAGCTCTCTCAGATGCTCCTCATAGGGTCTGTTCTCCAGCCCCTTCACCAGCCTCGTCACTCTTCTCTGGACCTGCTCCAGAGCCTCAACATCCTTCTTGTGGTAAGGGGCCCAGAACTGGACACAATATTCAAGGAGCGGCCTCACCAGTGTTGAATACAGAGGGAGAATCACCTCCCTCGACCTGCTGGTCACACCGTTTCTGATACAAGCCAGGATGCCATTGGCCTTCTTGGCCACCTGGGCACACTGCTGGCTCATGTTCAGTCGGCTGTCGACCAACACCCCCAGGTCCCTCTCCTCCTGGCAGCTTTCTAGACAGACTTCTCCCAGTCTGTAGCTCTGCAAAGGGTTGTTGTGCCCCAAGTGAAGGACCCGGCATTTGGCCGTGTTAAACCTCATGCCGTTGGACACTGCCCAGCAGTCCAGACTGGTTTTTTTTGTGTCATCACTTCATTTTGTGTGCAAAGAGATTATCCCTGGATATGTTTCCTAAAGTAAAACCATATTGGACATATTTTTCATCTCCATATCAAACGTGATGTACAAGTGAAAAGGAGTTCTGAAGCAACAGTTTCCTAGAGAAGACTTTAAACAAGGAAGGTAACACATTTTAGAGGTGTGTTGACCCCAAAGACAAGGTTTAAAATGAAGAGGTGGAAGAAGGGTGGGAGGAAGGGTATGGAATGATGTCAATTTAACCCCAGGTTAGGGAATGAGAAATGAGGTCACCTGCATATTCCTGACACCCACACTGCCACAGAGAGCTAAGAAATACAGCAAATTCAAACTTGGTGAAGTGAGCAAGTTAAGATTTAAAGGGACAACTTTGTCAAACATGCTATTTTAGAGGGGGGAAATAAGATAAAAATAAAACTTCTTGGCTGTGTTTTATGTTTGATGCTCATCCAAAATGATTTTTCTTGGTTCCTGAAATAGTAAGCTGCTTTCCTTAGAGGTGATCATTCTTCTCATCCTTTCTTATTGCTGTCTTTCCCTCCTACAATATCCAACTCCTAAAAAAAATAATTAAAAAAATAAGTAGCTTTGAATGAGGACCTAATCTTTGAGAGACATTTATAAATGGAAGGATTAGAGATACATAGAAATATTAAGGTCTGGGACAGGAAGACTGTGTCATTTATTTTATTTCAGGTGCACCATGTCTCATAAACTATCAAATTATCTCAGCCGAGTATTGTGATCGTATTTCTCACTAAAAGTCACTGATCTTTCTTGAAGAAGGTAGGGATAAATCTACCTCGGAAAGACCTAATTATCCTCCATGTGAAGCTGGCCAATGGATTTTAGAAAGCAATTACTCAGCCAGCAAGCCAGGAGTTCATGACTTGCCTTTGGATCTGCTGGACACTCAAGCTATTCTCTTTTCCCAACTGTGTAGTCACTGTCAGTGAAGAACAACAGAGAGCAGGGAGGGCCCAAAGTAACTGCATGATCATTTGAATATCCCAGTTCTCAATTTTAAAGAGAGAAGGAAAAAGCTAATAAACATAATTACAGATAAAAATGTAGTTTGTTCCAGTAGCATTAGTTTTGAAAATTAGAATAGGCTGCTTCTACTGCAGTAAAATCCCACTACAGTAAAAACAATAAAAAGAGTTCCCCAGGCTGCTGCTCTTTCTTTTTCCGAAGTGAATTTAACGATTTGGAAATTGAGCAGCTCAGAATAGAGTCATGAATCAGGCGCATTGTGGGTAGCAGCCCAGTAAACCTCCCTGTGCCCATCACCCACGCATCTCACATTGTCCTGGCCTATTGACAGCACCTCAGTGGAACTGCTAGTCCTCTGCAGCCCTGCTTGGTACCCACCACTACTGGTTGGGCTGGGCTTTCCTGGGCAGGGCTTGCCACTTCCCACTGTTCCTAGCCCACTTGCTGCTCATGAGCAAGCACAGAGCATGATTACAGTACCATATCAGTGGTTATGGCAGCAGGAAAGCAATTTACCCCTCAGGAAGAGAGTCGCCAGAGCTCCTTTGCACACTAACTGCACCCAGTGGCTCTGGAAGCACAAGGTTACTACATTGGCTTAATATGCAACCCAGCACTGTCTATTTTCATACTTAATATGCAGATCTAATTGCTTGCTGGTATGTTGATTACCTTCTCTTCCTGGAATTTGATATTGTGTGGCTAATCCTAGTAAATTTCAGTGAATGAACTCAGTGCGGTTGTTTTGGGGTTTTTTTTTTTTTTTAATTTCTGCAGTTTGTGCCTGACACCAATGTCAAAACTCTTGGTAGGAAGCACAACTAATTTTGTAAAAATAGGTTGGGGAAAAAAAAATTCCTTAGCACTCAAGTGTCTTTCATTCAGATGTTTAGGGGTTTTTTAAACCTCAAATCCATAACTTTTGCCGAACTGGAATCTTACACATTTGTTCTGGCTGCAATTAACACTTCCACATTCAGCCTCCTGCCAGTAGTATCATCAGTCCAATGTACCCAATACTAACTTCAAGGATGGCTCATAGATAATTCTTTTCAAGAGGAAAGGCTCTTTTTCATTTCTGGGTGTCAGTGTGAAGGTATTTGACAACTATTTCCCTATCTCAGACTGCTAAACCTAACCCACACAAATGTATTTTTCCTGTAAGTACCTCCATTTTCTTCCCTCTCTCCCACTTTTCTCTTTTCACATTATCTATGTCCCCAGCAACAATACACAATAAATCTGTTAGCTGTTTTTTGGCATGGTGAATGTCTACTTTAAATGCCACCTTGTTTAAAGAAAAAAAAGAAAAATACCCACAGAACAATCTAATTTCCCTTTCTAAATATAAAAAAAAATAAAAGCTGTCTTATTCTTAGTCTTTGCAGCACCTCATGTGTCATTTTCATCATTTCTTTCTCTTTCAATGACTGAGAGGCAGTGAGAGGAGGTGAGAAAAAACTTTTTTTGTTCCCCCTAGAAAATATATATTCAGAGCTTTCCCTAACCTGATTTCTTTCTACCTTAAAACATCCACAGCCAAAGCTAAAATGAAACCTTAATAACTTCATATTTTCATCAGCCTTCATTTCATAAAATGTATATCTACACTTAGACAAATAGAACACCATCAACAATGTGATACATGAAGGTTGTAATGTTTAATGTAAACTGCTAGCTTCGAAGCACATGGCAACACCCAAAGGGAAGTAGAGCTTCCAGAGGGCTAAGAGCAGGTTGTGAAGTAGGACAATCTGGCTAGAACTGAACCACTCTTCTACCCTGATAGCAAAGGGGAAGAAGAGAGTCCAAGCATTCAAATTTGGGGAGTAATGGGCCTATTCATTAGCTCAGATAAGTCATGCAGAGCCTGACTCCAGAACACTTGCATCAACAGAAAATGTGCCAGTGACTCCAAAAACAGTAGACCCAGTCATCAACTCTTCCAATTTCTTGTGTCCTTCGAGAATGAAAGGATTTCTTTTTTTCCTTTTCTTTTTATTACCTTCCAGCAGGCAGATATGAACACAAGATGATGGGCTGTAGTTTCGCCAGCCCAGCTGAAATGCATTTACACCAGTGCACACAGCATGGGAAATAAGAAGGAGGATTTCTAAGCTGTGGTAGGGCAAGGAGACTATGACAGAGTTGTCATTGTGGAGATGTGGTGGGACGACTCGTATAACTGCAGTGTGGCCGTGGTGGGGTATAAACTCTTCAGGAAGGACATGAAGGGCAGAAGAGGTGGCAGAGTAGCCCTCTATGTTAGAGAGGGCTTTGATATCCTTGAGCTGGATTATGGTCAGTAAGGGACTGAGTGCCTCTGGGTAAAAATCAGAGGAGCCCACGAGCAGGCAGATATTGTGATGGGAGTCTGCTATAGACGATCAAGTTAAGAAGTAGCTGTGAAAGACAATAAAAAATCTTTCTACAAATATATCAACAGTAAAAGGAGGGCTAGGGAGGATCTCCAGTCCCTACTAGATGCAGAAGGAACAACAGTAACACAGGATGAAGATAAGGCTGAAGTACTCAATGACTACTTTGCTTCAGTCTTTAATAGTAAGGAAAGTTGTTCCCTCTGCGCACAATCCCAGGGGTTGGAGGAGCAGAACAAGGTTCCCATGATCCAAGAGAAGGTGGTTAGAGGCTTGCTTGCCTGGCTAGACGTCCACAAGTCTATGGGGCTGGATGGCGTCCAACCAAGAGTTCTGAAGGAACTGGCAGATGTGCTTGACAAAACCCCTTTCCATCATCTTCCAGTGGTCCTGGATGACTGCGGAGGTACCACTGGAGTGGAGGCTGGCTGATGTCATGCCAATCCATAAGAAGGGGCACAGGGCAGATCTAGGGAACTACAGGTTTGTCAGTCTGACCTCAATACCAGGGAAAGTCATGGAGCAGGTGATCGTGAGTGCTATCATGAAGCACATGCAAGAGAACTGGGTGTTCAGGCCCAGCTAACATGGGTTCACAAAAGGTAGACCTTGCCAAACTAACCTGATCACCTTCTATGACAAAGTGACTAGGCTCTTGGATGAGGGAAAGGCTGTGGTTGTGGTCTTCCTAGACATTACTGAAGACTTTGATACAGTTTCTCACAGCATTCTGCTATGGAAACTGTTACCTCTGGACTGGACAAAAGCACACTGTCCTGGGTGGAAAACTGGTTGGATGACTGGACCCAGAGCGTGATGCTAAAGGGAGTTTACTCCAGCTGGAGGCCAGTGACAAGTGGGGTTCCCTAGGGCTCAGTGCTGGGTCTAGCCCTGTTCAATGTCTCCATCAATGACCTGGATGAAGGCATTGAGTGTACCCTTAGCGAGTTTGCACACAACGCTAAGCTGTATGGAGTGTCTATCTGCTGGAGGGTAGGGAGGCTCTTCAAAGGGACCTAAACAAGCTGGACTGCTGGGCTGAGTCCAATGGCATGAGGTTTAACACGGCCAAATGCCGGGTCCTTCACATGGGGCACAACAACCCTACGCAGAGCTACAGACTGGGAGAAGTTTGTCTAGAAAGCTGCCAGGAGGAGAGGGACCTGGGTGTGTTGGTCGACAGCTAACTGAAAATGAGCCTGTAGTGGCCCAGGTGGCCAAGAAGGCCAATGGCATACTGGCTTGTATCAGAAATGGTGTGACCAGCAGGTCCAGGGAGGTTATTCTCCCTCTGGACTCAGCACTGGTGAGGCCGCTCCTTGAATCCTGTGTTCAGTTCTGGGGCCCTCACCACAAGAAGGATGTTGAGGCTCTGGAGTGAGTCCAGAGAAGAGCAACAAAGTTGGTGAAGGGGTTGGAGGACAGGTCTTATGAGGAACGGCTGAGAGAGCTGGGGCTGTTTAGCCTGGAGAAGAGGAGGCCAAGAGGAGACCTCATTACTCTCGACAAGTACCTGAAAGGAGGTTGTAGAGAGGAGGGAGCTGGGCTCTTCTCCCAAGTGCCAGGGGACAGGACAAGAGGGAATGGCCTCAAGCTCCACCAGGGGAGGTTCAGGCTTGGCATAAGGAAAAAATGCTTCACAGAAAGGCACTGGGACAGGCTGCCCAGGGAAGTGGTTGACTCACCTTCCCTGGAGGTGTTTAAGGTGCGGGTGGATGAGGTACTAAGTGGCATGGTTTAGAAATTGGTGGGAATGGTTGGACTCGATGATCCGATGGGTCTCTTCCAACCTGGTGATTCTATGATTCTATCATATAAGACACGTGTCAGACTTGACATACGGAAAAAATTCTTCACAGAAATGTCATTATGCAATGGAACGGTCTGTCCCTGGAGGTGTTTAAGTTGCAGGTGGATCATGTACTGAGAGGTATATTTTAGAGATTAGTGGGAATGGTTAGACTCAATGATCTGGTGGGTCTCTTCCAACCTGGTGATTCTATGATTCTATGAGCTTCTGTCCTTGAGATTAAATTTCCCCAAAACAACAAATGATACATTTACTACATTGCCACATTTTTGGCAGGTATCACCTCTGCAGGGAGCTATTCTTTCTGATGTCTATATGTTTCTTCATACAAAGTTTTGTTTGCTGATGTATTATGACAGTGGAAGGATCTAATTGGGTTGAAGAATTAAAAACAGAATATTCCATGTCTTAAATATTTAACTTTCAGCTTAAACTGCCTGAAAGAAATGTAAATGCCTAGTTCATACTAGCATGACTGCTTTGTATCAAAAAGTCCTTTTAGAGTGTTAATATAGTATGGTGAATGTCTCTAAACATATCATTACCCTCAGAGAAGAAAGCATGAATACATCCAATAAATGCTCTTGAAATCCATTCTTCTACCCTCTCAGCTGTAGCAAAAGGAGATACTTGGGGATTTTGCTAAGTGATGTACATAATAGTGATGTTTGGTTGTTGATTAGAAGTTCCAAGTGTAACGAGAGAGCACAGATGCAAACATCCCAGCTGCACTGTGTTGGGGATTTGTTATAGCACTCCTGTCTGCAGCTCGAGAGCCAGCACCCTGCACTGTACTAAAGCTGTGATACTGCTTTAGCCAGAGTGCTGTGTATATAACTCGTAGCTCTAGGCATCAAGCCTATTTGCTCACGATGGTAGTTAATTTAGCTATTCACTAACCTCATCTCCTGCTTCTGCGCCAGTCTTGCTCCCGAAAACACAGCCTGATCTGTCCCCAAGCTTCTTGTTTGAGTCTTTGTCCTAGCTTATCGTTGGTCCTATACAGGTCCGATCCCTCTGTATTAGGCATACATCACCTTCTTTCACATCTTCCCTTAAAATTGAAACTCCCTATTTCTGTCAAAAACTGGTAATATCTCTACTTTAGAAGCCGAAATGAATCCTTATTCTTTCAGCATTGTGCTTAATCTGGATGTTTGAAAGTCAGGCAGATCTACTAATAGTAATAAAATCAAGCATCTCATTTCTGCATACTCTAAAATTCAGTTTCTAATCTATTTTACCATTTTGGATTTCTACTGAAAATGATCATGCATATGTTTCTGCTAAACTGTGTTTCTTTATCCTGACATTTCCATGTTTTGCATGGATTTGTTCAATGGGTAGTCTGCTGCTCGTGACAAATGTAGGATCAAAAGAGATGGAGGAAAATGTCACTCCAGGAAAAAAAAAAAAAAAAAAAGTAATGTCCTGGGGAAAAAAGACAGAAGATTCAAATACAAGAAATCCTAAGAGTTTTTCTGAAAGATGCTGGTACCGTGCACTTCAATGACACAATTTTCATTCTAGAACTACAGATTAACCACTTAACTTGTCACCTCTTTTGAGAGCTTTAGTCCACCCTGATCATCAGTCAGAGCTGTCTGAGGCTCAGGCTCTAGTACAGGACAGTGCAGAAGCTACATTTAACTGCTTTTAAATCACATGAAAGGCATTGGAAGAGTAGTACAGAGATGCACAAAAGTAAAAGCATAAAATCTCTGACTTTTGCTCTCTTAGTTTTGATTTCCTACAGTGGTTTTTTGGTTTCTTAAATATTTTATGAGCAATATATTTGAAGACTTCCAATCACACTGAATTGGTAGTTACGTAGCACCATGACTTTGTTCTGTTCCTCCAAGTTCCCTTTCCTTTCTCTACCCCTATGGGTAGAAAGCACAACTGTGCTGCTTTGCCTATACTAACTGCACTGAACCCTATCTCACCTAGTCTGCAAAATACTTAAGAAGATTTCTTGCAGAGTTACATAGTGTGAATCTGAATTTAGGCCCAGATGAAAACACTTGGAAGGATCAGTGAAGATTATCCTCAAATGAATTCATCCGATCATATTATTTCCTCTATTCAGAAAAATTTCTATTCAGGTGTGAATAGTTACCCATGCTATGCAAAACACTGAGTATCTTCTCCCTTTTGCATTTACATGTTCATGGTCCCCTAGAAGTCTTTCCTTTGTGTTTTGAAGGAGGTAGTTTTCTTTCATTTGAGCAAAAGAAAATAGGTAGCTAGATAGATGATAAGGTCTAAAATAATGTGCCCAATAATAATAATAATAACCTGTCCTTTAGGAGACTTCAGGTGAAATGCAACACTGTCTCTCCGTTTTTTTTTTCCTTCAATATTCACTATAAGCTTATAGTTTTTATGAAAGTCTCATTACAATTACGCATTCTAGGTCTCGTTCAGTAGCATTTAAAATAATTTCATTATGTTAATAGCAACAGGGCAGAACAAACAGACATCCTACCTGGAGAATCATAACACTTTCTGTGTGTAGTATGGTTCTCTCATTCTGGTGAATATTTTGATATCAAATATATTTTGCATTTAAAAGAAAGAGACAAAACAAAACCAAATGAAATGAACCTAAAAAAAGCATGCACCAACAAGTATGTATACAGTATGGATCTTGTATCTTTTATCATGTAAAAATAAATTTACATTCACCATATTAGAGAAAACACTCTTTCTGAGGGTTAGTATAAGGATTTCAAGGAATATTTTTACAAACATTACCTTAAAAGTAAGAAATGCTGCCAGTGAACAAATTATTTTGCAAATTCTTGTACTTATGCATACTTGCATGATCGTATTCACTCCCTCATCACAGACTAGATGTGTTCCTCTGTTGTGCAATCTTCTGGACACGATGTCATAGAAACTGATAAAGATAGATGGTGATGATGAAGCAGAAGCAAAGATAGAAAAACTATGAAGGATGAGGTTTTTCTATCCAAAATAGGGATCTGACTTTTAAAGATAACTATCCACAATATGGATCAATAAAAGAGTAAATTAGATTTTATTAAGGTCCTGAAATAGATCTATGAGATTTCAGTTTTATTTAGATTAAACTAACTCTTGTGTCAGTCTGAGAAATCTGGAACAGTCTGCTTGCCAGAATATGCAGCTCTTAGTCAAACTGAGGGCACCAACTGCACGTATTGCCCTGTTTCTGTAGCCAGTACATGGGGGAAAGTGCACACTGGATCCTCCAGAAAAGCAGAATCCTGGAAGAACCACAGGATGTGTGAGACCAGGTGTCATGGATGCATGATATTTAGAATAGTTTAAATTATCAAAGTTATCAGCAAAAGTATTTGTAATACAACGTTGTAAAAGGGTCAGTTTGTCATAAAAAAAATGAAATATGTATAATTTCTATTAACACTTAATTATCAGTTGATTCACAAAGTGATTTAACAAGATTTGCTGTAATCAAATAAACAAGTTATTTACGGACTCAAAAATGACAAGGTTCACAGTATACTTACTACAAGGTCAAGTTAAATCACGCACACACATACATGTGCGCATGCACATACAGATTGTCATTGCTTCAAATACACAGAGGTCAACCACACCAGAATTTTCCTCCTCATAGTTAGAGAAACACTCACATTCACTGTGTCAGCACTCTCAGTTCTCTGTCTGGATCAACAGGTAGCCTATAGCAGCCTGTAGCCATCACAGAGTCCCTGGATTGGGAAGTGACCCAAGGTAGAGGTTGTACCACACCAGGACAAGATCTTTGCAAGACAACAAGGGCTTTCCCGGGAGTAAACCAAATGCTTGTGAGAAGACTAAAAAAGTGTCCTTTGCTAGAATTGTGAAAAATCAAAATCTCTCTGTTTTATTGTATAAGCTAACTTCAGCTCTTAGGTGATATTCAGGAATTGTACACCCATGAAAAATATTTCATTAATCTTGAAACTTCTCTACACTTAGCTCTCCCCAATAAGTAATAGCTCATTCCTCTGATCAAACACATTAACATTTGGAGCACATCCAGAACTACAAAATCCACACTTCCTGGGCAATAACTCACATCCTGATAAATCTCATACACATGCCAAGAAACCATCCTGAAGCACATCTGTAGAAACAAAGAGACTAAAGAGAATGAATTGGTTTTGAACATAGTTTGAAATTCTGGTATTTAGTCATTTTTTCAAGAAAAATCATATTTCTCCACAGTAATTAAATAACAATAATTTCAGACTCAGACGTATATGAGGAACAGTGCAAAGATCAGTCTCCATAATAATTTTGCTTTAAGAGATATGCAAAAAAAAAATCACCATAATTTAGAAACACTGAAAGAAAAGCACATATATGTAGGTCTTACATATACTTAAAAAGTAAAAAGAGAGAAGACTGATGTTATTTATTTAAAGATTTACAGATAGATGGAATTCTAAAGTCCTTCAACAATAAAATTTACAATTGGGTATCTGAAGGCTTTTCTTTTTAAAGACAAAAGGCTATGATAAAATTCCTCACTAGCAAAGAGAATCTCTTAAACACCTTGTCTATATCTTACTGATTACAAAATGAAAAAAAAAAAAAAAGAGTAACAGAAAAGGCAACATTCTTCAGAAAATGCAGTTCCATAACTTTTATGTATTTCTCCAGCCTGGACTTGCATTTCTGTCATGCAGCTGACAGTCTCTTGACATAGAAATGTGAAAAGTCAAAACAACATTTTTTAAAAATCAGAATTTTTTAGTTTCAAGTAACATTTAATTTGGAGTTACACAAAAACTTTCAATAAGAAGTTTCAAAAGCAGATATTTATTACAAAATATCCCAGAGAACTGCTATATTTTTAGTACTTACAGACATCTTCAGGGCAGCAGTTCTTCATTATTTGTCTTAGTCTCCTGACCTTTTGATTGGGAGAGTAATTTTTTAGCCATTAGGTTTTTTTTAATGAGAGACACGAAAACCAACATTACCGTGAGAAAAATGAGTTTTTAGAAAAACACACAGTGATACCGTGCTTAATGTTAAGCTCGTATTAAGACTCTTCTTGAGGCATTCATTAAATGTCTGTATTCACAAGTCCTAGAGAATGGACCCCAACATGCAATTTGAATTGGAAACTGAAAAGATGAAATTTTAATAAAAGCATGGAACAAGAAATGTTTAGTAATAGACAGAAACATGGAAGTTACATAACAAAGACAATATTTCATCAATTTGCAATCATAATTCTTTCCCCAAGTTTTCTGTAAAGAAGCTGCACCTATTTTTGTCTCCAGAGACCAGTAGTATCTAGCATTGATGGATGACTGATATTAATTATATCAAAATGTACCAGATGATTGTGTAAAAATATGTCATACAACTTGATGTCAGCTAATTTTATTACATAAACAAACAAGGTTTTATATTATTTTTATTGGCTTTTTCATCTCCATTTTTATCCTTCTTAGCCAGTAGTAGTTTGAATCCAGAAAGAGTAAGGACTCTCTTTTTAAAAAAACTGTATGTATCTCAGCTATAAAGAGTAAAGTATTCTTACAACACACATAGCATTTTTTTACCCTGTGTGAAGAGATTCAAGCCCACTTGCAATGCTTTGACTCCAGATCCTTCCTACTTCTGTCTCATGTTGGGCACTGCGAAATACATTTTGATCCCCTTGCTCCACAGTTACTGAAGCACTCAATTCACCCACCTAACTAGAGCAAATTGTCAACAGAATGTTACAAGATAGCTTTCTTCCATATGGTGAAACAGAAGCAAAGTTTTTCTAGGGTTAAATGAAAGATGAGTTAGCAATGCAAGTAAGAATTATTGGCAGGTAAATTACTTATCCTTCTTAATTACAGTGTCTCTTGTCAGGCCAGAAGCCAGATTCTGTGAAGTGTTTATACATTTGATAGAAGTTTTGAAGGCAACCTGCACACCTAGGTTCCTGGCTTTCCATTAGCATGAGACAATTTATCTTTTTTGTTTTAACTTGCCAAAATATTTATTCCCATTCTTTGAATGGCCTTACCACATGTCCAGCATACTCTGTTGCACCACTGAAGAGCTATAGCAAAATCACACCACTGCTGCACAGCACATCTGATGGCAGGAGATTAGATTGACATTTTCTGAGCATATTCTATACAACCAAATGCACACATGTGTACACATACCCACAAGCTGTTAACATAAAAAATAAGAAAGGTACTGTAACAGTTTATATGACCTGTGGTCAAATTATCTCTTGGCTTGCCTCAGTGCATATCAAATAGCTTACTTACACTCTTTAGCAAGAGAGTTGAATAACAGAGCAGAAGGAAAACATGAGAGGAGAAGTAACCAAAGATTCTCTGGCTTTGAAAGCAGTTAAAATTTTGTTATTTTACAAAAGAACAGGATTTATAAAAAAAAATAATAAATACATAGCCAGGAAGAAAAGACCAAACCACTATGATCTTGATATATGCCATTTATAATTCACCTTGTTCCCCTTGCTTTCCCTCATAAATCAAAACTGAATGCACAGAACCCAGGGACAAGGAGCAGGTGGTAAAACAGTCCCAAAATCTCTTTTCTATACTTCTGAAGAGATCTAATTTCATGTTGAAAAGAATAGGTCATTTTTACTGCTAGTTTAGCCACATGACTCCCAGGTACCAATTTTGCAAAGTATTATGTATTTTCTCTTTAGCTCATTTGTTTCCTCTGCAAATTTCCTTGAAATGTATAGAACAGATACACATGGATTTTTCTATCTATGCTTTTAAGTGTATAATAAAGATTGGTCAGGTTATCTTCCCTTTAATCTGTAGAAGCCATCGTAGAGAATGCAACAATTTTATCCTCTGTAATACAAAACAACATGCCAATCACAGCATCTAAGAGGAACTTGAGAGTTGATATCCTGTAATTTCTCTGTTTCCCGCAGTCCTCTAGACCAGTTGTCACTGCTAAAAACAATACTACTAGGCATAGACATTGTCGTTATAAATATCTGCAATAGTTTGAGGCTTCTAGCAGAAAATCTGATATCTTAGATTTAAGAAATAAGAGCTTTGCACTTAAATAGAATTTTTTTTTCCCTTGTTAAACTTGACACTAGCTTATATCCCAATTACATTAAAATTTTTGGTATCTCCCTAAATCTTGAATATCTGTTCTACGTCTGTAGTCATAGTTGTCCCACATTTCTAGCCCTGTGTACTTCATACTGAACACTTAATGACACCAAGCAACGAGTCAGATAGCCCTGAGAGACAACTTGGATGTCACCTAGTCACTGCATCACTGGGACCCAATCAGTGACACAAGAGCCCTCATACTGCCACTGCAGAAGTTCCTTGGGGATAGCTCAAACCAGAAATTTCAGAGGAATTAAAACTATCATTTTTTTCTACTTTTCTATCTATATGTATATATATGTGTAAACAATTAGGTATAGAGAGAGGGGGGAGTTGCTTCACAGATGGGATATTTGCTGACTTGCCAAGGAAGGGCTGTGCAAGCCTGGTACGAAGGGCAGGGCTTGAGAATTAAATTCTTATTCATGGAAAAGCATCAATCAATCTCTAGACATAGGTAAGAAAAATACAAAAAAAAACCAAAAAGGCAAAAGAGAAAAAGAAAATAGTGCAAGGCTGAGCACATATTCTCTTTCCATCATCAGCATGTTCTATCACACAGAATTTAATATTATTCAGTAAGCTAAGTGCACTGAATAGAAAGTCACATCAAGTTCATTCCGCAGTATCGGACAAGGTATGTCACCGTGTAAGGAAATGTATTTGAGCTACATGAAGGCTGATACCTTATGTTTTTTTAATAAAGTTGAGGACAGATTACAAACCTTTGCTTTCAGCCCAAGGTTGCAGTGGATGGAAGCTATTTCTTTTGACATACTGAATAATTTGCCTTTTTGAAGTTACAATAAGATAATGTAAAAAGCTTTGAATACCATATAATGTGAAGCGATATGGTGTTAAACTACAGCATCTGAAAGAAAATGTCATTGAACAAGTAAGAAATAGTTCACTAGAACTAAATGGACCCACACAATTAAATCCAAAATGCCCACATAATTCCAGTATCTAGCAAGGACTGGTCTGGATGTTTAGTCCTTTAATTATGGTTTCTTGGAAAGTTTTAACAATTTAACCCAGTGATTCTGGTTCCTATCCATGCACTTAGAAGAGAAGAAAAAGGTCAGTTTCCAGTCCTGTTTTTAATGCTGCCAAATTATTAACATTGCATTTATCACATCACTCTCAGTCATAAGGAGAGCGATTGCTAGCGACCCTTTAGATAACTGTGTCTATATTTACAGGTTAGAGCAAACCCTGACAGAGCTGCTCACTCAAAATGTGACTGATCTATAGCTGCTTTCTTCTGGTGGTGCTCTTCAGTCATCAGGTCTCTCCAATTCTTCTCATTCTGCAGCCATTGAGGCCAGCTGACCTGGGCACAGAACAGGTGCCCTCCTCATTTCAGAGCAAGCACACTCAACAGCAAAGAGAGATGCTGCATGGGCACAATTGTATAGGATGGGCTGGGTCCTGGAAGGTGCCCACTGTGGAACACTCTCCATCTCAATAGCAGACATGTGTGACAAGTGAGGATATGCATCAGGAACCCAGCTATTGGTCCACTGAATATAGTGGAATTTTTTTAATTGACTCCAGGAAGCTTAGAATGTCACATTAGTATTGGGATAAAGGCAAGAAGGGTGTAGGTTGCAGGAATAATGAGATACAGTTACTCACTAAAGTCTACTGATGCCTTGAGGCTACAACTATTTTGAGACATTTGGTATGAGTTGCATCCAGTCTATCTGAAACACACAAAGCTTCAAGGCGTAACTTCTTTTTTAAGCAACTGTTTTGTTTTGGGGTTTGCTTTTTTAATAGTGCATATATTTTAATTTCTTAATATCAGCCACTGTTGGTTGCATAAATTCTTAGGGGAGCTTTTGAATATTGCACAAAAAGACTTTCTAAAAGTTGCTTTCAGAAAGTGGTTTAAAAATCTTTATCTAGCTCACTGGCCCTGGCATCCTCCCACCACAAAGCTTTCCAAACACAGATATGTGCATTTTTACAATGCCTCAAAAGAGACATGTCAGCCTCGAGGGCTGGTTCCTGGCGGTACTGAGGCGGCTGTACAGCAGATGTAGGGAACTAAATCAAGGCAGTTGATCCCTGTACAGTGTCACGACTGTAAAATCCTCCACGAAGAGCAATGTGTAGAGCAGTTGTATTCGTGCATTCGTCATGTATGCTATGACAAATGACAGTTTTATGGTTAAATGCACTTGAATGGAAGGTTAAGGTTCATCTCCCTCCACTGCCCTAGACTTCATATATAACCTTAGGTAAAACTAAGAGCCAAATAATACTTTAAACAACAGATTCACTTTCCCTTGCCTCGTATTTCCAACTCGGATGTAATAGCAATTCTTCCCAGCCTTGTCTCTTCAGATTAGGCAAACATGCCTGGAGGTTTGCTTGGGGCTTGGAGCAATAGGAAGCCTGAAGTCAGGCAGGGACCTTGAAAGCTGTAGAAGAAGCAAAAGCAAGAGCACATAAAGCAGGCAAAAGATGAGCTCAGTCCTAGCTCCAGTAAGAGACAGTGTTATGCTATCCCTTTCTGATTATGTGCACTTCCCCTAAGTCAGCTCTTGTTTGCTGAGAGCTCCTTACAAGAAGTCAGGTTTTTATGTTTTTCCACAGTTGTATCAGAAGCCCTAAGATTTATTCAGGCCACTGACAGTTCCTACGGCATTAAACAGAAAACAAACAGGTTTTATTCTTCTGTTTAAATACTTGAGTTTCAAAACAATGATAAATCTGTGTGGAGTGAAGTACCTAAATTTAACGTATAAAACCAGGAACGTGAAAAGCTCAAAATTTTATTAAGGTTAAATTAACTGCAGCAGAAAAATAAGTAAACCAAAATTCTTATGTCGTTCTTGAAATGAACCCAGAAGTAAGACTTCTGTGAAAAACGGAAGACAGTGAAATGATGGGATTTTTGCAATTGACAACTTAGCACAATAAGAACATGCTGATGTTTCTTCCCCATCACCTTTCCATGTTATGAACAAATCTATTTCTCAGTTTTAGAGGTCCACACTGTCTTTATTCAGCCGTATTTATATAGCTTGTAAATTTTGGCAACAGAACAGAATCACAGAATCACAGAACAACCAGGTTGTAAGGGACCCATAGGATCTTCTAGTCCAACCATTCCTATCTAACACTAAACCAAGTCCCTCAATACCTCATCCACCCATGTCTTAAACGCCTCCAGGGAAGGTGAATCAACCACCTCCCTGGGCAGCCTATTCCAATGCCCAATGACCCTTTCTGTGAAAAAACTCCTCCTAATCTCTAGCCTAAATCTCCCCTGGCGGAGCTTGAGGCCATTCCCTCTTGTCCTGTCCCCTGTCACTTGGGAGAAGAGGCCAGCTCCCTCCTCTCCACAACCACCTTTCAGGTACTTGTCGAGAGTAATGAGGTCTCCTCTCAGCCTCCTCTTCTCCAGGCTAAACATGCCCAGCTCTCTCAGCCACTCCTCATAGGGTCTGTTCTCCAGCCCCTTCACCAGCCTCGTTGCGCTTCTCTGGACTTGCTCCAGAGCCTCAACATCCTTCTTGTGGTAAGGGGCCCAGAACTGGACACAATATTCAAGGAGCGGCCTCACCAGTGCTAAATATAGAGGGAGAATCACCTCCCTGGACCTGCTGGTCAACCCGTTTCTGATACAAGCCAGGATGCCATTGGCCTTCTTGGCCACCTGGGCACACTGCTGGCTCATGTTCAGTCGGCTGTCGACCAACACCCCCAGGTCCCTCTCCTCCTGGCAGTTTTCCAGCCAGGCTTCTCCCAGTCTGTAGCTCTGCATAGGGTTGTTGTGCCCCAAGTGCAGGACCCAGCATTTGGCCATGTTAAACCTCATGCCGTTGGACACTGCCCAGCCGTCCGGCCTGTCCAGGTCCCCCTGCAAAGCCTCCCTACCCTCCAGCAGATCGACACTTGCACACAGCTTTGTGTCATCTGCAAACTTGCTAAGGATACCCTCAATGCCCTCATCCAGGTCATTGATGAGGACATTGAACAGGACTGGACCTAGCACGGAGTCCTGGGGAACACCACTTGTCACTGGCCTCCAGCTGGACTTAACACCATTTCCCACCACTCTCTGGGCCCGGCCATCCAGCCAGTTTCCTACCCAGGAGAGTGTACGTCTGTCCAGGCCAGAGGCTGACAGCTTCCGCAGCAGAATGCTGTGAGATACTGTGTCAAAGGCTTTACTGAAGTCCAGAAAGACCACATCCACAGCCTTTCCTTCATCCAGCAGCCGAGTGACTTTGTCATAGAAGGTGATCAGGTTGGTTTGGCAGGACCTGCCTCTGGTAAACCCATGTTGACTGGGCCTGATCACCCGGTTCTCTTGTAAGTGCTTCATGATAGCACTCAAGATCACCTGTTCCATGACTTTCCCTGGCACTGAGGTCAGATTGACTGGCCTGTAGTTCCCGGGATCTTCCCTGCTACCCTTCTTGTAAATGGGAACTACATCAGCCAGTCTCCAGTCCAGAGGTACCTCCCCAGTCTTCCAGGACTGCTGGAAGGTGATGGAAAGGGGTTTGGCCAATACATCCGCCAGCTCCCTCAACACCCTAGGATGTATCCCATCTGGCCCCATGGACTTGTGGGTGTCCAGTTGGCTAAGCAGGACTCTGACCTCCTCCTCATGGACTATGGGAGCCTCGTATTGCTCCTCTGTTTCCCGGGTGTCTACACAGAGGGAACAGTTTTCTTTACTATTAAAGACTGAGGCAAAGAAGGCATTAAGTACCTCAGCCTTCTCCTCGTCCCCTGTCACTGCTGTTCCCTCTGAGTCCAAAAGGGACTGTATGGTCTCCCTTGTCCTCCTTTTACTGTTAATATACTTATAAAAAGATTTTTTATTGTCTTTTGCAGACTTAGCTAATCTGATCTCTAGCTCAGCCTTAGCCCCTCTGATTTTTTCCCTACATAGCCTCGCTTCCCTCCTGTAGTCCCTCCAAGAGGCCTGTCCCCCCTTCCAGAGCCTATAAATCTTCCTTTTTTTTCTAATTTCACTCAAGATTTCCCTACTTAACCAAGCTTTTTTTTTCCCCTGCTGGCCTTTTTTCCAGAACACGGGGATGGCTTTCTCCTGAGCTGCCAGGATCTCCTTTTTGAAGAACTTCCAGCCCTCTTGGGCTCCCTTGCCCTCAAGTGCTGTCTCCCAGGAGACTTTGCCAACCAGCCTTCTAAACAGTTCAACAGAGTATAATTCTCTAGAGTCCAAGTAAGATAGTTACAGATTTAGCATATACTTCCGCTTTCATATGCCAAATGCCATATCTATATCAAAAAAGTTGGCAATATAGGTTACCCCAAGTGGAAGTACATTCCCAAAAACAAACAGAGATTTTTGAAAGATGGCATGACCTCAGGTGGAAAAGACAAAAGAAAACCAGAAACTGAGTTTAAAGACACCATACAGAATTAGAGTGAAAGCAGCTGTTTGGAAATTTGGGTAACAGGCAGACAAATTCAACAAAAGATAGACAAATTCAGACCATATTGTTGAATGGGAATGTAGAGTCCCACACAACCAGATGCTCAAATTCATGCAGATTAAGGATAAAATTTTAGGAAAGTGCAGTAAGGGGACGCTCTTGGCAGGTCTTGCCACTGTTGGGCAGCCTTGGAGTACTCTGCCTCAGTGTTTGGGCACAGCAGCCTAGCAGGTAAAGCTCAACTATTTGTGCTATGACAGCTCCAAAATTGATCAGCAAAGGATGCAGGCAAAATGCAACCTCAGCATGCATGTGTAACCTGCCCTGAGTCCCAGGGTTTTCCTGGTTGAACCAATAAAGTACATTTAGATTTATTTTTTACTCTCATCAGCTGTAGGGAAAACAAATATTTTATACCCCCTGAAAAGGTAGAACTGTGTAGGTTAAAGGCAAGAAGAATGGCTGGGAAAAGTGACATTTCTTGGAGCTACTCATTTCTCTATGGATAAAATCGTTTCTGAATTTAACTGTGTGGCTTTTTTCTGCACAGTAAAAGATAAAACGGGTGCTGGATAATGATTTTTTTGAGGCTAAGCTCCGGTAACACAATTTTGAGCATGATGGAATCCTTATAATGCAGAGATATTGCATGTGATTTATAGGTTGTGAAAAGGGAAGGGGTTCTGTGGAGTTTTGTACATTTAGCTCTGTGTCCTAAAAGAAAGAATTTATCTAACAGGCTGGTTGGAATACTTCAAGTCAATAGTATTGTACATTGAAAGTATTGTTCTATCCTTGTCTACTTAAAAACATTGAAACTGTGATTTATTCCTTGTAACTCCCAGCCTAGAGAGATAGTTTAGAGGCCTTGTCTGTTTTACATGTACAACTCTCAAGCAGATTTTGCTATTAACAGTTAACCAAGTGTCACGTCTCTCCACCAGTAACAGCAGCAACGCTTCGGCATATTTAATAAGAATCAGAGGGGACAAAAATCATATTCTTAGGGAAAACATAGCAGTGACTCCAACTAATGGAACTTACTATAGGAATAATAATAGAAGACATATAAGATAGAGTCGCAACATAGACAAAAGAAAAATACATTGTTGCTAGAAAAGATTGTAAGAAAAAAACTGAGCACTGATAATCCATGTCAAAAATAGCTCAGGGGAGACAAGAGTGTCCTGAATCAGTATTTGACACAGTTTTTGTTCTGCTAAAGTCCCTTAGCATTGTAATAAAAAATTTCTGGGAGGCTTACACCCCTCCCCAACATGTACTTCCATTTCTCCTTTTGACTGTTTTCCCCCCCTTTTCTTTTCTTCTGTCTGTTTTTATCCTCTCTCATGATTTCATTCCTCTTCCTCTGTCTCCTTCCCTGTACATTTATTTCCTTGCTGGCAATTCTGTTGTTTCCTTCCCCAATATATTTATTCTGCCAGGTATTTCTCCCCCTCCTGCATTTCTTCAGAGGTGCTGCAGATATAGACAGTCATGATGAAACTCAAGAATGAACTGCTTATTGGTAGGAACAGAGTGGAAAAAAAAAAAGTTGAAGAGAGCAGAAACAGCTGCCTGAAATCTCACCTGCTCACACCCTCCATGTCAACTACTTCTGGTAGAGAGTGTCCTGGGGTGAGGAGGAGAGAAGACAGTGAGGAAATATGTGAGAAGTCCACAGTTGGGTCCAGACCTAGATGTGAGAGCTTTCCATAGACATAAATTATGAACTACCCAGGAGTGGGCTCCTGGTAAAAAGAGGCACTAGTTGCCCGGTTTGGGAATTTGGAACATTTTTCAGATGTGCTTCTCTTCAGGAGAATTATTTAACATTTTTCATCCAGAGATAATCACTTGATGCATTAAGTAATCATCCAGGGATGTGGAGGGCTTGGAGTGACAACTGCTCTATTATAAGTATCACCTGTGATTCTTTCCAATTATATTAAGACACATTAAGACCTAAGAGAGCCCTAAAGAAACCAAAACTCACCAAATCTGTTGATGACTGAACCATTCAGAGGCTCTGACAGATTCAGTTGGATCCAGCCACCGTACACTGCAGCTCCCACAATCCACACTTAACCAGACAGAGCTCAGCCAGAGAATAAAGCAAGCCAGTAGAAAAGCCCCTATGAGGCAGAAACTGCCAGCAAAAAACTTCTGTTTCAGCTCTTCAGCTCATCATTATTTCTGAGGCTTTAAGAGTTATCTTTATTTAATAAAAATGTAAAGCTATTAAAAGAAATCCCCATGTGGACATTCTTTGTACTCATTCAATTCCCTAATCCAATAGCTTACTAGAGTCTTGGGAAGAGCAGGTAAAACTTGATCATTGTAAGTTGCATATTTTGCAGAAGAGAAATTATACTAGGAGGTGAGTGTTGTTGTTTCCTGCCAACCAGCTAGTGATAGGATGAAAGGAAATGGCCTCAAGTTGAGCCATGGAAGGTTTAAGCTGAATATCAGGCAAATTTCTTTACTGAAAGAGTGGTGAAGCATTGAAACAGGCTGCCCAGGGAAGTGGTGTAATCACTGTCCCTGAAGAGGTTCAAAAACCATGTAGACGTGGAACTTCAGAACAGTTTAGTTAGCATGGTAGTGTTAGGCTGATGGTTGGACTTGAAGATCTTAGAGGTCTTTTCCATCCTTAAGGATTCAATGATTCTGTGATTCGAAGTGCAGAAAAATGTTTGTCTACTGAGGTAAATAAAACACGAGAAAAAAAAATTAATATGTCATTGGCCTTTGAGGTCTTAGGAGAAGTCATTTCCATGGCCATAGCCAAGCACTGCAAGGGTGGCTGTGTAGTTATGCAAGTAGCTGCTGTTGTCAACCACCCATGTCCTCAAGGTGAACCTCAGACCAGAACATCCTTTATCACTATCCACTGGCTGTTGACAGCTCTGTAGTGATGTGTTGTTATAGCAATGGATGATAGTCAATGTGTTATTTACTGATCTGCAGTTAAATGGTTAATTTTTTTGAGTTTGCACATTCATCACGTGGAAATTTGCCTGGAAGTTAATAGGATTATTTTCGACTGCCTGAGGTTAATGGCATTACCTGTTTGGCTTTTATAAAAACTCCATAATTTTGTAATATTTATCTAAGTCACCATAAAAGCATAGAAATTGATAGAAAAATTACAGACAGCTGGGTACAGGATAAAATGAAACAAATTAAACCAAGCCCATGCTCTTAGGAAAACACAAATGCCAGATTAAATGTGTTAGACTAACAGTCTAAATGATCCAATTTAACATTAATGAAGGAACTTTAGACCCAGATCCAGCTTGAATTTATACTGTACGACCATGCAGAGGAAAATATCTGCCAAGAGGCAGAAAACCTGGGCCCAACAGTATTGCCAAGGGAATGAACAGCACACACCACTGCATCTTTCCTCACTCTTCACATTTTCCTGATAGTTTTCAATGAAATCTTTGCTAGAGCAAATTACTTAGATACAACTGATTTTTCTCCTGGAGAATTACTAATGGACAGCATCCATAAGCAATAAATGGGAAGGTTTTTTAAGGTTTTTTTAACTAAGAAGCAGCACCAAGGCTGAAAGATTTTGGGTTCAGATGAATCTGGCTATGGCAAGCATGGGCCCTGCCACCAGACAAGATAAAATTAAGTATTTCCACAAGCCAGTGTACAAGCAGCAGTAGATCAGACTTGGTGCTTTCTTTCCAAAGACTGTTTGGATTCTAAGATGCTGAACTTGGCAGGGGAGGGGACAATGGAGAAGGTAACTCAGCCTGGATAGCCCTTAAGTGAGAGAAAGGTGGCGGTTTCCCTGCAATAGGAGAGATGGTTTAAGGAATATCGTCCTCGTCCTCTCTCTTACTCACAAATGGTGGCTAGGGGCAGCACTGCCAGGTGGCGTGTGCCCACTACAAGGCACATCCAGTGCACCCTTCCTGTCCCAGAAATCTCATCTGAGTTAAAACAACTCATTTATGCAGTAAGCAATTCCACTTGGTATTTTAGTTCTGTGTGTAAGCCAGTGTAAGTCTCACTACACAGAACTGGGGACTCCTTGAAACAAGGGGCTTTTTATTTCTTGCTGCCTGTTTGGCCACAGTGAAAATACTGTAACAATAACAAAACTATAACAATACAGTTTTAAAACAATCTTATTAATGAGAAATTGGTGTTTGATCTTTCTTGGCTATGACTATTTTGATTGTCATTGTCCCGTGGCCAGTATAGGCCTGCTAAGTTTTAATATTTCTAATTGATTTCTGTTATACACAGAGACCTAGAGACTATTTTAACTTTGAGTTTGTACCATTGCCTCATAATTGCATCTCTGTATGAAAGCAATGATCCAGAAAATTCTTCTTCATGTCAAAGGTATTATTTAGAATTAGATTCCATCTAAAACTGTTTGCTGATTATTTGTCCCTTCATTTTCTTTGGATGTTGGCTGGTCTGTTAACTATAACACCTACAGGTTTTAAATACCAATGCCAGTTTGTGAATTTTGTTTAATGGTCATTTCAGTGTATATTGTGGTGGCAGCAAGATGAACCTCACGAGAAATCAATATGATTTCAGATTAAGGACTTTATTATGGGTTAACTCACTGTTTATATAGACCAAGTAGGCCAAACATGAGGTAAACATTGATTGGTCACTTCTGCCCTAGTAACAAGTCTTCCTTGGCAACTGCCCAACCCACATAACTTTGTTGCTAGGTTGCAAACTCCTGCCCCCCATCTTCAGGTTACTTCATTAACATAACTCAACAAAGTCATTACCAGTCTTTGTGACTTTCCCAGCTCCACCCTGCCAGGGTACTTGAAGAAACAATTCCCAACAAGAGTATGTTTCTTCAATGTATATAAATCTTCTTCACAAGCAGAATTTAAAAGTAGAGGAATTTCTTTTCAAGGTTTGTCGTGTTAGTTTCATAAATAGATGATGCCTTGCCAGAAAACTAAAGTCAAAGAAACACGAACAGAATTGTTGTAAGTATACATCAAAGAACTTCAACACTTACTCTAAAAAGAAAAATAACTGAATGCGAATGTCACCCAGAAAGAAAGATGATGATGTAACACTCACACAAAAGGTGATCTCCAAGTATCTTGACTCGTTTGCCACATGTAAACATTTTATATCTTATTTCCTATTTTCATGTAGCTATTGTATTATCTATCTAAAAATAATAAATAGTTGTTATGGGATGCTTCAGATTTTATACGTATTAAAGGTCTGTTTGGATACTAGCTAGAAGAATGCCCTCGTGGGAAGGTTTACTATAGAGGGCAAACACTAACAGAGGCAATATTTCATCAAGCATTTATTTCAAAGTGAGAGAAGGAAAAAAATTCCTAGATTTATAGCCTTGGAAATCTTTATGCATTCCTTTAGGGGGAAAAAAATAAAGAAAAAAAAACAGAGAAAGGGAAAAGAAAACAAGAAAGGGAAGTTAATAGATACAGGTACCTCATACAGACACTTACATCAATTAGCAGTGCATGGAACTATTCTAATATTGTCCTTCATACAAGTAAGTCCACAAACAGCAGCAGAGTTAGTCACTCCAGTTACTTTCTTGACAAAGCTTTTAGGACAAGCACCTTAGACTTAGAATCCTGTGAGTCTAGGTCTCCTGTGACCTTTGGGCAGACTTACAACAGGGAAAAGGTGCTGTGTGTTGAATTCCTGGAGAGAAAAAAAAGGGGGGGGATATTGCTGTATAAACATTAATAAAAATAAGATCAACAGGAGCTCTAGATCTATGGCATATGGAGAATTCCTAGGGTGCAGTATCACAAGAAGAAAGGTAGTAATATCTAAATTTAGGGATATCTGCTATTTCTTATCATAGGATTGTACACTCAGAGCTTATATTATGACTGAACTCTTAGAGTTCAAGACTAAATATTCCTTATTTAGGTTAAATAAAGGAAAAGTAATCACGTTATATTTAAGAGTAAGGGAGTAATATTATTTTTCAAGACCAATTTTTTTTCAAATAACTACTTTATCAATAGATTTTATATCCTCCATCATTTTGAAGATGGAATATAAATACAGTCCTGTGCCTAGACTTCGTCATGGAAAACATGGGAAGAGATTATATGCTGTCAAGTTAACACAAGAGAAAGGCTTAGTTCACATGTACCAAGCAGTTGTAAGCTAAATGTATTCTGCTGTGAGCTAATTGTGCTCACGGGGTTAGTCTGTGGGACTTTCCTGGCAAACACAAAGCAGAAAGAACATCTCCTTTTTCTGAGGGAACACAGTGGGGAGAGTGCAGGATAAGTCAGAAAAGTTCATGACAGTAGGGGAGATGCTTGTTAAGCACAAATAAACAGGATCAAGGAGAAAGGAAAAATCAATCTTGGCCAAATAAAGGGATAACGGAAAGGGCAGAGACTGAAACATAAAGCTAGGAAAGAGTGAGAGGGCACCTACAGAAGCATTTTAGAACCGGCTGCTTTGCAAATCTCTGTGTTTCATTTTCCATCAGTAAGCAACCTCAGGCCATTCAAATGGGGCTCCTTTCAGATGAAGTTAAACTAAAAGGTATGCTCCAGCAGGACACCATAAGACTACAACATACCCAAAGAAAAATCTCCTAAATTGTGTAGAGGGTGGATGTCAACCACCAGCTCCACACCAGCTTCTGTCTTCTGTAGATCTACTACTTTGGGCTGTACTCATTTAGTAATGTCAGCTTAATCCAAGAGATCGGTACTTCTTGGGATACAGGCCTGGGGAGAAGACCCAAGATATGTAGAGGGACTTTGCTGACTAATAAACCTGGAAAGATTGCCTGGTGAAGCATCAGAATAGCAACATGGAGGCTTGATGCCTCTTCAGTCAGTATAAAAGTATAAAATGTAGTAGAGGAACTAGAGTGAAAGGAATTAGGTTGTGACCCAGCAGAAAGATGAAGAGGCTACTAGAGGAGAAGATTGAAAGTGAAGAGAACCCACAACAACTATAGCTTGAAAGTGTGCGTATGCTATATGTCATAATAAGTATTTTATAAAACATTTGTTTTGATCACAAAAGAAATTCTTGCCCTGTAATAGAAGCTGTTTCAAATGATTTTGAAATAATGCTGAAAATGCTTGAAGTTTCTCTGCTATGAAATTAAAGCTTAGGGAGTTAGACTCAGCCTATTAAAATTCTGTTTAGCATGCACTTTTTAACACAGATGTTTCAATAAAAGGGGTTTCCATATAATTATCTAATGACTTCCTATGCCAATCATGATAGGTCCCAGGTTTATGACTCATTTTTCAGAGTTAAATGGAAAATAAATATACCAGTTCTTACCTGCAGCCCTTCCGATTTGATTTGGAAGCTGTAAATGGTCTCATGGATGCATCTGATTGCTGAGAAAGTAAATCCTACAAGAGAGAAAACTAATAAAAGTAGTGCTATTTTCTTTCAGTCAATATTCTCCCATGTTGGATTAGAATATACTGTGCCATATTTTCAATTTAACCACGTTCCTCAGTTTGTCCCAAATATTTTCATCAAAATGGGTAAAATGGATACAAATCTGCAGAAGTTGGCATTTCATGCCTAAATATTACTTGATTGAGCAATAAGATAACATTATACTTTCCCCATGTCATATCTTGGTTTGAAAGAATGCTCCCATGGAAACCAAAAAACCTACAAACTTCAGCTGAGAAGAAATAAAGCAAGTCAGAGAGCACCTGTCCAGAGATACACAAGAGTAGAACAAGCAGCATTGACTACATCAGGAGGACAGAAGCATTTGAGAGCATTAGCTCAAGCAGAAGACAAGCTAAAGGTTTCAGGAATCTGCACAGAGATAAACTGAGACTAAAGAGTAAATCCTTTTCTCTTCCACATCCAGTACTGTGCAGCAGGTGCTGGAGAGATGCTTTGGTGTACACCTTCCTTTGTGATGCCAAGAAAAACCTAACTCAGGCCATAGCCTCCTGAAAAAGGCAGAGCTCAGACTGTCTGGTCTCAATCAACTGACTATCCTGGATTGCAAAGCTATTCTGCTAGCTGGAAAACTGATGAGTGGAGCAGGGGGATTTGGTACACATTGGTACCACAAGCAGCAGCACCCTAATGGTTTAGTGTTTTATGACAACTCCATCCATCATATTTCATCAGTCCATTAGTGCCTAGAGGTGGCAATAAGAGTAAGGCAGCAAAAAAGTATGTCATGTTACCTAAGTCTCTGCATTACTGCCGGAAACAGCACAGAAGGTCTTTCCTCATTGCTAGAAAAGAGTTCTGTATGTAATCAAGGTATTTTCCAAAAAAGTTCCTAAAAATCAAGAGTTTGACTTAGAAGAGCAACCAAATTCTTGTGCTGCTCCCACAATTAATCATCACAGAATCCCGTATAGGCAGATTTATAACAAGGGCTGGAGAACAATTTATCTATCCAGATTTATTTTCAAAACTTTTTTCACACACTTTTACGCCAGTAATCAAGGATCCATATTCTCTCCCACCCCCTTTCCCATTTCAATACAGTTCTGCGCCTCACAGATCCTGCTGTAGTTGCTTAAGAGACCTTGCTGGCTGCTCAGCTGCATGTCTAAAGCAAGTTAGAAACAAGAGCCAATATTTTTTCTGAACAGGAGTCAGTGAGAGGCTCCTCCCCCAAGGAGGGGATTCATGATGATAGATATTCTTTGTGGGACATCTAGAGATGTCTCTATCCAAATTAAAAAAACAAACCGGACTTAATTAACGTTGTGTTGCAATACAGTAACACATAAAAAAGAAATAACAGATTAAATGTTATAACAAACAAAAAGAAGAATAAGTGGAAACTCACTAAATATATGAAGGTAGTATTTATGTGACTCATCACACAAAAATTATATGTGCCAACAGAACCTTAGCATATTAAGACAATAAAATAACATTTGCATCTGTCAACCAAACAGGTTAGACTTACCCAGTTATTGAGATTTTTTTTTTGCCTTTTCAGAAAGAGCACATTAAAAGGGGAACATATTGCCATTGTTCTGTTGCAACATTCACACTAAATAGGGCTGTCCACCTTTTCAAAGAGCTGCTTATTTCATGAAGCTACAATATATTGTTTAGGGAATTCACCATTCAATGGTTCCCTCAAGTGCTGCATCCATCTTTCACTCATTAATAATGAAGCATTAACGAAAATGTTGCTGTGTCTCCATGCTCCCACCAATTAAATGTGGTATAGAAAAAGCCCACAGCATTTGGAAATTGTTATTTCTCTCACTTGCCAGACAAACAGTAGAGAGAGTAATTCTTTACTGGGAATACTGGTAAAACAAGACCTGCATTTAGGGGATTCAGACTGGTAAAAGATGTATTCTTAAGCTGACATTTAAGAATCACTGACTCTCAAATACCACATTAGGAATCAAGAAATCAGCAGTGTTTAGAAGAAATATAATTAACTCAGCATGTTCTTCTTGAAACCAGTACAGTAGCTATCAGCTCCACCAAATGCCAGAAGAAGAGAAATGGGGAACTTGTTTTCCATTGAAATAAATTATATTTTACTTTATTAGAGGCAGGAGAGCTTGAGACATCAATATTTCTGAGAAACTACTGGAGCTAGCTTAGATCAGGGTGGATTTTTCTCCATTAAATGAGCAAATTCTAGGAAAGAAATCTATCTTTGTTACACCTAGTCTGTGCTAAACGCATTGCCATGACATTGTGTGAGACAATCGGGCAAAATGTCTGGTCGGTAATTAATATGTTTTTATTTCATTTCTTTACAGAAGTTACCAAGATCATGTTTGATATGTGCAATGCATTATCTGAATTGACCTTCTTGTTCTGGAATTAAGCACAGAGGACATCAAGCAAACAGACCACGAAAGCCAGTACTTCTGGACACAGATGGTAAAGCTTATGAGTAGAGAGAGGAGTAATTGGATGCAAGTCAGTAAATATTTACTCAAAATTCAGTCAACATTTGTAGTGCCGTAATTTGCAGCTGCTTTGAAACTTCTTTGAGTACATGGTGGTCTCAGATAACTGCAGAATTAACAGCTACCACCATTCCTGGATTTCTTAGCAAAGAAGATATGGATTAAATCCTAAATGTGTTTGAGAATTGAACAGTACTGTATACTCAAACCTGATTGCACCTCTATTTAAACTGGGATGACAATTAGCTTCTGCTGTACCTATTCTCCGAGCAAAAAGGGGCCTTAAGTTCTTTACTGTTTATCACTTTAGCACTTTTCACAAGTATCTTCAGTGCATTTAAGCTTGTAGAGAGAGTTGGAGCATGAAATCACACTTCCTTAATTTGCTGAGTACCAACACCACACTTTTCTCAGTATGGAATAAAAGGAAGTGATACCCTTTGTGCCCTTGGATGTCCCTACTACTAAAGGCTCTGTCCCTGTAAAATCAAAGGGTGCTGTTACCTGGGGGAAACAAGTTATCGACTGGCTGGTGATAAAGCACCAGTTTGGCCATTAGGCACTTAACCCAACTGATAGCACGAGAAGTAACAAAGACCTTTCAAGAGAAGGCAAGAAGAAATCTGAAGAGAAACATATGTGGGTCAGTTGGAATAAGTCCAGAGGAAGGTCACAAAGATGATCAGAGTGCTGGAGCACCTCCCACACAAGGGCAGGCTGAAAGAGTTGGGGTTGTTCATCCTACAGAAGAGAAGGCTCCCAGGACACCTTATAGCAGCCTTTCAGTGCTTAAAAGGAATCTACAGGAAAAATGGGGAGGGGTTCTTTATCAGAGAGTGTAGAGATAAAGGGAGAGGTATTGGGTTTAAGCTAAAAAAGGGAAGATTTATATTAGATATAAGGAAAAAATTATACATACTGGTGAGGCACTGGAACAGGTTGTCCAGAGGAGTCATGGATGCACTATTCCTGGAAGAGTTTAAGGTCAGGTTGAATGAGGCTTTGAGCAACTTGATCCAGTGGAAGTTGTCCCTGCTTATAGTAGAGGGGTTGAAACTGGATGGGCTTTGAGGTCTCTTCCTGCTCAAACCATTCCATGATTCTATGAAAAATGCTGGGTTGGACAAGAGTGACAGAAAAGTAAACGTGCATTTTAGCATAAGAAAGGCAGGGACAGAAACTACAGAGTCATGATTTTCTTAAACTGTGAACCATTGTTCCTAGGTGTTGTGGTCAGATAAATAGCCACAGTTTTAAAATGCTGCTCTGAAATGTCACCTTCGTCTCCATTGATCTCTGTTACCAAGCAGGTCCTTCACTGTCACTTGTGACAAAAGGCATTAGGCAATGAAAGTTCTAAATAGGCAAGTGCTGGATGACACTTTAGGACAGGCAGTTCTCTCAAATATATATATGTTCCTATTTCAAACCCAGACATACATCCATTTTTCATGGAATAGACAAGACTTGTAACTAGGGTGAGACTGAGGGAGATGCTTGCTCATAAATCACACCCTGGAGGTCTGAGCTTGGAAATGTATCCTTAGTGTTTAAGCACAGGGGCTGATGAAGGGAGAGAGGGAATTGTTTAAATTTACCTCGTGGTGTTTGCAACGTGAATGCTCCATTTTTCTCTTCCAATAGTCTATCGTGATATTTCTTCTCTGAGCAACAGACCTTGTCTTTGTGCTCAAGATAGACGGTGTTGACATACGTAATTGTTCATTCCAAAGTACTGCTAGTAAAATCAAGGTGAGTCAGTTGTAGTGTACAAGTCCTCTTCACTGTCTCACTGCAGTTGTTCTCCCAAATCCTTCTACACGATCAGCCTCTCCCAAGCTACCTTCGTCTGGTCACATTAACTGTGGAGAATTACCTGCCTGCCATTGTGCAGGCCACATGACTATTTTGGGGGCACATCATGTGAAATATTGTACTTAACAGAACAGCTACCTACTGAGAAGTCAAACAGAAGGGATTAGGTAATGATATGGAAAGCTGGTTGCAGGAATTCCTATGATTGGTTTGGGCGTAGACAGCCACGTAGGAAAAAACCAAACAAATGAGTTTTAGAGATGTTCTTGTCATCATTTAATGTCTTTGCAATAAACTGAAGGTAGTGGAACTTCTATGACCACTAACATATCCATGAACTGCCACTGCATCTGTTTGTCAGACTATGGGTATTTCAGAGGTTGTCACCAAAGAAAAGTCTCCAAGGAAATTATGTTTTTCTGTTTTTCCCTTAAATCTTAAACTGAAGGCAGAAAAAAGCGGCTGTAAATCCCACTGATTGTTGCCCCATCAAAGGGACATCTCCACAGCCACAGGGGCTGATGAAGCTGTCCTTTCTGTAACAGCCCCAAGACTGTTTATCTCTGCTGACACATCCTTCATAGCAGAGGAAAAGAAACAGAGGCAAGAAGATGACTATGAGTGAGGCACATATTGCCTCCACACCACCCAGTACAATGTAAAGGGAAAGCTCTGGGCTCCCTGCAGGACTCCCCAAGCCCCTGCCCTAAAGCTTTTCATAGTTATTAGTGATGCTTTTATAGTCTCCAGCATAAATGTTCAACTACAGCTTCTGGTCCTTGTTTTCCATAAATATTGCAGTGGAGAATTAGCTGAATTTAATTATGGTTATCATGAAATAGCAAGCATTAATCAGATGCCAGTAGCAGCTGTATTTTGCTCTTTTGAAAGCAAGGAACTATTGAAACTTTATTTCATTAAAAGCAGAAAACTATTTTAAAAACAAAGCAAAAAACATTCTATTTATAGAGTGGCATTATCCCAGTGCACACAAACATCCTCAAAATAATAATAAAAACCTCATCTTAACAGAGTGTTTTTGAAGGAAGAGCCTCTTACAGGGAGAAACTCTAGAGAAACATTTTGCTGGACTGTGAACTGGATCTAACAGAAGCAGAGAGAAAGCAACATAAAATATATCCATTTTCTCATCTTTTCTATTTAGGCTGCTGACGCATACTTTCTGTAGAGATGCCCATTAAATTCCAGAATCGTAAAGTTCTTTAAATGTGCATAAATTGCACATTACCTCCTTTGCACTGTAACAAGGATCAAGCCCTTTATAGATAAAAAGCAGTTTGCTTTTGACATTTTCTGCTTGTTCACTTCCCATTTTCCCTCTCCCTCCTGCACCATGAGATCTATCTGGGATGTGTGTGGGAAGCACTGTGGGAAGTTCCCACCTCCAGACCCCTGAGGACAGAGGGCAGGATGTGTCTCAAGAGCTACAGACAATCACATTCAGCACCATTTGCTTCCTGTCCTCTGCCAGAGTTTGTGTTCTGAACCAGCAGGATCCTCCCATAAGATTTTTTACATGCATAAGACTACAAACGCATAAAACTATTGAAGGAATTCTGATTTAAACACTCAAAAATTAAGACATCAAAACTGCAGAGACTGTGAAAGATCAAGTCTTCATAACTGTTCACATGAATTATAATGCAGAGCTCATTTTCACCTTTCTAGAAACCAACAATCTCATCTTTCACAAGCATTCCTTCTAAGCTGAAAATGCAGTTATTATGGTACAACTACAGCTATTTATTATTAGACTATGTACCAGACAGTGCAACAATTTCATAAGGCTATGTTACACCAGTTACATGCAATCACCTGGATAACTGCATCTCAGGCAGTGGGGAACACTTGTTCACTATACATCATCTTAACTGGGAGCAGTAAGTGCACCTCACTCTCAGTACAAACACCATCAAGAAGGTGTTTGTCTCCAGAACTTCTTATCCTACATACAGTCTCATCAGTCTTCTTGTCCATTGGCTGATGGGACAGATCATGGGACTTGCAGAAACATTTCAAAAACTGGTTTATTTTCCTCAAACCTGAAGTATCCTATAAAATGTGTCAAGGAAGGGTTGCAGTGCTTTACGGACATGCAGTCTGGGGCATGAGGCCAAGGTAAGATACAGCTTTGCATAACTCTTAAGTTGTAAAACAGTTTACACAGATTGTTTTTTAAC